>JAHTLZ010000330.1:28701359-28798655 GCA_023846285.1 Phrynocephalus versicolor
TATCTATCTATCTATCTATCTATCTATCTATCTATCTATCTATCTATTTATTTATTTATTTAAATTTAGATTTGTCACTGCCCATCTCCCTAGAGGCGATGTACAATATAAAACACAATAAAACAATAGAGATTTTAAAAATCTAGAAAAACATCTAAAACAGCCATACAGTATACATAGTTATTGGGATAAGTGGCGGAGCTTTAAAAAGATGGACTCTATGTTATTAGCATCTCCATGATTCCTGGCTACTTGTTCCACCCCAGGCAAGCAGGCAGAACCAAGTTTTCAAACTCTTCCAAAAGACTAACTGGGCAAACTCTTTTACAAGATTTTGAACATTGAAGGATTACATAGAAATGAATCTCTTAATCTTCAAATGACACATTTTACTTGTTTTAATATTTCACTATATCTACGATTACCTATTTGTGGAAAGCTAATGTTTTTCTTTAATTTCACCAACTTCTTGCTTTAAGGTAATTTTCTGTGCTCTCACAACTGTTTGAATAGATATTTATTTGATAGCTGTTGTGAGTTTTTCGGGGCGGTTTGGCCATGTTCTGGAAGTTTTTCTTCCTGACATTTTGCCAGTCTCTGTGGCGGGCATCTTGCGAGGAAAAGGAGTGCTGCCGGCCGCAGAGACTGGCAAAACGTCAGGAAGAAAAACTTACAGAACATGGCCAAACAGCCCCAAAAAATTCACAACAGCTATCAGATCCCAGCTGTGAAAGCCTTCGAGAATACACATATGTTTATTTCTTTATTTTCTTTATTTTCTATCATTTGTAGGTCTCTTTTTTCCTCTGGTTAATATAGGCACTTGCCTTTTAAAGGCAATGTTGTTTCTGGAAGGAGGCATTGCATGGTTGTTATCAACATGTTAAGAACTTGGAAATAACCTATCAGTATCTATGTTAGAAATCTATTAATCTATAATGTGCAACTACTTACCTCATTACAAAAAAGTGTTGCGGAAAGCTAAGATACTTGTTTTGTTTTATTTTCTCTAGCAGTTCAAATGCATCACCATTGGAAGGTGCTCCACTATCAGGAAGTTATGGGTGCACCCCTCATTCACTTCCCAAATTTCAGCATCCATCTCATGAGCTGCTGAAAGAAAACGGGTTTACACAACAAGTGTATCACAAATATCGCCGCAGGTGCCTAAATGGTAAAAACAGAGTGTTTCTGTGATTATCTAGAAAAAGCCATGAAGTCTATGTAATATCATGTCTTTAATAGGACTATAGCTGGTAAACTGGCAGTGGGAGTCCATCCAATGTTTCTTTGATACTTTGATAGTGTATAGATTGACACAAGCATTACTTTTTCCACCTGCTGAGCAATAAGCAGTATGAAAAATAAGGACTATACATTTTGAACTGGATAACTGATAATATAATATGTGAAGTAGTCAGATGAGTGAACATACCAAAATGTTCTAAATATTTTCAGCTCACTTATGTTTTGCATAAAAGCATAAACGTCATGTTTTGAGGTTTTTAGAGCAGTGGTTCCCAACATGCGCTGGCAAGGGTTTCTGAGAATTGCAGTCCCAGAACACCTGTGCTACCCAGAATTGGGAACCACTGATAGCTATCAGTGTAATTGCATATTTATACCATCAAAAACACAACCTTCTGGTTTATAAATCTAGGCTGTTGCTTCAGTGTTCATGATTTAGAATACTAGGAAATGTCCTGACATGGCAATATCATGCACATGCTGCCAGCAGGAAAAGGAATCCCAAATCTTACATAGCCAAGACCAGCCTGGAACATCTCATAAATATTTTTCTGTCCCCTCCCCCTTGTTTTTCATGAATTGTCACTTAAATTTACCACTGAGTTGGTTTCTGTTATCTGCATGTATTTGTTTACATTTTAAACAAATGGGTACAACATCCCACTAGCTGATAAATGAACTCATCAGTCATCCATAGGTGTGAATTAGAAAAAGTACAGAGAAACATAACAGGTTGCTTGCCTGTAATTGTAGTTCTTTCAGTGGTCCTCTGTGAATTCACACAAATCATCTATTCCTTCCCCTCCCCTAGTCCCTCACACAGATGTACATTTCTGTCAGTAGTGGACTGAGGCAGAGGATCAGCTACAAGTGGGAAGTATGCAATGTGGAAAAGATACTGTTTAACAGACTTTTTAGGCTCTGGAATTGACATGACCAGTTGAAGAACCACAGTTGTACGTAAACAACCTGTGGTGTTACGCTAGAGGTCTTGCTTTGTTACTATTTTTTTCTCTTTCCTTTTCAGAAAGGAAACGGTTGGGTATTGGCCAGTCGCAAGAAATGAACACACTCTTTCGTTTCTGGTCCTTTTTTCTTAGAGACCACTTTAACAAGAAAATGTATGAAGAATTCAAACAACTTGCTCTCGATGATGCAAAAGAACATTATAGGTAATAGGAGTGGCACAATACCAAAATACCACCTCATATAATAGCATCAGTAGTACTCATCTGGTGCATCTCAAACTTCAGAATATCCAAATTAAAGGGTCCTGGCACCAGAAAAAATGTGATGTAGTGAAAGTCAAAAGAGATGTCAACTGCACATGCTCAACCTGTATCTTCAAATCTGTCATTTTTTACTAGAACTGTACACAGCATTTGAAATCTGTCCATTGGCTTATAAAAATCCAAAAAATGCAGAAGCTTAGGTTTATTTTTCAGTCCTTCATCCTAAATAAAATTCCTAGAATGTCATATGGGCTTTCTACTTGTACAGCACTGAACTGATATTTTCATTGAACTATCAATTATAAATGAAGGTCTCTTTTGTAGGTTTGCACACTGTCAGTTCAGAATCTGTCTCAGTAGGCATGAAGTTTTAGCATAATGTGTACAGTAGGACCCCCATATCCGTTGAATCACCATTCGCAGATTCAGTGTAATGCATTGAATCTCATTGCTGCTTTACTACTTGTTCTCTTTGTAAAAAAATCATCTTTTATAGTGATCTGTAGACTTAGCCAGGTGCTACCCATCCCTTCTTCCACAGCATGAAACAAATTAAAAAGTACTAGTCCCTGAGTAGGTTGTCAGAATGTATTGACTTGCTTTTTTCTGTTGTGAAACATACTATTTGAGAAGTTAAGAATCTGTGATATGAGCCTACTGTGGAAAATTCCCCCTTCTACATAAAAATGTTAATTGTTAGTCTAAATACTGTAACAATTGTCTAAATAACAATTGTTAGTCTAAACAATGGCCAAAATCCTGTTTCTCTTGCTTTACCATAAAGCTACATTTAGGCAGTCCATATTGTGTGCATGACTGCACAACACATTTCATCATTCGCTGCACGATACAACCATAGAACTGCTTTTTGAAATGACTTCCTTTTTTCCCCTCTTTCATTTTTCTAATTAGACAATGTCCTATTATTTTAAATGAAGTGATCTTTGTGCTATGCTTGTTAACTATTTTGACATCATTTTGGTTTTATATTTTTTCTAGTCTGAGGTAAACATACAGGGGAAACTCGAAAAATTAGAATATTGTGCAAATGTTCATTTATTCCAGTAACTCAACTCAAAAGGTGGAACTTATATATGAGATAGACTCATTACATGCAAAGCAAGATATGTCAAGCCTTTCTTTGGTATAATTCTGATGATTATGGCATACAGCTTATGAAAACCCCAAATTCACAATCTCAGAAAATTAGAATAGTGTGAAAAAGTTCAATATTTTAGGCTCAAAAATTGTCCCACTCTAATCAGTTAATGAGTCCATAACACTTGCAAATGGTACATGAGCCTTTAAATGGTCTCTCAGGCTGGTTCAGTAGGAATCACAATCATGGGAAAGACTGCTGACCTGACAGTTGTGCAGAAAACCATCCTTGACACCCTCCATAAGGAGGGAAAGCCCCCAAAGGTAAAGTGCTATATCAAATCATATCAATAGAAAGTTATGTGGAAGGGAAAAGTGTGTATATGTGTGTGGGGGGGGGGGGGAAGGTGCACAAGCAGCAGGGATGACCGCAACCTGGAGAGGATTGTCAGGAAAAGGTCATTCAAAAGTGTTGGGGACTTTCACAAGGAGTAGACAGAGGCTGGAGTTAGTGCATCAAGAGCCACCACAAAGAGACAGATCCTGGACATGGGCTTCAAATGTCTTATTCCTCTTGTCAAGCCCCTCCTGAACACTGTTGCTCAGTGGTCCAAAGTCCTCTTTTCTGGTGAGAGCAACTTTTGCATAACATTTGGAAACCAAGGACCCAGAGTCTGAAGGAGGAGGCACACAATGCACGATGCTTGAAGTCCATTGTGAGGTTTCCACAGTCTATCTTGATTTAAAGAGCCATGTCATCTGCTGGTGTTGGTCCGCTGTGCTTCATTATGTCCAGGGTCAACGCAGACGTCTACCAGGAGATTTTGGCACATTTCATGCTTCCGCAGAGGAGCTTTATGGAAATGCTGACTTCATTTTCCAATGGGACGTGGCACATGCCCACAGTGCCAAAAGTACCAAAACCTGGTTAAGTGACCATGGGATTACTGTGCTTTATTGGCCAGCAAACTTGCCTGACCTCAAGCCCATAGAGAATCTATGGGGTATTGCCAAGAGAAAGATGAGGGACATGAAACCAAACAATGCAGCAGAGCTAAAGGCCGATATTGAAGCATCCTGATCTTCCATAATACCTCTTCAGTGCCACAAGCTGGTAGCATCGATGACACGCTGCATTTAGGCTGTAATTGATGCAAAAGGGGCCCAAACCAAGTACTGAGTACAGATGCATGTTTATACTTTTCAGAGATCCGATATTGTTCTGTTTCCAATCCTTGTGTTATTGATGTCATGCAATATTCTAATATTGGGGTTTTCATAAGCTGTACATCATAATCATCATAATTATACCAAAGTAAGGCTTGACATATCTTGCTTTGCATGTAATGAGTCTTATCATATATATTAGTTTCACCTTTTGAATTGACTTACTGAAATAAATGAACATTTGCACAATATTATAATTTTTCGAGTTTCACCTGTATAATGTAAACTTCAATTACAGTGTATATAAATAATCTCCAAGTCTACAGAAGAAATTGATCTCTTCCATTTCACGCCTCTAAACTGTATATGCCCTTTGCTTTTTAAAAGACATTGACAACTTGACAGTTGTCTGTTTTATTTTATTTCCCACCCATCTGGATTTGGACAGGAATTCAGCAGTACCATTCATCTTACACCAGACCCTACTCTAGGCATTTCTATCAGCATGTTCAAGAGGTTATGTCTGCTCATCTACAGCTAAAGTATTGTTAGATATGGAAATAGAATCAGAAGCATCAGAAGTGGCTACATTGTGAAAGTTGTGGTGGCTAAGTGTGCTCTCATTTCCAGGCCTGATCGTTTTACAGATTTAAAATTGTACAATAAATTTAGAATAAAAGGTCTTGTGATATTTTTTCTGCAGTCTTATCTTTTATTCACTGTTTTACAGATATGGTTTGGAATGTCTGTTCCGGTTTTACAGCTATGGACTGGAAAAAAAATTCAGGCAAGAAATCTTCAAAGATTTCCAAGAAGAAACAAAGAAAGATTATGAATCTGGTAATGTCTTGTTCGTAAAAATCAGTCACAGTATTGCTTGATTTCATACTTAATTATCATATGCATCTCAACATGTTCTTTTTATTAGGTCAGCTCTATGGACTAGAAAAATTTTGGGCTTATCTAAAGTATTCACAGTCAAAAACTCCACCTATTGATCCAAAGCTTCAAGAATATCTTTGTAATTTTAAAAGACTGGAAGACTTCAGGGTTGATGTAAGTATTCCATTTCTCTGGAGTAAATATCACTAAACTACTCTCTGTATTAATATAACTTATTCAAATAGTACAACCTCCATATTAAGATAAACTAGTCAAAACACCTCTTGCAGCAATTGGCAGTAACTTTTAGAGTGCCTTATCTGGTGACTTTTAAACAGCCTATACAACATTGAGAGCTATCTAAGGAACTACATGGATGTACAGGCTGATTCTGCTAACTCATGTCAATATTTGCATAATCTCACTAAACTAGTAATGCTAGGCTATAGTTTGTGATCATGGTGTGCTTTTATTATACTGTTTTTTCCTATGAAATTATTTCAGACGTCATTTTTGGTTTACAAATATTGGCCTTTTTGTTCATGCTTCAGTCTCCTATATATCACAAGCTATAGCTAGTCACATTTGCCATGAAGTTGGAACATTGTGTATATACAGATTATATCACTTGGTCAACATGTGATGTAGCAGTTTTTAAATGTAGATGACCAGTGAGGGGAGAAAGAGAAGAGGCAAGGTTAAGAAAGAACAGTAACATTCATAATACTTCCCCACCCCTTCTTTCTACTTAGCACGTAGAAAGAAAAGAAAGAATAGTGTGTGATTGCACTCTGTTGTTGTTGTCGTTGTCGTTGTTATGCAATTTGTTTAAAGTGTATACACAAGTGGTTCAATGCAAGACAGCAAAGGAATCATTTCGCCAAATCACAGACTTGTATATTCTTGTCACAACATATGTTGTTTTGCTTTGCTAATATTATTTCATCCTTCACCTGTTGCCCAACAGAATTGTTTCAAGTAGTTAAGAGCTTGCTCAGGTCAAATTTAAAAAGGCTAGAAATAGAATCCTCAGATACATGCTGTGAGAAATTTGCTAAACACTTTGAGGAGAAAGTCACTCATATTCACCTGGAACATGATGCTACATTTTTTATTGTTTAGGGAAGTGTCCAGTGTGTCACCTAGTCAGGTTTTGAGGGATACATTTCAGTTGTTGCAGACATCGTGTAGTAGAACCCTCATTATGACAATGGGTGGTGCCTTCTGCCTTGAAAGAAGCAGTGGTTCACAGGGCCTCTCTGGACTCATAGGTATATCACATGTACTGCAGTGACCCCATTCACATTTTTGAAACATGTTCCAAAGAGTGGCACTGGGGCACTTCTGCTTTGCCCTAGGGCAGTGGTGGCAAACCTTCAGCACTCCAGATGTTTTGGATCACAACTCCCACAGTCTTTTGTCATTGGCAATACAGGCTTGGAATTCTAGGAGTTGTGGTGCAAAACATCTGGAGTGCCAAAGGTTTTCCACAACTGCCCTATAGCATTTAAACTGTGGGGTACCACAGGGTTCCATTCTGTCTCCAATGCTGTTTAATAAGTTATCTCTATCAAGCTGCTGGGAGATATCAGTAGGTAGGAGATTTGGGGTTGGGTGTGATCAGTATGCTGATAATACTCAACTCTGCATCTCCTCATCATCAGAGGCACCCGAGGCTGTGTATGTGCTGGACCAATGTATGGAGACTGTTATGGGCTGGATGAAGGCCAGTAAATTGAAACCGATGGAGGGTCTGTGGTTCAGTTGGAACTGCACACCCTCTAAAGGATCAGGTGATTAGTTTTGGGGGTACTCCTAGTCACAGGCAGTTCATATGAGATCAGTGGCTCAGAGTGCCTGGGGTCAGCTACAGCTGGTCCACCAACTATAACCATTCCTGAGCAGAGATAACTGCAGTAATATATACCCTGGTAGCAGACTACTGCAACACACTGTACGTGGGGTTTGCCTTGATGCTGACATGGATGCTGCAGCAGGTGCAGAATGCAGCAGCTAAACTGCTAACAGGAACATCTGTCAGAGCTCATATAATAACAGATCTGAAGAATTTGCACTGACTGTTGATGCATTCCCAGTCTGAGTTCAAGGTGTTGACAATGATTTATAAAGCCTTAAATGACTCGGGACCTGGTTATTTGAAGGAGCATCTTTCTGATACAAACCTGCCTATTACTAAGATGTGTTGGGGAGGCTGTTCTCAGTGTTCCACCATTAAGAGCAATTCATTATGTGGAGAGGGAGGGCTTTGGTGTCTTAGCATCCTAACTCTGGAATGCCCTCTTCTTGGAGCCTTACAGTAATTGGCATTAACTGGTATTTGAGCCTTGGGGAGATGAGGAATGTGGCCTGCATAGATAGTGGCACAGTTGCTTCAATATTTTAATTACTTTGTGCTGTTTGATTTTAAATTGTTTTAGATAGCTTATTTTATAATTGGTTTATACAGCTTTGTCACCCTCGCTAAGATCCTGTGATAGAGGGCCAGCTATAAATGTTTTTTAAAAAATGAATGTGTAAATCACAACAAAATTGAATACTTTTACCCCACCTTTCTCCTTGGAAAAGGACCTAAGGTGGGCTTACAGTAAGGAGGGACAATATACAGTCAAGTACATTTAAGACATATTAAGATAGCTGTTCTGAGATATTTCGGGCTGTTTGGCTGTGTTCTGTTCTGGAAGTTTTTCTTTCTGATGTTTCGCCAGATTCTGTGGCTGGCATCTTCAGAGGGCAGGGAGCTCAGGGAACTAGGAGTTATATCTGTGCTCTGGGGTATAGAGTGAGTGAGATATATTAGGTTTGAAAACAGGGAATTGAGGGATATCTTACAGCATTAGAAGGCAACATTAAAACTGACAGTTCATAACAGTGTCAATGCAATCACACTAGGAGAGATATAAACACAAAACATCAAATTATGGTAGATTACAATTTACAATTGGGGTTTTCCAACTTAAGCTACAAAGATGCTGTGGTCTGTGGTTGACTTCAACCATTTCTAAGAAATATTACAGATCCTGTTTTTTGTTCTCACAGCAAATATATTGCTCAATTGCTTCTCACTCAAAAGCTTAAACTTCGCAAGCTAGTTTTATCTACCTGTCATTAATACATTTCTTTATTAATATGATTAGTAAACATTTTAATTTCTCACACCTCTACCATACCCATAGTAAATACATGTGCAGGTTGTTTATGTAGTAGATACCAAGTGACAACTGGAGTTTAAGCAGACCTTGGAAATTAAGGAAAATTATATTGAGGTGTTGCATTTGGTAGCTTTTTTTACAATCTAAGAAACAATTATTTGTATTTTGGTACAGTGACCTTGTATAGGCACTTAAGTCTTTTTAGATAACTGGAGCATAAAGAGCATTAGAAATGACATCACAATCTGTCCTAAAGAGTTTATAAAAATGTTTATTTTCTTTCAGCCTCCTATTAGTGAAGAATCTGTGAGAAAGAGGCATTCAACTGGTGAGGAAGGTGATAAACATCTATCTGATACTTCCAAGATCCTTGCTGGTAATTCCACACCTACTTCTCAGGCATGGGTCCCAATAAATTTTCCCACTGCAGATACTGTACAAGAGTTGAGTAACAGTATGCAGCAGAACGGTACAGCCACAAAATCAAGAAGTGATATCCCTGACCAGGAGACTTTGATTAAGCTTGAACCTTGAGATCAACTCCTAATGCCATTATTTAACTCAAGGATCTTCAGGGAGAGCTATTTTAAAGCTTGATTAAAAACAAATGTATAGGAGAACAAAGGATTGGTTTTGCTTTCTCAGAAGATTAAGTCCAAATATTTTCCCTTGCCTAATTGTACTGGATTTTGGACATCAGGAAGTTTTAGAGTTGCTGTCCTTGTTTACAGAAAGTGCATTCCAGACCAGTACTATATGCAAAAATATTTTGGGATGCCTTACAGCCCAGCTCATGCTTCTTAAAGAAGTTATGGTGTACTTGTATAACTTGAAAAGTGCTTTTCTGCATTCACGTTTTCCACCATCATTTCTCCATATATAAACTAAAAGAGATCACATATTTTTTTAAAGGAAAGAAAGGACTTCAGTTGAGTAAATGCATATATCACTGTCACCAACTTGTTTTTAGCAGTGCATGTGCACTCCATGCTGTATAGGATCGTGCATATTTTGTGGGTGCTAAAATCAGTTTTGCTTTCTGGTTTCTCTGCATGGTTCTCTGTGATTTTGGGTTTGGGTTTTGAGTTAGGTGTCAATTTATTTGCTTTAAAGGGGGTACTTTCTTTTATTCAAGTTCTTACTTGTATTCAAGTGGAAGCAGATCGCTGAGGGAAAGCGGTATGACTACATGGTCATAAACCTGATAATTTTTTTACATTTAAATTTATGCAGAAAGATAAAATCATCCTCTAGTTAGGAGATATATTTGTATTGTCTGTTTAATTTCTGTACTTCAGGAAGAGATTATTTTAAAAATTTAATTATATAGTAATATTTGACTGCTTTTATTTAAAGAATTAGAAAAAATGCAGTATTCATTCTAAAAGATGTTGATAATAGAAGATGTTTAAATTCCACCAACTGAAATTAAATTGGCCAAAATGTACACTTCTTTCATATAGCTGATTCAGTCAAATGTGTATTAGCTATATCAAAAGGTTGAAGTTACACTAAACGTTACCTGTCATTTTCTACTAGTTTCTGTTATTGTGATATAAAATGCTTAGAATAAGGAAGTGGAAGGACTCCTTACTTAAAGGGGAAGGAGTTTGTTAGAACAGGTCCATTTTTATTGCACCACAACCAGTCTTCAAGTTACTTTCGACAAATAAAGCATAACACTGTTTGATGCCTTATTACTGGGAAATACTTTAAGTGATCCAGCATTTAATTTAATTAAATATTTTGATGGGTATAGGTGAATATTGTATTTTTTCTGTGACATTGCCTATGAATCTGAATAGAACAATTATGAATATATGTGCATATTTGTATAGGAATATGTGGATTTCCCAGTAATTTCTACACACAAACAAGCCTTTTATGACTGCTTTATTTTGTAAAGAAACTAGGAATTGATTTTACATATTTTATGAAGCATCTTTTCAGTGTACTCAACCTATACATCTCAGATTTATGTCCAGCCTATGCCACCTTCCTCCATGAAAATGATGCAATTGTAAATTTGGATTTAAATTGTATATAAAAGAAACATATTTACTTTCATTTATTTGAGTGGAATGTGTCCATAGTTAGGTTTTAGTATGCATAATTTGTGGCATCTTTGCAGATTTTATAAAAATACAAAACCACCTGTGAGTATTGTCAGTTTTTTCTGTAATTTTCTTTACTTTTTCCTAGTAAATTTTTCAAATTTGTAGTGAATTTTTAATAGATGTTTGGTTGTTTTGCAGCAGTTCATATATTTAACAAGTATAAGTGATGGTGAAATAAATACTGTTAATAAATGATAAATGACTTAATTTTGAATAATTGCACTAGACATGAGGACAGATGTGCAGCTTATTTTAATCAGTTAATAAATAGTGGCAAAGCTGGTGTGAATATTTTCGAAAACAGGCCTAAATATACTGCGTGAATTTTAGTGCTTCCAATCCACTCTGATGGCAGTTTCTGTGTATTAACTTCTGATATTCTTTGTACTTAATAACTGATAAAATTTCAGTTAATCAAGAAGTTTAGCCATTCTCTACTTTGAACAATCTCTAGAACTTGTACATACTATCGCTTTATAGGTGCCAGGAAGTTGTTACAATACTTGAGCTGCAAGAACTTCTATGCAGCTGTGTGTTCTCATTTAGTTGAATGTCCAGACAGGTTTAGAACTGGATTTGAAAAATCAAGTTGGGCCCTTTTGGTTTTGTGGGGTTTTGGGGTCTGCCTCTGATGATAACATACAGCTTTCACTGCAGCCATAAACTCAGCATGAGTGTGTGGATCAGAATTCAGTTGGTTGTTCATTAAGAAAATGACTTCTCATGTAACCTTCAGTGTGGGAATGTACCATATTTAAGAGTGGAGGTGCTTTAATCCTAGAGCACTTCATTTGTACAAAGGTCCTAGTGACTATTAGGGGTGTTTTCCCAAGTTGCTAAAAAGGCCCTATGATACAAATGTAGATTGGGGAGATTGAAAGCCATTTCCTTTGAGAACAGTTGATATTTTGCTATGTTAAATGATATCTGATATCATTCCCCCCATAGAAAACAATGAAAAATTACCCATTTTCCTAAAAGTATGTGGATAATTTTAGGACTATTTGGAGCCCTATGACAGAGTATGGCATTATATTCATATTACAAAAATAGAATGGTGGCCCCAGTCGGCTAACTCTTGCCTTTCTGCTGAATTTTTCATCAACTACTACATTGGTAACCTAGTTTTTAGCAATTCAATCAGTCCTGTTACACTAGAGATATTAATTCCATCCTCATAGAAATGGAAACCAACAGTAATGTTGTATGTTTATTAGGAAGCACAAGATTCAATGTCAGCTAAGCTAGAATTCAATAGAAGAAAAAATTGGACTGACCTAGACAGATATCACTACCTAAATGGTTCAATGAGTTAAGAGTCTGACCGGAGGTGGTTTTACTCTGGTCTTATTCAGAAAGAACTACAGCATCATTAGCAGCTTTTGTGTGTTCTGACAGGAACTTTGTCATATTGCTGTCTGGTCCCAGGCCTTTTTCATGAAACATTACTGCATAAACAGAGGCATAAGATGCTGAGGAATGACTCGACTCTATTCATTTATGGCACATTTACCCAGGTTCTGATGTTACTTTGAAAGTTAGTATTTAAGCACAGGAAGGTAACAAAGGAATTATTTGCCACTAATCATAGTTCAAATGTTTGTGCATTCACACAATGCACCTGCATACCCAGAATGTGTATTCTTATTGCCTGATCTGTTATCTGGCTGCTGCTGTTGCAGCATGGAGGGTGGAGGGTCACACTCAGAAGATGGTAGGATTTTTTTTTTTAGTAAGAACTAGAGTGTTCTGAAGTATGTCACAGAGGCAGAAACTGCACATGAAACTTTACATATGATAATTTGGAGGACTAGTTTCAGGTAAGCATCCAGTTTTAAACTATTCTGATATTTAAAGAACAGCTTGCTTCCCTGAAACAATTTTACCTTGTATTGTAATTGTATCTCAGTGAAGTCCTCTGAAATGAATGGTTGTAACAATGAAGAGTGGGGAAGACTGTTTATTGCTAGGTAAACAAATCCAATCAGCACCCATATGTCAGAGGGGAAGGCGAGACCTTTTGACAAATACTTATGTGTCAAACATGGCTTTCATTATTTAGCCTCAAGGAACTAAAACATCTTTGTTTTCCTTGGGAAAAAATGTGAAACTAGCATTTTTCCAGCAATCAAACCAATATTTCACCACTGACTTGAGAAAAAATTATTCAAGACTTGCCCTTCAAGCTGCTATTGGGTAAAAATCTATAAAACAAGTGAAATTCTATTTTTGCCTAGGTTAAAACCAGGTAGTTCCACCATCACTAGACATTTTCTTTCTCGCTCCCCACCCCAGCCTATATTCAGTTCAAGCCAGGATTAGAAGTCTTTTGTCATCTTCCCACCACTGTTTCTTTTCTCTTCTACCACTTTTTCACCCCTTCTTGATGGCCTTTTCCAAGTGCCCATTCAATTTCTTGCCCTACCTAATCCTTTACAGACAACAAAATTTTATTCTTTTCTTAAAGGTAAAGGTCCCCACCCCCACATGTGTGCTAGTTGAGTCTGACTCTAGGGGTGGTGCTTATCCCCGTATTCAAGCTGAAGAGCCAGTGTTGTGCAAGTCCATGGCCACGTGGCCGGCATGGCTGCAAGGAAACACTGTTTTACCTTCCTGCCTACCTATTTATCTACTTGCATTTACAATGCTTTTGAACTGCTAGGTTGGCAGGAGCTGGGGTTAACAGCAGGAGCTCGCTCCACTGCATGGCACCCAGGATTCGAACCGCCAAGCTGCTGACTTTGCAGCCGACAGTTTTCAGAAGCCTTAGTCCACTGAGCCACTGCGCCCCCGTAAGTGTCGTCAAATTGGAACTGACTTACTGCAATGCTAATAGGTCATTCAAAAGGAGACGTTTAAGGAATGTTTTCACCAGTTCCATACCCTAAAGTGAGTTTCCAGGGCTGAGTGAGGATTCTAATTCCAGTCTCCAGATCCACGACACCACACTGGGCATCTTGTTTTTTAAAGGACTGGTGTATTTCACTTCATGACATCCAGGCCGTTGCATTTACACATAATGCAAAGAATCTGTTCAATCTATTTCATGGAAGGTTACCAGCATACATAACAAATTTCCCATTCAATCACTACATGCAAGAGTTGCTTTGCAGACAGAAGACAAAGCTTTGATATTCTTGTTGCTATGTAACATATGGTGCAGAACTTGCATCAGAACAATCTGTACACCACTATGATCGCTTGGTAGCCTTCGCACATTTTCGGCCAACAGGGTTCCAGTATCTTAACAGTTGTAAGATGAGTAGATAGTCATCAGGTACCGTTTTCCAAGAACACGAATTTCACAATTTGGGCTCTTCCTTCAAGACCATCAAATTTACATGTGCAGGATTTGCAACAGAAGTCATCCATCCAAAGGACAGTTGGCAAGGAGCCCTTTCAGAGGAGGGAAAATGAGACATTTATGTGGAGCACATTAGGTGTGAAAGCCAATGATTGTAGTACTTGAAAAAAATTAAACAAGTTGCAAGAGCCCCTTTCAGAGTTGGAAAAGGCCTTCATAAGTGGAGATCTGCAGAATTCCCAAAGCTCATACTGTATAAATTGTTCAAGTCCTGTGAACAATGACAATTGCAAACAGCCATTTTAGACTAAATTGTTACTGCTTCAGTGGGCATACTCTAGTGCAACCTGCTCTGCTGAACAATAACAGGATTTCAGCCAATATATATTAATTATACACCATTAACCAGAAACTAAAATGAGTGAATTATGCTTATGCTCAATCTCATACCTACCTACATCCAGTCTGAAAAATATTATTTTGACCTGACTCGAATGCTTTAAAAATTTATTACCTAAAAACTTCATGCATAATCACTTCTCCAACAGAACTTGATAGTTTTTACCCACTTATTTCAACCTTCTCTATTTTTAATGCATGCAAAAGGAATGCATGGTAAAGAAAAGCAATCCTGCTGGATAAAACACAATCTGTGCTGAAGGGCTTAGTTTTACAGACAGTGCCATTCTACTGCATTGGTCTAAAGAGGGTCACTAGTCTAGTCAGCTTGTTGAATTACTCTGGCTCAAAGTTGAAAAGAAAGTGATACAGTACTATGCTACAATTGGCACAGATAGACCTATACAGTACTTTTTCTGACAAATATAACACAAAAAGGACATACTGTACTCAATTAAGGTAGACAATCAGATTTTGATTCTATCAAAACTAACAAGGAAGAGCTTTAACTGAAACATTAACTGATTTAAACAAATTATATAGGTAAAATGATTGGTTTTCTTGCTTAGTGCAGATTGGTCTGCCATTTTTCTTCCTCTTTATTTTACAAAGTCCAAATTGGCCATTGAGATTTTATTTCTATATCAACTTGACTTTAAGAATGCAACTAAATATGCATCACTTTTAACTGTGTGGGGTCATGTTCTAGAATTGATAAAAACCTTTCAGCCTCCAGATTACCTGCAACAGACTTTTTCCTTAAAGGATGAGTATTCCATGCAGTTCAAGGAGCTGCAAACACATCTCTTAAGATCCCATCAGTTACCTTTTGGCCACTGCTTCCAAAGCAATATCTCACTTAATTCATAAAGAGTAGCCATTCTTTGGAATGGGCCAGCAAGTCAATGGAAGACAACAGTGTCCTTCATTTTATTATTTATTAAAGATGGTGAGAGAGTATAAACAAAAATATATTTCTTTAAAGAATCTCATAGCTATTTCAGTGAATTTGTACTATGATACCCGATGACACTTGGTTAATAGTTTTAATGAGAACAGCAATGGGAAGCAACACTGGAAATTTCAAGCAGAACAAATCCAAACAAACATACTGTATGTCACAATAACACCAAGACAAGGAATAAAGATCTCCCAATTCTCTTGTTAACCCTCAACACAACCATCTGTGAAACTAAGGGTTTCATTACTATGTAAACAGAAGTGTTCCTTAAAGGGCTTTTAAAAAAAACTTTGATCAGGAAACTGACATTTCCTTCCAACACAGCTTCCTTGAAAAGAAGTTAAAATGAGAAATACAGCACACTAGTATCTACAGAACAATTTATTTTAAAAAATTAGGAACACAGGTTGTTCACTTTGCAAAACATACTGCATAATTTCATTTATTGAATAAAATCTGAATGGAGGTGTTGTAACTGTGGCTCATCAATTGAGGCCTAGAGGTTTGAAAATTACTAAGGATAACAGTATGTTCACATAAAAGTAGTTCACAGCAGGTATAGAAAACTGGGTAGGTAATGTAGGAATAATCTACTCACAAGCCAACCTGAGCGTGGGCCAGAACTGTTTGGTCATTTTGAACAAGATGGTATTTGTTACAGGTATCAGAATGGAGATTACAATTAGCTAAATTTATTTATGGTGGACACACTGCTGTCTTGCTGCATGCTTGTCCTTGTCAATGATGGACACACATGGCTTAGTGCTATGTTTACTGGCTAGTTTATAGCAGATAATTTCAAGAAAGTTTGTTTTTGGGTTTACTTGTTATATCAGCAATGACTGAAGCTGTACAGTTAACATGGTGAGCAGGCAAGACAAGCTTCAGTAAAAACTGATAACCCAAGCATTTTATCCATAGAAATGCACCACTATTATATGCCACTTGCTGTCTCTCATTACGTGTTCAAAGTGTACTCAAAGTCACATTTTATTGTGGATTACATGGGCTGATTAAATGGAAAAAAACTGGTTAAAGCTTTATTTAATAGCAGTGCAAAAATATTTAATATCTCAAAAAATTCATTTCTTTCATACAGTGTCCTGGCCACCAATACTAGCTTAACACCATCTATATAAAGTCTGACAGCACATTTGGTACTTTACATGCTTTATTAAAATGATATTCATATTTACAGTATCTGCAGGAACCATCCCTCCATTGCTTATATTCAAGCACCCATGCACACCCCTCACTTTACAAAAAATATGCAATACTCCTCAATTTTAAGGAGCTCCCTGGGGATGGAAAAGGGAAGAGGCAGGCTTATTTAAAAAGCAATGGGGAATGCATTTGGCCATTACACTGCTAATTACGTTCATGTATATTAACATATATATATATATGGCAGTAACACTGAGTATTCCTTTACATTCTATATACAGAATGACATCAATGTTTTCCAGTCAACTGAATGTTCTAACCAGTCCTCAATGTTGCTTTTAGTGACCCATGTCACAACTGGGGCTTTCCCTTAAAACATTTCAAGTCTCTAAGTGAAATAAGGCACAATTCTGATTTGATTGAGGGGAAAGAAAAAAGCATAAAAGGCAGGTTTCAGATGATAGTTTCTATAGAGAATTTCCTCTGTTCTTCAGAAGAACTTATATTGTACTGTGTAATCTGCAAAGAACTGAACAAGTTGAAACGAGTTTTGAGTATTCTCACATATTGTTTCAGCAGCCAAATTTACTTGGGATTCCTTAAAATAACTAAGTTTTCCATTTAGTGCCAAAGGAGTAAAAATTACATATGAAACACTTAAGCTTGTAAATAACGAACTCTTCAAAGGCTTCAACATGCTAAAAAGGAATAGCTTTCTTTTCATTTTAGATCCCTGGCCCCACTTCTTTAATGAAGCCTTTCCAGACATTACAGTTTAACTGCAACAACAAAAATGTTTGGCAGCGCAAAGAATCTTCATTAAGGAGGCTGCTGTTGTACAAAACCCATCATGTTTTTTTCTGCAGCAGATGAATTGTACCCAAGGATACAGGACATTCTGTGATGGGGAATAAGAAATTGCAGTCCCAAAGGCCCCTGACTTTGGTGATTTACAAAGTTCAATCCTGTTTTGTGTGATCCTTGGTATCTTCCTCATCTGTATATTCTGAAGGTTCCTCTCCTGGTTTCAGAAGTCTACCTACGTAGTCGTACTTTTCTGGAAAAAGACATCAATATTAGAAACAAGACTACATTACACATATTTATAAATGCTGTTCTGTACATGGCTGGTCTGTTCAGAATAAATTTTAACTTAATATCTATTCAAACCTGGCTGTTTTGTGTACAATGAACTTTCCTATACTGTGATACCTCTTAAAACAAATTTAATTAGTTCTACAGGTCAATTTATTTTAAGAAAATTTTGTCTTACAAAACATGGTTTCCCATAGGAATGCACAGAAAACGGATTAATCCATTCTGGAGGCTATGGGTCGCTTTGTTTTATGATAATTTTGTCTTTGGAAACACGATTTCCCATAGGAATGCACTGGGAACAGATTACTGTATTTTTCACTATATAAGATGCACCCGAAAATAAGACACGCCTAGTTTTTAGAGGAGGAAAACAAGAAAAAATGCTTAGCCTAAGGTTTCATGCCAGGGGAATCCTGGCTGCAAAAGGGGAGGGCAGAGGCTCCGTGGAGGAGACATTCTTGCAAACGAGATGATTTTTGACTGGGGAATACTTGCTGCAGAAGGGAAGGAGTGGGTAGAGCCTTCCTTGAGGAAGCCTCTTTGCAAAGGAGGTGATTATGACTGTTGAATCCCAGCTGCAGCAGAGGACAGTAGAGAAGCCTCTCTGCAAACAAAGTGTTTGGGACTGTGAAATCCAAGCTGCAAAAGGAGAGGGTTGCAAACAAGGTGATTGGACTGGAATCCAGGCTGCAGAAGGGTAGGGTTGCAAAGGAGGTGTTTGGACTGTAGAATACTACCTGCAAAAGGGGAGGGTTGCAAAGGAGGTGAATGGGACTGGAATCCAAGCTGCAAAAGGGAAGATTTGCAAAGGAGGTTATTGGAACTGTGGAATGCAAGCTGCAAAAGGGTAGGGTTGCAAACGGATTGGGACTGGGGGATCCAGGTTGCAGAACGGGAGGGCAGAGCCTCTGTGGAGGAGACCTCTTTGCAAAGAAGGTGATTGGGACTGGGGAATCCAGGCTACAGCAGGGGAGGGCAGAGGCTCTATGGAAGCCTCTTTACAAATGAGGTGATTCGAACAGTGGAATCCAGGCTGCAGCAGGGGATAGAAGAGGCTCCGTGCTGGTAACTTCTCTTTAAATGAAAATGTGTGATATATATGTAGTGGGGGCTACTGTATTTGCTCTATAAGACACACAGACATTTCCACTTACTTTTAAGGGGTTAGGTTATTTTGAAATTTCAAAATATTCCCCCCTCAAATTGCTTGTGCACATGCAAAATGAACCAAGTAGAAACGATCACCCATGTCCTTCGTTATTGTTCCTTTTACCGTGACTTACGTAAGGAACTTATTCAACCTGTTATTGACAAATTTCCTGGGAGACCTGCCAAATTCTATGCAAAGTTACTTCTCTCTGACAGGTCCCAGCAGATTTCAAATTGTGTTGCCAGATTTTGCACCACTGCAGTAGTTGTACGCAGGCTCATGACTGCCAGTAATTCTAGCTCCTGATCACCATATGGAGTGGGGTCTCCACTTTGGGGTTTGATGTTGGCTTGATTTTCGATATATTATATTATCTACCCTTCTGATACTATTTTATAACAGTCTTGTTTGTATTTAGTGGCTTTTATCAAAAGTTTTACAATGTTTTAAAAATGTTTTAAAAATGTTTTATTCTGGCAAATTCAATGTTTTATTCTGGCAGATCGTTTTATTGTGGTAAATTGATATTTTGGTACTTCTTGACTTGGTTAATAACCGTAAATAAAAATTCATTCACAGACCTATGGATCTTCGCCCAGCCCAAGAGGTTTGCAAGGCAAGCGGCGGCCGTGGCAGGACATTTTAAAATGGACCTTCTCCCAGCCTGGGAGGCTTGCAAGGCAAGCGGTGATGGCACACCGCCAACGCCACTTGCCTTGCAAGGTGCCCAGGCTGGCCAAATATCCATTGTTCCCTGCTCTGCCCAACACTTTGTTATGCAGAGCAGGGACTCCTCCTCTTCACCTGAGTCTCTGCACAGAGACACGGGCAAAGAGGTGGTGGCTGCCCCCTCAATCAAGGGACAACAGAAGGCTGTTTCCCCCCTTCAGCCGAGAGACACCTTAATTTGACAGCTCTGACCTATTAAAATCTGCTGTCTGTCAGCTGCAGGAGGTGAACAGCCTTCCACTGCCCCTTGATTGGGGGGGGGGGTTAAGGCAGCCTCCCCATAGGAGTGCATTGAAAATCTATTAATCCATTCTAGACATGTGCACGACTTGGCGAAATTCTCGTTTCCGTTTTCGTTCCTCGTTTCCGTTACGTAACGGAAACGGAAACGACAATTAAGCCGTCAGAACTCGAACCGATAAACGATAAATTGGGTCTGATTTGTCGTTGTCGTTCATGGCATCGCGCGGCGATCGCGCGATGCCAAGCGGCACAGAAAAAAAGTTTTAAAAATAAAAAAAATCCCGATTCCCAGCCAAAAAAGCAGGCGAAAATATGCCTGTCTGAGGGCACCTACCAGAGGGGTGGTTTCTGGGGGGGGGGGGTTCCTGGCCTCCCCCCCTCTCCTGTCCTGGGCTGCTGAACCTGGTACCAGGCTGGGGGGGGGATCAGTCTCGTCGTCTCCATTTGCCATGCGGTGCGGGGGGATCCAAAATGGCGACCGCAATATTTTTTTTGAAATCGTGGTCCAAAAACCCACCAAAGCACCACAGAAACATGCGAAAATTAGCTATTTTAAATGCTTGAATTTTTACAGTAGCAGCAGTGGGTTTTTCTAGCAATAAAACGTCTCCATTGATTTTATTTTATTTTTATTTTTATTTTTATTTTTATTTTTTTACACCTGCACAATAATGGGCTGGCCATGGGATGGGACCATGCAATTTTTTGGACCCATTCTACCAATCACATGGCCAGGTTTTGACTGACACTTCTGGATGTGCCAGAGGGCATAAAAACCCGAGGCACTCCCAGAACAGTCGCAGTCCGGGCTTGGATGAGGGTGGATGAGGGCTCTGTGCGTAGCTGGCTGCTGTGCTAGTTTCGATTTCGCGGAGCCTTTAGATTTTTCAGTTAGGCAGGCAGGGAGGGAATTGATTCAATTGAATTTTTAGGAAATAACTCCTTTCATTCCCTGTCTGCTGCAGGGAATAGCAACACAGTTTATTCTTTTTTATTCTCCTGCAGTTTTATTGTGAGGATTTCTTTTCTGCTATTGCTTCAAAGGGGAGGTTTAACTGGGAGGGGAGGTGTGGATTTATTTTAAAAATATATATTTATATACTACCCTACCATTTATTTTCTATTTTCCAAAGTTCATTTTGGCAAGCCAAGGTCCTTTCATACCCCGTGGGGGGGAATAGTCTGGGACGTCAAATCGCGCGAAATCGCGGTTGTAATGACAAACGACATGACGAAACGACAAATTTTTAAATTTTTTTTGCGAAAAACGGAAACGACCCGAAACGGACCCGTCCCGACAAACGACAACTCGAAAAAAATATTTCTGGTCGTGCCCATCTCTAATCCATTCCCTTCGGAATGCATTAATTGGTTTTCAATGAATTCCTATGGGAAACTGCCTCGTAAGACAAATATTTCGTAAGATGTATTGACTTGTAGAACTAATTACATTCATATTATGAGGTACGACTGTACACTGATAATAATTCTCCCATTTGAAGGAGAAATTGCAATTTTTATTTCAAGAAAATGCAAAAAGTATACATAAAACTTTTAACACTTAACTATTTATTTAATCATTTAATAAATCACTCAGTCTCAACTGTACCTTTCCTTCCATAAAGAGACCCAAGATACATTACAAATGATTTTTGAAAGGCAAATATTAACACAATTACAAACCCACACTATTTAAAACAAATGTGTTGTTTCAGAGGCTACAGTATATTCCTCTTGAGCTTTAAGGACCGAGCTGTTCTACAAGAATTCAACCATGAAAATGACTGCACCATCCACTCATGCAATCACAGAGTGAAGGAATTTGAAATTCTGGAAGTATCTAGTGCCTGTGATCAGCAATATTCATTCCTTTGACAGCAGGTTATCAAATGCATGGGGCAGGGCAGGTATTACCCAACTTCCGAGAATGCTGACAAGGAGCTCCCTTTGCAAGAAAAGCCAGGGGAGGTCACCACCTTGCTTAGAGTAGCTATAGAAAGAGGAAACTGGATTGACAGCTATATAATTGAACTCAGAAACAACTACTTCCCCATCTTCTTACTATCTCTGTTGTAAACAAATGGAGGACCTTACTGTATCCAGCTATGGAATGCCTAACAGTATATGTGCTCCTCGCCACACAGAGAAACACTTAATATTTAGGAGCATTTAACTATTATCTACATATAATCAGAATCACAATGACATTTTGAAACATATTTACTCTTTTTTTTCTCTCAATACAAAGGGACTTTCTATATTACCTTTAAATTGCATCTCCCATTCTCTAACACTTTCCATTTGTACAGCATTTAAGTCCGATAGGTCATCATATTCATCTCTTAATGCATCCTTATCTAGACAGAAAGTTGCTAGTCCCCTTGAGGCATCTCTTCCAGCAAATATTCCATAAGGACCCTCTGGAAATAGGAAAGAGAGAATACATTTAATCTTCTGATTATATACTATTCATACCCATCCCTTTCAAAACATAACAATGAGTTTTCTAAAGAATGGGTGGGCAAATCGTGGTCACTAGATGCTGATTAAGTACAATTCCAAGTGGTCCCAAATAGAGATGGGCACGAACCTTGGTTCAGAGGTTCATGCTTCTGAAGTTTTGAGATTGTATTTTATACAATAGCTGTATCTTCCTGTGTTGCAGTATCTGGAAAGATCGGCACAGCAGTTTGAAATATCAACTTCAATACACTTCATCCTCATTTTTATTCTTCTAGCAAACAAAACAACTTTATATTACATTATGCAAGAGGGGGGATCCATGTTTTTGAAAACTGGAATAATATTCTATTTAAGAATTAAATCCTATGGAGTAGGGCAGTGATGGCAAACCTTTTAGAAACCAAGTACCCAAACTGCTGCCTAGATGTCCTAAGCACATCCGATCTCACCTGATTTTGGAAGCTAAGCAGGGTCAGCCCTCATTAGTACTTGGATGGGCGACCACCAGGGAATACCAGGTGCTTGTAGGTGCCTGGAGTAGGAACTGGCAAACCACTCCAGTATTCCTGCCAAGAAAACTCTATGGACATGGGGTCACGAAGAGTCAGTCACGACTGTAACAACACAACACACACACACACGTCATTCTTATAATCTCTTCTTCTATAATAATTATTACATCTTCATTATTACCCCAGAGAACCACAGAAGAAGGGAATGGCAAGGTACTTCTGAGTGGTTTTTACCAAGGGTCGGTCACGACTGTAATGACACAACACACCCAAACTGCAATTCAAAACCCACCAATTTTTCACAAAGTGCTAATACTGTATAGCAATTTAACCTGAATACAGGTGGCTGTGAAGGGGCAATGTCGGGTGCCCACAGAAAGGGCTCTGAGTGCCACCTTTGGCACCCGTGCCATAGATTAGCGAACGCTGGAGTAGGGAGACACAAAAACCTTCTGTCAATTATACTGAAAAGGAGCACAATAACTGTCTATTCTGGTCTTCCAGTGCTCAGGGTTGCCAACATCCAATTAAAAGCTGTGAATTCTTCCAGATTCTACCAATGATCTCATTGACAGCTAGAAGAATAAGTGCACTTAACAATGTACAGTTACACACAATGAAAAATGATTCTGTATGAGTGCAATGCTACAAATAGTTGCCTATGTGGCCACAGCAGTCAGAGTGGCACTGTCAGTCTTCAGAGGAAGTTCAAAATTAAACAAAGATATGGACCTTGAACCAGCTGTGAAGTTTACTGTGTCACAAACAAGAACATTTCCCTAGTGAGAGATCCAAAATCTGTGGGCGTACATATCTGGAACTATATGGATCTCAAAAATAAAATACTACTACATGTTATTCTGGCAAATAAGAGATTCTGGAAATTCTCTACCCCTTAAAAGCAGTCAAAATATACTCATAGCCAATCTTCAAATTAAGTGCATATGAAAGTATAAATAAATCTTGAACCACCACAAGTGATTCAATGTATGTAAAAGAATTTAAAGCAGCAGAAAGCTGAGGTAAACTATATCTAAATACTCAAGAAAGCCTATGAAGATAGTTATAAGTGTGAACCAACTTGACACATAATTAATTTACCACCACTGATATGACCCCTTTAATCAATTCTCAGATGCATAGACTGAATAGATTGAACTATCTCTGCCTTTGAACCTTGCTCAGAAATTCAAAAATTTCAATGCCTTCCCTGATTGAGACTGTAACTTTCTGCAATTCAGAAAATGTGACACAGAAGAGTGTTTTCTCTCCCTTCCATTTTAATTTTTAATACTCATAACGATAATGTAATGTTAACTAGATTCTGACTTACAGTGATCACTTCCAGGGTTTTCTAGTATTAAAAGGTAGTACCTGGAAGTGATTTACATTTCCTAACAGGTGCTAAGGCACACTGAGGAATCAAACTCCCATTATTTGACTATGTGCAAGGCACTTAACTCATTCAGCTGCTCAGACAGCTTTTGGGTTCTACCCAAGGCAAAATGAGGACTTTACAAAAGGCCAGTATAAAGACAGCAAAAATACCAATGACTTTCTTTCAGCTCTCTTGCCACAGGACTTTATAAAAGGGAGGTGTCAACGACAGAAATAAGAACAGGTAATTACACCACTGAAAAACGTGTACATCTTTCCCTCAGCTTACATACTGAGTCAAAACCAAGCCCTGATTCTCAGCAAGTCTGCATTCCTACCCTGTAAATGTAAAATATTAAGACATCAAATGAGGGGAGGAGAGTGGTGTCTCAACCTTCCCCCTACCAAGCTCTGCAGCTCAGTAAAGGTAAATCTGAAGAGGAGACCAGCTCCATTTCCAAAGCACCTCTGTCAAAATAAGTGTGTAGTGGTTAAAGACTCAGAAGGTTGTAGCAAAAAGTAGCAAAGTGTTCTGCTTATATACTGCCCCATACCACTTTAAGTAGTCTCTGGGCGGTTTACAGTTTAATTACAGTATGCAGGCTACACATTGCCCCCACCCAGCAAGCTGGGTACTCATTTTACCGACATCGAAGGACGGAAGGCTGACTCAGCCATGAGCCAGCTACCTGGGATTGAACCCCAGGTTGTGAGTACAGTGTTAGCTGCAGTACAGGCATTTAACTACTGCACCACGAGGCTAAGGATTTAAACTTAGAAAGCATATTGCTCTTATGTTTGCTAAAAGCAAAACAAACATTAAGCAGTTTTAGGTTTGGCTTTGATTTGACCTGCAAAGCTAAAAAGTTAATTCACAACTTGATATTGTATTATACTTGTGAATTTTACCTTGCTTCCTGTTTATGATACAAAAAAAAGGATACATACTCCCACATTTTCAAGGGAACAATTTCTTGATTCCATGTCATTGCCAACAAATATGCATGTGAGTACTAGATGGCATTTACAAGAAAACAACTCATTCATAACAGTTGAAGACACAAAACAAAAGTACCCATGTTTCATTTATTAAAAAACGAAGTACTGTATGACTCTGTTAAAATAACAAAATAATGAAGTTGGAAGGTGCCTGTAAGGCCATGGAGTCCAACCTCCCACTCAATGCAGGAATATAAATCAAAGGATATCTGCCAGGTGTTTATCGAAATTTCTCTTGGATGCATCTGGTGTTGGAGAACTCACCACCTCTTGAGTAATTGGTTCCACTGCCATACTGCTCTGACAGTAAGGATGCTTTTCCTGATATTCAAACTTAATCTGGGTTTCTAAAACTTGAACCCATTACTACATGTCCTGCACGAGAAGAGACTCATGGTGCAGTGGTTCAACTGCTATAGTCCCCTTATAGTCTCCTTTTCTCCAGGCTAAACATGCTGTTATTTCTTTCCTCGTAGGGCTTGGTTTCCAGCCCCCGAATCATACTTGTTGTATCCTCTTAATGTGTTCAAAATTGTTAGCACCCTTCTTGAAATTTGCTGTCCAGAACTCAACATAATTCCCAATATGAGGCCTAAGCAATGCCAAATAGAGGGGTACCTCGAGGGCTTTGGATACTATACTTCAATTAATACAGCCTAAAGTAGCAATTGCCTTTTTGTAGCCATATCACACTGTTGGCTCATGTTATATGACAATTCCAAGATTCTTCTCACTTGTACTATTGCTGAGCCAGCTATCCAACTTTGTTTGGTTTCTCTTCCCTAGGTGCAATACTTTGCACCTATCCCTTTTGAATTTCAGCCCAGTGCTCAAGGCTATCTAGATGATTTTGGATTTTGTTTCTGTCCTTCAGGTTATTAGCTACTCCACTCAATTTTGTGTAGTCAGCAAATCTGATTAGCATTCCCTACACCCCCTGATCTAGGGCAGTAATACAAATGTTGGAGCAGTGGCCCCAGGACTAGGCCCTGAGATACCCCACTTGTTACTTCCCTCCCTGTTTGAGAAGAAGCCATTAATCATCACTTTCTAAGCACAATAGGGCTTACAACACAGAATTTGCTTCAGATATATAGAGGGATGAGTTTGAGCCATAAACATAGCAAAGCTAATAAGCTTTCAAATTATTCAGAGTGTGGTCCACTTGCAATGTTTCCAGTCCAGGAACGTAAACGCCATACACAAGTGTTATTTTCAGTCTTTTTGCCTTCCCCCACCCCAACTCCACTTAGTCTTTTGGATGGTCCAGCGAAAACTTGTCCAACTATAATCTGTAATCTCGGGCAATCTAGCACAGGACAGATAAGAAGGGAATGGGAAAAGATGTTCTTCAGTTCCTGATACTGAACTGGTTTCCAGTTTGATGCTAGCTATCTGTAACATTTTCCATTTTTGTCTCTCTCAAACTAAAGTACTATATTTGCTGTGCCAATAAAAATATCTAGATGTTTCATTTTAAACTAGTAGATGAAGTACAGCAAATTACAACTAGAACAGGCCCACCAAATCTACACTGATTCAAGGAACCTACTCTAGTTGTGAAATACTATGCTAAGCAACAGGATTCAGCCAGTATTTGGTCACTGCAAGTATTTAAACCCCCGTTAATAAGTTTAACCCCAAGTTCCCCATCTTTTCTTTCTGCAGCTACATGATAAATTACATGGGACGGGTGCAATGTTCATAGGCTAACTTTTGTTATAAAAAGAAGAACTTCTGGGCGGATGAAGAGCATATAATATCTGTTATCACTTTCCTTCCTTGGCACATTTTAATACAGGAACACAGAAATCTGACTTCTATTTAATAAGATCAGTGGGTCCATCTACTGAGCTACAGTAGTGTCCATTGTGGTTTACACCAGATCTCCAGTCCAGGATGGTATAACCTCCGGTCCCATTTGAAGATCCTCATAATCCCGCATTTAAGTAATGAATGGAACATGTACCACAGAAGTTGCACTCCTATTTGAGGTGGTGATGGAGGAGATCACATACTTGCCAACAGAGGACCAGCATCCCATTAGATGCCTCAGCAACATTCAGTTGAGGCATCTAATGTGTCAAAGAAGTTACTGGCCAACATTACCAATTTCCCACCGTTTCATTATACAGTATATTATTTGGGCTATTTTTTTCTCTGCCCTAGCACTCAGTTTAATAGATACTAACAGAAAAGATTTGCAGTTCTCAAATTGTATTTGTGTCTCCAGATATACATATCTGAGAGATGGAACTATTATTACAAGTCTGGCATATCACAAATTATAAAATAAACTCCTATTAATAGTACCCAGATATCTATCTGAGCAGAGTCTAGTAGTGCAATTCAGTAGGTATCCATACCCAGATATCTGCATTGTGGCAGCAATAAATATAAGGCTGCAAGTTTTGCTCAATTTATTATACCAAAGATTAAAAGGTTCACTAAAACTGTACCCAAGTAACTGGAAAGATTTATTTTAAAATTCAATAAAAATCCTCAAAAAAGTTGCAGATGGCAATCATTACTTTAACAGCCATTTACCATTCTTTCATGGAGAAAGGTGATCACAACAATTCACACATGTGAAAACATTTGCAAAGTGTCTAAGATACATAAAAATTATTTCAATATTGTTTTAATTTAATGGAAGGCCATAAAATAAAGACAGCCATCTTAATAAAAAGTCTGCAGACATAGCACCTTAATCATTACAAGTAACCATAGAACAGTGTTGGCAAACCTATGGCACGGGTGCCAAAGGTGGCACTCGGAGCCCTTTCTGTGGGCACCTGACAACGCCCCTTCACAGCCACCTGTATTCAGGTTAAATTGCTGTATTGGCACATTGAAGAAAATCAGTGGGTTTTGAATCACAGTTTGGGCACTTGGTCTCTAAAACGTTCGCCATCACTGCCATAGAACCGTAAATTGATTTCAGTTTCCTTCTTACCTTAGGTTTCCTCAACTTCCTCCTATGCATTAACGTGAGAATACCTATGCTCCTATTGCATATCCGTGTAACATGTATTTTTAGTAAAAGCAGAGATTTTTATTACCAAACTAACATCTCTTGACCTCCGCCGGGGTTAAAACCTTCTCGGAATTAGACCTTTGTCCAGGTAGAAGTCAAAGGACAGGAGGAGCACCAGACAGGGCTCCACCCACCTGTATCTTGGACTGCGCCAGGTACGAGTGGCAAGAGTTAGGAAACATCACACTAGGGCACTTTATTTGCTCCTTTTATTGCATTTCTACGCCGACTTCTTCCAGCGGTGGGGGTTCAGAGCAAGGAGGCCCGAAAGAAAGGCCGTCGCCACCAACACCACCCACAAGGGGCTTTTCTTGGCCAGAAGACCCTTGAACAGATCCTCGAAGACCGCGTAAAGGCGAAGAAGGTACACCAAGCGACAAGGAATCGCGCCGGATCCGGGATGTCTGCAACAGGCAGGCGAGCCCCGTCCAGCTCCGCGTTTCCACGAGGGGAGCGGAGTTGGTGAACTGGAGCGGAGGGTGACGTGGACGAGCAACCCTGGGGCTTCTTTACACCCGAGGCCGACTCACTAACCGACCGAGTGGATGGGCCAAAAGCCCGCTCGGCGCCTTTCTTGGTCCCCCTTTGCTCTCTCTCTCTCTCTCTCTCTCTCTTTCCCAAGCAGCGGGGCTCCGTGGGGCGTTGCTCGCCCGACCATGAGGCGCTTCGGTCCCCTCCACGGCCTCCAAGCCGCCCTTCCTGCTCTCCTCCTGCCCCGGGACCCCAAGCGCACCTGGACGAGTCCTCCTCCCTCACGCTCTCCCCACCACCAACACCACCACCCCAATTCCCGCGCTACGGGAGGCCTCGTTCACCTCCCCCCCCCCCGTCCACGCCCTCGCCTTCCTCACCGGGCCCGTAGAACTTGCTGCCTTTGGTCACGTCGAAGACTTTGCCGTGGACGGCCAGGAGGATGCGGGGCGTGCGGGCGCCGTCGTACTCGCGCAGCTGCTCCAGCGTGAAGTCCCGCCGCTTCATGCGGGGCAAGGCGTCGGCCGGGCTGGAGGGCGCCGCGCCCCCCGCGCCGCCCCGTTTTCCCCAGCGCTTGTAGAGCTGATAGGCCAGGAACGTCGCGACCGCCACAAACGTCAAGCTCAGCAACATGTCGAGCCAGCTGCTGCCCAGCCAGCTCCACGTCGCGGCGGCAGCGGCGGCCGCCGTCTCCTCGGGGCCGCTGCTGGCAGGGGGGGCGGCGGCAGCGGGGGCGGTAGGGGTGGGATGGCCGCCGCCGCCGCCGCCGCCGCCCGCTCCTTGTTCAGTCCTTAGCTTCCCATCCCCATCGTCCGCCATCACTACCCAGCCAGCGCCTGCCCGAAAAGAAGCGCTCCGCCCCACACGGGGAGGCGGGGGCGGAGGCGGGGCGCGCTCTGTTGCCCCATCGCCGCCCTCGGATTGGTCGCAAGCCGGGACACGTCACGCGTGCTCGCTCGCGACCCGGCGGGCGAATGAGAAGCAGGCGCGCGCCGCCGCCCAACGGCTGCCCTCCCTCCGCCTAGTGAGGGACTCTGCGCCGGGGAAGGAGAGGCGAGGCCGATGGGTGAATCGCCTCGAATCTGGCGTCCTCACGTGGTCCTCCGCCGGCGGGAATGCCGCGCGCCGCCCCTCAGAGCGCTACACGGTTGGGCGCGCGCTGTAGCCGAGCGGCGAGCTTGGTGGAGGGATGTTTTGTTTTGGGTCCTCGTTGCCGTTGGCTCGTAATGTTTATAAAAGCAAGAGGGCGGAAGACGAGTCATCCCGCAAAAAGGACTTCCTGGGATGTTTCCTTCCCTTTCCTCGCCTTAGAGGAGGCGGAGCGTGGTCATCATCATAATCAAACCTTCGTATTTTAAGGAGTGGGGTTTAGGAAAAGGCCGTGTGGGCCCAAAAATATATATTCTGTATATCTAAATGCAAGAGCAAAAAATGCATAAAAATAAAAAATCAGCTCGCTTTATCTCATCTTCCCCAGGCTGTGCACCAAGATATTGTGAATAGTTCAGAAATGTTTTCTATTCAAGCCCCACCGTCTCCTGGCAGCTTTTTGTGCCAGGTAAGCTGCTTAAGGTGAGTTCAGAGGCAGCCTGCAAACCCTTGTAGGGGAGTGTGGTTTCAAGTGCCTTCCCCGGTAACATTGGTTTGGAATTGACTCCTCAATTCTTCAACCGAGGAGCTGAATTTTGTGGAGAGGTGTAAAATTGCCGGTCAGTGTAGGAAAAAATAATTACAATTAAGCATTTCATAGGCATAATGGTTCAGGCCCTGAAGGCAGCTCAAAAGTATTTCTAGTGAAGCCTTTTCTGAACCATCTCTTCTTCAAATGGAATTTTATGAGGTTCAGGTGATGTCTTCTGTTTGCAACCCACAGTTTTACTCACCACAGCGCTCCCAGTCAAAATGACAGGTCGGTTTACTTCATGGGTGTTTGTAAATTGAAGACTCACTCTTTCTCATAGTGGTTTGAAGGTGCTGAGTTGCTATTCTATATTTTATCTCCTTTCCTAACAGATTCTGTAAATGGCAGTGAATGGGGAAAAGCAAAAATGGGATAAAAGCCTGAATTAAAACCATTTGGGGTGCTGCAGTCCAGCCATCTACCAGCACAAAAGTTATTGCCTCTACAATTAAATGAAATGTCATTTCCTCTCCCCCCCCACACACACAAAAACTGCATTTCATGACTAAGATTAATTCCTTGGATGTCATAAGGTACCCTTGGACATAACATAAGATACCAGGGTTTCTTACTAACACCCCACCTTCCTCACCCAGTATTTGGCCACAGGTCCAGAAACTCGCATTATCATTTGTCAAAAAGGTCACCTCCTACTTCAGAACTTGAATCTAATGAAGCCTATCAGTGGAGTTTCTTTATGCAGCAGTCTCAAAAACTTAAGGGAGCTGCATTATGCTGAACAGAACGTTGGTCTGTTTAGCCCAATATTATCAGCACTGACTGGCAGTAGTTTCCCCTGATTTCAAGCAGGATTCTTTTCCAGTCCCACCTGGAGATTTCTGGGATTGTTCCTATGGTTTTTTGCATGCATAGAATATGTTCTACTTCTGAGTGACATACCAAGATAGCTGCCCAGCCCTTCTCTGCCCAGAAAGCTTTGGCTAGTCTAGTGGAAATAGACTTCACACATCTTTTATGCTTGAACTCTAGGCAGTATATTGAGAAGTGCAGGCTTTAAGGGAGAGCATGTTGCTCTATCCCAGTGTTGGTGAACCTGTGGCATGGGTGCCAAAGGTGGAACTTGGAGCCCTTTCTGTGGGCACCTGACATCGCCCCTTCACAGCCCCATCTATTCAGGTTAAACTGCTTTATTGGCACTTTGTGAAAAATTAGTGGGTTTTAGATCGTAGTTTGGGCACTTGGTCTCTAAAAGTTTTGCCATCACTGCTTTATCTTATTGAGGTTTCTCCCGAACCTACCCACCTCATTGCTCCCTTTCCTGAATTTGAACTGGTGGAAGAGGCATAGCTTGCTTGCTATCAGAATTACAAGAGGGAAAGAGGCCATATTCACAAGGCTGTTGGAAGTAGGAATTAAGTCACTGGGTTTTCCAGAACAAGTCTAACACCTCTTAAATCTGACAGTTTAATGTTTTTGGCCAAGGGGAAACTCTCCCACATTAGCTCCAGAGCCAATGAATTTGAGCCCAGCTTGTCACAGGCTGCTCCATCTGACCTGCTAGTGGTGGGGCACAGGGTAGAATGGGGGATGTAAGTAGAGATGTGAAGGCCCGGGGGGTGGGGAATGGAAAAATTTGGGAGAACCGTTTCCCCTGGGTTTTGTCTTGAAGCCTTTTTCACCCAACAAATTGAAAAAAGAAAAAGTGATTATCGAATGTTTTATAAGACATTTCAAATATTTTCCAAATCACTTCTTTAAAAAGCATAGCATCAGATTATTCTAATTTCTGTGCACTAAGGACAAACAAGTCCTAGGTTACAAACTGAACTCTCCAGTGCAAGAACAAAATTCTTTTCTTTTTTTAGGAAGTGCTGCTATTGTCACAAGAAAAAGAAAAAGGTTTCACATTTGGTTTTGCCTGTGGATGGGTATGTTTGGTTCAGTTCTGTCCTCTTCACTAGGCCTCAAAGCACTGGAAGAAAATACAGAGCAACAAAAAGAACCTGAAAGTATATATTTAATTTAATTTAATTAACTTAATTTTAAAAGGTAAGAGTTTACATTTATCTGATTCTACAAAATTGAATCATTTAGCTACATTAGTTTATAAAAAGTAAATTCTGTTTGTAATAATTGTTTGGATACATTATTTTAATATGCTAGTTTTGATAATTTTATGCCAAGTCAAATTGTCCATAGTCATATTTTATGTTCCTAAAGTAACAGAATGACTTTCAAGCTATAAAAGCGGGGGAGTGCTAATGTAGCTTTTTTTTCAATTTTTCTGAAAATTTCCGTCCCCCCCCCAAAAAAATTTTGTTTTGTGAGCTTCATAATTTCCAGAAATTGTACATCTCTAGCTGTAAGTTATCAAAAGGCCTCTATATCAGTAAAGATTCTGAGAACCTCTCCCCAGACTGGGTTAGTGGGATGAGGTGACAATGGGATTGTGGCTAAAATGTCTTTGGAATACTGGGTACCCTTAACTTCTTCCTATGGGCGAGTGACTGGAGTATCCTTATTTGATTGTTGCATCCTTCTTAGCTATCCCTACATTCTCTGTCACAATCTGCTATGATTGATAGTCCTGGCTCCCTCTATTGCTGATGCTGCCTGCACCATATGTCCAAAGGCTCCATGTCATTTGCTTTTCTGCTGGTGGAGGAGAAAAGGGGCTGCAAACCCTAACAGGCTGTCATCTCATCTGGTATCTTCAGGGTCACCTGGGTCACCTACTCTGCAGATTCCAAGTCTAATGGGAAAGCTGGAAGGGAGATAGGCCACATAGCTGCCAGACTGTGGTTCACTCAGTGCAGCTGCCTCTCTTGTTGTCATGCTCCCTCGTGCTATTGTTCAGCTTCCAGGCTGATCTCCAGACAGTGCTCTCCGTTCAACTCCTGTCTTCTTTACTTTCTGCTCTTTGAAGAGATGGTAGTGGAAGGAGTTTCTCATAGAATGAAAGCCTGGAACTACCATCGTGAGGCAGAAGAGACTGAAAACACCCAGGAAAGCAATGGGAGCCTGCTTCCCAGTCCTGCGGGCAGGGTCAGTCCCACACTAGATAGTTTCTGTATTTCAATCAAATAAAAGATGATCAAATGATATACTGCTATCATGCTTTCTCTCTTGTCTGCACTACACAGAGCGCAAACCAATATAAGGACAGCGGTCACATGAAGATGCCGGGGGGGGGGGAGGCTGATCAGAATTGGTACTGATTGCACTATATACTATCAGTTAGATTTAGGCTTCAGTGTAGGGGTATATGTGAGTGTGTAATTGTATAACTATATGTTACTAATTTTTTCAAACTAGTACAGATAACATTTACAATTTTCAAAATAAACAGATCTGTTCTACTTTAAGACAATCGACTGGCCAAACTTCCATTCCTTCCCCCACATCCATTTCTGTTATTTTTTGTAGCGGTAATCAGTTTTTCACTACTACGGTTATAGTGAGATAACAAATGTAGCACTGCCCCTAGCCCTGTATCAGGACGACCAAGTTAATTCACTGTTATAGACACTCTTTTGGGTTCTGCAGCATCCATTTCAGTTGTTGCAAGGGGATTTTAGATGAACACTACCTGCTTTAGTTAGTGAAATTCATGGCTTTTTTTCTGAAGATATATAATTATATCTATAAACAGGTTCATAATTCACAGTCTGTAATTGTGGGAAAGGGCATCTTTTATCATACATTTATGAACATTTATTCATATCCTGAATGGAATTTAATAATTGTAATGTCACTTATAAAAGTCTATATTCTCATTTAGTGAAAATAAAGGATAAGGATTTTAGCTACTTTCAAATTCTTAAAAGTGGTGGGTTTTTTTGGGGGGGTGCTTCTTCAGTTTCCTGTTTGTCTGAAAGTCTCATCCTAAAAAGTTTAGGTCTTTTTAAAATGATTTTTATAAAAATAGAGAATGAGGGAATCCTGAGGGACACTTATGGTTATATATAATTGTGCACAAAGAAAAGAGGCTAATAATCCTCTCAGAGAAATTAAAGCAAAGGTAATAAGCTGTAATGTTTTATATCTTATTACAGGTTTCTCACCTTCCATGTGTATGGTAGCTTTATAGAAAATATGGTATGGCTTTACAAGTTCTAAGAGCAACCATGTAGAATCTTAATTTCAAATGAGGAAGACAGAAGGGATGTGTGATGATGTATCATTCCATACCACTACCAACGCTTATAAATAAGGGTTGATAGTTGCCAGGGTATGATCCATCATATATAAGGCACTATGTATCATAGCATTATTTGTCCCATTTCCTCTTGTACTGGGGAAGGAACATGAGTAATGAAGAAAAGGCCCCTACTGCTGTAGGATGTATTGTATATCTAAATTGATACGTATATCTGAGTAACTGCAAAGCCTGATTTAAAGAGAGGAGGGAGGAGTTAGCCTTTTTGCTCTTGCTGTTATTAAACACCCAAAGTCAAACACTCCAGTGGTTATCTCTTTGAAATTGTCACATGATACAAACGGCTTGGGATCAGGATAGAAGGAATGCCTCTCCTTGTATAAATCTGCCCTGTCACTAATGTCTGCTGGGGAGGCTCTCTTCTGTGTCTGACCGCTAAGAATAGTTTGTGGAGACATAGGGGAGAGGTTTTTCTACTGTAGTATTCCAAATATGGGATACCTTCTCTTTAAAGGTTCAGTTGCTGCAGACATTGAGATCATTTCAGCACCAAAGCAAGAGCATTTAGGGATTGAAAATTGTGGCATGTGTAGGTTTTTGGTGCATTGGTGTTTAATGTTTGAAGTTTTAATTTTCTGTTTTAGTTATCTTGTTCTTTAATTATCGTGTTTTAATTATATTGTGCTTTAAAATTATTTTATATGGTTTTGTAACTTCCCATGATATTCTGTAATATAAGGCAATCAGTAAGTAAGTAAGTACTGTACAGTAATACCTTGGTATACAAGCATAATTTGTTCCGGAAACATGCTTGTAAACCAAAACACTCTTATATCAAAGCAAATAATAATGGAAACTCAGATAATTTATTTTGGGGTTCCATAGACCACATACTGTACTCACAAAATGCCAAAACTCACAAAAGACGTTGGCTAGACGACCACGTCCACACCATGGTGGGTCTGGATAAAAGGCGGATCTTGACGGATACTCTTGATTTCACATGATTTTTTCATGGGATCCTTCCCAAATCACCATCAAATCATACATCTCATTCATGTAGAAATACTGCATAATAATCTTGCATCCTCCAGCACTTGGTGCAAAACCATGGATCCATCACACGGATCCAACTGATTTCATATGATTTTTACATTGATCATGATAAAACCACTATCACATACAGACCCCATCTCTGTACATAGATTGCACACCAAAAATCATGAGTTCGTCAGTGCATGGCTCTACAGTGGTGCAAAAACATGGATCCAAATGGATCTACCTGATTTTAAGACCAGCCCAAAACCAATTTCACATCCTATACCTATACCATGGCTCTGCAGTGGTGCAAAAACATGGATCCATTGCTTAGATCCATCTGATTTCATATGATTTTTACATTGGATCATGATAAAACCACTATCACATATAGAGCCTTTCTCTGTCCACAGATTGCACACCAAAAATCATGGGTCCGTCAGTGCATGACTCCACAATGGCACAAAAACATGGATCCACACGGATCTACCCAATTTCCCCCCAGGATCGCCCTCAAACCAATCTCACATCCTAGAACCCATCTCTGTCCACAGATTGCACACTAAAAATTGAGACCATCAGTGCATGGCTCTGCAGTGCCGCAAAAACATGGATCCAAGGCATGAATCCAAACAGATGTACCTATTTTTTACCCAGGAACGCTTCCAAACCAATCTCATATTTTGCCCCATCGTTACACGCAGATTGCACACCCGAAATCAGGATTCTGTCAGCACATGGCTCCACAGTGGTGCAACAACATACATCCAAGGCACGGATCCATGCAGATCAACCTGATTTTTACCCAGGATCTCCCCCAAACCAATCTCACACCCTAGAACCAATCTCTGCCCACAAATTGCACATCAAAAATCATGGGTCTGTCAGCGCATGGGTCTGCAGTGGCACAAAAACATGGATCCAAGGCATGGATCCACACAGATCAACCTGATTTTTACCCAGGATCTCCCCCAAACCAATATCACATCCTAGAACCCATCTCTGCCCACAGAGTGCACACTAAAATCAGGGGTCCATCAGCACATGGCTCTGCAGTGGCACAAAAACATGGATCCAAGGCACGGATCCACAAGGATCTGATTTTTATCCAGAATTGCCCTCAAGTGAATGTCGCATTCTAGGCCCCATATCTGCCCACATATTGCACACCAAAACTCAAGAGTCTGTCAGCACATGGCTCTGCAGTGGCGCAAAAACATGGATCCAAGGGATGGATCCAGATGGATCTAACCAATTTTTACCCAGGATTACCCCAAACCAATCTCACATCCTAGGCCCCATCTCTGCAAACAGATTGCACATTAAAAATCAGGGGTCTGTCAGTGAATGGCTCCACAGTGGCGCAAAAACATGGATCCAGATGGATCTACCTGATTTTTTACCCAGGATCGCCCCCAAACCAATCTCATATCCTAGAACCCATCCTTAAATAGGGAATGCTCACAGAATTAAGACTGAAATTCATTAAGAACAAAGCACTGTTTTACATGTACAATGTTCAAGGTTCAGTCCTTGGTAGTGACATACTGTAGAAAGGATTTCAGTAAAAGAGCCCTACATCTGATCTTGAAGAGGAGATATAAAGATGAAATAGACATTACTCAGATGGGCCAGTCATCTAGCTTACTACCTATTAATTTCTTATGAAATTGAGTTATAATCAGCATTCTGAAATTTCAAGAAGTGAGAAGAAATAGATCAAAGTACATTGCACACAGAGTATACAAAGTTATGGAGGTTTACTGCTGCAGCATGGCTCTCTTAATTGTATGAAATTAGTGAAAAGTAACAACTGGATAGTCAGAAACATCAAATGAGCTAAATGCATTATGGCTCTTTTCTATTGTTTAGAACTGTATATATTAGGTCCAGCTTCCATGTTATGGCTACCGTATGGGAGCAGCTCATTAGCAGCTATTTTAGTATTACCACAGAACCATAATTAGATTGCAATATTTTAATCAATCTATCAATCAATCAATACCTTTATTGGCATACATAAAATAAATAATAAACAATGAACAATAAACAGACAGTTGTAGAATATGTATCCAGACTAGTGTCACACACACTAAACGGAAGAAGAGAAAAGCATTTGTCCGTCCATCGTTGACAGCAAACCATCTGGAATGAGCAACTAAATCTGAAAGTGTAGAGCAGAAGGCCCTTTAAGGGACTGTAACCTGCGTCGCTGAGTTAATGAGTTGATAAACATGGCAATCTGCCTGGTGTGGGCTTTATCTAGGCCTAGCAGAAGATTATGCAAAACCACCTCCTCCGGGCGGCCAGGAAATCTAACAAGAAATGGCTCAAAATGGGAAGCACTGATGTCCCTGTATAAAGAACAATATAAAATCATATGGGCCATAGACTGATAATCCCTGAGTTGCAGGAACACAGCCATGTTTCCAATGGTTGTGAGCCAAATCTACCATATAGAACGTTAGATGGGAGCACATTACATCTTGCTAGAGTGAAAGCACGCCATTCTTGTGGATTCTAGTAGATGTAAGTATCTGGCCGGCTTACCGATTTGTAATGGAAGTTGGAGGCTTAGAGGAGAGCACACTTTCAATCTAAGTTTTAGCATCCTGTATGCCTGCGCAAAGGATAGTGCCCCCAGTTGTTCAGATGAGATGCCCATGTTTGAAATCTTTTGAAGAAACAGTTTGAGGCCAGGAGAATAAAAATGGTCAGAGAGAATATGCTCTATTAGTGGGTCTTTGTTTAAAATAAAACATATTCTCAGCCACTATTTAAATTGTCTTAATTGTGCTTGAGTATACAGTCTAATTATTCTAGCCTCCAAGCAAAGAGCTGCATAGGTACACAGTAAGGTACTGCAAATATTTTGTAGAGAAAAAAGGATTGAAGCATTTCAACCAATATATTGATGGCATCCAACCAGATTGGTATTCCATACAACAGTTGGGAGATAGCCTTAGCTTTATAGATTTGTAGAGTGCTAGGGATATGTTGGTTGCCCCATACATAGAAAAACCGAAGGATGGCTTGGATAGTCACCCTCACTGAGTTGGTAATAATGTGGTGGTGTCTAGCCCAAGTATTACAGTAAAAGAAGTTTAAACCTAGATACTTGAATTCTTTAACTTGTTGAATTGCTCTCCCATGGAATATCTAAGGCTGGGGTTTCCAGGTACAGTGGTACCTTGTATAAAGGAATTAATTAGTTCCAAATGAAATTATGTTAAGCAAATTTTCCTTTAAACAAATTCCCATAGGAATGCATTGGTAACGGAGTGATCCCATTTTTATGTTGTACGGATTCTCCCCATAGGCGATTATGTTAAGCAAATTTCCCCTATCTCCAGAATTTTTATGTTGTACAAATTTTATGTTATACAAGTTGTTTGTTATACAAGGGTCCACTGTATTACTAAATATAATTATCTTGGACTTGCTATAGTTGAGAGTCAACTTATTACAAGAAAGATAGTTAATGCATTTTGCAATTAACTGTCTTAACCCTATCTTAGTTCTAGAAAGTAAGACCATATTGTCTGCATAAAGAAGAATAGGCACTGGCAAGTGGCCCAGTCTCGGACAGTGGCTATTTATTCCTAAAAGGAGATGAGCAAGGTCATTAAGATACAAGTTAAATAGTGTGGGTGCAAGAACGCAGCCCTGTTTAACTCCTGTATTAATGGGTACATTACTAGACAGTTCACCATAGTTGGATAATCAAATGTGGCAGGTATTATCTGTGTGTAGCCTTTGAATTAAAAAAAGCAGTTTTCTGTCTAAGCCACCAACCCGTAGCTTGGCCCATAGAACTTCCCAATCTACCTAGTCAAATGCGGCCTTGAGATCTAAAAAGGTGGCATAGAAGTGACTCTTCGTATGTGCAGTTTGCTTGGCTATAACATGTTGTAGTATTAGGCAGTGATCCACTGTAGATTTATTCTCCCGAAAGCTTGCTTGCTCAGGCCCTAATATGTTATTGTCCTTTATCCAAGAGTTGAGTCGAATCAGGAGATGGTTGGCATATACCTTGCCCATGACTGACAGGCTAATTGGTCTATAATTACCCGGGACTTTCCTGTCACCCTTTTTATTAATGGGAGCTATTATAGACTGGGTCCAAGACTTGGACATGATTCCAGATCTGTCCACAATGGTAAAGAGATCTGCCAGAATGGAAGCCCACCAGTCAGCATATGTTTTAAAAAGCTCAGGAGGTAGTAGGTCAGGGCCGGAGGCCTTTCCTGATTCCAACTTACTTAATATCTGCTTGATTTCTGAGGTGGCAACAGGTGACCATTCGGCAGATCATTGGGGTTGATTGATTGATTGATTATAATATTTTAAAGATAAGGATGTACTGTGAGGCCTCCATTGATCTATTGGAGTGTTGGTGAACCTATAGCACGAGTTCCAAAGATGGCACTCAGAGCCCTTCACAGCCACCTGTATTCAGGTTAAATTGCTGTATTGGCACTTCGTGAAAAATTAGTGGCTTTTGAATCACAGTTTGGGCACTCAGTCTCTAAAAGTTCACCATCACTGATCTATTAAAAATGTAGTGTTTAAGAGTAAAGACAAATTGTATTAGCTTCCTTTGGACACAGTACAAAGTTTAGAAGTATTTCAGTTTTCTAGTGAGTTGTTTTTTAAGAAATTACATTTTGAAATAATAAATGACAGAGTTATTTTTTGCATGGAATGACAATGGCTACAATTCACTTATTTTCAGCATAACAAGAATAGGGTATGGTATGCGATACTCATGATTTGGGTGGGGGCTTTAGCAGGGTGAGGGGAAAGGAAAAACAGTTGTAAGTGTGATTCATTTTGTGCAGTCACTTTGCTTGGTTTGTGGATGAGGTGTTGTGTCATGAGTGAGGGTTAGACAGGACAGCACAGCAAAAAAAATGAGAGAACAGTTGGACAGTTAAGAGTAAAGTCAGTCCTAAAGTATGAAGAAAAGGAGGATGGAAGTAAAATAGATTCATGGCAAGACTGGGAGTGTTTAGAGGAGATGAAGAATCTCTTGTGGGCCACTCAAAGGAAATGGAACCCTTGCTTGCTGCCTCTATGAGCAATTTGCGCATGCAACCTCACCAGGCAGGATTCAGTGGAAGAATATTTTAGGATTTTACATTTTCTCCTAATCTCTTTTCCGTGAGTCTCCCCCTGTTCTATCTCTTGACCTGGTCATTAATATTGAAATTTCCAGAGTAAGATTACGTTGTTGTTTAATACACACTTGGACAAGTAAGTCACAGTCCCAATAGGTTCAGTGGGATATAAATGTAGTACGATGGAATACACTGGCTGAAAGCCTGTTGGGTAGCATAGTAAGTTGTGCTAGAGGAAGCTCATTGGTGAATTGATTTGGTGAATTGAGGTCTTCTTAAATTCAATTGATTCAAATGCACCTACTCTAGTTGTGTTTTATTATGCTATAAAGTACTGTAATCTGCAACTGGAAAAGTCCCATATGGATCAATGGACTTTATGAAGGATTCATTAAATCTCCACTGATTTAATGGGCCTATTCTAATGTGGCTTGCATAGCAGGTTTCTTTCTAAAACAACACCCCAAAATCTTCTACTGCACTTCTAACATATCCTTAGGAAACTAGAAGTTTGATCTTAGAATGCCTGCAATGTGAAATAACTTAACCTCTGCTATGCAGATAAACAAGTTAAAGAATGTTATTTATCCTCAGGAATTTCCTTATATAGAGCATGCTGAAGATTTATGGACATAGCAACAACCTGGCAATTTTTTTTCCTGCACTTCACTGAGGAGCTAGTTTTTCTGTTGTAAAATGTAATTGTATGGGTGTGGAACTAGTTTTTTCTGTTGTAAAATGTGGTAGTTGTATAGGTGCGGAAATCCTGCATGCCTTGTCTTAAGTGTATAATTGTCATTGCCTAGTAATCATTCCCTTTGTAAATCAGGATGAAGCCCACACAAAGAATGCTTCCTGTTGTAAATAAATCAACATAAATTATTGAGTTTGGAAACATACCCGGTCATTCTCAAACACCATACTAACTCCCAAATAATAGATGCATCTACTTGGAAGGAAATTCCACTGATAATTAATTATACTTCCAGATGTTAGACATTTGAAATGGTGTTTTACTCTGATAGCTACTGGACTGAGCACTATAAATTCTCCCCACAAATTGAGGGGGGAACCCTGCCTCATTGTTTGACCTACAAGCTACCTATGTTGCTTCATCTTTTTTCAAAACTAGCCTTTCTGACAGTTTTTTTTCTCCATAACAGCACCTGTCCAGATCTGACTCCAGTATAAGTATCATCTGGTGTGAGGGATGTCTTCAGTGATTCCTCATCCTCAGGTCATTTTAAAAATTATTATTTACATGTTTCTTGCATATGTGTTTCTCCTTAGTATGTAATCTGAAAGTAGAGACACATAGTGCAGACTGTTATGTTGAATTAATTGCATCAAATTGGAAGCTGAAGAAGAAACATATAAATTTGTGAGCTGGAAGGTTGAGTACTAAAATATTTTTTCCAGCTACAGTCTGCTAAATGATAGGATGGGTGACCACCAGCTCTGTGTCCCAACAATGAACCTATATCGTAGCAATCAAGATACAGTACTGACTGATCTACTCTATGGAGTTGCAAAGCTTCAATGAACGAACAAATAAAATAAAATTTAAAAACTAAAGTAAAAGAAAAACTAAAAAAAAAACACTTCAAAACTAACTACTGGAATTCTGTGTCTTCTACCCAAATAGTAAACTTGGAATTAAAATTTATGTAACACTTTTTTCAGCCTAATTTCAGCTAACTTCCCTTGCTGAGCACACAGTTTCCTTTGGCCCTAAACAAACTCTCGTCAAAATTGGGCACCTTCATGGTGGCCTAAACCATTGAGATATGAAATGCTTGGTTCTTTTGCCATACCCTTATCTCTCGCTGCAGAACTGAGTGACCCGCCGCAACCACATATCTCCTTTAGGGAAGGCACTGTTTTCTCTGATAGTCTCAAAGAGTGTATTGGAGGGTAAACTGCATGGCCACATATTGCATGGACTGACTTTGATCTTTATCATTTAGTATTTTTTCTTGTTTTTAGTTCTCAGTGGAATAATTTCCGTTTTTCAGTACACTTTGAACAGATGTTAATCCCATTTGTCTTGTACAAACTGGTGTCTCCATATCCACCAAACTGCATTTTCCCCATCTCACTGTATAGTTATGCCTTCATATCTTATGACACATTGTGCCTTTATTTTTTTCATCCTATGACATTCTTTTTACTACTTATCCTTCCTTTGAAGCTATTACTGTATCCATATTCATAACCTTGAGTGTAATGGGAAATACACTAGTGTACTTTTAAAAATGTGTATCTTTAAAAATAGTTTTTGTACTGTAAATAATCAGAATTTGTAACGGTTCAGTTTTCCCTCGTATCTATGCATTCTGTTCCTCAAATATGTACAAAAATGACTCATTCACAACCATGAAATGCCATTTCCCAAAACCTAGTCCTAAGAGACTCTTCTGTTCAGAGCTGCTAATGGAAGCCAAGGTTAAGGTTTTTAAAAATTGTTTTTTAACTGAGAGTGAAGCACCTATGCATGTTAACTTTAATCTGATGCTTATTAACCATTCTCTCTGTAACTGAATATAGTAATTTTCTAATGCAGGCACTGGAGAACATAGCCAGTTCATTTTAATTGTAAGTGGCCCAGAGACCTTTGGGTAGTGGGCAGCATATAAGTTGTGTGAGTAAGTAAGTAAGTAAGTAAATAAATAAATAAATAAATGCTGCCTGCCATAGATAAGACAAGCTGAAGGATAGAGAAAAAATGCTAGCCAATGAACCTGGTTGTGCCTGGCTTCTTCTAATGGACTGAGCCATATTGCTCCAGTGCCCCCTCTCTTCTCTATGCACCTCCTTTTTCTTTTGCATGATTCTTTCCATTTTTATCTTAGTACTCATTGAGCTTGTGCAAGGAGTAGAGTTCCCATAATCCTGCAGACAGCATGGCTCCTGATTAATGACCATATGGATTATTCCACCACTACCATCACAATCTACAATGTTATGATATAATGTAAAACATACCAAATGTATTTCTCAGCTCAGCATACTAAATCCTTTAAAATGATGCACCACAAAACTGTGTGTACCCAGCAAAAATAATTAAGATATCCTAAAAGACTCCCAAAATGGTTATTGTTGTATGCCTTATATTTTAAGTCAGATCACCCTAAAGATACCCCCCAAATGTGTTTAAAAAACAATCCTAGTATTTTAAGACAAAGTATAGTTGCCTGTGAAGGCAGAATGCAGACAGCAGAACAGTCTGTTTGTTCAAGGCTTCTGTTTCCCTACTGCTCTTGCAATGAATAAAGCAACTGCGTGTATAATTAGAACACCAGTTGAAAGCATCAGGAAATTCTCTGGCTTGCATGACTGCAAACTGGAAATCAGCAAGGTGTGAGCACTCTACCTGCTGAGCTGTTACTTGCCGAGAACACAAATTCAAGGGGAGAGGATGTCCCCAAAGGTTTCTAAGTGATGTTGCTATATGTTATATAATTGGTTTTTTGAGTTGAAAAATTCTGAACCTGCCCTCAAATTGGGTGACAATCCATCCAGTCATTTTCATATAATGCAACAGAAAGTTGACAAATAGACAGAACTAGACTTGTTTTTTCCCTGACACAGATGCATCTACTATATACAGAGAAAAGTAGCTAGCCCCTTTCCCTCCATCTTCACTTTCTATACAAGGAAAGCAAAAATTCTGCAGGGGAGATTAAACCTTGGTGATGACTCAACTTCATAGCTACCTATCTAATTAAGGGAAGAGAGACTTTATTTTTCTTGTGCTTTTTGTTCCCTTGTTCCTTGAGCAGTCACATTAACATTGCAAATCTCTTTTTGGCACATATGAGAAAAAGCATTTTGTCTGAGACTTGTCTCTTTTACAGTTACTGTCTGGCAAACGCTATTCCTTCTTGAAGCTCCACACAATGGCTGTGTGAGCCAAGCAGATTCTTAGGATGCCATTTTTGCACTCATGTACTGGAAACTGATTTAAAGAGAATTGCAATTAGGCAAACGGTAATACAGATCATTGTCTGGAATAAGCATGTTTATTATTTTATTTATTTTAGAGTATTTTACCTCACTTTTCTCCTTGGAAAAGGACCCCAGGCAGCTTACAATAATGAGGGATAATATACAGTCCAGTACACCTAAGACATGTTCAAGTATTTGAGAACAAGGAATTGAGGGACATCTTACAGCATTAATAGACAACATTACATTAAAACTACAAGGTTATAAGTAATTATAAAAACAAAGTCTATGTGAACCTATAGATTCATATAAAATACATATGGTACTCCATCATTCAGGGAACGCTTCCCTGAAGAGAAAGGTATTTGCCTGTTTCCGGAAGGACAACAGAGATGAGGCAGTCCTGGCCTCTAGTGGGAGGGAGTTCCAGAGTCTGGGTGCAGCAGTTGAGAAGGCCCTTTCATGGGTTCCCACAAGATGTACCTGTGAGGGTGGCGGGATGGAGAGAAGGGCCTCTCCTGAGGACCTTAACACCCAAGTTGGTTCATACTGTGAGATTTCATCTTTGAGGCAACTAGGACCCAGGTGGTATAGTGCTTTATTGTCTAAGCCTGGATTCAACTTAGTAATGCAATGAAATTCAATTTAAATCTGAATTTTAGGGTTTGAGATTTATTTTCAGTTGGATGGAGTATAAAACGAAAGAGATTAACAGCATGTCTTGGGAAAAGGACTGGCGTTTTGGAATCTTCCACTTCTCTTCTCCTCTTTCCCCTGCCACATTTTTAAATGAAAGGTTTTGATTTATTCTATTTGAACTCATCAGAACTCAGTAAGAGCACCCAGGTGCAGAGCCAGGGTGCAGGAGATAGAATCTTCCCTGTTCTTCTCAGGACAGGAGCTGGTCAAAATTGGCTACTTGGATCATGTGTGTCAGATGGGATGACATGGCCTACCACTTTTGTAGCCTTGGGCAAGCTGCATAATCCCAAGGTGCCACTATAAGGGACATCTGAGAACTTTATAGTTAGAAAAACCTTGGTAAGGATCACCATAAATAATTGAATCAACAAGACATTACTTTTATTGTATTTACACAAGCGTGTCCTATAACAAAAGCAGTAGTTTATTTGTAACCTAGTCCAAGAGCTTTGCCAGTTGCCTCTTATGTGAATATTTTTAGTAAATAAGAATATCACAGTATGTACAGCATATACTGCAGGAATAACCACTGAGTCCACTTCTGTGAAGAAGCATGAGGTTCATTATTGTCAAAATTGAGCTTTAGCCAAATCACACACCACATAGCAACTCTGTGCACCCAACAGTGCAGTGTTCCTATGCAAACTTTGTTTTGTTATATGTTGTGAAGATGGTTCTGATTTGGGGTGACCTTAAATTAGTTTTTAAAGATGTGTGAAATGTTCAAGGAGTGGTTTATCATGGCCCACCTCCCTTTGATTTTCATGGCTGAGCAGGGATTTCAAAGCAGGCATCCTCCAGCACTCTGTCTGCTACATCATACTGAGTTAGAAATAAAATCAGTTGTATTAAGTGGGGTTACTCTTTACTGAATGTGTTTTTCTGATGCCATGTAAGATAGGAATTTAATGGCATCTGTATTATAAGAGCAACCTGTCCCAGTGGCCTTTCATGGGACATTAATGCAGTATATAATTATCTAACTTTCTGCTTTAATGGAGTGACTCATAAAAACACAGGGAAAGTTAATGAATCTGTAGTTTATCCTAGATGGAATATCTAAGTAAACCTGGATGGAGAACTTGTCCAGAACTAAATGTACTCAAAGTGAACCCTTGCAGAGCACACTTTCTCCTACTCATGATGTGGCCATGTGCCATATTTAATAGAAAAATGATATACCCAGATTTATTTAATCTGTCTTGCACTATTTTTTTTTTAATGTTCATTCCTGTTCACATGTTAGCATACTACAAACATATAAAGCCCAGCCCTGGAAGAATGAGGGGCAAGACAAATAAAGATGGATAACTATAAATATAACTCAGTAAAAGAGAGGTGCAGATATTTGTTTATATGTTCTATATGCACTTTATGTTCTTTTTTTAGAACTGAAAAGTTAGTGTTCTTTTCCATTCTGTTTTGGCACTTAACTCTGACAAATGGAACATCTAGTAGAATTTCTACTTGGGGTTTTAGTTATATCAGCAAAAATGCAAAAGAGAGTCTAAAGCAGGCATGCCCAAACTTCAGCCCTCCTGATGTTTTGGACCACAACTCCCAGAATTCCAAGCCTGTATTTCCAATGACAAAGGACTGTGGGAGTTGTGGTCCAAAGTTTGGACATGCCTGGTCTAAAGGCATACAAGCCAGTTTGTGATAAACATGTTACATCAGTTGTCTTCCTGTTCTCTTCTTCTTTAAATGCCATGTCCTCATAGAACATTGGTGATCAGTAGTACAATCTGTTTTAAAGCTATTCTAAATAGAGAAGCTGTGCCCACTGCAAACCATTGTCTTAAATTCTTAAGCCATAATGTTCTTCTATGACCTGGGCCACACTTCCCATCTATTTCCCCTTGAAGGATAAAACCGTAGCAGATGGTATTTTCCTATTATCTGATACAGTTTTATTCTGATCATCTCTCTGGTTGTGGCTACATTCCTTTACCATAATTGTCTCCAATATTATGTATATAGATTTGAGGAGGAGATGAGCAGCATGGGTGCCCCTGTTGGCAGGCCACCTCTCTTGGCCCAGGATGTGCCAAATTCTGAACTGTAAGATTCCCAGTAGACTTCAGAAGGATGAGTCTAGCAGATGTCACTCCTGGGGGACCTAGACTTCTGGAACCTGGACACCTTGAGGAGAGAACCCAATGGTGAGACCTCTAGAGGAGCCCAGGGCTGCCTGGGGCCAAGATATAAGGGAAGCTCTGGAGTGTGAGAGGAGGAGTGTGCAAGTGAGGGTGGAAAGGGGTGTAAAACCTGGGGACCTGCACCTTGACATTGGTGATAGGAGGTGGAAGTTAAGGAAGCCTCTTGAGATTCCCTGGAGGACCCCCTGCAGGTGGCCAAGTGGAGGCAGACATTCCTGAAGGGTCCTGTCTGCTGGGAGACTGGGAGTACATTTACAGGGAGGACCCTTGGACAAGGGTGCTTATACAGCTGCAGCTCCCTCAGGATGAGATAGGTAAGCACACGAGTCTCAGGTGCTTCTAAAGCCCTTGTACTTGGAAGAAAATGTAGCAGGAGCAAAGGCACCATAAAGAACAGTGACAGAACCTGCCAGCAACCCAGCGTGACACAGGCAGAGGCAGTGCCAGCAGACCCATCAAAGCCTGGAAGCAGCAAACTAAGGTGGGACCAGGGGGAGTGTGTGCTGCTGCCACTGCCTGCAGCACAGGCATACCATCCCTCCCTCCCATGAGTCCAGCACATCAAGCCCACCTTGATGGTACAAGTGAAAGAAACTGGACACCTCTTTGCTTAGTGAAGGAAGCCAGAGAAGAGCGTGTGGACTGGGTGGACTTGGACTCTGTGCTTTGGACAGTGAAGGAAACTAATCCAACACTTGTTACAGTTGGTAAGGAGGTTGTCCCTGAAACCTTATTTTGTTGCAACTACCAGTGTCATATATGGAGCAAGCAATAGAGGAAGGAGCAATCACTGGAACTTCCAAAAGCAGTAGGATTCACAATAGATTTCTAGAAATAGAGTTTTAATTTAGTTTTCTCTGTTTCTCTTCTGTTTACCACTTTGGTGGTTGCTATAAACCTAGGAAAAATAGACAGAATCGTGTTAACAATGCCCAGGGTTGTTTCTAGACGGGTGGTTGCTAACGTTACCAACTAAAAGATATTACTCAGCTATTCTGTCTCCTTTCTGGTTTTCTGTGATAAGAAATGGAAGGTGGAACAACTTGAGAAAGTTGTAGATTAAAGTTCATGATGTTCAAAGTTCCGCAGATCAGGCAATGTGGTGCCATGATAGAAGCCTTCCCTCAAATATTTATTCAAGGGTTGTCTCATTATTCCACATTCCAAGAAGCAAACAACAGTTCTTCTCTAACAGTGCATGAGGTTTGCATTTTAAAAATCAAATTGGTGTGACGATCACCGCACAGAGAGAATGTGTTGAGGCTGGAGGTTGAGCAGGAAGGAAACGTGTGCAGGGCCCTGACCCTCCACTTCTAATCTGCAGGCAATATATGGCCAGCTAGAGGTAGCCCAAACCTAGATTGGACAATACCCAGTTTGCACCAGTGGATTAGCTACCACAGCACCCAAAGGCTTATGAATTTGAATCCAGGTGTTCATGTAGAAGCAAGTTCCACTTGTCTTGGGAGTCTCAATTTTTAGCAAACATTCACAGGGCAGAAATGTAAATTGACATTATCCAAAGAATCATTTCTTACTCCCATGCTTATAGGGCACAAAATTCCATCACTTAGATTCAGTGTTTATATTTTGAGTGGTCTAGATTTTTTTAAAACACAAGGATTATGAAGTTCCAAGACAGTGTTGTGAGCTTTTTGTCATGAGACAGTCTGTCTACTTATTAGGAAAAGTACAACTCAAGGCAAAAGCATGTGGAACTGAGTCATAACTTGGCCTGGATCCTCACAATTTTATTTATTTATTTATTTTAGAGTATTTTTACCCCACCTTTCTCCTTGGAAAAGGACCCAAGGCAGCTTACAGTACTAATGAGGGATAATATACAGTCCAGTACAATTAAGACATGTTTAAGTATTGAGAACAAAGAATTGAGGGACATCTTACAGCATTAATAGAGAACATTACATTAAAGCTACAAGGTTAAAAGTAGTTATAAACACAAAGTCTTTGTGAACCTATAGATTCATATAAAAGATATAATAGTAATCCATCATTCAGGGAAAGCTTGTATCACTTCTGTTTACTGATAGTTCCTAAACTTGATTCATTTGCATTCTTGCTCTCCTATATATACATATACATTCTCTCTCTCTGTGTGTGTGAAAGATTTCAGTGAATTCTATTGGTTTTAAATATTTTTACCATGGATGAACAATGTACTGACCAATATAATGTATGTTTCCGTGTATAAGACTATTTTGTCTAAAATCATTAGACTGAAAATGAGGTTTGCCTTATACAGGGAAGTAAGATGAGGCGAGAACCGCATGGTTGCAATACTGCAATTTTGTGTTAGAAAAGTAGAAGTCGTTTCATACATGGAGGCATCTTATAGATTGAAGAATATGGCATATTAGTATAAGAATAATTTTTAAAAATCTCTTACAGACCACCATTAAACTACTCATGTAGTGAAATATGTAACACATAACATTTTGCTATCACTGTCTATGAACTGACATTTTAAAAATTGTATAATTGAAGTGTTTTTTTTCTATTTTGCCTACTTCTAGCATCAGGGGAGATGTTGAAATAACCAGCTAGAGTAGGGAGGTTTAAATTTCTGATCAACACACAATGGTCTTGATCCAAATTCGGGATTACTTGAAAGCTTACCTTTGTGTTGATCCTAAACTGCATGGGGAAGATTTAATGTAGAACCTTAATGTTCTATGAGCCCCACAAGTCCATGTCAGGTCAATAGGATTCCCTTCCTTCGTTCTCTGCTCCATAATTGGGGATGACAGAGTTTGCAATAATATGAGATTTATTAATACAGGCATCAGTGAAGATTCTCTGCCTTTCAAATGAGGTTATCCAGAAGTTGAGTCATAGCAACTGGGCTTCTTTTCTTGTGGGATCGAAACATTTTGCTACTCATCCAAACAGCTTTGTCAGTCTAAGGCAGGGGTGTCCAAACTTTCTGCAAGGAGGGCCAGATTTGGTGAGGTGGAAATATGTGGGGGCCGACCATTCAGCCTGAAGGGGGGAGAAAGGGTGTGGTCCTGTGTGCATCTGCAACAGCCGCAAATGCTCCGGTTTCAAGGTGCCCAAGGGCCCAGGGGCTGTTGCATGGCCTGGGCATCATCCCACACACACCCAAGACACACCACTGTTCGCATATGCTGCCCTCCCTCGCAAGGTGGTGGGGAAGACGCTGCAGCAACGGAGCCAGGAGCAGGCAGGCAAGCTAGAGGGGCAGAGGTGATGGATGGAGGCAGGGAGGACAGGCAAACCATAAAACTGCAGATGACATCTCTAGCCAGCATGGAAGGGTCGGCCAGCAGGGATGAGTGACAGGCTGAGCCAGTAGGGAGAAGAGTTTGAGGGCCACTCAAAATTTTAAATCGGGCTGCATTTGGCCCTCGGGCCGGACTTTGGACATGCCTGGTCTAAGGAAAGTTAGTGGCTAGTAGAGATGGGCCTGACTTAGCGGTATTTTCGTTTTTGTTTTTCGTTTCCGTTACGTAACAAAACGAAAAACGGCTCAGAACTGGAACGGAAACGGAAACGAAACGACTAATTTTGAGCCAATTTTCGTTTTTCGTTACTGGAAAAGCACATAATGGAGCTAAATGGGAAGAAACAAAAAAAATTTCGTTTTCGTTACGTAACGAAACGAAAATGAAAAATTTTGAAATTAGCTCACGAAAACGGAAACGAGCCGAAACGGACTCCTAGCCGAAAACGAAAACGAAAACGAACAATTTTTCTGAGTCGTGCCCATCTCTAGTGGCTAGGCCTCCAATTTATAGCTCACCTTGATTTCACATCACCCTGGTCTGAATAGGCTCATTAGGTGGACAGTGGCCCAAATAGGCTTCTTAGGTGAACAATGGCCTGAATAGGCTTATTAGATGTACAATGGCCTGGGGTGCATGAAAGTTCCATCTATGCAACCCTTCCCAACACCCATTAAGTATGGGTCGTTAGCTGTGGCCTTCCTGGTGGAGGTGAGAAGTGCCTCTGATTTTTCTGGGGATCAATGAAAAGCCATGATAAATGGCAGACAGATTGAGCCTAAGGGTATTTGTACACGACCCCTAAACTCTGCCGCAAATGGCTCCCAGCTCCGGAGCTTAAAATTGTTTCCCCACCAGCTCCGGAGTGTACAGAAAATTAAGTGCAGCCACGCCCACCTAAGCGCGTCCCAGCACACTTTTCAGGTACCTGCTCTTGGAAGGTGAAAAATCCATATCCGGATGTAAAGGAGTGAGTGCCCGGCTCTCCTCGCTTCTGTTTATTGTTGTTTTTGCCTCCCGCCCCTTTAAGAGAAGGAATCAGGACGACGGGGAGGCTTGGACCGGCAAACAGAGGTGAGCCTGCATTCTTTTGTCCCCCCTTTTCTCCCTCCCCTCACGCAGACAGGATCAAGGAAGTGCGGAGGGGTGGGGACGCAGGAAGAGCGACAAACCCCCAAGATCTCTGGTCCGAATTTAAGTGGCCAGCAGATCTTAGGAGTCGTGTGAAAAGGCCCCGTGTTCCCCCACCTCTGTTGAGAGGGATTTTCAGTACATACATGAATGGTTTCCCTGACCTCTCTCTCAAACCACTAATATGTGTACATCCTCATCTTTCAATGAATGTCCTTTGTCCTTCAAATGAAGGTACGCTGCTGAATCTGGTCCTGAGCTGTTGCCCCTCCAGTGTTGTGCCATCTTCTTGTTTAGTAGCTGTTTGGTTTTTCCAAACTAGAGCTTTGTACACTCCTCACTGCACTGGACTGCCTCTTCTTGTGTTTTGGTGTTGGGGATTAAAATGGGTGCATGCATTGGTAATATAGGAAGCTACCTTCTAACAATTCACATCACTTCCTTGTCACAATATAATCTGAACTGACTGATGAATGTTATCCAGGCGATTCAGAGAGAAAGTCTTCCCAGACCTAGCTGGAGATACAAATAGCGGAATTAGAGATGAATATTACTTTTAAAAACAGCTATTTCTAGAATTGGCAGCCCAAATAACCAGATATTGTGGCAGTTGTAGTTTAAAAAAAAACCTATTGTCCATCTTTGGATGCACAAACTATGGTGCTCCACCACAGAACTATAATAATAATAATAATAATGTGTGTTCAAGTCAGTTCTGAATGATGGTGACCCTTTTTCAGGGGTTAGGGTTTTTCAGTTAGAAGTGGTTTCCCATTCTCTTCCTCTGAGAGCACCATAGGACCATGCAGCTGCTGAAGGCCACATAGCCTGGCTGCACTCATAGGAGGCACAGTGGGGAACTGAACACCCAACCTCTGAGTCTTGCAACCAGATACCTAAACCACTGAGCTATTCAGCCAGCACACCACTGAGCTACAGCCCTTCCTTCTACAACAAGAAGGAGTAACATTCTACTTCATATTTTCTACAGTGGCTTTATTCCTTTTTTGGATGTTATGTTCTTGTGGCTTATTCAAACATTATGATTTAATTTAGTTTCAAAACCTTTCAAAGAACTTCTGTTATCCTGTGGTATACAAATATTATAAATTAATTAAATGTATTGCAATGAATGGATAAAAGCATATTTTACAGGCTCTGAATACAGCAGTTCAGTATTTTTCAGTTATAGCTCCTCAGATGAAATGTACAATTCTAAAAAAATTAATTACATAAGGAAATACAATATATTATTTCTATGAGAATAAAAGGTGTCATTGATCATGACTCCCCCTTCTCCCTCGACGATGTCTGCAAAAGAATGAGACAGGAATAATTATTGTCTATTAAAAATAACATGTAGGCTTTCTGTATCATTTATTTTCCCCAGTTGTTCCATGGGGGATTTTGATGAATTGCAACCAACTGCTCTACGATGCTGCCATATGTGTTTTCCCCAGTCATGGATAGGTTTTTACTGCTCTCTGTGCTGGTGTGCTGCTTTTTAGTATTATTTATATTTGGTGCTGGGTGATACTGATTTTTGATTCTTTAAAATTATATTTTATTGGGTTTTTTGTTTTAACAGTTTTTGTGTGATAAAGAAAAAACAGTGAAAATGAATTATTTAAATAAATAAAGCCTGGCTCCATTTTGTTTGCAACAGGAGGACAAAATCTAGAGGAATGTTCGCTGAGGAGGGTGGGCCTGTGGCAGACTCTAGATAGGAATGGAAAGAACCATTTTAAAATAATCTTGGGTCTGCAGAGCTGGAAGGGAGCCTATGGATCATCAAGTCCATCTCCTGTCAAGAAGGCAGAGTGGGGACTTGAAAACTTCCACCCTCTGGCTCTACAACCAGATATCTAAGCCACTGGGCTATCCAAAAGTTCAAGACGTTTCCTTTACAGAATATCAGCAGAGACCCTAAAATATGCTATATCTACCTTTCCCAAATAATCTTAGAAGTGGAGCTCCTCCCAACAGATACGAGAGATATTCAGTGAAAATGAAAGCGATAGTCCCTATAAAATCAGCTGTAAATGTGAGTTTGGCAGGTTGCATGCAACCCCCAAGGCTATTCTTATATACTTCACAAGCATGTCAGGAAGACCCATACTGCCTCTGGGGGGGGGGAATCATTTAATGTGAGTTCTGGTGTGGTCCCCCTCCCCTCCTGATGCCATGTCAGGACCATAAGAACTAGAGTCCGACAAATTTTAAAGCTCCAACTCAACTTTATTAAAATATTTTGGCTTAACAAACTAAACTGGCTCCCAAGTCTCTGTCTTCACTGTGCATCATAGGCGTAGCTTGCCATACCCCCTGCACAGTCCCGGGATGACCTGCATCAGCATTCTCTATGAGCGCAACTGGTACAAAATGTTTAAACTCCCCCAAAAGATTAGTAAAAGACCCAAGCATATACCGCTCAGCTAGTACTTCCCTTGAGGTGGCTCCCAAAGATAGGGAGTAGGATCCCAAAGGCCCAGGGGTAGTAACACCAGCCGACACATTCCCAGGGGTAGAGAGACATCTTTCTCCCTTGCTGCTCCCACACTTGTAGAGCCATCACCTGTTTCCTTGCTTCTCACTCAGCCGCCTTATATGACTTGCGGCTGCACCACTCTCATTCAGCCACTTCTCTTGGTAGATGAAAGGTGACCCCTTCTCTAGTCCATGGGTCTTCTTTCACCACTTCAACAAGCTCCTCCATTTCAGCAGGTTTCTCCTCCTCCTCCTCCACCACGTTAGCGCTTTCTATCTCCCTCTCTCCAGTTCCCACCATCTCTAACCTTCCATCTTCCCCTAGCTCCTCCCCTTTTATCCCCTTCGTTTCCCTTTTCAATGTTTCTGATCCCTCGTTAGTTCATTTTTTTGAGAGGAGGGTGCACCTTTCTCAGTTACAGGCTCACATTAAAAAAGAAGCCTCAGAGTTTTTATGATTCTTAGTTAAAACAAGATGCACCCACCTGCAACTTGTTTTAGATATTATTTGCAGAGAAATCAACAGTGTGACCAACAAGGGACAGGAAATAGGATAGGTACACCCAGAATTTAGAAGTAATTAGTTAAAAGTAATTTAGTTACCAATAGTTCCTGTTGGTAAATTGAATGGAATGATGAGCAGTTAAAAAGTTAGAATGAAAGTAATACAGTAACTAAATAACTTAGTTACGTTTGTTTTTGGTATAACAGTCTTTGGGTCAGTGATTCCTAACCTTTTTAGAGTTGTGACCCGCTTTTATAATAGCCACCCATATTTGTATAAAAATTCATTTTAATGGAGTAAAGTCATCCCTTCTCAGAAAGTAGAGGCTTTTTTTCTCCCCTCACATATATGCAAACTTTTATATCCCACTCTGAAAGGTCATGGAAGAAATAATGTAACAATGGCTACAACACATTTTAGACAATCCATGACAATCACTCTCACCCCCCCCCAAAAAAAAAGGTTTTGCAATGTCGTTGTAACTTCTAAAGGAAGTTTGACAGTACTTTTTCCCATTTTATGTTGCTGTCTTATCATATCTAAGTAAAAAAGAAGTGTTATTTTGTTTTGTCTTTTTTATTTTTGTAAATATTTGTGAGGCACAATGTCAGAATTTGGTGTTAGAGGATGCTAGTGAGTATTCACCTATATTTTCCTGACCTGCATTAACAACATGCAATACTATTAATTAATCAGAGGATTGGAGTCACATTAGATTTCATACTGTCTACTGATATGTAAAAAAATTCTTTTTAAAAATCCCCACAGTATTGTAAGTTTTGAATGCAGGTGTTGCACCTTCCAGGGCTGCTCCTTCAAGTACTGTATAACAATAACAGTGGTCCAGTAGGCAGTACTATGTAGCCAAAAGGGACCCGCTACGCATGTAAAGAGTGTGATATCAACATGTCTGAGAAATTCTCAAAAATATTCACAGGCACACAAAGGCTTTAGGAAAAACAAATCTAATGGTTGGCTCCAACAAACATCCTAATAGGACATCATATATGGTCACAAGATTCTGACTGAAAGGAGGGTGGGGAGAAATGGAATGGAGTAGTTGGATGCACTCCAAGTTTCTGCATTTTGTTGCAGGGACTGCTAGTATTATGATACATTTGTTTTATACACAGTTTTTCATATGCAAGTACAACACTGAAGCCACAAGAGGGAAGACCTGACTGCTTAAGTTTCCAAAACATGCATTTTTTTCTCCCTCTTTGGGTAATACAGAAACAAGGCCAAAGTTTGGTACAAAATGCCATTGTGATGATGTGGTGTGAACTTTGTATATGAAGTCCACTGTGATTTTTCTCTCTGCCTGTTCCCTTGAGTAGGAAGACATTCCGGGGAATGCGCTATGAGAGTTAGGTTTACTTGGGATGAAAAAATAAACTTTTCTAAGCTCTGTCCTAGACTCACTGAAGGTAATCATTTGTAATCATAATCATTTGTTGAAACAGACATTCGAGCAAATTTCTGCTTCTGCTTCTAAATTCGTCCTTCTGGTCGGTTATTTGATGACCAGGTTAAAGTTAAGAAATTATCATCTGGTATCTTTCTATTAACAGAGTGGGGCTGCAGCATTGTTCGAGAGCTAACAGTGTGGTCAAGACTAACGGGAATGCTTCCTTAGAAGTTAAAAAAGGGGGGCTGAGCCATGTGACCAGAAAAACAAATTCAAAAGTAGGCCAGGTGATACTTTTATTGGTCACTACTAAAACAAAAAATGTAAGCTAAGCTTTTGATAGCAACTTGCTATCTTTATCAAAGCATTGTACTGAAAATGCAATCTTGATAGAGGATGTTCTCTATCAGGCGCTGAGAATATTTTTGGTGAGATGGAATACACCAGATGATGGTATCAGGAGGCAGGCTGGTGTTAAGACTGCTTCAAAGTCCTGGATATGGTTTAGCACCCAACATATCAAACAAAGCAGCATAGTCCTGGACCACCCCCCTTCCTACCCTCAATTTGGCTGTATTGAGACTAATGCTGGGAAAATTTGAAGGCAGCAGGAGAAGACAGCAACCAAGTACGAGATGGATTGTATTAAAAAAGGAAGTCATGGCCTTGAGTTTGCAATTGCTGAGCAGGGCTGCTCATGACAGGGCATTTTTGAGGCTGCCAGATGTCAGAGGTGACTTATAGGGACATAATGATGAGAACAACATTGATGTTGCCGAGTGGAGACAAACCTTTGAATCTGAACATTTTTGTGCTTTGAGGCACACATACTCTAAGACTGATTTGTACCAGCACAAGCACTAGCATATCTGTTGGATGGCACCTTGTGGGCGCAGACAGCTCCTGGCAGAAAAGCCAGGCTTACTGTTTCTGAAGATGGTTGTGGTAGGTGGTGACATTTGCCACGCTATGCACTTACTATGGCCTGTGGCACTTGTGATAGTGTTGCTGATAAATCCTGTCAAGTTGTGCCCAACCTAATGGTGTTCCAATGAATTAATGACCACCAGGAGGTCCAGTCATAATAACAGGTAGTGATGTCAAAAGAACTAGTGTAGCTCATAGCGGTTTTGGGATGTCAAGACCAAAATTCTAATTGGCACTAAATGCCAAGGAAGTACTTTCTGTTATACCTAATTTAAAAGTACAAATGTGCTTATTTAAATCCTTAAAGCAAAATTATAAGGCTTACTCGAAGAAATAACTAAGGCAGTCCTGGTGACATTTATTTTGATGTAAGCCCAAATGAATGTGCCGGATTGTTCTGTCAATGTAGAAGTTCATGGCCTAGTACCCCAAATGTAAAAAAAGGAATAAAACAAAACCAAAACAAAAAACAAACAAACCATCATTGCCCAAACCTTGGTGAGGTTTTCAAGTTCTACAGGGTTTTCCTTCAACCTGGGACCTGCATATCCGGCTATAGGGAGTGGCGGGGCAGCAGAAAAATCCAAAAACACCCTGGCCAGTTGTAGAGGCTTTGGGGTTTGTGGTTGGACCATATCTCTCTGTAAAAGCTTTCCCAGTCCTTAAGATCATTAGAGGAGTCCATTCTCTCAGTCTCATTGCAGGCATGCTTGATAGGGGGATGAGAGGAGAGAGGCTTCTCTGTTGTTTCTCCCAGGTTGTGGATTGATCTCCAACCAGAAGTTAGGTTGGCCTTTTCCCCTTTATCCTTCTACTGACAGTCAATTGTCCACCTCTTCAGCCAGGCTTTTACATTTTAATTTGTGTTGTAATAATGTGAGCTATCTTGACTCCCTTTGAGTCCAAGAATAGCAGCCTATAAATGAGAAAAACAAACAAATAAAAAATATTTGCAGCATACTCACAAGATGGAGGTTGTAAACCGTTGGAGGCATATTGATGTTGATACAAAGTGTTGCAGTTGGTTCCCATCACCTGATATTTCTCCAGTTTTCTACACCATTTTATACATGGAAACAAGGAATCTTAGTTTTCTATGTCGGTCAGCCTGGGTCTTAAAGAAGGCGTTTTTCTCCTTGCTGTATCATTTCGTAACAGCCAGCAACACCAGATGAGAAGCACATGTGGCTTGGATCAATGTTCCAGCCAAGTGGAAAGTGCTATGTGTGCTTCAAAAGGGTGCCCATAAATTTCCATTTGATGCTTGGAGATGACTCAAATATTTTGCCCAAGACAGAGACAGAGAGATATTTTAAGACTCAGAAGATATTGGCCATAACCCAAAATATGAAAAAGGAGGGAAGGCTAGAATCTTATTGGTTAGTACAGTGGTATCAACTGCTAGTTAACACACTGCTGCTTGCATCCCTCATCACACACTAGTCATGTATGTTGTGCCATGCAGAAGACAAGAGTCAGTATGTCACTGCACTTATATATTCTGGCCAGATGGATTAATTTTGTTTGTAGAAAATGATGTAGGATTTTCATGAAATCTGAGCCTTTTCTCCTGTGGCACAGATTTGTAGATATGCAGTTTGAAAGCTGCAGATGAACTTTTGTCAATATGAGATTCTCCAGGCTTTTAAGAAAAGATATGTCTACAAAACAGAATAAAACAAAGAGTTATGCACTGGAACAAAAATATTTTTCAATGTATAGGCTTAGATTTCATGTTTTATGTTTCTGGATTCGCTGGGGATATTTATTTTGGCAATCATGTTCTTAATAAACCTCTGAGCACTTTGCAAATATAACGAAAAATGGGAGTGGCAGGGACAGCTTATCTTTTTGCACGCAATTCCCTGGAGGCCATCATGTTTTCCTTCTGCTTTTTTGATACAAATAAGGATGAAATATGGTCATTTGGAGGTTTTAAAAAGAATACATTCTCTTAGTCTGCTGTAACTACAATGTCCAATATTGCAGGATGAAGAAAATCTTGTATATTTTATTCAAAGAATTTTATCTGCTTTCCCTGTTTACTAACTGTTTCACTGTTCCACTTATTTTGTCTGTGCTTAGCCCATCTTATTCATTTTTGATTTTACGAATGGTGTTGACTTAATTATGTTTTATTTGCATTACTTTTAGTTTTGTATTATGTTCTTGCATTATTTTATATTGTAACAGCTCGCTTTATGTTGTAAACTGCCCAGAGTGGCCTTTGGTTAGATGGGTGATATATAAATCACATGAATACATAAATAAATATTCAAAGAATTTAAATAAAATGTACTGTGCATATGCAACATACAGAATATTTCACATATTTGCTTCAGAAATAAAGTATAGTATATTTAGTAACTTATGCTACATGCAGCTTTATTAGAAAACATCTTTATTAGAGTTCCCTGCCCCATCATCAATATATTTTAATCTTGCTTATTATGAAACACAATCATTACTTTATTTATTTATATCATTTTATATTTATTTATTTATTTATTATTGGATTTATACCCCGCCCATCTTCCCAAGGGAACTCTGGGCGGCTTACAAAGCTGATCAATTCAGCAAATTCATAACACAGTACAAATACTGCTTACCTATCCATTTGCCTTCTACCTTTCTTGCTGTGCAACAGGCTGCAAGTAATAAGCCATGTGAACATGGACACTTATCCTGGAAACCATTTGTTTCAAAATTTACATCTATAGTACATACAAGAATGCAAACCCATGCCCATTTTCCTGGTGATACATCTTCACTTTTCTGGTAGGAACATGGCCATCTATAAATCAGAGACTGAAATTTCAGAATGAGAAAATTTATTAACTTCACACAGTTCGCAGACCCAATTCGCAGAGCCACCTTCCTCTCAAAAAGGGACCTAAGGTGGCTCAAAACAAGTAAAAGTATATGATGTTAATAAATTTAAAAGGAAATGGAGTTGTCCACAAAAAGCTCACATTAAAATACTGTACTGTATAGCTGTTAGTCTTTAGGGTGCCACAACATATATGTGGGGGCTTTTGGGGGGGGGGAGGTTGTTTGTTTTTTGCCTAACACACTAAAAATACTATACAAAAACCACAATGGGAAACAATTAAAGTTAAACAATATTAAGAACAATTTTGAAACATTTTAAAAACATTCTGTAGCATGATGCAGAAAAGTAAGTTCCTGCACTTAGACAGGAGAAACCAGACACATAGGTACAGGATAGGTGGTACCTGGCTCAACAGTAGTACCTGTGAGAGGGATTTAGGCCTCTTGATGGACCACTGCCTAGGCAGCAGCACGCTGCAGCTGCCAGAAAAGCAAACATGATCCTTGGCTGCATCAAGATGGGGATAGCATCAAGATCGCATGTAACTTTAATTTAATTTTTTTTAAATCCAATTTTGATGCCACTTGCTGATGATTTTTTTTACCCATTAATTGTTCCCCCCCTTTTAAATTCTTTTTTGATTCCTTTGTTGATTGTCGCATTGTGTTTATTTGGTTGTTTCAACCCGTATTGTTAACTGCCCGGGATTCCCTGGGAAGATGGGTGGTAAATAAATAAATAAATAAATAAATAAATAAATAACCAGGTCTGCGTGTTTCCCTTTCCAGATTTTCAAATTAATCCCCTTAAAAACCACAAAACACTTAAACAGGACTAAGTGTGTATCATCATTTGTGGATTTCAATGTGTTTCATGGGTGCATGGAACTTGTGGGTAGTTGATCTCTTCTGCTGAAAAATACCATTTGTGTACTTATCCTAAGTGCATGTAAAGCAGTTCCACATTTATTATATGTTGATATGGTAAAGACACAAGACTTTCTGTCGTGTATAGGTGTTTCCTGATCAGTATCATGTCCAATTGATGTGTACTTCTCTGAGCAAATGGTTCAAATTTCATAGTTCCTTTAAACTCTGCAAGGAACAGGGGTTTGACATGAGACCAAAATGATAAAAATCCACAATCTTTTCATAAGCTAAGAAAGAACACTCACTTTGACAGGCCTAATTCATTATAAAAATAGAACATTTTAACTAGCTTTGAATTGTCAACAAGATTTTGTTGACTAAATACTGGCAGTTCCAAAAGCTGGTGGATATAGAGGAGTGGCTACATGAAATATGAAGAATTGTCTTTAAGGCAGAACTGAAAATATTAGATGCGCTATAGAGAACAGCTTTATTGACAAAACTGCAGCTTTGGGGATTACTGGAATTGTGAGTTGTCAGATGTTATTTGTTTAATTTTCCGAGCCAATTTAGTTTCTTTTTTGCTGAAGAATTATACTTTTTGTTGGCAGCAAGACAGATAATTAGTCTAATTCAAGGTGTGATGCCAAGTCATAAAGATCTAAATTCAGATCTAAGAAGAAATATGAGAAATGGTAGCAGAGGAAATAATAGTACTACTCACTGTTAAATCAGCTTATTTAAATGACTTTTGTTGTGCTGTAAATGCTTTGGGAGAAGAATCAAAGGCAAGATTGTTTGTTACAGGAAGCAATGTATCATGGACAGTACCACAGCTAAATGATATCAGTCAATATACATTTATGATGCTTTTAGTGTCTATTTTTCTCCACAAGGACAACTCAAAATGCCTTAATCATAAAAGAAATGCAGGATAAAATTGGAATGCAGCATCAACTATGCCAGGTAATTTTTTTTATCCTCTCTAAAAATTGTTCAGGGATCTTTGCGATGAGGAAGGAGGGTGGGGGACCCAAGTGGATTTTGTTACCTTGGAAAAGAAAAAGCAGAATAAGCTCTCAGGGAGTCTTTAGCGTTATTGACTTTATATTGAAAAATGATGTAGCAAAATGCTACCAGTTGGTATCACAATGTATCTTTTATTGCTTTGCAAGTAGCCATGCACTCCAGGCAGCATATGGAGGACGGAAGCATACTTTTAAAAATAACATTTAACAGTAAAGTGGCATGTCACTTCTAAAATTCTTGTGTTCCCCTTATTGCCGGCATTATTATTTGTCTCAACATGTTTTCTTCACATATGAAAATGTATACCAGAACGCCGTTATCATTCAGAATGTTTATTCCATACGTTTTTCAAAAAGACAGGCTGGGAAAGGCAGCAATGAAGGAATTAGAGAGAATAATTAAATCTAAAGCAGTGTTGCTGGAGACCAAGACCGAAATAATCCACAGGCTTGTTTTTCTGATCATCATATATGGCTGTGAAAGCTTGACAGTTAAGAAAGCTGATCCGGGGGCGAGAAAATGGACTCGTTTGAAATGTGGTGCGGGAGGAGAACTTTGAGGATAACTTGGACTGCCAGAAAAACAAACAAGTGAGTCCTGTACCAAATCAAGCCTGAACTATCTCTGGTGGCACAAATGTGGAAACTGAGGCTGTCCTACTTTGAGGACATCATGAGAAGGCAGAATTCTCTAGAAAGAATGGAAAGAACAATGATGCTAGCAAAGGTTGAAAGCAGCAGCACACGAGGTAGACCAAATATGAGATGGACTGACTAAAGAGGCTGCAAGCTTAAGTTTGCAAGAGCTGAGCCTGGTGACTGAGGAGAGGACATTTTGGAGATTACTCATTCTTAGGGTTGCCATATGTTGGAGACATCTTGACAGAGGTGGGCACAAAACGGAAAATTAATGGTTTGTTTTGTTTTGTTACTAAACAACTTTTTAATAAAGTTCCATGACCAAATGAAATGAGTAACGAAACAATTTGGAAGCTGCCACCACCCAGGCGGGGTTTTTTTGACAGGTTGGGGACAGCGCGTTTTTTTACTGCTGCTTGCTCCCTTCTGCCGTGTCACCCCTCCCCACGTCTCCCATGTGGGTTTTTTTGACAGGTCAGGTGTGGGGAGGAGAGCGCCCCTTCTCCACACCCCAACCTGTCAAGAAACCCCAGAAACAAAAAAACCCATAGTGGTCTGAGAAGGCGTGCACTGATGTCATCGCTTGCCTTCTCAGCACCCTGTTGTGTGGGGAGCAGCAGCAGTCTAACAGGGCGAGTGGGAAATTTGGGGTGGGAAATTCAAAACCCTCCCTCCTCCACTCTCCGGTTCTCCCCACCGCCACCCAGCTGGTTTTGAGAGCTCGAGCTGTCAAAACCAGCTGGGTGTTGGTGGTGAGAACCAAGCAGGGAAACAGCCGCTGGATCTCGCTGTAGCCCCTTGCCTGAAGTGAGATCCAGCAGTGGCTCCCCAGTTTGGTTCCTCAGAACTGGAAATGTCATTTTGGTTTGGTTCTTGATGATATGCTGTCTGCCATTTCATTTTGTTTCAAAATGCTCCGAAACCTTACAAAACAACAAAATGTAATACAGTTCTAGACTAAAAAAAAATCCAAAACAAAAACAAAAAAACATGCAGCAAACGGGTATTGGGGAAATAGAATAGAACAATCTTATAGATAAAATGTATATTTTAAAGGAAATTGTATGTTCAATTTTCATTTTCATTTTACTTTCTTCTTTTAATGTCACAGGCTGACATGGAAACAGGACTGAATCCTTATGACTGAATTCCATGAAACTGACATTGGCCAGAAGTAGCTAGATTTTCTTACTTTTAGTTAGGGGTCAAGTGGCAGGAATCCTGATATCCAGTTCCCAGAAGCAACACTTAAAGTCCAAATGGGATTTGGCACCCAAATGGTACAAATGAACAAAACGCCTGGATAGTTCAGTGGCTTAACTCTCTAACTGCAGAGCAAGAGGTTGGGAGTTCAATTCCCCCATGTGCCCCCTTGAGATGGGGTGGCTTGATGATCCATAGCATCTCTTCCAGCAGTGTAATGCAAAGATTAACTCACTCAATGTGCGATTTCAGTCATTGTAAGAAACGGGACTGGTAGTAATGTAGCTACCAGGAGAATGAGATAGATTCTCTGTGCACTAAAAGCAGCCTAAAGAAAAAGTTGTTATTGTTATGAGTCTAAATTATCAGATGTGGGAGGGGGGGAGATTCACATACATTGATTGCTCCATGTAATCTGACAGTATAAAGAAGCAGTGTGAGAAATACCACCAAGCTAGCCTAGTTAGTCAAAAGATGAATCTTCTACAGTGTGTGTGTGTGGGGGGGGGGTAGACTAGAGATGGGCACAAAATGAAAATATAGCGTTTTGTTTTGTTTCTTTAGTAGTTTTATTTTGTTTCATTACTAACAAAATTTTAAAAGAATTTCAGAACAAAACCAAACAAAACATTATGTAATGGCTCCCCTGGCTACTGAACGAACCAAAATTGCAGGGGAGCTTCCTCAAGCTCTTCCATTTAAGCATCTGAAATTTGGAGAGGTTTGGGGTTCAATACCCCCCCAGTGGGTGAGCAATTAGCAGCTTCCCGACAATTAGAATGATTTTCTCTTAGGGGGACCCCCCGTAAGGGTTCAAGCCTGTCAATTAATGGTTCTGCAGAAGAATCAGAGGCATACATCTTGGCTTCTTGTAAATTCAATAAACTTTTATTTAACAGATTGTTTGAGTTTTCTTTTTGTACTTTGTTTCCTTGAGTTTCAAATATAGGGGTTAATATGGGGATATCCAAACTGGGATCAACAGAGCTATTAACAACACAAACATTTCCTTTAATGAGCTTTTCGTTTACTTGCGGAGTGCTGTGAATGGTTGGCTCCAACCCCACCCAGGGATCCATCCGCGGGGTTTGGTGCTGCCCGGGTTCCTGGGTAACCACTGGCTTGATTATTTATCCCAGTCGGATAAGAAGGTGGTCCCGCCGGTGTGGGGAGAGGGAGTCCTACGTCTCTCCTCAGTCCCCTTTCTTCCCCCGTCTGAATTCCTTTCTCTGCGACTAACGTAACTCCCCGGACCGCTTGAGTTACGCGCTTCCTCTTAACGCCTTTCTCTCTTTTCCCCTCTGTCTCGTGCCATCCCGTCAGTATTCCTATCTCTTTAAACGGAACCCTGCTCGCGCGACTCTCGAACTTGAATTCCCATGTCTCTGCCTACCCTCTCTCTATCCATCTTAACCTGTATCCCCACATGCCATCTTTTTCCTACTGCAAACCTATCGTCCTTTTGTCCTGCTTGTATTCCTATTGTCGTAAGATCTTTCTTCAGTTCAATATTAGCTTGCACACACACATTTCTACCCATGCACTTCCATTCCTCTACTTGCACTCCCTTCTCTTCCACCTGCTTTCCCTCTTCCCCACTGCCTTCGGTCTGTGTGGAATTATTCTTAATCTCTTTGGCTATTTCTTCTAATTCTCCTTTTATCAGGTCCCAAGTCATTACTCCTTTTATCACAGCCATAAATCCTTCCTGAATTATAGTCAACCTGACTTTTCCCTGAATATCCTTTTCCTGTTGTTTCTCTTCCACGCTCTTTTCCTCAAAGAAGTTTCCCCGGAATCTCCTCCATGTTCTGATCTTCTTTTTCCTTCTCTTTGATCTGTCCCTGGCTGCATCCTGTGGACGGACCCACCACTGTTTCTTCCTTCCTGTCCATCTCACACACCCCTTGGAGTTTAATAACTCAACCCCCTGAACCCCAAACCTCTCCAAATTTGGGAGGCTTAAAGGGAAGAGCTTGAGGAAGCTACCCTGCAATTTTGGTTCCTCTAGGACAGTGGTGGTGAAACTTCAGCACTCCAGATGTTTTGGCCCACAACTCCCACAGTCCTTTCTCATTGGCAATGCAGCCTTGGAATTCTGGGAGTTGTGGTCCAAAACATCGGGAGTGCTGAAGGTTCGCCACCACTGCTCTAGGACAAATCATTTTGTTCCTAGAGGAAAAAATGGCATTTTATTTAATTTCTTAATGAAATGTGTCCTATCATTTTGTTACATAACAAAACGACGAAACAGCGCTTCATCTTTTGTTTCCTGCCCATCTCTAGAAAAAAACATATTTCCCTTTTTCCTTCCACTTATTTCTATCTTCTATTTTTATTGAATTGTTTAATCCATTAACATTCATTGTTAAATTCACTGCCAGAGAAGGGAACAAAGAGAGAGAGAGAGAGAAGGAAGCTTTGAAGAAAGAAAAAGAAATGGCAATATTTGAAAAAGGAAGAACGGACAATTTCCTTTTTCTTGTTTTGACTTCTTGAAGGATATCTACTCCAAATGTCTTTTATTTCATATCATTCCATGCCCACCGTTTCTGATTACTTGTGAACTATCCTGCTTTATCCTGTGGTCTGAATGAATATAAAGACGCTATCAAGGTTCTTAATGGTCCAAGGAGTAACTAGCCATGTTATTCTGTTGCAGCAAAATGACACTGAAGCCACATTTATAAGAATATAAGAAGAGCCATGCTGGATCAGACCAAAGGCCCATCTAGTCCAGCTTCCTGTATCTCACAGTGGCCCTCCCCAATGCCTCTGGGAGCACACGAGACTAGATATCTGTCTCCTGATACCACTCCCCTGCATCTGACTTTTGAAGTACCCTGGTTTTAAGCCTGGAGATTACACATCTCCATCATGATTTGTAACCTGTGATGGACTTTTCCTCCAGGTATTTGTCCAATCCCATTTTGAAGGCATCCAGGCCAAATGTCATCACCACATCCTGTGGCAGGGAGTTCCACAGACTAACAACATGCTGGGTTAAAAAAAAAGGTTTTGTCTGTTCTCACTCTCCCAACCCTCATTTTGAGTGGATGTCCCCTAATTCTGGTATTTTGTGAGAGGGAGAAGAGTGTCCCTCTATCCACTTTACTCATGCCTTGCATAATTTTGTATGTCTCAATCATATCCCCCCTCAGTCTCCTTTTTTCCATAGTAAAGAGCCCCAAATGTTTCAGCCTTTCCTCATAAGGGAGGTTCCCCAGCCCAGTAATCATTTTAGATGTTCTTTTTGTACCTTTTCCAGTTCCACTATGTCTTTTTTTGAGATGCAGTGACCAGAATTGTACGCAATACTCCAGGTGCGGCCTTACTATCGTTTTGTACAATGGCATTACAATGTAGGCTGTTTTATTTTCAATCCCCTTTTTAATAATCCCTAGCATGGAACTGGCCTTTATCGCTGCCACATACTGGGTAGACACCATCATTGAGCTGTCCACCAGCACACCAAGATCTCTTTCCTGATCCATCACAGATAGCTCAAAGCCCATGAGTTGATAGATAAAGTTTTGATTGTTTCCCCCAATATGCATTACTTTCCATTTTCCTACATTGAAACACATTTGCCATTTCTCAGCCCATTCCCCCAGTTTGAAGAGATCCTTCTGGAGCTCTTCATTCAGTTGTCACTAAAGTTATGTCTCCTCTATCAGTGAGCATGATTGTTCAACCTTTTCTCTCATCACTTTCATCCTGCAAAAGCTGCTGTCCAGAGGAAGAGGCTATTCAATTTATATAGGTTCTTTGCCTAAGCTATAACATGTCGGGGAAGAGGTTCTGGCTGACGTGGAGAGCCTATGGGGATAGAAAGGCACTTCTCCCTGTTTAAAAAAAAATCAATTTCATATGATGCAAACAATAACAGAGAGAGCAATGGCAGTACTTTTCTCTGTTAGTATGTAGATGTGACGACAGAATAGAGGCATTTCCAACAGCACCTTTAAGATTAAAATATTTATCATCACATGAGTTTTGGATTGCAACCCCGTTTTCCAATTTCCTGTATTTGAGGAAGAAATCCATGAAAGCTCATCCTGTAAGAAATCTGTTCATCATAAAGGTGGCATATCACTTGTTAATGTTCTCAAAGTCAACATCAAAGGAAGTATGGGGGGAGCTCAACCCCTTCATTCTCAGCTTCCCTTATTCATCTCTCGCATTTTCATATTAACATTATACACAACTCCTGTGAATAAATACCCTCTCCAGTTTAGTTCTTTTAATTTATTGCTTTGAAGAATTACTGTCCTCCTTTTGATTTGCTCCTCAGCTCAGTTTCTCTCCCTTTTTATTTTCATCTTGGTAGCCTTGTCCCTCTGTTCCTGTTGGTCAGCAGTATCATTGCCATGCTGTCAATACAGCATTATCTTTCTGTTCCCTTTCCTTTTCTCTTTGTTCTTACTAATATTACCTACCCTCTTACAGCCATTTCTGCTCATCTTTCAGATCATTATCTCGAAGGCAATATGCAGAAGACTGAATTTACTATGTTTGCCCACTGCTCCTTCAGCTTTTTCAACTGGCAGTATCACTTTTCTAATCAAGAAAAAAAAACTTTCAATGTTATATTATAGTCTCCCCGTTCTTCTTTTTTCATGGCACAGTACTAAATTAACTATGACCTTTATCTGTAATGAAGATAATAATAAGTAATGATAGTAATAATAATTGTGTGCCATGCAGTCAATTCCAACTTATGGTAACCCTCTCCTAGGTTTTCTTGGTAAAAACCACTCAGAAGTACCTTGCCATTCCCTTCATCTGTGGTTCCCTGGGGTAATAATGAAGATATAATAATTATTATAGAAGAAGAGATTATAAGAATGACATATAATGGCCTAAGTCTTGTAGGGTCAGAATTCTATAGTGAAATTGTATAGGTCGCAGTTAATTAACATGGTGGCGGGTACATGGCTGGTTATATGTTTGGTATGTGACTGGACACTCAGTAGGTGCCATCTTAATTAGCTGTGGCCTGCCGCTTTGGCATATAACTTACTCCTGAGAAAAATCCCAGTTGGACTCTGGTTAATAATTTATAACAATTATTCACTTCAATAAAATATATAAAATGTTATCTATAATAAAGAGATGCCAACAAGGGATTGGAGGAAAGAGCTAAACACCACACAGCATGCCACATGCCCCTTGGAGCCAATGCGGTGTAGTGATTAGAAAGTTGGACTACAATGCAAGAGATCAGGGTTCAAGTCCACACCCTGCTAAGAAACTCACAGGGTGATTTTGGGCTAGTCATGCTGTTACAATATGACCTATTCACTGGGTGGTTGTGAGGATAAAGTTAAGAAGGGAAGAGACACTTATAGTTCTCTAAGCAAAATGGAGGAAAGACAGAGCATAAACATTTAACTTGTGCAGGCAGGCAGGTAGGACGGAAGGAAGGAAGGAAGGAAGGAAGGAAGGAAGGAAGGAAGGAAGGAAAGAAAAAGCTAGTTAGTTAACTGACTGTGTACCTTTATGTTTTGTGGAGAGTTCTGTCACATCTCCTTTGTTTAAAAAAGACTAAACTGGCCATTTATCTGGAAGTTTAGCCATGGAAACTGGACTTCTTTTTCTTGAGAGATAGAAATGTTTCACTGCTCATCCAAACAGCTTCATCAGTCTGATGAAGCTGTTTGGATTAGCTGCAAAACATTTAGAGCAGACTGCTCTAAACCTTTTTTATTTTTTCAATTTTTCAATTTATTTATTTTTATTTTTTTATATATGGCTGCTCTACTTATGCGTGTTCGACATATGAACATGTATTCAGAATGGATTAAACTTGTAAGCAGAGATACCAATATATTTTTGTTTTGTGCATCAAATTGTCTCCAACAATAATCTCCAACACCTTACAATTCATGAAAAACGGGATTTTTCATGTCTGAAAGGGGGCCCCATCATGGAAATTCCTTATACCTAAATAGTCGTATTCCTGTTCAAAAAGGCTGAAAACTTTCTAAAATATTTTTCCAAATTATAAAATATCTTGTGTGTGTACTTAATAATAGCATGAATATTCTGTAGTGTTTCATGGAGATTATCAACAAAATGAAAACTGGATATATAGAAAGATCCCTCTTTGGGTTTTTTGGTTTTTACTAGCCAGTTACATAATGATACAATGTTGTGTTAAAATATCTCTTATGCCCCTTTCTTTTGGGGCGATATTTAGAATGTTAGATCAAGATTTGGCAGATCCAGGATTTAGTCCACAATAAGGCTGTGCCATGAATGTTACGGATGGGCCTTGGGGCAGACATCCTTTATCAGCCTGACCTACTTCACAGGGTTGTTGTGAGGATAAAGTGGGTAGGAGCAGATGCATAAATATGTCCCTGAGTTCAGTGGATGAAAGATGGGATGTACATAAAGATAATAAACAATGACCTGATAAGAATATTTTAGTTGGATACCCAGTGTGGTATAATGGATACAGTGACTGACTAGGATTCTGGAAACCTGAGTTCAAATCCTTGCTTGGCCATGGAAACTCACTGTGAAAGGGGGTAGCTCTGGTAAACAACTCCTTAAATATCTCACTTACATTGAAAGCCCTATTATGGTTGCTATGAAATGATTCCAACATGATGCACATAACACTGATGTTTTGCTTTTGGTGTCCTATTCATAGCTAATCCCTTAAATTTATCTTGTTAAGCTAAGTTTGTTTTTCATTTGTGTCCCACATTGGTGTGATTCTATATGTGTCTAAGGTCTCTGCTCATTTTTTTAAAAAAAAGCTTACTAAAATAAGAATATACAGTACTAAGAAGGTATTAGCAATCATGAATTGAGGAAGAGATGTTTTTCCAAAAGTGAACAAAAGGTGGCAGCTCTATGCTCTGCAAGAATTTTCAGAGACAAGTATCTGTCTAAAATACTTGCCACCCAGCCAAGAAACAGCTCTTAAAGGTAGCTCCTTTCCAGAACAGGGAAATTCTTAACTAATGTCAGCATTCCAGTGTCAAAGAATGAGCTTTTCCTCCACCAAGATTATGCAAAATAGCTTGCTTTATTGGGTGATTGATTTTAAGATCAGAATTCCTTTGAGGTTTGATATAACAAACCCTGAAGGACTGATTTGGTGAGCTCTCTGCAAAGTTAATTTGTGTACTGTACTATCATCGATTATTATTGGCTATCTCTAATATCTGCCTCTGGCTCTAAATTGAGGGGAAAAATCCCCTTAACAATCCAAACACTGAATTCCGAGTCAGATCATTCCCACATCTCTTAAAATCATCCGACCTTTTATGACCTCTCTCTTTGCCCTCCCATAGCTGAAATAACACGCGAGACAACCAAGTAGGATGAACCTTGGGCCAGGTTTATTCAATACCAGCAAATACAACATGAAACATATCCTCAAGGAGGGGGCTGGCGTAGTGCGGGTACAACCTGGATCCAGGAGGCCTACCCTGGACCCCCCCCCCACACCAATGGTTTGCAGGTTAGGGTGAGAAAAGAGCCCCTCAGGGGCACCGTCCTGCTAAACAGCACCCCCTCGGCCGGCTGACGCTACAATACCCCAGCTGGATAGTTGGGTGCCATCACATGGCCGGTCCCGTCCCTAGAGGGTATAACAAAGCCCCCTATCCCCGACTGCTGTAATCTCCTGACCCGCAGCACCCAGAGGTTGGAGGTTATAGCTTGTTATTGGTTATAGCTCGCTGCCTGCTTGCAAAATTCTGCACTACCCGCCCACGCTGTTCCACCTGACCTTGATGCCCACCACACCCCTATATCAGTGCAGGATAGGCGAAAAATCCCAACGTTTGTCTGCCAATTGAGAACGCTGGCCAAAAATTCCTATCCGGCCCCACAGCGACCAAAAGCTCACACTGACATGATTTATGGGTGGGTGGGTGGGTGCACTCCAAGCGAGAAAGAGGCCGGGAAATGGCAGCACCCCTTTTTAAATCCCAGGGCAGTCTTGCAATGCTCCTGGCCTCGCGAAATTGCCAAAACCGCATCTTGCGATGTTTTCAGCCGGGAGCAGGCAAAGGGGCTCCGCCTGCACATATACGCCGCGGAGCCTGCCCTTATGATAGGTAATACACGAGTACTGTTTTAATACAGCTAGATGCATGTAAATTTCCACAAATGTTGCTCTTGAAATACACTACACAGAAACTCTTGGAAAGATCTCCATATATAAATTACACTTATATATTTCTACCAGTGAATTCAAAGCACTCTCTCTCTCTCTCTCTCTCTCTCTCTCTTTCTCTCATTCTCCTCAGTTTATCCTTACAGCAACCTTGAAGCTGAGAGACAGTGCCTGGCCCATGATCACCCAGTTAATTTCAAGTGAGGTCTGCCCCAGTCTGGCACTTGAATCACCATGCCATTCTACCTCTCACACAAATATTGATGAATCTCATCTTGCCTCATTTTGGAAATTAACAAAAGTTGGTCCTGTTTAGTACTTGGAGATGATTTTATTACAGGACACCTGAGATTTCTAGGAAAGCATGCTGCCTGAAACTGTAGAGGGCCATTCCCAGTACAAATTGACTGGAATTAGCTGGCATTATGGGCTGACTCATTATAAATCTCTTATATTCCAAAGATGGTGGTGGAGGAGATCTTAGCAAGCATTGATATGGTCTAGCCTGCTTTAGCTGAAGGATTCTGGCAACTGTAGTCCCCAAAAGCAATTTTCTCCATGTTCTGAGACTTGTACAATACGCATGGCCCAGAAGCTGACACATTTGACTACCTCAATGAGAATACAGTGTGCAGGCTGTTTATATATAAAAAATAATTTCCCCATATTTCTTGAATTTGTGCTGGGCTAGAATTGGGCGTGGTGGCTCAGCAAACTAAGGCGCAGAAACAGTCAGCTGCAAAGTCAGCAGCTCGGCAGTTCGAATCCAGGGTGCCACACAGCGGAGTGAGCTCCCACTGTTAACCCCATCTCCTGCCAACCTAGCAGCTCAAAAGCATGTAAAATGCAAGCAGATAAATAGGTACTGCCATAAAAAGCGGGAAGGTAAAACTGTTTCCATGCTGCCATGCCGGCCATGTAGCCACGGACTTGCACAACGCTGGCTCTCCAGCTTGAATACAGAGATGAGCCCTAGAGTCGGACACGACTAGCATGCATGTGCAGGGGGAACCTTTTACCTTAGAATTGGCTAAAACAGATCAGGTTTGTTTCTTATCAAAAAACTGGGGGGGACGGGACAAGATTTTTGTACTTTTCCTAATACCTGTACCTTTTTATTTTAAGGAAAAGTGAACATTAATTCTTCAATTCCTATTCCCTCAAGTTCCTCTAGCTATGTATATTTGTAGAAGACACACTTGCAAGACACACCCAGCAATGTATAAACAAATTTATAGTCAATACATGTTTGCATAATATTCAGGCTTTCTTCGCCATGCAGATGTTGATTTGTTTGATTACTTAACACATACCAATGATCGTTGAACTACTTACTGTTCACAGTAACTGTTAAGATCACCATCATACTGGCACCTTTTTCATTTTATTTACATTCTATATTCCCAACTCCCTGCATCTGTATAAATGTCTACCTATATCTACCCACAGATGAAGTCTGCTGCAGTTAAGAAAAGGTTGTACCAAATACAGCTTGTTAGTCTTTAATGTGTTATAAGAGTTTTCATTTCTCTTTTCCCCACGACAGATTAACATGGCTAAACTTGAAAAATTCTGAAAATTATTTGTGTAATGTTCTTGGAAATTGCTTTCTTAAGGGCAATGGTAACTGGTTCTTATTGTGTTTAGTGGGTTGGAAAGCACAGCTAAGGGTGGGTATACAGTGAAGAAAATGCAAATTCAGTTGCCATGAAATCCCAACTGGGAATTCATGTCTGCTCAGTTTATGTGGCAACACAAGGAGACAGGGGAAAGCCTTGTAATTACGGCTCTGCTGAACCTCCTATAGGTGGTGGGGTTCAAAGGAACATTCTTAAAATGGGTTTCTTTCCTCAGTTAATTAATTTCCTTGTCTTTAAAAAAATCTAACCAAGTGAGAGAAGCTTAAAACAAAACACCAAAGCAAGATAAAACCAGGAGCTTTGGCCATAGAGGAGGAGGAGGAAAGTCTTGGGAGAGAGGCATTGCTGGAGAGAAGGAGTGCTGGCACTGCTTTGTGTATCTGTGTACAAGGGTCATCTTTTTCTGACTCTGTTCAAGCAGTCGCAGATCTGAACCGAACCAATGGGAAAGGATTTGTTTTTTTACAATGTAGAAATCCCAGCGGTGGAGGGGGGGGACGACTGCAGATTGGAGTGGGAGGACAATTCTGGGCTGATCTGCAGTTCCCTTTGCATCATGTGATCAATAGGTAAAATGCAAATCAACTTGCCCCAACTCAGTGTTTCTTTCATTTTTAAATCAATGTGGTCATTGATGGCTAGGGCCACGGCTGACCTCAGGAGGTACCGACTGGGAATAACCTGAGGTGGGGCATTCCCCATTCGGCTTACCAGTTGTGGTTATAGGCTCTTCGAATTGTCTATCTATATGTATAAACGCAAGGTGGGGTAAAAAATATTCTAAATAAATAAATAAATGTGCTTGCAACAACAAGAAGAACAAAGGAAACTGCGTATAACCTGAAACATGGATTGAAGTTATATAATCCTTGTACATATGATACTGTTATCCTATTAAGAATAAATCAACAGTGATGTAGTAACCATGCAGGACATCAATAAATTTCAAAATACAACATATTGCAATTTATATTGAGCCCAATATAACATGTTGCTATTCATATAGAGAGCAATATATATATTATATTTTGAAATTCTTAATATGCCTTCAAATTCTCTTTGTTTTCAATTTCCTGGTTATTAGCATTGATAGTTTACATATTTACCTCATTTGGGACCACTTATAGTTCAGTGCTTTCCATTTCATTCTTTGTCTAGCTAGAACTGTTACAAAAGAAAATGACCTTTATAAGTGTCTCAGAAATCAGAAGGAAAATTGGTTTTAAAACATTACTGGTTGGCAAAGCCCCATGAAGGAAACACAAGAGAGAGAGAGCAAGCTAGACGGGACAGGGTGTGAGGTGGATGAAGGCAATCTTGTTTTAACTTGCCCTTTCATTAGAGTGCATTGCTTACTGTATGCTAAACAAACAAACAGAGAAGATGCATGTCAGCTTTTCTGCATGTTGAAACAAATTAGACATGCATCCCCAAAGGTGTGTTGTGATATTAAAGTCTATTTTGTAAGCTTTGGAAAGGTTTCCCCAGAGGGTACTTGTAGCCACATGTATACTGTACTAGTAAAGTAACCACAAGTGTTGATTTTTAAGTTGTATGAAGCTGACGTGGCCGAAATCTCTTCAAGAACGGGAAGAGCCTAGTTTATGAGCAAACAATATTAATCCCTTTAGATTGGTTTATTAAAACCATTTCCTGAAGACACACAGTGCACTGTGCTTAATGAAAGTGCCATTCCCATTGAGTTATGAGTGCCTGCTGTCCCTGCGTTCAGAATAATTAGAACTGTCTTCATTTGTTCCGCTAGAATCTAAATGCTGGATATGAAAAAAGTGGGCAAAATGGCTTAGCTGAAAAGTGAGTTAGGTAAGTTAAGGTGAGAGAAGAATCAGGCTACGATCTGCCTCAGGACATAAAAGACAGTGATCAAGAGACAGTCCTCTTAAGCCTTCCTTTCCTGAACCATTAGCTGAAATGAAAGGAATCCATGCAAAAGTACGGAGTACAACTTCCATCACCCCCAGCCATTAACTGCTCCCTGGCTAATTGATGCCTGACAACATCTGGAGGGCCACACATGTTCTCCTGAGCATTCACCTGAGTGGAGTACAAGAGAGGATCAGAAGCATAGGGAGGGGCGGGGGGGGGAGAAATGCTGAAATGCAAAACACAAAACACACCGCATATGCGTTGTTCTTGTCTAAATGAGGATATCTATGCCATCTCCCAACTACTGTCTGATGATTACATCTGCTAAGAGAATGCTTGTTCTCTTGCATTTCAGTTCTTCCACATCTTCCTTCTTACCAAAGCATGTTATATTTACCTACCAGCGGAAGAAACCTGCAGTCCATGAAAGCTTGGGCCAAATTATACTTGCCAGTCCTTGAGGTGTGGGCAACCCTGTTCTTGCCTGATAATCAGAACAGAACATACTATCTATACTAGCTATGCATGCCCCTCTGCAGAGGAGCCAGGGATGTGTTCCATTCATAGCAGAAGGAGCTGGAGGGTTACTTAAAGTTGATATGCCATTTAGACATGAGGATTGCACCAAATGGCATAGCATTCTTTCCCACTGACCTCAGGGGACCCCAGTGAGACTGCCCTAGCTCACCCCAAAAGGTGTAGATGTGCCCTAACTTTCTCTGGAATACTTCCAGTGGTAGGATGTTCACCATCTCATAATGTACAGTGGACCCTTGTATAACAAACGGTTTGTATAACATAAAATTTGTACAACATAAAAAATTCTGGAGACGGGAAATTTGCTTGACAGAATCACCTATGGGGAAAATCTGTACAACATAAAAATGGGATGACTGTTTTCAATGCATTCCTATAGGAAATTTGTATAAAGGAAAATTTGCTTATAATTTCATTTGGAATGAATTAATTCCTTTGTACAAGGTACCACTGTAATTGGTTTCATTTTCACGGTGCTCTAACAGTGGATCTCAACCTGTGGGTCTCCAGATGTTCCTGGACTGCAACTCCCAGAAACCCCTTCCAGCATAGCGAGTGGTGAGCATTTCTGGGAGCTGCAGTCCAGGAACATCTGGGGACCCACAGGTTGAGAACCACTGCTCTAACAGGATGTTTCTTCCTAATGTTCAGCTGAAAACTTGGGCTGACTGAGAAAAATATGGCAATATTTCAAGTATTTGAAAAGTGCTCTCATATCTCCCTTCAGTCTTCTTTTTTCAAGGCTAAACATGCCCAGTACTTCCTTACTGGGCTTGGTTTTTAGTTCCTTGATCATCTTTGTTTCTCTTGTCAGAACTTGTTTGAGTTTGTTGTGATCCTTCTTAAAGTGCAGTGTCCACAACAGGATATAGCATTCAAGATGAGGCAGTGCCAAATAGAAAAGTAGTACTGTACTTCATGGGAGGTTGAGAGAATATATCTGTTTATGCAGCCTAAAATAGTATTTGCTATTTTTGCAGCTGCATCACACGATTGGCTCAGCTTTTGATCAAAAGCAGTTCCAAGATCCTTCTCACTTGTGACATTACTGAGCCAAGTATTCCACACATCTTGGAACTGTATTTGATTCCCGCCACCCCATTTGTCAAGATCTTTTCACTTATCCCATTAAATTTCACTGTGTTATTTTCAGCACAGTGCTTGAGCCTACCAAAATCTTTTTGAACGTTGTTTCGGTCTTTTAGGGTACTCACTATTGAAACCAATTTTATATCATCTATGTAATTTATAAGCATTCTCTGCATTCCTCATGGAAGTTCTTAATACAAATGTTGAAGAGCACTGGGTCCAAGCCCACGTGTTGTTACCACCTCGCAGCCTGAGAAGGAACCATTGATGAGCACTCTCTAAATTGTTTCTGTAACCAACTGTGGATATACCTGGTAGTTTTTCTATCTGGCCCCAGTTAGCTTACTAATCAGAATAGCATGGTGTACTCTGTCAAAAGCTTTATAATATACAGTATTACGTCTACAGCATATTTCTACCATTGAGCCAAACAAGGTGCCCCATACGCCTTATGCTAGCCTAATGTCTTCAGCTGTAGTTGAGGGTGTTGTCAGCACTGAAGTAAAACTCTGCAGCCACAATCAAATTAACGTTTATATCTAGAAGGTTTGTTTTCACCTGAGGCAGCAGAATTGTCTTTGACAGGTTCCAACAAACAAATATAATTCTTGAATCAGTACTTAAGAAAGAGGAATTACATTATTTTCCAATGTATATGACTATATTTTTGTCTAAAATTGTTAGACTAAAATTTAGGGTCGTATAGACTGAAGTAAGCCAAAGAGAGAACTGCAAAACTGTAATTTTGGGCTGGAAAAGTGGGGGTCGTCTTATACATGGGGGAGTCTTATAGATTGAAAAAAATGCTGGTAGGCTCTTTGCCTTATGATGTTCCCCCATGTGTTTTCCTCTTTCTTTATGGCTTGTGTGGATCTTTGTTCTGTGCTCTTTCCAGCAATGCATTCAGGTGATTAGAAGCCCTATTTTCCCCACCTTGAGGTCTCATGAGGCAGTAATACACTAGAAGAGACTCCTAACAACACACATTTCTGACTTTTTCCATTTATATGCTTGATGGCAAAGATTACCAAATTGCTCTGTAAGTAGTTCATTGATTTCTCCAAGGGCACTGTTTTGCCAATACACACAGTAGGATATTGGTACAATTCTGCCAGTTTCTTTAGTTCCTTATTTCTTTTCTACAGCTGCAGGTACTCGACAATTAGTGTCAATTCATGGATTATATATTTAAACCCCAATTAACAGACACTACCTCCTACAGAAGAAAGAGAACTGTGCTGCATTTTTAAAAACCCTTCCTCATACCACCAGAATGTTCATATTATATAAGAGAAAGATTACAACACTGTCTGCATTTCCTTTGGGATAGTGAGATAAAATGTCCTATTTACAGCTCCATAGCAGTACCTGCAAAAAGTAGCTTAAATTGTAAGAATTTCTCAGGAGACTTTTGTGGATAGAACAACCAAGGAGAGTCAAAAGGACAAATGTAATATACCTCCCACCTCCTTAAGTGTTATGATTATTCCTAATTTGCAATCTCTCCGCTTTAAAGCGACATTGATGGCATAATTTATCCCTATTTTCTGTTGACAGTGCTTATCTTGCTTATGAACCAAGATCTTCGTTACAGCAGGTTAGGTGCAGTTGTTTGTGAACAGCTGCTGCTCCTTAGCATGCCTTCCATGAATTGCTAGGTCCTTCATTGTAGAAAACACAAAACTAGTGTCCCCTTACAAAGGAGCCATTGCCTGACTAGATCACCGTGAACACTGTCTCTCTGTCCTCTCCAGGTATGGTAAAAATGTCAGATTGATCTCTCAGGTGGACAACAAAAGTTCAAACACAGAGGTGGCATGAAGACCTAGGAAACACATAACAACAGATCCATTCCTGTATAACAAAAAAAAAACAATCTGATAAAAGGAATTATATGAAAGTAGTGTGAGCCCAATGTGCTGTAGCAAACAGAGATTGGGCTATGACTGAGGAGATTTGGGTTCAAGTACTGACGGCCATGTAACGAGCCTCGTGGCACAGTGGTTAAATGCCTGTACTGCAGGTAAAACTGTGCTCACTGTGTTCAATCCCAGGTAGCAGGTTCATGGTTGACTCAGCCTTCCATCCTTCTAAGGGCGGTAAAATGAGTACCCAGCTTGCTGGGGGTGTGGAACAATTTGTAGCCTGCATACTGTAATTAAACTGTAAACCACCCAGAGACTACTTGAAGTGGTATGGGGCGGTATATAAGCAGAACACTTTGCTTCTTCTTCTTTTTAAACTTGATGAAGGATGGCAGTGGGAAGCCCTCTGTGAACAGCATCTCACAGGCCTTGGAAAATCCGTTAGGGTCACATTAAGTCAGAAGCAAGTTTATGGCACATAACAAAAGGAGCAGTATAGGGAGACAGAGCTCTAGGGATTTAAATCCAGGTCTTTTAAACCTCATCTCTCCTCCCCTCACTTCTCTATTTCCTTAACTGCAGTCCTCACAGCAGCTGGAAGAGAAATGGCTTTCCCTAGGAACAGTATCCCTGTGGTAATCTATAATAACTGCTTTGGTCTTTAATGGACAATTAAAAGCCATGAACGTTACAAAAGACCGGTTCTGGTTTGGTTGATATATTATAGACTGATCCAGTTGCCAGCATTTTGACTGCCATCGAGCAGGAATCTTCTTATAGGGAGTGCTATTATGAGTGATTACACTTTCAAATTTACCAGTGTACCACTGTGTAGAAGAAAATGAATGCTGCCCCTATGACCTTTTAAAACCAAAACTAAGGGCATATAACTGAAATTAATGGACAGTTTCCCTCTCTTTATTCTTCTGTCCATCTTTCTTCCATTTATCTTCTCTGTGCTGATTTTTAGATTGACCAATTCTCAACACAGTATTCCATCCTTTATGGTAGGTATGAGTCAGTCTTTGGCAACTGCATCCCAAATCAGATGAAACATTGTCAGATTTTCAAGAGTCATGCTATGTAAAGCAGAGAGGGTTATAAAAACTTTTCCCATGAAGATTATATTACTGTTACAACAGCTGAGTCTGTTTTCTGCAGGAAATGATACAACTGGTATATTCAAGAAGCTTGGTAACAACAACAAAAAGCAGCCAACACCCCTTGCTGATCCCACCCACCCCCTACCCCCAAAATAAACCCCAGGCTACCAGCATGACAAGAATATCCCAGAGCAGGTCTGAATCCAGGAGCATTCATGAATTCATGATCAGGAGAAGAACCCTGTTCAAAACAGGCTGAAGGCCTACTCAAACACATACAATCAACTCATATTTGACATGCAAATCTACTTAGCCAAGTTTATCTGACAATATTTTTCAAGTTATGATTTGGCCCACACCATTGAAAACTCAAGATAGGGGAAAAGGGTTGTGTAACTGAAAAAGCTCAAGATGCATAAGGAGCTGCTTACCACAAAGTGGCAGCAGCGTTGGTAGTTGCATTTCAACAGACATAATTGTATGCATTATTTATTAATACAGTATATTTATTTATCTGACTTACTGTATATACTGTATACTGTATATACATAAATGCCACTCTGGGCAGTTTACAGAATTTCAAGGTAAACAATATTACAACAGACATAGATCATAATTAAAATCAAAAACATCAGAATTAAAAAAATATTACAATCCAAGATGCTCTAACAAAGGTAAAGTAAAAAGTTCGAAAACGGATCAGCAGCAATGATAGTCAATAGCCAGGGAAAGCTATTTTGAAAAGCCAGGTCTTGAAGAGTGTTTTAAAGACCTGAAGTGTGGGTGCCAGGCAGATCTCTGAGGGGAGTTGATTCCAAAGACTAGATGCTGTCACCGAGAAAGCCCGATTCCTAGTACTGTAATTATTTTATGGGCTTCGCTCAGCGTTGGCACCCTTAGATGACCCGCCTGCGAAGAGCGAGTGTTCTGGGTCGTATTTTGAGGTAGGAGCCATTCTGACAGATACTAAGGTCGTAAATCATTTAGGGCTTTGTATGTCAACATCATAACCTTGAAATCAATGTGGAAATGGATTGGAAGCCAGTGCAGTGCGGCCAGTGTCAGGGTGATATGTTGATGGCATTTTACACCCATTATTAATATGGCTGCAGTATTCTACACTAGCTGGAGCCTCCACTTGAATCTCAAAGGCAGTCCCACATAGAGTGCATTACAGTAGTCTAATCTCAGTACTATGAGTGCATGGACCAATGTAGTGAGGGCACCGGGCTTGAGGAAGGTGCACAACTGTGCGATCTGCCACAGCTGATAATGTGTGGGATGGACCACTGACGCCACCTGGGCTTCCATTGTGAGCACTGGGTCCAACAGAATGCCCAGACAGCACACCTCATCCTGTGTAGGGAGAGTTACCCCCCCCAAAAAAAGTGAGGGATCATAAGTTGATCATAAGGGTATTGGATCACATCAAAATAGTTAATACTATCCACCACTCTTGCTTTGTCGCTGCTTTAGAATCTTCAGACTCAAAGAAAGTGCTGTGTATGTTAAGATGCTTCTGTAACTCCCTATTCTAGATCTGAAGGCTTTCCGATTTCCTATCCATTACATTTAAGTACACTGATCAAAGGCAGGGATAGAAAAAATGCAGTTTTTGAGGTGTTGTTGGGCTGGAATTCCCATTAGCCTTACCCAGTGTAGTCAAAGACAAGGAAATAATGGGAGTTGCAGCTCGTCAGCATCTGGTAGGCCACATGTTGTAGTGACCAAGGTAAAACCTATGAAGATAGTAATAGATTCAAATATATAATAGACCTGTATTTTGATAAGTAAATATATCCCACAGGCTTCCAAGCAGAATGCCTTTCTTTCTGTCTAAATTTGTCCCCATTTTGCTTTTCAAAAATAAAACTGCCTCACTGCCATCTACTTACCCATCAGTGATCACAGGTTGCCTTTTTTTACTGAGTACCTTAGATAATGGAATTCTGTTGTTTCTTGAGCGTTTCATTCTAAATAACAATGGTGACAGAAAAAGTATGCCATGAAGAATTTGCTTTATTTTCAAGTCTGTTGTCACTCCTTTTAAGTCTCCCACCCCAGGTTTGATGAATTATATATTCAACTTGAGCTTTGTTACTTTCCCAGTGATACTTACCTCAACAAATAGGATATTGATGATAAACAGACAATTGACTAGTTGGGTAACTGAACAACAGAGAACAAACAATTACAGTACTTGGTAAACTGATCACCATGCACAGATCACCAAAGTACTTTCACCAAGGAAGATTAGTTTTTGTGAAGAAATTAATTCATCCCTGCCTTAGTTACGGCATGGAGAGCAATGATCCACAAAGTGACCAAGAGTTGGACATGACTGAACGGATACATATACCTTAATTAGATAAAAGGACAGATATTTGGTTTGCTCGTTGGTTTATTTGTTTATTGTCATTAGATGTTACCATAAGGTGCTCCACCCTGCCATCAGGAAAAACCAAGTGATTCTAACAGTGTATTTCCTTATAAAATTTGCCTCATCCCCACCCACCACCCATCTCTCACTTTTAGAATTCCTTTTGGCTATATTTTTGAGGTTATTGAGATATTGCAAGGTAGCAGAGAGTGATTCTTTTTAAGAGGGAATTTGTCTTCTTTGCATTCTCCATTCTCCATCACTCTGTAGCATCCATGGCTTTCCACAGATCATGATGGGGGGATTACCTCATGACATCTTTCCCAGAGTTCCACCTGAGTGGCGGGGAGGCCAAAAGTTGCCACAGAGATGATTATATGGTGAAGGACAAATCACACACATGACTCAGCCACTTTATAAGTACACCCAGGAATCCTGAGCCTCATTCATGGGGATTTTTTCCTCTAGAAACCTTGGTTCAGCTAGTTTAGGAATGACCAAACTTTGGCCTTCCAGATGTTTTGGACCACAAATCCCAGAATTCCAAGCCTGTACTGCTAATGACAAAGAACTGTGGAAGTTGTGATCCAAAACATCTGGAGGGCCAAAGTTCGGACACCACTGACCTAGTTCTAATTTAAGACTTTGAGTGGTAGTGGCAACTATGTGGGAGTCATGGCGGAGCCATATTAATAATAGGCATATGCTGTGTTAGGAACCATTTTAGAAAGTATAGTACCCTTCGCCATTAGGGTGGAGCGAGCCTGTCACGTGCACATAAATGTATCCATGTTATGTATTGTCATGAGACTGTTGGCAAAATGTTATTGGATAATACTATCGATGGCCATTTTGAATAGTTAATAAAAGCTGCCGATTTGGTGTGGCCGGGAGAGTCAGTTCTGAGGAGAACAGACTGGAGTTACACACCAGAGATCAGGCTGCAGTGTCCATTTTTCTTCAAGAGCTCTTTATTATTTTCGCACCATTCTTTTTCTTATTGGAGCTGGTCTCCGTCAAATGGTGCCCCACGTGTGAGGCGATTATTATTTTGCTGATATTTTCGTCACTTCACCACGCCCGGCAAGGGTTACAGGCGCCACGCATCTTAGGATCCCGGTGAGTGACTTGGACATCATGGGCTCTTCTCTTTCAACTGCGCAGCAAAAATTTGTAGATGACCTTTTATTCCTCTTGAAACGCTATGGTCATCAGACTTCCTCTGCAGAAGTCACAGAACTCGTCAAGGACATTAATAGTTATTGTCCCTGGTTTCCTGAACAAGGCACCTTTGAACTTACATCTTGGGATAAAATTGGCCAAACCTTCCATGGCCACCCAAAGGTGTCCATCGGATCTCTCTATACTTGGTGTAAGATTCGCTCCTGTTTTGCCACATTGACTCCTCAAAACATTCTCCTCAATCAAAAATTGGAAGGTGTGGTGCCCCAAATTCTTCCTCCTGCACCACCTTTTGAGTTTCTTCCTGCCTACCCCACAGAAGTGAAACAGATAACCAAACCTCCGGATATAGTCCCTTTTGCTCCTCCAGTGGAGCCATCAAAACTCCGTGGACTATATTCAGACCTAAGAAACTTATCTGCGGGGGAGATGGGCAATTTGCCGCTGGCTGCTTCAGCTTCTTCCAAACTGCCTATTGGCCACAGTTCCATTGCCTTGGCCATAGCTTCACCTATTGATGATGGTACAGAATTATTTCCTGTCATTCGCGGCCACCCCGCCACTGATGACGCGCCTGCTGTTCCTGATCGCCACGAACATATGCATTATAAACATCTTAAGGAGTTACAGCGTAGTTGCAAAGAAAATGGAATCCATGCGCCATATACTAGGGCTATTCTTGAGTCCCTCTCTAGCATGAGATTAGTCCCTGCAGATTGGGTTCTGATAATAAAATCTCTTTTGACCCCGGCTGACGCCATGCTTTGCCGCCAAGAATGGGAGGACCTCGCCCGTCAACAGGCGCAGGTTAATGCTGCCGCACGAACTCCAGTTCCAATAACAATTGATATGTTGATGGGACAAAATGACTTTGCCCTGATTACTGCACAAACAGGATTGACAGATGCTGCCTTGGCCCAGCTTTCTGATATTGTGCTTAAAGCATGGCGCAAAATTCCATCTAAGGAAGGAATTCCGTCCCTTTCAAGTTTTGCCTCTGTGCGTCAGGGTCCTAAGGAACCATACGGGGATTTTTTAAATAGACTTATTGTTGGTCTCAGACGACAAGTTGAGAACACTGAGGCTCGTAATATACTCTTAAAACAACTTGCATTCGAGAATGCCAATCAAGACTGCAAACAGGCGCTTGCTTCTATTTATAGCAAGCCGGATACCACCGTTGGTGACATGATGAAGGTGTGTCAAAATGTCGGCAGTACATCCCATAAGGCATCTGTAATGGCGGCTGCCATGATGGCGAACAATAACAAACCTGTGACACAGCCGGGAAACCAGAGAGCGGGGCAGTTCCGGGCCCAGGCAAAGTAATAGGAACACCTAGAACTCCAAGCTTCTCCGAAGAGGAATGGGAAGATCTGGAGCAGGATGAAATGGCGGACGACATGGAGGAGGAGGAGGAGAATGCTCAAGGGGACATACTGCATTTGGGTCTCTCAAGTATGGCCCCTTCAACAGGTTTTGAATGTAGCGGCACTGCCATTCCACTTTTTGCTGCAGAAACTATACCACTTTCCGTGCCTTTTATGCCAGTGCCAATCCTTACCTCTTTCAAGGGAACCCTTCCTCCCAATACTGTGGGCCTGATTCTTCCACATAAAGCAGCAGCAGCCGACGGCATCATGGTTGTCCCTGGCAGTGTTTCATCTGGCCAACCTCAACTGTACGTATATCTTTGGACTACTACCCCTGGTGATGTCTCTGTCAAAGCAGGAGATCAGGTAGCACAGCTTGTCATTGTCTCGACACCACCGCAGCCAACTCAGCTTGAAGTGGGTGAGGCCCTTGTCTCTCCACTTGCTATGGCTGCTATCACGATCACCGCTGCTCGCCCGAGGCTCATGCTCCAAATGAATGGCAAGCCCGTTGAAGGTCTTCTTGACACGGGGGCAGATGTGACTGGTATTGCCACCAAAGATTGGCCGCCGTCCTGGCCCACCTGAAAGTCAGAGACTGTGTGTGCAGTGGGGGGATTTGAGGCAGCTCAACAAAGCCTCCACCCCATAATGTTTCAATCTCTCTCTGGCCAAACAGTGACTCTCTATCCGCTGGTATTGAACTCCCCTGTGTCCTTATGGGGGAGGGATATGCTGGAACAAGCGGGCACCGTGATCCAGACAAATTTATGATAAGGGCCTTCCCTGCAGCGCCTCTCCATGCACTTCCATTAACATGGATAGAAGGCCCGCCTGTATGGGTAGAGCAATGGCCGCTCCCCCTTGAAAAGAGTTCCGGTTGAAACATAGGAATTATCCAAGCTTTAACAAATTGGTGAAATAATATAAGAGATTTATCTTGTTCCTTTGCAAACACTGTCAATCATATTTCTAGGGCTATTGCATTATTGGCAAGTAAACAGAAAGAGATCAGACAAGCTAAGCTTGATAATAGATCTGCCATTGAATTTATTTTTCTATGTTTACGTTTGGGTTGTGAAGCTGTTTTCAACATGTGCTGCTTGTTGATATATTTGTTATTAATTGCTTATGTGTGTTAATCTATTGCTGTATACAGTGTATTCCTTTATTTGTGGCTGTATGCCAGGGATGGTGTTTCCGCATGCCTCTAGGTCAGATTTAACTGGGCAATAGATATATGGCTTGCACTAAGGAATTGAGTATCAACAATTACCTGCCATGGAGAAAGAAGAAAAATAAAAACAAAAACAGAGGATATGTGGGAGTCATGGCGGAGCCATATTAATAATAGGCATATGCTGTGTTAGGAACCATTTTAGAAAGTATAGTACCCTTCGCCATTAGGGTGGAGCGAGCCTGTCACGTGCACATAAATGTATCCATGTTATGTATTGTCATGAGACTGTTGGCAAAATGTTATTGGATAATACTATCGATGGCCATTTTGAATAGTTAATAAAAGCTGCCGATTGGGTGTGGCCGGGAGAGTCAGTTCTGAGGAGAACAGACTGGAGTTACACACCAGAGATCAGGCTGCAGTGTCCATTTTTCTTCAAGAGCTCTTTATTATTTTCGCACCATTCTTTTTCTTATTGGAGCTGGTCTCCGTCACAACTACTGCTTACTGAATGCCAAACAATGACCCTGTTACTTAACCCTTTTAAAAAGGGAGGTTATGAGGGAGTAACACTGTTAGATTTAAAAGTTTTGGAGAAAAGAAGGAAAACATTGGCCTTTTTCTTTTTGCATTATGACTAAGTAACATTTAATCACTTCCATTAAAAAATTACTTTGGGGAATTGGGGAGATTGGCCGCATTTAGTTGGTTGTTTTAAGAAAACCAAAACACTAGGTTGTCTAGGACATGCATTACTCATAAGTAGCACACAATACTTTGCTCATAATAATTATCAACTAAAAGTAGCATGTTTTTCTTTAAAGTCATGATTCCATTAATAGTGTTGGCAACCCCCCTTTTTAAATTCACAAGTTGGAGAGCAGTCCCACACGTCTAAGAATTGCTGCTTCTTCTGTAAGTAATTGTTCATGTAATTGTTCACCTGCTTAACCTAGATGAAGAAACACATGAACTATTGGATAGCTCAGTAGTTTAGGTCTCTGGCTGTGGAGCTAGAGATTGAGAGTTCGAATCCCCACTGTGCCTCCATGACAGGGGCTTGACTTGATCATCCATAGAATCCATTTGAGTTCTAATTATTATTATTATTACACATCTCCTCCTCTGGGTTTAGACCCTACAGTTAAATGAAACTATTATATTGCTACTATGACTGCTGCTGCTGCTGCTACTACTACTAATAATAATAACGAACACTTCTCCATTGAATTGCATAGGCTCGAGAGGTGCAGTTTTGGTTAGACACAGTCCCCCCCCCCCAATAGTGGGGCTCAGACTTACTGAGACCACTGATGTTGGCAATGCAGTGGTCCCTAGTCTAATGTTGGCAGCTTGGCCAGCTCCTTCTCCTGGCACAGCAGCTCCACCTGGTGGTCAGGGAGGAGGCCGGGCCATGCCATGGGTCAGGGGAGGTCACACAGCAGCATGCTGTGCTGTTCCACTGGGGGAAGAGAGGACAGACTGCACTTGTCTTCTCCCCCTGATAGAGGCTTAGTTACATTTTGGGGGGTGCATAAGAGTTATACATGGATTTTGAACTACCTGGGGAGCTGGTGCCCTTAACCCCAGCATAGTTGAAGGGAGAAGTGCATGATAGGAATGAAGGCAGAATAAAGTACTCCATGGCCATTGCCTAGTGACTTAGGTATCTGGTTGCAGAACCAAAGATAGGGAGTTTGATTCTCCACTGTGCCTCCTTGAGAGGGTCTGGACTCAAGGATCCAGCTCTGCAGTTCCGTTGATGATGATGATGATGATGATGATGATGATGATGATGATGATGATGATGATGATGATGATCATCATCATCATCATCATCATCATCATCATCATCATCATCATCATCATCATCATCCAGGGAAATGCTTAGAGTGCAGAGATATGGCAATGGGTGATAAGACATTGAAGAAAAAAACTAAAGGCCTTCTTGTAGCCCAAGGACAAGCATTGTGCACAAATGCAGTTAAAACCAGGACTGAGAAATTGTATGATGACAGTAAATTATAGTGGTGTAAGGAAGCAGAAGAAACAGTGAACCACCCTATCTGTGACTGCAAGAAGACTGCAAAAACATACTCTTTGGAGAGGTTGCAGCAATGGTACACTGAGATGTGTATAAGAAATATAATAAACCATTGACCAAAAAGTGGTTGGACCAGAAAAAAGTAAAAAAGTTGTTGAACATGGAGAAGACAAAGTATAAAGAGACTTCTGGATTCAAATCGATAAACCTTTGGATCATAACACATCTAAGCAGGTCTAGTAGTAGATGTGGCAATATCTGGGGATGCTAGGATCAAAGACAAGGAATTTGGAAGGAGTGCCAAATAATACAAAGACTGAAAAATAGAGATTGAGGTATTATGACATAAGGAAACTAAAAATGTTCCATTTTAAACTTGGTTCTTTAGGTGCAATACCAAAGACCTAGAGAGCTACCTCTGTACTCCATGCACCAATGGCAGAAGGCTGTCTTACCTGGAATAGCACCTGCTATAAGGAAATATCTATGGATATCTATGCCCTTGAAAATGATCTGATATTCAAGGAAACAAATCCAGCCATCATTTGGTGGGCTGCATATAAAAGAAATAACATCAGCTTTTAACAGCTTTCCTATCCTGATGGGATTTTAATCACATCTAAAAGCCTTTGAGGACTGTTCATGTCTCCTGTTCAGAAGCTAATTCAGAAGACTTAAATATCCTTTATACTTTTGCATCCTTGGTTTCAATTAGGCTTTGGCATACCTTGACCTTGCCTCCTTATGCACTGTGTCTCAAGGCAGTTCTGCATTATAGAAGTTATGCTTCCAGTCAGGCCAACAACAGGGTTAGGAAAAGGAAATGCTTCTGATGGAAGACTCTTTGCTATGTTAGACCTCATTCCCTTGTGGAGCTCTGTGTCCTTAATGGAACCTCTATGCAGGGGTCCTACCTTCTGGCAAAAGGTTTAACAAATGTGAAAGGTGGCTCTACATTGATATGTACTAGAGAATAATCGTCCTGCCAAATGCAGTCAACCACTCTTCGCTTTCTTATGCTAATTTCTTTCTACTTTTGGTGTCACTTTTCCATGTCATGCCATTCTTTGTCTTTTATAGAGCTTGCAGTATTACTTTCTAAAAGGAACAATGGGGTGGAATACAGTGGTGACAGTCTATGAATCCCAGTACTCCCACCATCATTGGCAACCCCCTTCTCTCCCAAAAATCTGATCTGCAAAGCTCAAAAGCTCTGCACCCAGGCTGCAGCTCAAAGAAGATGAAAGAGAGTCCCAGTGGCACTGGCAATGGGTACCAAAAGACACCATCAGACTTAGGATGTGTCAGTTGTCATTACCATTAGCCATTACTCAATTTCATAGAATGCTGAATAATTGTCTTGGAAGAGGTCTATAAGGCCATTGAGTTTAAACCCCCCCCCCCCCCGCTCAATGCAGGAATCCAAATGAAAGCAGAACTGACAGGTGGTTATCCAGTTTTCTCTTGAATACTTAAGAGTGCTGGAGCTCTCACCGCCTGCCAAGGTAATTGGTTCCATTGTCATATGACTCTTAACAGTTAAGAAGGTTTTCCTGATATTCAGCCCAAAATCTGGCTTCTCGAGTCTGAGCCTATTATTACATGTCCTGCACTCTGAGATGATTGAGAGCAGATCCTGCCTTTCCTCTGTATTACCTTCCAAGTATAGTATTTGAAAAGTGCTGTCATGTCTCCCTTTAGTCTTATTTTTCAAAGCTAAACATGTGCAGTTCCTTTAGTGTGTCATTCCATGGCTTGATACTTTCTGAAAATTTTGGGGGGAAAAATTCCCACAATCCTATTGATTCCCCCCCCCCTTGGGGAAAAAAAACCCTCCACTAACTCTCTTCAGTATCATTTTGGCCACACAAAGAAATATCCACATGAAATAGTACACTGATATTGTTACATGATGATGGGGGGATTGGCCTGCACCCAAATGTGAGGAAGATGGAATCTCTGACGACTGACCCAAATGAATGTGGTACAATCCAAATCCATAGTACTGACCTACTGAGAATGGAAGAATTCAAAAATATCTGGGTCCCACGATCACAGCCAACAGGAGTCATTTAAAGTGAAAGTTTTATCGCACCATTGTATGACCTGTTGTGCTGTATGGCATGGAATGCTGGCAGGTACGGTAACTAAAGAAGTCTTTGTCAAAGATGTTGCGATGGACTTCTGGACTCATATGAAATGATCATATGCACAATTATGACATCTAATCTAAATGTGACATCACACCAATCACCAACACAATGCATGAAATCCAACTATGATGGTATGGACATGTCTTGCTTGCTGATGAGGAAGCTCTGGCCAAAAAGGTCAGCAGATCCCGACTGAGGGGAATGACCAAAATAGCACTGGATGAACACCCTTGACAATGACATGAAATTGTTGGGTTCATGCAGACCTAGCCAATGACCATGCCTAGTGGAAGGCAAAAGTCAGAATAGTGGATCCCACCACCAAGTGGAACAAATGTGAAGAAGAGGGTGGGAGAATTGACATTGCTAGAAATTATGTCATGTTGTAAAAGGGCAGTTTTTGCATCCTCATTTTCCCCCAAAGTCATGTTCCAGTTATGAATTCCTTGCCATGTGTTACTTCTGAGCCAGAAGCAGCATCAATTACGTGAATGCATTTCATGTGTTTTCTTTATAAAACCCGAAAAGGTGGACAGGACAACAGGAAGGGGGTGGAATAGGGAGAGCTTTAAACATGTAACAATTGCAGGAAGAATCATACCTCTATGAATATGCTTTTTGCTTAAGTCTCATCCAGCCAAACTTTTTTGGGGGGAAACACACAGGAAGCTAAGTTTAAAAAATTCTCAGTTGTACCAGTGGTAATTGCAACCCCTAAAGTGCAAATATTCTTGATGCATCCGAGAATAAGTGAGCTATCAAGAGTTCATTCTGTAATCATGGAAGAGTGTTTTGAGAGTAATCTCCAGTTTATTCAAAATGGGGGGGGCAAGCAGAAGATGCCTATTCTACAAGGTTAGCACTGGAAATCCAGATGTAGAGTAGAGAAAATTCACATTTGGAGAGGGAGCAGAAATTTATGCTCCCGTATAGCCATTTTTCTTCCTTAAGTACCCATGACAAAGGTTTGTTCTACTTCTTATCATCAAGCAGTTCAACACATTTATAATTTCACACAGGGTTTACACCTGGCAGATTGATTAACCTAGACAAAGCTGTAGATAATTGGATTTTTTTAAAGTAAGTATCACTTATGCTAAACTTGTCTTTGAACTATATCTATAATGATATACCATACATTAGAAAAGTCAATCTCTATGGAATAATGAAGTCTATGTTGCTATATTAATTAAACATTTTAGCAGATTAATGATGCCTTTTCCAAGTTACTAGAGTATATTTTAATCCTCACATGGGTACTGAGTTAGTTGGGCAGCAAACTATTTTTCCACAAATTGGGGTCGTCTGAATATTGCTGTGCTCTAAGGAGGGGCACTGGGTTCAAAAGATGACAGTTATTCTTCAAGTGGCGTAGAGGCAGTCTGAAAGAGTCAGTGGTTGAAATCCCATTACTTAGCCGAATAAGTCACAACTCGAGTAGGCCCACTGAAACAGCGGCATGCATGCAGGAGTTCTCATGCAATCCCCATTGATTCATTGGGCCTATGCTAGTTGTGACTGACTACACTAGATTCCCTGAGCACATCTGATCTCGCTTGGTCTCGGAAGCTAAGCAGGGTCGGGCCTGGCTAGAACTTGGATGGGTGACCACCAGGGAATACCAGGTGCTGTAAGCGCCTAGAGTAGGAACTGGCCAGCCAATCCAGTATTCTTGCCAAGAAAACTCCATGGACATGGGGTCATGAAGAGTCTGTCATGACTGTAATGACACAACATACACATACATAAACTAAGCACCATAATTTCAGCCTTTGAGTTGCTTGTTGAGGTGACCTCTGGGTACACATGGTATGAGGCATATTGGCTGCAACACACTTTTCCTCCTAGAATCTAATGCAGGGGAAGAAAACATAGAACTGCACACAGAGTTGGAAGGGAGCCTATGGATCATTCAGCCCAGCCCCCTCTTAAGGAGGCACAATGGAACACTGTACATAAATCACTGAGCTATACAGCAGTCCTTTTAAAATGAAAGGGAATTCCCTTCAGTATTTAAAGAAAGGCTCAGTAAATGCAGCAATGGGGGAGATACCGTATATACTCAAATAAAAGTCGACCTGAGTATAAGTCGAGGCCCCTAATTTAACCCCCCAAAAACTGGGGAAACTTATTGACTTGAGTATAAGTCTAGGGTGAGAAATGCAGCAGGGCCTAGCAGCTCCTCCTTTGTGGGCTGGCGGAGCGGTGTGTGATGTTTGAAATGACTTTTAGCCACCGAGGCAAGCACTTGCCTCAGTGGCTAAAAGTTACTTTAAACATTGCATGCCACTCCCCCGTGATGCAGAGGGGGTCAGGAGAAGAGGTGTGTGATGTTTAAAATGACTTTTAGCCACCAACGCTAGCAGTTGCCTTGGTGGCTAAGAGAATTGACCCGAATACAGTATAAGTCAAGGGTCTCTTTTTTCAGCCGAAAATTAGGGCTGAAAAAGTAGATTTATATTCAAGTATATACAGTATTTGGCCTCCTGTGGGTATTTTTGTGATACTAGCTCATCACCAGCCTCCTCTTGTTTTGAGCAAAGTAGGGGTGAACTGACACACTGGAATTGGTAATTCATCTATTAATTCATATATTACGTCTTAGATGAGTTGTGAGAGGACAGAGATCCCAGTCATCTAAATATGCATGCCACTGAACATTCTGAAAGTTAATTCCCTCTTAGATCCCAGGCTCCCTGTAGTGAGCACTATCATCAGGTAGCATGAAGTCAGTTCAGATCCTCGGGTATTTGTAGTTCCGGAAATCTGGTTTCAAAGTAAGCGGCAATTCTGACTCAAGTGTGTTTTCTGAAAGATGAGGGAGTCCACTGACCAGCAGAGCTTCTTTCCTGGATAGCTCAGTGGTTCAGGGCTCTGCCTGTGGAACCAAAGGTTGAGAGTTTGATTCCCCACTGTGTCTCATTGACACAGTCTGGACCTCTGCAGTTCTATGATTATTTTGCCCTACCCTCAGTCATGGTGTTATAGGCTGGTTGATTTGTGCAGGTGTCATCAGGATGGACCCAAGCAAGTTCTTTTCCAAGGCTCTCCTCTCTCCCAATATATTAACTTAGCTGGGATGGCAAAGTCAAAAGGATATCAAAGCTGAGTCTAGTCTCACTAAACAGAGAGCTTTGGGAAAGACCTCTGCCAAGTGCTTCTAGATGCTCAGATGGTTTCTCTGCAGAGGCTTTTCTCTTAATAGAGTTTTCATGCCTTTACACGTGATTTGACAACCCTAGCTGGCCTTTACTTTGAGGGAGTCCTGTGTGGCCTTAATCGCAAGGCTTTCCCAACTGTGTAAAATAGAGCTGTCAGTATTTTATGCTGGCTCCGGGTTAAAATTAAGGCCTTAACACATTGTCTCAAAAATGTTTTTAACAAGTAGTGACCACCGTGCATACATTTGAGAGGGGCACTGCTATGCCCATACATACTAGAAAAATGACCTTGCTTCTGTTCACAAATAGATTGCTTGTTAAAAATGCCACATCACATGGAAAACTAGTTTGTGATTTTCAAGAGAGAAGAATCATAGCTTCCAAACTACACTGTGGGCCCTTGAGCATTAATGGCTACTAGTTCCACAATAATCATTAATGACCATAATTTGCATCCCACCTTTCTACAGACAATTACTATTTCTATAGTGAAGTTGTTCTGGCCGTATGAATGGTGGAATCAACCTATAGGATCTGAGCAACTGAACTTATTTGGGATGAATGAAAATCCATATGCAATCAAACAAATCAGACAAAGGTAATGCCTAACTGGAAATCAGTCAATGAGGATGCTGCTGGTGGTGGTTTCATACCTTGCACTTTACATACACCTTTACCATAACTGGCCAATTATTTGTACAGTATTGGGAATGTCATGGGAATGTATTAGGAATATGTAAAGGCTATAAATGACTTAATACACTGATAATTTTCTCCACATAAAAATAAATAATTCACTGGAGCATACATATTCCAAAGAGAAGCCATGATAATGCAACTGCCATATGATAATGCAACTGCCATAAAGCTCAATCTGTTTGATTTTAACATTCAATGTTTATTTTTTAATTTATGTTTTGGTTAACAATGCATTGGCAATATTAAACCAATTCCTTGCACTGTAGGTATCACTGCCTACACCAGTTATGGCAAACCTTTTAGAGACTGAGTGCCCAAACTGCAATTCAAAACCCACTAATTTTTCACAAAGTGCCAGTACAACAATTTAACCCAAATACAGGTGGCTGTGAAGAGGCAATGTTGGGTGCCCACAGAAAAGGCTCTGAGTGCCACCTTTGGCACCCCTGCCATAGGTTCACCAACACTGGCCTACACCAATGGCAAAACTATCCTATAAACTACCTTTTTCTTCCATTCCCTCCTCTCCGGCTGTTTCTTTGTCACTGAAACGTCTCCTGTATGGTAAAATATAAAAAGTGTGTGTATTTTTTACACACTCCCCTTTTAACATGTAGATATAATCTGACTGAAAAAATATCTGTCCCTGTGAAATTATAAACTAGGAAAATGCTTTTATTTTGCAATTTTTTTTAAAAAAATCACTTGCTTTATTCATAAAAATAAGTTTGTCAATATGCGTTGAATATATTCATAGGAGGAAATGTTTGAAGAGTTCTCAGACAGTCTTAGAATAATTGAATTGGCTGTTTCATATGCTGTGGAAAGTAGAGGTCATGGGAGAGATAATTTCAACAGGTCTGCCTTTTGACTTAGGAGTATGAATCAATCCAAGAATATGAAGGCACTAGAAAAGTTGAGACTGAGAGGAATATCAAAAGCTTCTGCCCTTGGATCCTGTGTGGTTCAAAAGGCAATCAGGTAAGAAACAATCCTACTCAGGAAGGACAAAAGGAAACACACCGACTGTAGCATGGTTGCTTACCAGGGAAAGATAGATAGCTTAACACCTGAATGCCATTTTTATTTATTGAAAGGTTAAAGAACATCTTTCTGCATCTCTTGGCAGTTTTTGATATTATGAATCATGATATATGTGTGAACTGGCTCTGCAGAATAGAAATGTGCTGCAGTGCTTCTGTTCCTACCAATGAGACCGGTTTTAGAGAGTGGCACGAGAGGATTTCTGTTCAGTCCCATGGTGATTAAGCTGTGGTGTGCTAAAGTGATCTAGTATGTCCTCCAGGCTGCTCAATATGTTTATGAAAACATTGGGATAAGTCATTCTCCCACTGGGGTTGGATGCCTTCAGTGTGCTTGGTGGCACCCAGGTCTACTTCTCTGTCTCCTTGGCAACAGAGTTGGCTGAGACAGTGCTCGTGCCGAATCATTTTTTGGAGGATGTAATAAGGTGGATGAGGGCCAGTAAACTGAAGGTGAATCCCCTGATATGATGGAGGCCCTGTAGCCATTGTCTGGCAGTTCAATAAACGACCTGCTCTGAATGAGAATGCACCACCTCTGAAGGAGCAGGTAGCCCAAGAATACTCGAACTATCTTTGTCATTCAAAACACAGATGAACACAGTAGCTGAGAGTGCCTAGGACAGTGTTGGAGAACCTATGGCATGGGTGCCAAAGGTGGCACTCAGAAAACCGCCCCTTCACAGCCACCTGTATTCAGGTTAAATTGATATGTATTACTGGGTTTTGAATCACAGTTTGGGTGCTCAGTCTCTAAAAAGTTTGCCATCACAGGCCTAGGGCCATCACCTACTGGCATTCTGGCTATGACAGTTCCTGGACAAAAAAATGGCTATAGTAGTTCAAGTACTGGTAGCCTCCTAGTTAGGTTACTATCATAACCTTTGTGTAGGACTACCCTTGATGATTACCTGGATGCTGTGGTGCATACAATATATGTCAGCTAGACCGCTGGTAGGAAGACCTTTCAGACCCTACATGGCACCAGTGACTCTAGGAGCCAGTGCTCATCTCCGTTTGTAAGCTGAACAGCCAGCGTTAGTTTTCTGTATTCATGTGGCCACCATGACTAAAGGCCCAAGTGCACAAAACACGTTACCTTCCCACCAAAGTGCTTCCTATTTATCTACTCATATTTTATGTGCTTTTACACTGGGGCAAGCAATAGGAGCTCACCCAGTCACGCAGATTCAAACTGCCAACCTTTCTATCGAGAACCCCAGTGACTCGGTGGCTTAACCTGCAGTGCCACAGCAATGGCTTGGGATCTGGATACTTGAGGGACTGCTCTCCTGATGTAGTATGCCTGCCTGATCAGGGGAGAAAAGTGAAGCAGAAAACACAGGACTGCTGTTTGTAGTGGCAATCACACATCCCTTGTTATGTCTACGCTTGATCCAAAAAATACAGTTCCATGCAACTGGAAAAATTGCATATTGCATTGTGAATATTGGCAAGTTCCAAAAATGTATTGTTTCCTCATCCTTGAATTAAAATATACTCATGGTCTCTTAGGTTACTAAAAAGCAAACAGCATTCTTACAAACTACTAAGTTTGAATAAGACTTTAATCAAGATAAATGAATGCATCTGGTCTTTAACATATTGTATCTTTGTAATAAAATTAGGAGTACTTTTTTATAAAATGTGTTTCATATGCTCTTAATCTAATAATATGAGCACATGGAACTCACATAAAGATTAGAAGGGGGAGGAGTGTGAGAAAAAGCACAGATGCAAGACCATAACCTCACACCTGGGAATCTTGTACATGCCCGTTTTGAACCTTTAAAAAATCACACAGGGATACAAATGGATTGAGTCCTGATCATGTGATTACAAAGAATATATTGACTGTGGCAATGAGAATACAACGGGACACAATTACCTTAAAATGCCCAAGAGATACATTTGTAAAATATTAGGATATCTTCACTC
>JAHTLZ010000330.1:28798762-28823909 GCA_023846285.1 Phrynocephalus versicolor
AACAACAACAACAACAACAACAACAACAACAACAACAACAACAACAACAACAACAACAACAACAACAACAACAAAGTCAAGATGGTGAGATGGCACAGTTATACCACAGAGTACCAGTTACAAAATGAGGAAAGGAGTTTCCACAGAAACATCCCACCATGGAGAAGCAGATTGATAGTTTAGATCCCTCTGTTTTGACTTGAGAACTCTTTTAACATCCTAGGACCAAAACGGGCATAATGTGTGATGTCCATTATGAAATTTCCTATTATTCCCTCCATTAATTCAGCTGTGAGGACTCCGTGTTTGAACAGGGCAGGAACATGAATGGAAAACATGAATACGCCTTTCTCACATGCTGCTTCTCTTTCCCTTTGGAAAGGGCAGTGATCTGTACCATTTGCGATTAGGTAGATAGATAGTCCAAGTGTTTTCCCCTCTTTTCTATACCCACATGTAGATCCATTTTCTGAGGTTTCCTGTTTCCTGATTCATTTTACTCCACCATATTTATTTAGAGAAAGAAACCACCTAATATGGAAGTTTGCACTAAGGGGGTGGTATATAAATATAAATTTAAAAACTAAATTAAAAATCAGTTCTGCAGGTTTCTGCAAGAGGGTTTAGAGACTTTCTTCTTGCAATATCTTAAGCTGACTTTGCTGTAGGTTTTCCTTTGGCTCTCATTTTATGCACAATATCAGTCCCCAGAGTGATTGCTTTTCTTCAGCAGCTTTAAGCTATGCATTGGATTACTTCACCCTGCAATCAAACAAATAAACCCCCCCCCCAAAATAAAACACCCTCCAAATAATACTAACATACAAATACCAGTACAAAAAAAAAACCTTTACACCTTAGATCTGAACTAGAAAAAACAGTGCCGGGACTTGAGGGTGCTCAAGTAACTTCTGGGGCAAGGAGTGGGTTTTAATTTGAGGAAATGGAATGGAAAGAAAGGCTTTTATACACATATTCTGAACATTAGAAAACTGGAGCCCTTTGTCCCGACAGAGGTATGGAGGGAAAGGCAGGAGATATAACCAGGGAATTCTCAAGCCACATCTGTTTCAACTCTTAGCCACCACTAGCTTTCTGTGGCCAAGGGCCAAGAGTCTTAAGGAATAAACGAAAAACAATTGATGAAAGCACCCTGTAGAAAATATACTGCCTGAATGAACTATCATGTGTGCTTTCTGCTAGCTCTGTGAACAGATGCAAGTTGATTTTTTCCCCAGCACAAAACAAGGATATTATTAATAAAGGTTTCCCAAGAAACACACTTTCCAGGCATTTGAGAGAAAAAGCAGCTTCAAGTTCAAAAAGCCCCCTGAGTCAATTGGACTAGATTTGGCTGGCCACCAAGAGAAGGGGATTCTTCCCTGCCAGCACCTGAAAGGAAATACACGTACAGGCATTGTCTACAAAGCTGAATGCGAAAAGAGCAAATAGCTGGAAGAATCTCAGAGCCAAGGTTTTTAATTATAATGGAGGGGGAGATAAATGGATGACCTACAAGCCATAATATATAGCGCACCTGCATCCTGAGACACACATTTAGAGGGGACAGATTAGATCTTTTCATAGACCTGGCATTAATTTCTGAATTTGCTTTGACAAAGCTGAATTATGTCTGCAGAAATTAGGTTTAATAGAAGATTTAAAAAGCAAGCACATTGACTGTATCCAACCGATGCAAGGATGAAGCGCAGTTAAGAGTGTGTTATTGTATGATGCTATACAAACAAATTAAGCATATTGCCAAGCTGGAGACTCTGTGTTTAGAACAGAGTGTAAGACTGTAATTCTACCACAACTCATTTAACGTTGCAAAATGATGTCAGATGATTCTAAATGAAGAACGTGATTTTAATCAAGGGCTTGTCTACTGAGGGTTTATTTGGAGATAGTGGAAGTGGGCTAAATAGGAATGTTACGGTCAGGTAGAGGTATGGTGTGGCATTTGGTGTGATTCTTCCATCAAAATTGCATATATACCTCAAGCAAGACCAATTGCTCTGGCTCTATAAGAAAAGGGGGAAAAACCTCCTCCATGCCTGCTCCCTCCTGTCTCTTTTCAATTTTGGGAAGAAGTTTTCAATTTTTATTATCCCCCCACCCACCCAAAGTGATACAGCTCATCAGTGCTGCCCTAAAAAGGTTTTTTAAAAAAACTGACTGGTTACTCCTTGGTAGATTTGGCTACAACCTGATCTTTAAGAAAAGTCAAAAAGAAAAGGAAAAATCTCTTCTAGAACCCTATTGATCTCCTCTTGCTTCTGGGAAGAAGTTTTCAATTTTTCTTTTTTTTTTTCTTCAAAGTAATGGAGCTTATCAGCAGTGGCTTAGTACAGTGCTTTAACAAAACCCATTTATGTCCTCTGCCTTTCCACAAAGCAGAGGAAATATTTAACTTCCCAATATCAGGAAGTGGCTGTCTTCTTAAGCCACAATGATAAGGGAAATTCAAATAGTAAAGCAAATTTAAGCCACAAGCTCCAGTTTGGTTCATTTCTAGCAACAGCGTGGACTGTTAACCCCCCCCCCAAAAAAAAAAAATGGTGATCCCCTCTGCACCAAAAAAAAAGTATAAGCCACCAACAGGAACCCAGAAGAATGCAGCTTGGAACACTTTGGGGAAGGGCTGGTTTGCTGTAGCAATTACATAGATAAAAGACCAAAGAAACCTGTCCCTGCAGTAGAAACAATAGGCAGGATAAATTTAACTGTTAAATTGATTTTAAATTGCCACTTATGTTGGGTAGCTACAACCAAGCCATCCCAGGACAAAAAAGAGGCCATCTTTAAATTCTCTCCCCTAATCAGCACCATGATTTTTTGAAAAACCAATTTCCAATTCCTACTGACCCAATCTTTTGCTTTCTCTATGCCCCTTCCTAGATGCCCTAAGCACATAGCAATATTCATTATATGCTGGTTTAAAATATTTTAACGTCACACTTTGAGAACAATTACCTAAAGAAGGCTACCATGTATGGATTTATTCATTTAAAACTGGGCACATTGTACATGCACCAAGGCACAATTTTCGATGTTTAGTTAGGCTTATTCCTAGGAAAAGTGTATGTCTTTTCTTAATTTTTTTTCTGGAAACATTTATTTTTTCCAGTATAATTACTGATAATTTCTGAAGATGTTTTGTGTGGCAGGAAGAGGGCTGTAATTTGAAGACAAACCTAAAGAATTATTATTGAAACTGAGGAACTAAGCACAGAAGAATCACACCCTGGGACTGATAGCAGTTGGTGTTGTCCAGATGCCCACCAACATGAGGGGTAGCCATGAGGATCTGGCTGCCCTGCCCCAAGGGGAGAGGGGATGAGGAGGCATGGCCATCAGGCAGAGAGGTGAGACAAGCTTTTGGAAAGAGTACAGAGAGCACGATAAAAAGGAGGTAGGTCTACTTGGGTGGAGGAGGAGGAGGAGAAGGAAGAGGAGGAGGACCAGGAGAAGTCAAGTGATACCCAGGGAACTAGGAATTTTCAGACCCAGTCAAATTATGCGAGCCTAGTGTTGGAGCCAGTGTGACCCATAAGCCACTCCCAATCTTCAACTAGGAGGAGCCCAGGAGTATCCAACCCTAAGGCAACTGAGATGATGGTAACAATGCCACCAGTTCCAATGATCATGGCGGGTGGAGCAGACTGTCAAGACACTGCTTTGGACCTGGTTGGAGGCTCAATACACTCAAGAGAACTACTCCCATTCCCACCAGATATAAGGACTACAGGCGAAAGGATTTAATGAGTGCACATGAATGTCAGAAGCTACTCCGGTGCCTGGGGACTGGACTTGAGAGCTGGGGATTTTAGAAGACTTTCTGTTGTTGGGTGACAGAATCATTCCTGAGGTGACATTGAAGTCCAGACTCATGGGAGAAATGGGTGGAATAAGGTTCTGTCAGCAGGTGTGTCAAACCTGTAATAAAGTGTACTTTTTCTGGGTTAACATCAGTGTTATGCCCAACCTTGCAGGGGCTCAAGACATCCCCAGCGTCTGAAGGGCCTGGGATGGGGGCACACAGAGGGCTTCCTATATGTTTTGTTTTATATCCTTGTTTATTTACATTGGATCTTTGGAACAAGGAGGGTGTGTGAAAAGAAACAACTAAGGAAAGTCAATTTGCTTTGGCCATCTCATTAAGAAGGATTCAAACCTGCTGATCAGGGTTGGGGTTTTGTAGTGCGCTTGTTTTCTTTATTCATGTCAGAAGCACCAAAATACAATTTTGTATCAGTCTATTTTCATCCACTAAGCAATGTCAAAATACTTGGCACAGCTAACACCACGTGTTCCTTAGTACAAGTTGAGGGGCATAGAATACACTGACATGAAGTTGCTTGGTCTCCACACTCACAAAGGATTGTTAGTGTGACACCCCCCTTTTCTTAGCTCCATCCTGAACTTGCCAAACTCTGCTCCATAATCTAATATGTGACTTGCAGGTAACTCAGTTCTCTGAGTGGGGGCTAGTTTTTGCTCGAGTCCTGTCCACTTGAAATGCTGGGTGGTTCTTGCATTCCACAGTATGATCCAGGCATTGTCTGCCGTTCACTCAGGATCCACAAATGTTCTAGTAACACATTTTATTTTGGGAAGAATGTGATGATGGCCAAAGAGTGGACGTGTATTTGATATAAACGTTTTGGGTCTTTCGTTATTATCTGCTGTCTCTCTCCATATATCACTGGGTACATTGCTGACTAGGTTGTAGATTTTATGAACAGGGGTTGGCCTGAGGCATCCACTAATGATTTTACAGCTTTCATTGAGTGCTATGCCTACCTCTTCTGTACTGGTGGAACTAGACCATACCAGCATTGCATATTCACCTGCAAAGCAGCATAGGGCTAAGGCTGTAATTCTTAGTGTTTGTGGTTGTGTTCCCCCAATTGGTTCCTGATAGCTTTGAAGAACATCTGCATATGGAGTGCTTACTTGATCATTACATTTTCTGAAGAATGCTCTTTAACACTGAAGATTAATAGCACCATGAACCTTCATTACGTTTGTGTTGTGTTACCACACAAATGTCTCTTTGCTTGGGGAAGAGCAGAGTGCTTTCCTGAGTAGGCTGTAAGCCTTCAGTGTCAACTTGAAAACATGTGTTTCTAATTAACCATGATGAAGAAATGTCTTAAGCTTTTCTTATTTAAAGGTTAATGGGAATAGGGGTTTCCTGAAAACACATTGTTAAAAATGCTAGCTTTCTTTGACTAGAAACTGACTTCAAAATAAAAGAGAGAGAGAGAAAAGCTTTCTAAAAATTGCCTTATCCTGAGAGTGGCTTTCAGGGAACAAATAGTTTGTATCTGGCTTGAACACATCTGGATATGAGAAAATTATAAGATACCACTGAGGATAAAATCTCACTCTGTGCCAAATGTTCTTCCAATTCAATTTCAGATCAAAAAATGGTGCACAGCACATGCATGTGTAAAAAGTAAATTGCGCGAATGTTCATCTTTTCCTAATTCTATTTGCTAGCATATTTTCTTTCAAGGTTACTGCTCTGGTGATTTTTCTTGAGTAACTCTTCTTCCAGGGAAAGTCACAAAGGAAAAGAGTACTTGAGTGGTTTCCACATAACTCAGTTTAATAGTCACTGACGTAAAGGTGCGTACTCAAAATGCAGAAAAACAGATATGTGTCTGTGGGACGCATTAGATGAAATAATAAGTGGGTAATATATTGGTGACATAAAACTGAGATACAATATTAAAAAAACTGAATATATACAACCCATGTTGCCATGTAGAATACTAACTAATGTGAATATCCCAAGGAAAACTAAAACTAAAAAATGATGCATATATCTTTCAGCCACAGGGTGTAGAATTTCAGACTTTTCAGAGTTAACTGTTAGGAAGTTCCACAGTGTGTACCATGCCAGCATGTGTTAACTGCTCCTGTAGTTCAGCCTGAACTACATTTTCCTGTAGTTCAGCCTGAAAGCATGAAGGATGCAAAGGTGAAGAAGATGTGAACATACAGTATATGTAAGCCAGCCTCTACACACCTTTATACCAAACATGCAATGTACTGTGGGAATTTTCGTAGATGAATGCAGTGCCTGAGGCCCTATAAACTTTCAGACAGAATGAACTGGTGGTCCTGTGGTCCTGGAAGAAAGGTGTTCCAGAATGACACTTTCCGGGTAGTAAAAACGAGAGAAGATTTTGAAGAGCTCCAGAAGGATCTCTCCAAAATGGGGGAATAGGCTGCGAAGTGGCCAATGTGTTTCAATGTAGGAAAGTGGAAAGTAATGCATATTGGGGCAAAAAAAAAATATCAAAACTTTATCTATCAACTCATGGGTTCGCTATCTGTGATGGATCAGGAAAGAGATCTTGGTGTGCTGGTGGACAGCTCCATGAAGGTGTCTACCCAGTGTGTGGCAGCAGTGAAGAAGGCCAGTTCCATGCTAGGGATGATCAAAAAGGGCATTGAAAATAAAATAGCCAACATTATAATGCCATTGCACAAAATTATAGTAAGGCCACACCTGGAGTATTGTGTACAATTCTGATCACCGCATCTCAAAACAGTCATAGTGGAACTGGAAAAGGTGCAGAAGAGAGCAACTAAAATGATTACTGGGCTGGGGGACGTCCCTTATGAGGAAAGCCTTAAACATTTGGGGCTCTTTAGTCTGGAAAAAAAGGAGACTGAGGGAGGATATGATTGAGACGTTCAAAATTATGCAGGGCATGAGTAAAGTGGATAGAGTACCGCTCTTCTCCCTCTCACAAAATACCAGAACTAGGGGACATCCACTCAATCTGAGGGTTGGGAGAGTGAGAACAGACAAAAGAAAATATTCTTTTACAAGTGTGTTGTTAGTGTGGAACTCCCTGCCACAGGATGTGGTGATGGCATCTAGCCCGGATGCCTTCAAAAGGGAATCAGACAGATTCCTGGAGGAAAAGTCCATCACAGGTTGCAAACCATGGTGGAGATGTGTAATCTCCAGGTTTAAAACCAGGGTACTTCAAAAGTCAGATGCAGGGCAGGGGTATCAGAAGACAGCTAGCTATCTAGTCTCGTGCGCTCCCAGATGCATTGGGTGGGGCCACTGTGAGATACAGGAAGCTGGACTAGATGGGCCTTTGACCTAATCCAGCATGGCTCTTCTTATGTTCTTATGTTGAGAACCATTTTGAATGTCTGCAGGTACTAACTAATTGCTTTCTTCTTCACAAGTCTACCTCAAATTTGTCATTAGAGACCCTGTTGCTCCATCATACTGGGAGTCCATGTTGGTGGATACATAAGACATCTTGATTGTACAACTTTCTTAGGGAACATTATGTTGACAGCTGGCCTCATACTTGTTGAGCTTTTGGCTGGCAGTCAAAACTGTTCTTTTAATACAACCTCTGGTTTTTAGAATATAGTATCAAAATTGGCTTTAAAATTATTTTCAATGGCAGTATCCTGTCGCCTGTTGAAAGTTTGTAGCTCTGCCTGATTGCTACTTAGTCTCTGTTGGAAGGATCATCTGTTAATTGCAACAGGACTTCTCCTTGCACAGGGAGCCACATAGAATTATGGTTAAACTGTTCATGATCTGAGTTCAGTTCAGAGGGGTTCAGTTAGTTGACTCAAGGCTGACTCAGCTTTCCATCCTTTTGAAGCCAGCAAATTGAGAAACCAGATTGCTGGAGGGGCAATGTGTAGCCTGCATAACATTGCCCCCCCCCCCCCGAGAGTACTTTTAGCACTATGGGGAGGAGAGGTAAATGAGCTGAACAGTTTGCTTTTGCTTTTAAATGAACTTGATTGTATAACTTCTGCAGATATCCCTTAGTCCAATGATCCATTGTGCGTCCAGCCCAATCAAACAGAATTCTGTCTACTGTGTTGTAAAAAATGTTGGGCTTTGGAATTAGCTTTTACAGTGGTTTTCATATGCTATTTTTGTTGTTAAATCTGTCTGAATAGAAGAAAGTTCTATTCAGTTTGTATCTTTTGTTGTTGTTATTTCCTTGAGAGCCTTGGTGGGCATAAAAGTAATATAGAAATGTTTTTGATAAATACTAAAACATTCTAAACCAGCACAATTTTAGGTTGGTTTTAAAATGACAGTATGAAAGAATTTTGTTGATACTGACATCTCTGACAAGATTCCTGGATGAACTTTCATATCCCTACATAATCCAAACCTATGCATGCACAACATATTTTTTCTCATTTTGATAACAGGGTTGTTTAAACAACTTAAAACAAATTGTACACACACACATACACACACACACACACACACAGAAAGAGAGAGAGAGAGAGAGAGAGAGAGAGAATTTCTGGGGAATTCACAGTATGTTACAACTCAATCAGATGTGACTATATTGAGAGCAAGCAGCACTATTTAAGAGTGAACATATGGTTTCCTATCAATAGACATACTGTATCGTTGATTGTTGCTAATCAAGAATCACATAGATAATGAGATGATGTCACAAAAATATGTTGCAACTAGATTTGGTTACATGGGATCATTAATAAGGAGAAACAAAACTCCTTGAAATTGTAAATGCTTTTGAGGCATTGCTTGAAGGCAATCACTACAAGTGTGACATTGCAGTCATTGCTTGGGCAAAACCATGCTCATTCAGTTCAGCCCTAAAAGTAACTGCTACAATGTCGTTCTATTTATCTTTGTAACTATAACTTTAACGTTTCCTCTGTGAGGACTCAAACCAAAAGCTCTTGGGTCAGTGCCCTCTGTTCATATGGAGCATACACTGATGAAGTCAAAAGCTGAGAATATCATTATATTACCAGGAAATATTGGTTTGGGCTGAAAGATAGGAAGTTGCTTATGTTCGTAAATTTATTTATTTATTTATTTGCAAGATTTTTTAGCTGCCCCACTACCAAGAGGTCTCTGGGCAGCATGCAACAAGTATTGAAAACTATAAAACAATAAAATTATTAAAACTATAAAATACAATACAGTTAAAACAACATACAGTACAATTATAAAATATAAAACTCTGCTGCTGAGCATCAGGATCCCTTTGGAGGGGTCAAATGACCATTTCACAGTGGTCGCCATGAGCCAGTGAAGAAAGAGGCACAAACGGATTGGGTCTGGAGGAGGAAGGGGGGGAAGAGTGAGTTACAGCGTGATAGGTTGGAGGGGATGTCAGTCAATGGCACTGGAGACTGCAATTGGCTGTGGGTGCCTGTAGAGGGAAGTTCTCTATGGCACCTGCGATAATGGCCTGCCAAAGGGGTCTTGTGGCCTCTCCCAAGCAGGGCAAGAGGTCACCACAACTTGAAGAATTGTATTAAAGGGTTGTGGCACTAGGAAGGTTGAGAACCACTGACCTTTACAGTGCAAGTGATTTATCCGTGAGATCTGTGAACTCATTGATTGCTAATTCAGTAGTCAGTTTTGTGTCTTTTGTCTTTCTTCGGAAAGTAGAGGTGAGGTGATGGTGGGGATGATAGAATTGTTTTTTCCCCACATTGAAGTATCCTTCGGGACAAAGCAGGAAGTAGTGTAACTGACATTGTTGCACTTCCATCTAATCAAAGCATCAGAGGTTTTGGTATGAATACACAGCATAGGTCCCCCCCATAAGCACAGTACTTTTAGACAATTTTGAAAGCCCATTTAAAAAGCAGCGGGTATCCTTTTACAACAGCTTGACTGCTGAAATAATGTACATCTGGATGCACCCCAAGCAAGCTGCCCTTGCTATCTCTTAATGTTTTGTTGTGAATCATGCACACAGCTCTCTCAATGATAGATACTTGGCTTTGGGTTTTGTTCTAAAATTAGTATTCTACTTCAGTGCTGTCTGAAAAGGGTTAGCCCTCCCATGTGCTTTCTCCAGTACATCAGTTGTCATGCAATGCTCTTTCAGGTTTTCCATTCTTCTCCGTAAACCAGTTAGATCTAGAGGCTGCTTTTAACGATGACCTTCACAACAACTAGCCTTCCCTAAAGTTGAAAGGGAAACTAAAGTATCAAGAGATTAAAATACTGAGAATGCTGATCATAGGAAGAAGCTGCAAGACCTGTTTTACACATGTTTACTCCAAGATTAAGTTTCTATAGGGTTTTTTATATGCAAGATACAATTGCAGCTTCCATTAAGCCTATGGAGCTATTTCCATTGGTCTCTAGATCAGTTTATTTATTTATTTATTTATTTAATTTCTATGCTACCCATCTGGCGGCAAGATCACTCTGTCTACCAAAGCAAAGTGCTGTCTACCAAAGCAAGCCATAGGAAGTTACTGCGGCAAAGATAAATCCGCCAGAACTTTACAATGTTACTGTACTTTTTCCTTTGTGTGTTTGTGTTGATTACAAGGCAGAGAATCTGTTCAAGGAAAATCAAGGAAGTGTCAAGTGCATCATTTTGATGTGGAGACAGCATACTTAAATGCAAGTTTAAAGGAAGAGGTCTACATGAAACAAGTCCCTGGATATGAATTTAAAAATCCACAACTTGTTCTGAAGTTGAACAAAGCCTTGTATGGTCTCCGTCAATCAGGATTGGCCTGGAATAGACAGAATCATTTTGCTAGCATGGGCTTATCCACAAATGTAGCACTCCAAGCTGTGTTATCCACAGAATCTTCACCAGTGTTATACACACTTTTACCTTCTCATGGCATTCACCTAGGTGGCTTTTGCATCTTCACTAGCAAAACAACTATACAAAAAGCATATATGTTTTGCATGATGTTCTTATTTACTAAGAACAATTAAATCTAACCTGTTATTAAGCCCTTTGTTAGGAACAAATATTCTGCCTCAAATCTGGAAAAATGGCACTCATGACCTTGTTAATTTGCCTAATTGTATTTTTTAAAAAACTCTTAAGTAAAACTAGAGAGGTAGCATACAAAATGATGGTGCTGATATAAAATCATAACAACATTAACAGACAGCAGATCAACAGCATAAAGTTCAGCATAAAAATGGAGTGTAACCAATTTGTATTTCATATTTGCAGGCCCCAGTCAATTGATACCTGTGTTTGGTTATGAAAACACAACACAGACTGTGTCAGGTGAGGCTTCCTGTGAAAGTAGTCTGCAAATGAATAGATTTTTTTCCCCAGTTACTATCCAGTGAAGTACTGGAAAAAAAGCCTTACTTGTTGCATTTAATGTTTGGCCAAATTCATGAAGCAGAAAATGTTTGTTCTCTATAATTGGGCTTCTATATTTTGTACTAACTGAATTTACTGAGAAGTAATCAAAGGTAGCTCCAGAATCTCCATGCTGTGATTATTAATGGCCAGACTATCTCTAATTAAGGAGTATCAGAGTTGGCAAGCCAGCCTGAGCTGATGAAAAGTAAATGTTATGGAAGGGTTTTGAATCTAAAAGCATCTCTCACTTATAAACCTGAGTCTTCAAAGACTTCAAAGTTATTTTATCTTCCAGTGTGATACAAGTCATATTTTGCTAACAAAGCACCAGAGCATCGAATCTAGTAGAAAGAGGGCCGTCTTTATGCAGGAGAATAAACAGATTTAAATTTGATGTTAGAAACACTAATAACTGACCAACCAGTTGGGAACACTTCAGTAGACCTGGACGCTCTGCCTCAGAGGTTATGGTCAACTTCCTTAAAGAAAGAGCTTCAAAGGAAGACTTCAAAGGGAAATGGCTAAATAAGAGTACTGTACCTCAAGAGGTACACCTCGGCCCCTGCCCCCTGCCATAGGGGACAGGAACTTTTAAGGCTCATTCCATATACAGTGAACCCTTCTATAACAAATGGTTTGTATAACATAAAATCTGTACAACATGAAAAATTCCGGAGATAGGGGAAATTTGCTTAACAGAATTGTCTATGGGCTGAATCCATACAACATAAAAATGGTCGCAATTAGGGATTACTCTGTTTTCAATGCATTCCTATAGGAAATTTGCTTAACAAAATTTCATTTGGAACAAATTGATTCCTTTATACAAGGTACCACTTGTGCAGTACTATTTAGCTTATTCATGCAGGTTTGTCTACATTGCTCCCCCCCCCCCACCTATGGTATGTCTTATGACAACTTTATGACAATTTTGTCTAATGTAAATTTTGCACTCCTGTTCTCTGTGTCCCCTCTGATTACTGCTACTAATTCCCATCAGAATTTTGGGCTATATTCTTCCTTTATACTGTATTGGATTTAAGACTGCATCCCAGTTTACATGTGTTAATCTGCTTGATTGTATGAGCCCTGTGGCGCAGTGGTTAAATGCCTGTACTGCAGGTAAAACTGTGCTCACGACCTGGGTTCAATTCCTGGTAGCAGGCTCAAGGTTCACTCAGCCTTCCATCCTTCTGAGGTCGGTAAAATGAGTACCCAGCTTGCTGGGGGGGGCAGTGTGTAGCCTGCACACTGTAAGTAAAATTGTAAACCGCCCAGAGACTACTTGTAGTGGTATGGGGCGGTATATAAGCAGAACTTTTGCTTTTGATTGCACTTGTCACTCACAAATGATCTTCAAATGGTTCTTAATGACCACCATTAACACTTGTTTTTGTCACCCCACTACCATCATTGACTCCTAAGAATCACTAGTTTGACCTTCATAACACAAGGACTTTTGCATTTCCATTATATTTCATATTTTCACCCATACAGCAGTTTTATAAATATTTGTCCATGAAAGCTTAGGCCAGGTAATACTTGGTAATCTTTAAAGTGTTATAAGAGTCCATGTTGTTTTTTCAGCAACAGATTAATAAAGCCACCAGCTTAGAAATTTCAAAATAGGATATCTTGGCTGGCAGCTGGATTGTGAATCAGTGAAATATGCATCTTGAAATGTGATGCCGCATAAATCTATCCAAGTTCAATGGGACTTATTGCATTATGAGAACAAAGGTCTGATGTAGCTATAGTCTATTTATTGCCTATAATGATGTTATGCAATGAAAATGGTAATGATGAAAGTCCCTTGATTTCCTATCTGGGAATCTCTCCTAAGGAAAAAAAACCTTTGTTTTCAATTCTCCAGAAAACAGATGCCATTTTAACTGTCACATGATCTACTCCTGTTGTCCATGTAATGCAACTGCTACCATCTCTGACCATAAGATACAAGGTTCTGGAGAAGACATGAAAGAGATTGCTATCAGAGCTGGCCACAGAGAACTCTACACGACAAGAGATAAAGAGACATATCAGTTTCATTTTATTTGACATTTGACTTTTTAAAATTCATGTTCTTTCCATCCCATTTATATATATAAAAAGATTTCTATATTTTGGTAAACCACACATACACTTTATACCAGCCAAATTCAATTAGAATCGATATTCTCAGCATAGATGAGATTGTATCATAACTCCTTGCCTTTTTATAAAATTCGCAGATTTCTCCATGTTTACAATAGAAAGAACTTCTGAATTATTCATTTGTTGGATCTACCGCATATCTAGCTTGGACAAGGAACCCATGGCTTCCCACATAGTGCAGAAATTTATCTCCCATCAGTCTTCACTAGAGCTGGATGGGACTTGGATTTGAACAATATTTTCGGGTGGGGGAGCTATGTCCATCACTCTTGGTATAACAACAACTTTTTATTGAATAACTCATCAGAGCCTCTATGGTACTCTTGCTCCGGGTGGCCACCCCCAGGGAGGCCCGTAAGGTTGATACATGCAATCAGGCCTTCTCAGTGGCCAGCCCGGCTTTCTGGAATAAACTGCCAAGTGAGATTCGCCAGGCTCCATCCCTAGCAACCTTTAAAAAGGTGACAAAACTTGACTTTTTAAGGATGCTTTTGGTGACTGTTAATGTGTGTTTTGTGCCCCCCCATGTTTGATGTTTTTTATTATGTGGTCTGTGCCTCTACTTTCTAAATCTATTTCAGAACTTTTCAGTATCCCTGGACATTATAAATGAGCGGTAAGTGTGCTGAGAAAAATAAGTACAGAATGAGAATGGAACAAGAGATAGAAGAGGTATATTTTTAAAATGTGCTGTTTATATACCTCCCCCTAGTGCTTAAAGCACTATCTGTAAAGTTTACAAGTCTATTATGCAGGTTACATATCCCCCCCCACCCTTCCCAGCAAACTGGGTACTCCCTTTTCTGACCTCAGAAGGATGGAAATCTAAGTCAACCTTGAACCAGCTACCTGGGGTTGAACCCTGGGTTGTGAGCAGAGTTCATGTGTAAGTTCCAGAATGCATGAGAAGGAATAACTATTGGCCAAGGATTCTTAACTCATTATGGATATAAATTCACAATTCTCTCCACAATCTTGTGTTTCTACTAGAGTCTAGAAACTGATCACCTGTGTCTTGATTGTACAGGTTAAAAGATTCTCCAAGTGTTTTCTCTTGATTGAGGCTCCTGCTTCTTCTTGCCTCATAGGAGATGTGAGACTACTCACTGAAACCAACTTTGCTACTGTCAATATTTGTTATAAAGTGGTATTGCTACCTTGCCTACCCTGTATATAACTTTGGCTTTGCTTCACTCTAATATGTCCGAAGAAGTGAGTGTATCCCTGAAATATCCTATTGAAATCTAACAGTTGTATTAAAATCTAACAGTTAGTCCTTAAGGTGCCACAACACTTTTGTTTTCTATATTTTTGTTTGTTTTTCACTTTTTACCTGCATATCATTCCTACAATTACAATAATGCATGCCATTAGAGATGGGCACGAAACGCACATTTTTTCATTTCCGTTACCGTTTGTCGTTTCCGTTACGTAACGAAACGACAAACGAAAATTGTGATGAAAATGAAATGAAACGAACAGAACCACGAAGATTTTGTTCGTACGTTTCGTTTCCGTTACTGGCGGCGTGCAATGAAATTGAGCTGTTTTAAATGTTAAAAAACGCCCTGGACATCCATAAAAATGCAGCAATAATTATTTATACTGCCTGATAATACCTACAGGGGGGGTTGGGGGCCTTAAAACATGCATTTATGTCTTTTCTCAGATCGCTGTATTTTTTTCCTTTAAGGGGAGTTAGGGGACATCGACCCCAAATGGCATATCTTGGGAGGGATTTCTTGGGTATTAAAACGCCCTGGACATCCATAAAAATGCAGCGATAATGTGATAATTATTTGAAATTATTACCTACCAGGGGGTTGGGGTCCTTAAAATGTTTGGTTTTGTCTTCTCCCATCGCGATGTATTTTTCTTTTCCCTTTAAGGATGACAAAATGGATGTCGCCACTCCAGCCACAACATGGAGGCAAGCCATGTGATGGGATCATGTAAATTACTGGACAACTTCAACCAATAGCCTGCCCAGGTTGCAGACTGGGCAGGTCTGGCAGCCACAGAGGACATAAAAAGCTCTGGCAGCCCCCGGAAATGCTTTAAAAATCGCGCAAAAAGTGGGTAGAAACGACAAACGGAAAACGGAAATGAAAATTTGTCAAAAAATTCGCGAAAAACAGAAACGAACTGAAACAGACCTCTTAACGACAAATGACAAATGACATTTTTTTTTATTCGTGCCCATCTCTACATGCCATATATCAGCATCTGGTATTTCTGAGAATTTATTTGAACCATTTCATGACTTCTTTGTTACCTCAGGCTTGCAAAAGGATAGTTGGTATCCCAAATGGGATTATATTTATGGAAACTGTCCTGGAACTTTCCAATCATATGACTATAGTAGGACCCCCATATTCACTGATTCATTAACCACTGGCTCAGTTATCCATGGTTGGCAAAGGAAAACAATAAATAAATAATTCAGCAGCCATAAAGCAAGCTACTGTCATAAACTGCAGCTGTAAAGCAAGCTACTGTCACAAAACACAGCCATAAAGCAAGCTACTTTCGCAAAACAGCAGATGGGGTGGGTTGATGTTCTAATTTATCCACAGTTTTCATTATCCATGGAAAGACCTGGAAGCAATCCCCGACTGATACGGCCCTACTGTAATATGTCATAGAAATAATTATGCTTTTATCAACATTTACTTAAAGAAATGTGTTGTCTAGAAGGGTACATGCAGCTGAGATCTGTCTAGCCAGGATTTGGCCAAATAACAGGTGAATTTTGGTGCAGAGAGTTTTAAAAATAATACTAAGACAAAGACTGTTTTTGTTATATTCATAAAATTCTTTTTAATTGAATTGTTAGAATGATTGAAGGAAACCATACGGATGCAGGAGCTTAACAGTATGATTCACTTCTTAATAGATGGGCCTCCATCTAAAAATTAGTTCTGCATCTGTGGGTATGGTTTCAAAGCATTACCATCCCACTTTGTGCTGATAGGGATCACTTTGCCTGTTAAATTGTCCTGGGAAATAGTTTGTGTTTCCTTTTACACAAATCTATGAGATTGAAAATGCCGAACGTAATGAGTGCATCCTGAAAAGCAATTTCATGGGCTGCAGTGCTGTAATGCCAATGAATTATGATGCTTGGCAGTGATAAAGACACAGTTTTTCTTTCTTGGTTTTATCTTTAGAAAAGGATGAAGCTTTTGTGGTTGACCTGTGTCATGCCATGTGGCAACTGTTAATAAGCAAAGAGTGCAGCGGAAGAGCTAAAACCAAGGTTCTAGTGTAATGAAGGTGATCTTAGCAAGAGGCAACATATTTCAATAGCACTGGTAAGCACTGGTTGAGGCAGAGTTCTAAAGCACTGGAGACTCGTGCTTACAGAGTTTTTGTTAGACTGGTGGCCATAGTTTCAATACCCTCCCTACTGTTAGGCATATCTTGGGAGGGAATGGATTGTTAGAGATAGTAAATCTTTCTGAAATCATAATAAATTCATTTGAGCTGAACATACTTGGGATATATAGCTATCAAGTATTATTGCAAAGATGGCCCACTGCTCTCTATGGTGCTGCTGGAAAATTCCTCCCCATCTAGGGTGGTGCTGAGCTTAACATGAACCCCAACCTCAGGCTGAGGCAACAATTGGACCAAAATGACTCCTAGAGTGATTGGGCAAAGTGGCATTTTAGGATCTCAAGACCCTGCCCTATGGGACAATGCTTGGAAGAAAAATTATTATAATATGGCACCAACTTATGGCAATCTTCAATACCAACTTATGTTAAACTTCTGAGGGCTTTCTATACATAATGGACCAGAAGGGGTTTTCCATTTTGTTGGCATTCCAAGTCTGCACTAGTAGCATGGCATGTAACCACATCAGCCATGCATGCTAGTCTGGATGATCTCAGCTGGCCCTCTTCCAGGTAGGGGCAATAAGAATTTGATTTCCTGACCCCTGGCTCTGCAGCTAGGTGCTTCTCGCCCACATACAGTTAAATACATCTTATGTTTATAACGCCACTAAATGATGAAATACTTTGATATACCCACTGGTTTGTGATTATTTCCCCCATAAAGACCACAGTCTAAACAGGATGGGCAACATTCTATTCATGTGGGCACAACATAAAGTTATATCCATGTCAATGTGCCAGGTGCTACACCCATTAATAGGGATTTGTACAATTGGATTGCATAATCAGTAATTTTGATTGACTGTTGTGCAATACACTGGTGGAGGGTCTTGGAGCTATTATAGTTACTGTGGCCAAAACCCTTGAGTTATGCTCTCGTTGCTAAGTAAAAGGATTCACCTTCAGTTGAATATCAAGCAGACTAAAATCATCATTATAGAGTATATACACACCTTTAATGTTGACAATGGCAAAACCGACATAGTGAAAAATTGTATATACTTTGGTTCAATCATCAATCTAAATGGAAACTGCAGTCAAGAAATCAGAAGACTGAGACTCAGAAAGAGAGCAATGAAAGAATGAGAAAAGATGATCAAGTGTAAGAATATGTCACAGGAGACCAAGGCCAATATAATCCAGATTCTTGAACTCCCCGTTACCATGTACTGGTGTGAAAGATGGGGCTGGGGGACTGATTTGTCTGAAATTCAGTAATGGAGGAGATGTTTATGGATGCAATCGATTACCAGAAAAACAATCAAGTGAATCCTAGATCAAATCAACCCTGAGGCGAACATGATGAAATGGAGACTCTCCTACTTGGACATAGCTTAAGAAGGCAAGATTCTCTGGAAAATGAAAAACAATAACGTTGAGAAGGCAGCAAGAAAAGAGGAAAACAAAATACAACATGGATTGGCTCCCAAAAGGAACCACGTGCCGTGCTTGAGTTTACAAGAGCTGAGCAGGGCTGTTGAGGACAGGGCACATTGGAGAACCCTTGTTTATATGGTTGCCGTAAGTGGGTGGTGGCTTAATGGTACTAATAAGTTTAAATTTGTTTAAAAATAACACTGCAACAAAACCTTGCTGTCTGGGGCAAGTAATGCTGTGATGATTAACCCATTGAGAAAATACCTAAAATTTCCGACCATCAGTACATAACAACAATAAAAATTTATATGGGGAGCTGAAGCCATGAGATAATGAAGACACAGTGGTACCCAGTGAATACATGGACGTCCTGAGATCTAAATCCAGGTCCAGCTCTGTATCTACAGGTCACTTTGGCTCTCTGCTAATTATAGTATCTCCTAATTACCAGTACATTGCTAATTTGCGTTCTTGTCTTTCCAACACTCTCTTTGCATTTGCTTGCTATTCTTTATGACTACAAACAATTCCACAGCCAAATTCTTGCTAATTTGTTTTAAGGCATATGAATATTCTGCTACAAAACACCTCATTTGAAAATGCAAGTCAGCATAATAGATAACATTCATGAACCTGGTGAAGACATATCAAAAATTTAACTGACTTCAGTTGGTGGTCAGGAATTTATTGGGTATATTTTTCTGAGAATATTCTTGGTTTGTTGCTGGATGAATGCTATCAAGTTTCTTTTTTTATAAATTCACCAAACACTCTCCTTCTGGAACACTTGAAAGGCCTGATTTCAGGTTAATAAATGCATAGTCATAGAACTGAAATAGACCTTGCTTACAGATTAAACAAGAAGCTGTTTCATACATTATTTCAAATAATGGAAGATAAGTAACAATGGTTAGGTGTGGTAGCAAATGGGATCTCATTGTGTGGATACCAGCTGTTAGGTAAGGAGGGCACTTGTGCATGGTATATATGTGCAAAGAGGTATAAAGGTCTGTGTGGTAAATGATTGGGGATGAATGACAATTGTGTAAGGAGATGTATGGTAGGAGTGACAGTTGAGACAGTTGAAGACTGGAATTCTGTGGCCCTTGGTCACTCAAAAATAAAATTAAATAAAATAAAATTCTTATTAAATAGCTGAGAGAAAAGTAAAGCATTAGACTTCAATTTTCTAAATCAGTATATTCATGAATGCGTGTGCACATGGGCTTCATATTTCATTCCTGGAGCTTGTAGGTTGTCTTGTCATGTGAACAGTGAGGGTCCTGTTTTCAGGCAGATTTTTTTTTTGAGGAAGCTTATCTATAGGACACACATAAAAAAGAACAAGACATCCCAGGAAGAATTAGAGCAGTGGCCTTTTTGTAAAGGAAGTAGGCCCAAGACAGCCCGGAAGATACGTAAGCTCTATTCTAAGTGAGTGACATGTAGGTGTTTGTCTGTGGGCTGGAATTTAGAGAATTCCCCCTGGGGAATTCTTGAAAAAATCTGGGAACAGTTGTCCAATCAATCAATCAGACAGACAGACACACAGTCACAAAAAGTTGATGAACGGTACCATTTTATTCATGAGTAATACCTAAATTTACTTTACACCCAGTTACTTTCAAATAACATTTTAGAGAAATGTTTAAAGGAATATTTTACATGTTAAGGCATCTTTCTGTCAAGGGAAGTAACAGCAAGTAGACATGGGCACAACTCGGCGAAATTGTCGTTTCCATTTTTTGTTGTCGTTTCCGTTACGTAACGGAAATGGTAACGATAATTAAGCCATCAGAACTCGAACTCGAACCGAAAAAAGAAAAATTTGGTTGGGTTTATCGTTGTCGTTCATGGCATCGCGGCAATCGCGCAATGCCATTGCCAAGCAGCACAGAAAAAAAGTTTTAAAAAGTAAAAAAAAACCCCGACTCACGGACAAAAAAGCAGGCGAAAATATGCCTGCCTGAGGACACCTACCTAGCCCCGGTCCTGATTGCAGGACACCCCTATGCTCTTTGCGCTAAATCGCATTGGAAACGACAAACGACAAACGGAAACGACAAATTTTTGAAAAATTTCACGACAAACGGAAACGACCCGAAACGGACCCGTTCCGACAAACGACAACTCGAAACGTCATTTTTTCTGGTCGTGCACATCTCTAACAGCAAGTCCTTCTAGCAATAAACATTCCAACGTGCAGTATCGGATCTGCCCACTAGAGGGTATTAGATAGCACTTCCTTGTATTTTTGTTTGTTTGTTTTCCTGGTCTTGAAAGTAACAGCAATGCAAAGAATGAGTATTAAGATACAATGCAATGAATTGTTGGATGGGAGCAGTAGTAACAACAGGGCTTCTGAGAAGCAATGGCTAATGCAGTATGATCCTTTTAAAATGAAGCCTTTGGAGGAATAAATTGACCACATTTCGGCACCTTGCCATGTGCATGAATACATACCAAATGTTTCAAAAAGAAAAGTGGAAGACAAGCAACGTTTAAGGAAGCAAAATAAATAATTATATTTGTTAATTCTCCCAAGAAAGATTAGAGCTCTATTTCTTCCTGTCTCCTACCAGATAAACAATGATTAATTTTAACGTTTTAAATGAAAAAAATGTATGTTCGGTTCCTATTATTTGCCAGATAATTCTTTTTCAGAAACATTTCCCAAACACTCAGCAATTATTATGGCAGGTCATAGGAAGGGAGAAGAAATCTTATTACAGTGCAAGGCAAGCTGTTGTGGGACACTCATGGTGCCACATGTTTTTTGTCTTTTGCTTTGTTTTGTTTTTCTTTGATTTTTGCCTGGACTTCATGGTGCATTGTGTTTCTTGTTCAGTTTTGACAACAAAGTGTCAGGAGGGAAAATGTTGGTACAGTAAAAGAACTGAATCATATTTTGTGATGCCGAACGAAGGCAATACACTTGTTTTGAATTGGTATTGACATCAACACAAAAGATAATATGGCGTGAAGGAACAGCTTCCCCCATTACGCCTGGAACACTCATCATACCCATGGTTGTGATCTGCAGGAGTCCAGATTGTAGGTTGTCCCCCAACTTTCCTGGCTACCATTCAGGAGAATTTAGCCCTACTCTCTGAATGCCAGGTTGTGTACAAAGCATGCCTTCAAATAATCCATGTCCCACTGTCAGAATAAGGGGGTGCAAACTGAGTGGCAATTGAGGCATTGTACATGACAGAGTACAAGCATGTTATCCTGTGCCAGTTTCTATGCAGGACGAGTCACAGAGCCACCATTTGGGAGGGCTACAAATACAGTAAGAATTTAGAAAAAGAGAGTGAACATGCATAGGAGAGGGAAGGGCCTCACGCTTACCAAGATAGTACATGATTGTTTTGTTTATGGGAGCTCTGGAGAGCTCGTATGGACTAACAGCCGACAAATGTACATCTTGCTTTTGCTGGCAGTCAAAGGAGTCAAAGAAAGCGCTCTTTGCCCAATAAAGCGAGCAGCTGAAGGAAAGGACCAGAGCTGACACCCAATTGAGAGTTACTAATCTGACAGTCCTGCGCTTCTAATGATAGGATTACTGAGGGCTGTTGTTATTTTTCTCTTCTCCCCCCCCCAACCTCCCAGACAGAATGTAGGAAACACAGGGCAAAGCACAAGCTTCCCCTCCCCCCCTTCGCCCATTCCTCTGTCTGTTGGTTTTGCTTGTAAAATTGGTTGGCGGTTGCTTTGTAAAAGGAACTCCTTTGTCTGCCCCGAAGTTTGTCAATGTCACTTCAGCTGCAGGCTGCTCCCTTGTCTCTGGTTAAAAAGCAGTAGTTAGTGTGAAAACTGTAGCTTTGCATCACCTGGAGTGTTTTGTTTGGGCAGATCTTCACAGCGGCTGGCAGCTGGGAATTAGCATTTTAACCATCTGAACTGCGAGGAAAGGGGAGGGAGAGAGACAAACACTTCGGCTAGAAGATTGTGTTTTTCATACAAGGAAACACAACTCACTTAAGCTTTCTCATGCCCCTTGAAGGCAAGCTACCCACTGGCTATTGTGACCTTTTTTTTATCTGGCAAGTTTGCTCTGTCTTCAACAGCTGCTCGACAGGCAGAAATTTACCAGGTAAAGCTTATACCAGCATGTTGATATAATTATAAAATAAAGCTTTATTTTATAAAAGGAGCTCAGCAGTTCGAATCCTGGGTGCCATGCAGCGGAGCAAGCTCCCGCTGATAACCCCAAACTGCAAACCTAGCAGTTCGAAAGCATGTAAATGCAGGTAGATAAATAGGTACCGCCGTAAAAAGTGGGAAGGTAAAACAGTGTTTCCTTGCAGCCAAGCTGGCCATGTGGCCATGGACTTGCACAACACTGGCTCTTCGGCTTGAATACGGAGATGAGCACCGACCCTAGAGTCAGATGCGACTAGCACGCATGTGAGTACAAGGGGAACCTTTACCTTTTTTACAGCAATGAAAGACAAGTAAATAGAAACAGGGTAGCATTCATATATGTTTCCCACCCTCTCCAGCCCACATCTAATATCTGAAATTTGCTTTGGAATTAGTAGTACCTAGCACAAACATTAGTATTGCAGTTGGACTCTTATCTTGAGAAAATCCAGTGTTCATTCTTGCTTCTTTCTTAGACTGAACATTAAAGTGGCAATAATGTGAGTATAATATTCCTGTGGCAATAATGTGAATATAATACTTTTAATGTTTTTATGTCTATATATACAGTTAGATGTAAGACACCAGTAAAAGCATGAAGTAGGGAGAGCACTGAGAAAGCAGCAGTGAGCTGGGGAAGGAAAGTGAGAGTATTACCTGACATTCTTCTGATATTTATGACTGCAGCAGGCAGCCTTATGCCTGTTTGACAGTAGATCCACCTTGAAACAACTTTTTGTGCTTCTAGACCCAGTGCTTTTAACTTAACTACAGATCTGAATAAACAATTTGATGTTCAAATATCTTAATCTGAAGAATGCACTTCTAATGCAAAGATTAGCCCCACTTTTCCTAATCTGTTTTCAGTTATAAAGAAAAAGGAATACCCGAATATACAACTTTTATGATCCATACATGTTAATTTCCCCCCTTATTCAGTCAACAGACCTGTTGCAATGTGACATTTAAAACATCCCCATATCTCAAGAGTTTTGTTGGTCTAGAATCTAAACTGTAATCTAGATACCAGTATCCTAAGAATTTCCTCCAGTGACCAAGGACGTGCTCAAAAACTTTTAAGTGTAGCAAAATAAATGTTAAGATGTGCCTGACAACTTCTGTTTTTACACCTTACATGTCCCTTTCTATCTGATTAATTATTAGTGCTGTCAAGTAACAGTCCCATAGGCAATCAGTTTGTTTCTTTCCTTTTATCACTAAATTATGTTTTTATTATTGGATTGTTTATTTATTATTGTGTGTCTTGATTAATATTTGTTCAACTTTGTAAACTGCCCAGAATAGCCATGCAGCTAGATGGAGCGATAAATAAATAAATAAATAAATAAATACAAATGATTTAAAATATTTCCATTGCTACTTCTGCTTTATCCAGATTTTGTGATTGCTTCAGCTCCAAAGAGGCAGATATGTCAAAAATGTTAGGCTCAAACTTTTAAGAATGTACATGATAGAACAATAGTCTAATATGCACTTAGGTCTTACTTTAAACACTTTAAATTCTTGGTTTTTAAAACAGCATATGAGAAACAAATTTGAAAGGAAAGTTCTAATAACACTATAACCACATAGAATATTTTCAAATTGTCATGAACTGAGCAGGACTATTAAGGAGGACATTCCTCATTTATAGGATCACCATAAGTCAGAGGTGACTTGATGGCACATAACAACAACAACAACAACAACAACAACAACAACAACAACAACAACAACAACTGCTCATAGGATGATGAAAAGTGCCTGCCACTATTTTCTCGAAACAAAGATAATACTGTCAGACCTCTATAGGAGACACTTGACTGTCCTGGGAGTTGTATCAGAGATTTATAGACCTCCTAGGCAAAGAACAGAAGCCTATGGTTCGTCATAGCTGACATTATCCCAGTAAAGAGTTAATCTCAGAATGAAATCAGACAACCACTGACAAGCATTTCAAAATTCACATGTATATAAGAACATATTTTATTTCTACTTGGTTTCTAGGTTCCATGGTAAAAAAAAAATATTGAAGACAATCTTACAGTTGCAAGATTTTCGGAGGCCATCTATGCTGCTGGCTTTTGAATATGGGGGAGAGGGGCTACCATCCTTTTTTAAAAACATGTCAAGCAGCCAAATATCTGGAGATGGCCTCTTTTACAAGAGGCTGTGTGTATGGTAAAAGTGCCATATCCTCCTCACATGGTCAGTGCTTAATGTGTTGTTCTTCTTTACGGGCATATATTGTCTTCCAAGCACAAATGCAAGTATTTTAGGGGGAAACCATTTGACAAAGTGATTGAAAAAACCATCCAGCTTCTTTAGGCTTAGTTTAGCTAAATAAATATCTAACTGCATTGGAAGACTTTGTATGAACCAACTACTGCTTAAGCTCGTCATTAGGTTTGGACCCTGAATGTTTTAAGTTTCTCTCTTTGGCACTATTTTCCAAGCATGCATCTTCTTTGAAAAACGTGCTCTGTAGCACATTATGGGAGGCAAGTGGACAAGATAGGGCCTTTTCAGTGGTGCTAACTCACCTTGCATCAGGATTGTAACGAGTGATCATTCACTGCCTTGAGATCGGAATGTCTAGGGTAAGTTAAATTAATAACTAAAACAAATTTAAATAAAATAAATAAGCAAGATACAGGGAATCTTAAAACAAAAATGAGCAAGCATGACCAGTCTGTATTTAAGATTTCGTTTTGTATTTAATAGTATTATTTTATAGACTTTTGAGGAAAAGCAAATGCCTAAAAACAGTACTAAAAGGATATATGAAAAAATTAGCTTCTCATAACTGTAAAATGATGTGAGTCATTTCTATCTCTTTTAGATAGATAGATAGATAGATAGATAGATAGATAGATAGATAGATAGATAGATAGATAGATAGATAGATAGATAGATAGATAGATAGATAGA
>JAHTLZ010000330.1:28823919-28849875 GCA_023846285.1 Phrynocephalus versicolor
AGATAGATAGATAGATAGATAGATAGATAGATAGATAGATAGATAGACATGGTAGTTTTTGAAGGGAGTGAATTTGGAGATTTCTTTTTGAAAATTGTTTTGTAATTAGAGATGGCTCGTAAAAGTGTAAAGGTTATTATCATTGCATAACTGTCTCAACTGTTGTGTGGCTGTTCTTAACATCTTTGATAGACATTCTTCCCTATAATATTATTTATTTATATAACTTGCATGCCACCCACTACCCAGGGGTCTCTGGGCAGCTCACAATCACAACATGGAAGTCACACACAGCTCTTGACTAAATAATAGTGTGGATGCATTTTGTATGATAAAATAATTGCAGAAGATCTAAGAATCTTGTACTAACAAAAATGCTTCTGAAGAAGGTTGAAAGTAACACTATAAATCACTGAATATCCGAATTGCCCGGCATACCGACCTGGAATGCTACAAGGGTGCATTTTATTTGCAATTACTGGATAACAGATGGTTCTCTGTTATTGACAACGTGCAATTCAGAGTCATTCCTTTCGCGCTTTAAGTTCTTTGGGTCAGTACAGAAAGAGGGCTGAAATTGACTGCAAAACTGTCAAATCTCATAGCAGAATTGTCTGTGTGTTTGCTCCAACAGTAAAAGCCCAACCGTCAGAAAGGCAAGTTCCAGCGTATAGTGTTGTGGCCTGAGCCACTTTATGAGGTTTCTGTATTAAGGCAGATGCAGTGGCAGCTTGCAAACATAAAGGCAGTTTGCCCATTTTCTATTGAAACCACCACCACCATTGCTTCCAGTGACATTTGAACATCCTAATAGGCTGTTTCATTTTGGTGGAAATACTTTCAGGTATTCATCTTCTTTTACAGTTTTTCTGGACAGCTCTTGGGAGCAAGGTTTTCCATGCCCCTTAGTTCCTGCTCAAGAAATAGCCATGTATAGCATTTCTTTCTACAGAATAATCTCTCCCCGAAATGCCATCGATGCAAATCCCTTTATCAGTGGAAGTCCTAAAGGCAATGTTTATGTCATCCAAAACTTCATTTGCTTTGTTTGGCATTGTGACATGTTTGCGGGGAATGATGTTTATATACCCATAAATGTGTAACATCCAAGTTGTTAGATCTAAATGGGCAATGAAGCCTTCTATATTTCAAAAAATCACATGACTGGAGGACTTTATAAGGTCTATGATATTTCCTAGGCAAATTTACAGCTCTTTCACAGCACTGCAATATGATAAACAGGGTATGCTGAAAGTTCTTCTCCACAACTTGGAAAGCACAGTGTCACTACACTGCATCTGCTGTCCTATAAATTTAATATAAAGACCAATCTAAACCAATTTCAGGGAAACTGAGCCAACTGTTGCCACAGGGCTCAATCTACAATTAGGAACAACAAAGCAGCCACCTTGGGGGGGGCAGATTTGGGGTGCCATGAAATAATAACATTGCTATGATGTTATTTTTACTTTCAGATCAAGACAGGAAGGGAGATGCTTTGTGCTTTACTGTCTCATGGACCAAAATATCTTGGCCAGCTGTGGGGTTTTTTTTTGCATGTTGAATTCAGTGGGTAGCATCACTTTCCACTGTTTTGCCTTTAGACAAATATATTGCTGAAGCTGTTGACTTGAGCAGTCTATTGTTAACCTGGGTTTGTCTATGTTTTTAGTTTGTTACAAATCACAAAACAGCCCTGATACTTACTGTGTTTCTGTTACGAATGTTATGATGTTGTCAGAATTAAACAGCAAAACTGTCATTCTTAGTGTTCAGGTCCTTCATTATGGTTCTGAGGGACAACAGGAGGGTAATATCACCTTGAGGGGATGCATAATGGGAAATATCAGAATTTTATTTGCAACTGCCCATGCTGCCTGCAATAGGTGTTGCAGGGAAGAACTTTTTTGGACTGGGGTCTGTCTATCCAGTACTAACAACCAATAATTCTTCCCAGCTTTTGATTTAAAAAGGAGCCCAGCCTCTCTGCTGAGTTTTCTTCCCCCCCCTTTTTTTGTCAAGGTCAGTTGTTTGTTTGCTGTTGATCCTTTCATTTGGTTGCTAAGAGTGTAGCAAAGAAAGCATTATATGCAACTCTGCAATTTCGAGCAAATAAAGAAATGCTTTTTATTCTTTTTCCTACAAATGTCTCTGAATGACTTCTTGAGTCTTTGAGTGCCAGATAATGAGAAAAGTATGAACTCTGGGGAACTTATAGCCTCTTCACGATCATTGTACTTAACTTTGAATATTGTCTTTATAATGTACACTCATTGTCTCCAACTTTGTATATTTTCCTAGTGTGAACTGCCTTGGGTCATTTCTAAGAGAAAAGCAGAGTAGAAATATTTAAAATAAATTAATAATAATAATTTATCCTCTGTGGATCTCCGTCCATATACTGTATAACAAAAACAAATTTCACCAGAAATTCTAAACTCTGCAACAAAAACTGCCTGCTGTTTTATGTGGCAGTGAGGTTCAGCATGTTGCATTATTCCAACCTATCTTTAATACTCCTTCATTAAAACTAGCTATACCCCTGCCCTGAGCTAAGCAAGCATTCACATACATGCACATAGAAAGGCCCTCTGCCTCTGTTATGGAGGTAGGTGAGAGTAGGATGGCTGGGGGTTGCCTAAGGTGCAACCGTGCCCCACTGCCCTGAAAGACAGTCACCAGCAGAGATTATACTTTGTCCTACCAATTCAATTCAAAGTGAAGTTTGTTTATGTACTAGCATGTGTATATTGCTATTCTGCACAATTTATTTCAAGTAGGCTCACAGACAGCTTCAGTGTAAAACAATGAAAATTAAACAATCAAACTAGACATCAGGCAATGTTTTATTTTTTGTGTTTGCTTTCATCCTATTTTATGTTATTTGTTTTATTTTTGCAGCATTATATTTTTTCATGTTTATGGTTTGTAAGTTGTTTGGACCTTTTAAAAAAACTTGTATTGCATTGTCAGCCACTTTGAATGTTTTAAAAATGTGTACAGAATGAATTAATTCCTTTATACAAGGTATCACTGTATGTGGATATATAAGGGATGTATATGCGTGCATATGTGAGTTGATATGTAAAGATATTCAGAACTGAGCCTAAGTCTGTAATCCTGTACTCATTCATTTAGGAGTGAGACTCATTTGATTGAAACAGATTTACTTCCTGGGAGACATTTACAGTATTGCATTTAGTCTCTCCTATTTTATTAGCCTATATACAGCCCATCCTTAAACATCTGTTTTAGACACACTTGTATCATGGTGAAAAGAAGTGACATATTGAAAATAAGTTTTTGTTATTCAGTGTCTGTCCTGTAAATGTGACTGCTTTGTTTATAGCGATAGAGACATATGCTGGCTGCTAATGTTATACCATATGCGAAGAAACAAAATGCCTTTTATGCAAATAGCCATCTCATTCAAGCTAGAAGCTAAATGTTAGTAGGATGATGATGTGCTGAGAGTGTAAGAATCTGTGTCTACTCTGATTCGCCTATTTGAGGGAACTGAGCAACAAGGGAGGAGGGGGTGAGGAATTACATTCCTAACCAGTCTTTCTAATTATAAGCAAGTCCTACTTCTCTTCAACTGAGACTGGGAGAGAGGGCAGAAACTACTTGAAGTGAATTAGTGGTCGGCACCTTTTTGGTGCTAAAATAAACAGGTGCTAAGAGAAAACAGCTCTATAGCAATTACCATGCTGAAAAGCAAGGCGTACTTACACTTACCAGTTGAGAGAGGCTGGAAAAGGACAAGCTGTTTTACTACTTTCAGGAGAGGAAGCAATAGTAGGGAAGCACATCCAGTTAAAATCTTTTTCTCCTACTTTGGTAAATGTACTCTCCATACAAGCAATGTTGTGGGTCCGCCAGTCAGGAGTGCTAAGATATAGAACAGTGTTGGCGAACCTATGGCACAGGTGCTAAAAGTGGCACTCAGACCCCTTTCTTTGGGCATCCGACATCACCCCTTCACAGTAACCTGTATTCAGGTTAAATTGCTGTATTGGCACTTTGCAAAAATTTAGTGGGTTTTGAATTGTAGTTTGGGCACTCAGTCTCTAAAAGGTTTGCCATCATGGATACAGAATATTTAGGCCAAATTATATAGTTACAGATTGCCCATAATTGGAAAGAGGAATGTGCTGTTCATCCCTGGTTCATAAATATTTATTATTTTAGAATGTTGGGGGAATCTTCTTTGTATACTCCAATTGGAGTCATCAGGTATATATACCTGTGCAAACGTTAGGGGGGCAGATAGGGCCTGGCTGTTGCAGAGAGAGGAACTAAGAGATGTAAAGACGTGTAGTAGTTTAACTAGAAGAGTATGTTATAAGTCCATTTTAAAATTAGTAACTTAAGTCTATAACAAAAAGCATGTACTGTACGTCTCTACTCTTTGTACTACAATAAATCATTCTTATATGTTTTGAAAGAAAAGTCTGTGAGACTCCATGATTTGAAATACCACACTTGGTCCTAATAATAAGTAAGTTAAATTATGCCAGCGGAATTACATATGCACCCAACAAGTAATTCCTTAAGTGCTGATCCTGCACGACTGTCATAGTGGACATTAGAGATGGGCACGACCAGAAAAAATTATGTTTCGAGTTGTCGTTTTTTGGGACGGGTCTGTTTCGGGTCATTTCCGTTTGTCGCGAAATTTTTCAAAAATTTGTCGTTTCGTTTTTTGTTTTTTCGTTTGTCGTTTCTACCCGCTTTTTGAGTGATTTTAAAGCATTTCCGGGGGCTGCCAAAGCTTTTTATGCCCTCTGTGGCTGCCAGACCTGCCCAGGTTGCAACCTGGGCATGCTATTGGTTGAAGTTTTCCAAGAATTTACATGATCCCATCACATGGCTTGCCTCCATGCTGTGGCTGGAGTGGCTGGCAACATCCATTTTGTCATCCTTATCGCAATGGGAGAAGACAAAACCAAACGTTTTAAGGACCCCAACCCCCTGGTAGGTAATAATTTCAAATAATTCTCGAATTTCTTGCATTTTAATGGATGTCCAGGGCGTTTTAATACCCAAGAAATCAATATTAGGCATCTGGAAGCCATTTTGGGTCAATGTCCCCAACTCCCCTTAAAGGAAAAAAAAATACAGCGATCTGAGAAAAGACATAAATGCACGTTTTAAGGACCCCCCACCCCCCTGGTAGGTATTATCAGACAGTATAAATAATTATTGCTGCATTTTTATGGATGTCTAGGGCGTTTTTTAACATTTAGAAAACAGCTCATTTCATTGCGCGCCGCCAGTAACGGAAACAAAACGTACGAACAAAATCTTCGTGGTTCTGTTCGTTTCATTTCATTTTCATCACAATTTTCGTTTGTCGTTTCGTTACGTAACAGAAACGACAAACGGAAACGGAAACGAAAATTTCGCCAAGTCGTGCCCATGTCTAGTGGACATTTTTCTTACCTTCTGGAGTTTGCAAATTAACTTGCTTGGTTTTGTGATGAGACTAAGCAGGTCCTCTGTTTGCACGGTCGTCTAACCAGATCAAATTTCTAGAAAATTAACATGAGTTCAGCTCTCTTGACTACCTGTAAGGCAAAGATCAGTTTCATTTCAGACAAAGCCAACTCCGCATCAGACAGTGAACTGACCAGGGCTTCGCACAACAGCCTTCTCCATTTTCTCCTCACAGTTCCCCTTTGTTTCTTTTACCTCTTCTTCTAACTTTTTTCATTTACCTCACAAAATCCAGGAGACAAAAGATGAAAGAACTGCACAGTATCTTCCCATTACTAGAATGAGGAGCTCTCCACCTGGAAAATATTCTTACTCCATTTTCCAGAAGGAGAAATTTGCTTTTACAGCACTTCCTCATTGGATAATGAACCATGAAGTTGAACTCTTCTTTCCAATTTTCCTTTCTTTTATTTTGTAAGATAAAGACAAGGAGAGTGAACAGTGGAAAATTTCTTCGAAAGGTTGTGGAGAATTAGCATTAAAGACAAATGTTTATCTCCCTGCTGTCATAAGATGGTAAAAGCGGGTGTGTTTTAAAAATAAATAAGTACATAAGGAATAGATAGCAGGAAGATATAGAGAGTGAATGTGAGAAAATAAAAAATGGTATGTTAGTAGTGTAGGAATGCCCAAACATCTCTATGGAACCCCACAAACCCCCCTAAAAATGACCATAAATCAAAGTGGAACCAAAGCATGCTGGTTATATACTGTTTCACAGCATTCAAAGCACTCTCTGGGTGGTTTACAATTTAATTATGCAGGCTCTACACCGGGGTGGTGAACCTTTTTGCCACCGAGTGCCCAAACTCAGCAGCAGCGGCGGCGGTCAAGATCAGCGGCAGCTGGGGGGCAAGGGGGCAAAGGCAGCAAGGGTGATGGCGGGGGCAGGGTCAGTGTCATCGTCGGCGGTGGTGGGAGGGGCAGGGATGGCAGCAGTAATGGCAGCAGTAATGGCAGTGGAGGTGGGGTCAGGTCGGCGGCGGCAGGGGCGGCAAGGGCGATGGGGACGGGGGCAGTGGGGGGTTGGGATTGGCACCAGCAGGGGGTCAGGAGTGGGTCGAGGTCGAGGGCAGCAAGGGCGACGGGGTCAGGGTTAGCAGCGGCGGCACGGGTGGCGGGAGGGGCAGGGATGGGGTTGGTCTTGGTGCTGGGGTTGGCGGAGGCAGGGTCAGGGACGGAAGGGGGCGGCAGCAAGGGTGGTGATAGCAATGGCAACGGTAGGGTTGGCCTGGCACTCAACATGCTCCCTGCCCCCCCCACTTCCCCCTCCACAAATTCCTCATGGCTTGTCCAGTGGAGGGGGGGAGTGAGGGGGCAAGGAGCATGTCGGGTGCCAGGCAAAAGCTCTTTCTGTGCCACCTTTGGCACGCGTGCCATAGGTTCACCATCCCTGCTCTACACCTCCCCCCCCCCCAGTGAATACCCCAGTCATTTTACCATTATCAACCTCGGAAGGAAAGAAGGCTGAGTTAACCTCAAGCCAGTTACCTGGGCCCATTAGGATTAAACTCAGGTGGTGACCCGAATCTTCACTGCAGTACTTCAGTTTAATCACTGTGCCACAACACTCTTACTGTTTTAACATACTGTACTCTTGTGCCCGCTAGTGAGGCAAGACCAAGTTTGCCATGTTTCGAGACCCTCAGCACCCCAGAAAGCACTCAGAGACCCTACATTTTAATTTTAAAAACTGGGCCTGGTATCAGGCACAATAGGGATTATTTCAGATTAATGCTTCTTTCTTCATCTTTGTTATCCCCATTCATCAAAAGCTTATTACTGTCCAAAATTAATATGCAAACTAGTCTGCTGTTCATTTACCTTCTTGTGTATTCTGGTCTATCTCTGTTTTTTGGTCTTGTTTATTATATTGTGCTGTACATTTTAATATATTACTATGTTCGATGGTTGTATATATTTGTTTAATCCTGTAAACCTCCCAGAGTGGCCTTTGTTTCCAGATGGTGTGGTATACAGGTCTAATAAATAAATAAATATTTTTTCTCATTTCATTCAGTGTCTAGTCTCATGCGCTCCCAGGCGCATTTGGCGAGGCCACTGTGAGATACAGGAAAATGGACTAGATGGGCCTTTGGCCTGATCCAGCATGGCTCTTCTTATGTTCTTATGTACAAGATATACGTAGCACATATACAGAAGAGGTGCTCTTTCAAGTGGTGAAAGACCTTACATTTAAAATAATTTCTTTCATGATTGGTAACTGAAAATCTTTTACAAAAGGTTTATTTTCTCTTTATGCATGCAGCCTGATTGGCTATGAAAGGACGGGACATTGACTTCTCTTTTTATTTATTTATTTATTTATTCATTCATTCATTTATTTATTTATTTATACATTTGTATAATGTCTGTCTTCCAAAGGAACTCTGGGCAGTTTACAGCAATCATGGAATACAATGTATATAACAATATAAGAACAGAAATCAAGTCAAAAACCAATAAAATATCAAAATTAAAACTAAAGGTGTCCAGGCCACAGATTGCTGGCAAATCTGACAACTGGCCCTTGGCTTCCACTGAGATCAAGCACCTTAGCATTAAAGGAACTTTAAGGTAGGAAGGTTTGTGCTTAGACTTCCCAGGGATTGAGCCAAATAATCTGCACAACTCCATAGGGTTATTATGAGGGAGAGGTTTTTGGAGTGCAGCAGCCATATGATGGGATATAAATATAACTAATAAATAAGTAATAGAGTTTATCCTTCACATGCACACACAAACACACCACTATGACTTCAGAAAGATCCAGCCTGTATAGCCTTGGGCAACCTGCAGAGTCCCAGGTTGTCCACTGAAGTCGGGTATGTCAAGCTAGTTCTGCATATTCTGTTCCTGGAAAACCCTGAAAAGGGTTGCCATCAAGGTTCTCTCTGAGCCGTGTGGCTGTGTAGCCATACATTCCTCTAATGCTCTCTGTGTGGGGATCTCTACCCACCTGTTGTGACCATTTTTCTTCCGGTTGCAATGGAATCTGTGGGGGTGGCAGCAGGGGCGGGGGTTTGCTTGGGATGGAAATGACACTCTGGGTGGCTTACAACATGATGATGATTTGGGAGGGGGGATTAAGTCTCCCCAGTGAGCTCCCGCTGTTAAACCCAGCTCCTGCCAACCTAGCAGTTTGAAAGGATGTAAATGCCAGTAGATAAATAGGTACTGCTGTAAAAAGCGGGAAGGTAAAACAGTGTTCTGTGGGCAGAAATGCATTCAGCCATGCCAGCCACATGGCCACAGACCTGCACTACACTGGCTCTTTGGCTTAAAAATGGAAATGAGCACCGCCCCTAGAGTCGGACATGACTAGCACGCATGTGTGTGGGGAACCTTTACCTTTTTACCTGCATCGGATGACCCTGGTCTGGATTGGGAGACGTGTTTGACGTATTGTAAAAGGGAAAGTAACTATGTGGGATGAACATAACCTAACATGTAGTTCAGCCTGAAGTCTGCCTTCTCAACCCAGTATTATGTGCCTGACTTCAGCTGACACTTTTTATTGTGTGCAATTAATTCAGCAAGTATTTTGTTAGAAACAAAGAAAATGTCTGTAGGCCATATACAGTGGTACCTTGTATAAAGGAATTAATTCGTTCCAAATGAAATTATGTTAAGCAAATTTTCCTTTATACAAATTCCCACAGGAATGCATTGAAAGCAGAGTAATCCCATTTTTATGTTGTACGGATTTTCCCCATAGGCAATTATGTTAAGCAAATTTCCCCTATCTCTGGAATTTTTTATGTTGTACAAATTTTCTGTTATACAAGCTGTCTGTTATACAAGGTACCACTGTAATGATATCAGATTACTCCACTGCAATCATGTGAGTTAGCATGAACTTTGATGACAGGATGAATCCCTTCTGTAAATTCTCTCTCTCTCTCTCTCTCTCTCTCTCTCTCTCTCTCTCTCTCTGTGTGTGTGTGTGTGTGTGTGTGTGTGTTTCTAAACTCAGGTTTTAATGGCTACTTACATATGAATTGGCACCTTATTCTTTCAGGAGGCAATAATTTGTTTGCAACATGGCTAGATTGGGACCAGATTTTCCCCAGTTATTCCCTAACAGTCAACAAGTCCCATTGCCTAGTTCTAATCTTGATCCTGTGATATGGTGAGTTTGCAATTTTTGTTTTTCCCACTTGTTAAAAAGATTATAATAAAAGTCCTTTGAGATTTTAAGCATTTCCTGGACTTTTCTTTCTCTTTACCTCTAAAGCTCTTGGTAAAGTTTGGCATTCTCATCCATTATACATTTTATTTCCTCTTGCAGCTATTTAACTGCATTGGGAGGCAATGGGGGATACTGGAAGGTAGTGGGGATGTCACTTCAGGTAGTGGCAATGTCTTCTGCAACACTCACAAGCAGCTTGAGAGAGCAGAATGCATTCCCTCAAATATTCAGGCTCTCAAAGCATGATTGCTGTCAGATGAAACCAATTAGATTCCACGGACCATAGTTCATCATAACAGTTTCTAGCGCATCCAAGCAACATCATCCTTTATTTATTTATTCGACTTTTATACCATCCATCTGGCTACCAAGGCCAACAACACGATGACGTAACTGGCAACACTGTAAAAAGCACTAAACATAATAATAAAAAAACCAAATTAGACATCAGTCCACATGCACAAAAGCCACATAAAATTAACTAAAAACAAATTGAAAATAATTTAAAAAGCCAGGTGGCAAAACCAGTCACATGACCACTGAAGAAAGAACTACTGTGTTATGATGATGTAAGCTCCAGGAAAGGCTATCTAAACAGCCATGTTTCATTAGACTCCAGGCCATGTTTTACCTCCACCCACTCACCCCCCTTTTAAAATCTTGCCAACCAATTTGACTGGAAAGGTTGATCTCAGAAGCATAATTCTAGAAAGATATGGTGGGTGTTTTGTGGCACTTTGCTCTTGTAGGGTTTTTTGGTGAGGGAGGAGGACTTGGATAGCTTCAGTGACTGTCATCACTCCTCATCCTTTCTCTGTTTATTCTTCTAAACATACCAGTTATCTTTTCTTATACCCACACACAAACTTAAATAATACATTGGGACTCCAGAATTGCAACATATTAGGAGTTCCTTGTCTCAAAAATTGTTCTCTACCGTGTACCTATTTATTTGTTCATCTTTCTTGTTCACAGCAGGAGTAGTTTTGTGGATGATTCACCTGCAAATGCCTCTGAGTGGTGGGGTGGCTGTGTTTTGCTGCCTCACAGAGAGTAATGCAAGACAACTCTTGATTTTGAGGCGAGGAAAATTGTGTGTGATAAAATCACTGCCCTCCTATGAGATAATGTACAAATTACTGCTCTCTTGAGACCTCTTCATTGCACACTAATCTGCTTTACTTGACCTCATGTCATTAAAGGTTTGTCTCTGAATAACAACTTTTTGTTGTCATTACAAATAAGGAAATAGTATTATTATCCTATGAGGACCCTGCATCAATCAACCTACTCTTTAGAGACTTATAGAGTTGAGACATTTAAATCTTTCATTTTATCAAGCCTCTTCCTATTATTTTTTAAAGGTGAGGGATAGTTTCTTTAGGCATTACTTTGTATTATCCGACCTCACAGAATGTGGCATTAGCTTTCATGCAGGTAACAGTTCTGTTATTTTTTCAAAAATACAGGAAATCAGTATTATGAAAGGAAGACTTAACGGGGTGTATTTTACTCTCTGCTTCTTCACTTTTCACTTTCTTCAGCTTCTTCCTTGTTTAATTTTAATTAATTAATTAATTAATTAATTAATTAATTAATTAAGTTGTATAATTTCTCCCATAAAGGGACTCAAAGCAGCTCACAATGACTAAAAGACAGGTAAAAATTAAGAATAATAAATTATTCAAAACACTATTAAGTACACAAATGTACAATAATTAGTAACCTAAAATGGGAAGAAAATACACACTTTTCATTTTTAAATATAATTAAAATCTCATAGAGATTATAGCTCTAATGCCTGATGTAGCTATTAAAAAGCCTGTTTAAAAATATGATTCCTTGCTAATCCTCATACGTTAAGGGTTGGAAAAACAAAAAAAAATACTTGAACTGAACAGAGATCACATGAGAGAAAATTCTGTGTATCTTTTCCCATCTCTGGCAGTAAAGATAGAATAATAACAAATCAAATAATCAAAAATCTACAGCTTTCTCATGACACCCAAATTGGCTTCTGTAGATGGCTAACAAATAGGGGAATATCATTATCCCATGAGGATCCAGTATGAGTAATCAACCTCATTAATGCTTAATGGTACAGGCAGCTCTGCTCCCCTGACACTCCATTATACTGCTGAAATTAGGAGAGCCTTGGTAAACAGAAGGATTTGATATGGAAGGACACTGAGTATTACACCGTTTTGATACTAAGAGGAGAACTCTAGGCACATGCAGTAGTTCTTTAATTCTAGGGTCAAACTATTTATCGGGGAGATGATTCCCCCCTTTCCAATTAACCCATTTTCTTTCTGAAAGTGGGATTTCCTCAGAGAAGTATGATTTAGCAGTTAGACTAGAAAATTATCCAGTGTTTAGCTTCTAATGAATGCTAACTCTAAGATAACATGAATACTGAATCTAAGATACAGAGGTGAGGAAAATCCCATGGTATTACAGACCGCTTTCACAATTTGGGAGGCGCCTCTTCTAAATACATAAAAATGTATCTTTGAATTTGATCCTAAGTGTCAGTCCTTTCAGCAAACCTTGGTTTGTAGAATTAAGAGTTCAAATAATTTCATAAGCCTGGTGCTTGTCTAGCATTTGTTTAACAGGAGAGGTGGATGATTAAGCACTCTCAGACTGTATATATCTTCCTTTATCAGGACAGCAACCCTTTCAGAATCACCTACCAGGAGTACATCTATCTTGTTATGACTGAGCTTCAGTTTGCTGGGCCTAACCCAGTTTCTCACTGCATGTGATGATTCAAGAGCTGTTTTAGGAAAAGCTGGGGCTGCTAGATAGCTCAGTGCTTTAGGTGACTGGCTATGGAGCCTGGGAATTTGATTCACCCACTATACCTCCTTAGCATGGACTCCCCCTCCCCCCATTCATAGGGCTCTTTCCAGTTGTAGTTCTAACATGATGATGATCTTCCAAACTAGAGATGGGCACGAATCAAAAAAATTACATTTTGATTTTTCATTTTTCATTGCAGGTCCGTTTCGGTTCATTTTAGTTTTTCGTGATTTTTTTGAAAAAATTCATTTTGTTTTTTCGTTTTTTCGTTTTTCATTTTTACCCACTTTTTGTGCAACTTAAAGCATTTCTGCGCACGGACGTCCCCCAACACCCCAGATCAGAGGGAAAACACTAAAAAAAATGATACTGGCAGAGACACAGTATAGACTAGGTAAGCAGGGAGGCTGCAAAGGCAGCGGCGGGCCTTGCCCAGGGCGTAAGGCAGCCGCAGAGTGACTGCAATGCGGGGCAGGGGAGAGTACTCACCAAGAGGTACGCACACACACAGGGAGGCTGCAAGAGAAGTCTCTTCTTTCTCTCCCCTAAGAGCCAGGCTGCAGCCAGCAGGAACACAGATACACACACCTGCCTGGCTGGCCTAAAGTAACGAGTCGTAGAGACAGCAATCCCACCCTAACTCCCACCCAAGAAATAAATATTAGGCATCTGGGAGCCATTTTGGGTTGATGTCCCCTAACTCATCTTAAAGGGAAAAAAATACAGTGATCTGAGAAAAGACATAAATGCACATTTTAAGGACCCCAACCCCCTGGTAGGTATTATCGCTGGGTTTTTATGGATATTCAGGATGTTTTTTAACATTTAAAAACAGCTCATTTCATTGTGCGTTACCATTAAGAAAACGAAATGTAACGAACCTAATTTTCGTGGTTCTGTTTGGTTCGTTCCAATTTCATATGAATTTTTGTTATTCATTTCGTTCTGTAATGAAACAAATAACGAATAACAGAATGAATTTTTTTCCGTTTCGTGCCCATCTCTATTCCAAAGCCATAAACGATCACCTTATATCTTTTCTATCTGCATTGTCTACCTAACGAGCCTATTCAGGCCGTTGTTCATCTTATGAGCCTATTTCAGACCAGAGTGACAAGAAGTCAAAGTGAACTATAAAATGGAGGACTCGCAACTAGCTTTCTTCAGACTGAAGAAGCTGTTTGGATGAGCAGCGAAACATTTCAATCTCTCAAGAAAAGAAGTCCAGTTGCTATGACTCAACTTCCAGATAAACTCACCTGGATTTCTGAGAATCTTCACAGACTATCTGCATTGTGTGATTATGGGTTTATCTTTTACTCGGCCCAGTGTAAAAAAGAAAAAAAAATATTTGTGGGACCTGCAGTTTGAAATCTGACATTGATCTGGATTTGGGTCTCCCAAACTATATCTGTCTCCTATCGAAAACTTTCCCCCTTTACAATGTTGGCTGGTGCTAATTGTCATGCGTAGAGCAGAAGGCACAACAGCCAAAGAGAGAACTAGGGGTCATAGGCAGAGCCAGGATGAAAAGGAGTACACAGACAAGCATGTACACACAGTAAGCCTGGGAGCTGAGAAAATGCAAATGGAGGGCAGCTAAACTTCCATCTCAAGAAAGGAGTCAGTGCTCCATTTGCCATAATGGACCAGCCTTCATTGCATACCTGACTTCTATAGAACTCTAAGGTAGACTTATTTAAGAAGGTGCAGAGGCAGAAGAAAATAGCACTTCTATACCATTCCACCAGCTGACTTTGACTCTGTAACAATCTTTTCTTCATGTCCTCATATTTCATGCAAATTGGGCCACTTTCCCCCCACTTCCATTGGCTGATGTTGTTTGGAAGGGTAAGGGGAATTCCGGTACACTTTTGGACTCCCTGGGACTTTCCCTTATTCATGCCATGAACTCACACACCTCCTCAATCTAACTGTTCTGCTCCTCTTCAGATGGCTCCAAGGCCACAGGCTATTGCATAAACCATGTGCCACTGGCCTTGCAAACAGGCATCAGATGTGCCACACTGAGAAGCAGGAATCAAAGAACGAGTCAGGAACCCTGGAGAATAGTTACCTGGTTTAAGGGTACAATCCTATTCATATTTAACTGGGAGTCACTTCCAGTTAAATGGGTCTTTTCTTATGAGTAGACATATGATTATAGTGAAACGTATCTTTTATTTTGCATTTTCCAAGAGATATCTTTGGAATTTTAAGAAAGTTGGTGGAACAAAGGTTGAGAATTGCTACTCTAACAAGGGCTGGTCTAAAACATTTTACTTCTGCAGCCAAAGACAGGAGGAGTGCCATCCTTATTCCATGTCCACAATCCAACTGGCCTGGCCCTTATCAGGATTGTATCTTCCATAGGGGATGGAAGATACAGGCATCTGATGGAAGCGTATGCATTTCTTGTCTCCATCAGATGTGAATCCTGCCACTCCTTCCACCTTAACAACTGCTACCTAAACCAGCACAGGTGGTAGTGGAAGGGCCCATGGTGATTCTAAGGGCGTTTATACACGACCCCTAAACTCCGCCGCAAATGGCTGCAAGCTCCGGAGCTTAAAAATGTTTCCCCACCAGCTCCGGAGTTTGCAGACAATTAAGTGCGACCCCGCCCACCTAAGCGCGACCCAGCGCACTTTTCTTGTACCTGCTTGAAGAGGGTGAAAAATTTTGATGCGGAGAGTGCCGGCTCTCCTCGCTTCTTTTTGTTGTTTTTCTTTTGCCTCCCGCCCCTTTAAGAGCAACCAGGAAGTAAACGTGGCTCCCACCGGGGCTCGGAGCAGGCACCGGAGGTAAGGCTTTTTCTTTTGTCCGTTTCAAAGGCTTTTTTCCCCTCCCTCCCCTCACGCAGCGAGCAGCCAGGACGTGCGGAGTGGTGGGGAGGAAGGAAGAGCGACAGACCCCCAAGATCTCTGGTCCAAATTTAAGTGACCAGCGGATCTTAGGGGTCGTGTAAAAAGGCCCTTATTCTACTGTTGTGATGAGGACTAGACCTGTGAGTCGCTTTGCTCCTTATTGTTTCATTAGAATGACATACTGTACATGTTCAATGCTGCTGATAGAGTTTTCAGTGTGATGCAGAAATGTCCTGACATAGTATGACTGCTGAGATGCTTTTGAGCTAAGGCAAGAGTATTTTAAAGGGAATTTTAATTCTTTGAAGCTTTGAACATCATCAGCAAAAGAATGTGCAATCTAAATTTTTCTTAAATACACTTAGGCATTATGCTGTTTGCATAAGATTTGCATAACTTGCCTGGAATAATTGTATCTAATGGACAGACTCCTGAGACATGTCTTGCTTGTGTGCCTGAACATACATTCAGGTCTGTGCTGGCACTTTGTCGATTAGCCACAATTAGGTATGACAGGTAATGTAAATATTATGCAAACACCAATAGGATTCTGGTTACAGAAATAAAGCAAAAGCAAAATGTGTTGCTTATACACCATCCACTAATACTTAAAACTCTTTCTGCCCCCACCCCAGCAAACTGAGTACTGAGTTTACTAATCACAGAGGAGGGAAGGCTCAGTCAACCATACACTGGTTACTTAAATGCATTAGGATCAAACTCAGGTCATAAGCAGAGCCTTGACTACTGTACTGCACTTAACCACTGTACCACAAATCTCCTTGGTTTCTCTCCATAAGAAAGTGACTATTTCAGCTCTTTCTCTGTTAATCAAAATGGGAGACATAAAAGTCAGTTTCCAGAAGCCATAAATAATTCCATAAATTTAATGAACTTTAGGCTTTTTTAGGCTGGTAGGACTTACACATAATTAAGCATACCCAGGATAAGTCTGCTGGGATGAGAAACTTGCTAGGTTTCAGGAAAGGCCTCTTTGGGTCCTCTCCACATCCTATTTTCCACTGCAGCTATCAAGATGCAGGAGAGAAGTACAGTAAGCAAGACAGGAGGGCAGTAGACTTTTCCTTAGCAACTGAAGTTCAGAAGCATATGGCTTTGTTCTTTGTGGTGGCATGTAGACAACATGCCTTATAGACCTTCACAGATTTATTGTCCATGAGCTTGGCTATGTGCCGTTCAAACTGTTTTAAATTACTCTCTGCCGCCACATCCAAAGGCTGCTTTGTTATCCATTCCAGCTTTCAAAGAAATGAAAAAGCCAAAAAGGCATCTGAGCTTGCTCAAGGACATTGAATGTATTTACCTGAGCAGCAATTGGAATAACAGTGTCTGTAAAGCCTGGATTGTGCATGTTACAAAATCCAGGGTAATTAACTGCACACTGTCTGAGGTTAACCACCAAAGAAAGAAAGAAACAAAATATCATCACTCAAATGTGTCTTTATTATTTCCAAAAGCCAGATATAATACTTACATAATGCAAAATGATGTAAAGAGCAAATACATGGGATCAATCTGACATTTCTGACACATACATAGGCCTTGTCCCTTGGTTATTTTTCACACAGCATGGTATATTTATCTGTATAAGAAACAGTTGTTCCACTGGAAACATTTATTCCCCTTCTCCCCTTTCCACTTCCTCCTATCCTAATACTTCTACTAAGGTAATTTTAGAAAAAGAAAAATTTCCAATAGCTTGTGCCCTTGTCCTCAAATCACTCTCTGAATATCTTCTGTGTCCAGAAAAAAGAGCCCTTTTCTTTTGTTGGCTCAAATTTTAGATAGTTGCATTGCTCTGTTTAAAAAAAGAGTTCCAAAAAACCATAGAATGTTAAACATCTTTAGTGGTATCAATTATCATTCAGTGGGTGTGGTATTTCCTAATCCATCTCGGAAGCACCTTCTACCCTCAATGGTGGATGAAGGATTTGGGCCCATAGTACACCTATTTGGGAAGATACAGTATTATACAGTATATATGATCTTCTGAGGCACGTGCTAGTGTGTGTGTTCAGGCAGGGCCTCAACCTATGATCCTGAATTCAGCTTGTGCCATGTACTGGTACTGTATATGCACAGATAAAGAGAGGATATCATAGCTTTCTTTAGCTACTGCTGAAAACCATGGCTTGCTTTTTGTGTACTTGGAAATAGTCTTGTGTATGCCATTTTCTTTTTCTAGGTGCCAGGCTTGTCACTTGCTTCAAGCAAATAGTCTCTGTTTTTCTTTTTTTACAATTATATTTTATTCCCCTTTAAGCAGAAGAACTGGTAAACTTAACTGTCGATGTAATGAAAACATACACCAATACATGCAACAAGCTGAATTTATGAGACTATTCCACTGACAACTGACAGTCTGCGACATTTTCAGTGCTCTTTTAATGTTGCAGATTCTCCAGTAAATGTAACTAATGCAGGTAATAAATGCACAGGTGTTAGTCACACACTGCAGGACAGCAAGCAAGATGCTTCCATAAGTGATGTGGCTTTAGGCTCTGCATCTGAAGAAACAGATGTTTACTCATTACCAAAAATCTACCAGTAGAAACAGATCAAACATTTCCTTTCAGTACAAGAATACATGGAAGGTCAAAAGCAAGGAATATGTTTGTGCAAAAACCAAGTTTACTGAGTCAGGATTTTTTTTTCTTTTTTGTAAATGGTTTTTGCCAGCTTCAGTGATGGCCACTGTAGGCACTCAGCCACACTGCAGAATGTTTTGCTAGGATGGACACGGAAGCCCATGTGGACCTCCATATGGACATGAGAAACCCCTCTGTTCTATTATCTCACCAGTAGACGTAGGACCAAAACAGATGCTACATGGAGATCACCTTCCCTGGATCTCCTGACTTAAACCTCACACACTAGGATGAAGGGGTGGGGAGTCTTGAGGACATTTTTCTTACCCTGGTAAAAATTTCAGTCTATTGAGGGCTAGCAGTAGGGTAAGATTTTCATGTAGAGTGATACCTTGGTTTAAGTAAGTAATTCATTCTCCAGGCCGTTTTATATTGCAAAAAATTCTTAAACTGAAACACGTTTTCCAATAGGAATGCATTAAAAACCAATTAATTTGGAACAAAGGCAAAAAAAAGGCAAACGGGGGCATTCCATTTAAAAATTTCTTAAACCGAGGCACCCCCATTTTTTCGTTGTGCAAACATCACACATCAACTTTTAATGCCTTACTAAAAAATCCCTAAACTGGGGCATTCCTTTTAAATTTCCCTAAACCGAGGGAAGTTATTGAAAAGAAGTTTTCAATAACTTCTTTTCTTAAACCGATTTTTTCTTTAACTGAGGCATTCTTAAATCGAGGTACCACTGTACTCCTCTTGTATGTCCAGATCGTAATGATTTTTTTTAGCTCAGTGTAATGGGGCCAACTTACTTATCATGCCAGTGTAGGTCACTTCTGCTTCTTGGAATTCTTCTTTGCTGAAAAATGGAGCCATAATTGTTGCTGTAGAAGGTCCTACTACGTCCCATTGACTGAAACAAAATAGTACCCCAACAGCAAAAAGACATAGATTTATTGCAACATTTGTCTCATCTGTTTGTTGAAAGGAAATAGTAAAGTACCTGAAACTTGTGGCAACTGGTTACATCCAGTGACAATGTTGTAGATCCTCCTACATTTTAGATCTAGTTCTGTGGGGTTCAGCATCAAACTGTGGGAGAGTAAGATACCTGTCCTGCTGCATCAGGATGAGGATTGTTAAAAGGCCAAAAAGTAGCTGGATGGAGTGGATTGGTGCACAGGAGAAAGGAATCAATCTGTTGCCCTTTGCCCTGCACCATTTTCAGAACAAATCTCCCCCTTTTTTAAACATCACACTTGCCTAACCTAATAAATTACTTGTTCCATCCATCCCACAAATCCAGAGGTGCTAATAAGTGCTTGAGGAAAGACATACATTCCAGTCATGAAAATGGTACAAAAGGCATTACACAGCCTCTCCAAACATTGCTGTCTTAACACTTTCCCTTGCTCAGCTGTAAAGTCTTAGCCTTCATTTTAATGTAAGAGGTTTTAGGGCCTTTAAAATGGAAAACATCTAGCATTGCATGTCACAAGGCGAACTGCAGCCCTTTCATCTTGCAAATTAGGAACCAACATATAATTGGTAGATATTAATCATGAAAAATAGCTGCAATTAATTTGTATGGATAGCCATTTGAAAGGCTCTGATGCACACAGGTACTCATAGCAGGTAGGTGCAAAAAACCAAAACAACAACAACAAACTATAAACTAAAACAAACCCCATACCCAAAGATTTTGTGTGTACTTAAAAGAAAAAACTGCACTTTTACATGGAAAGGGTGCCAGCGTAATAGTGTAAAAAAAGAAAAGAAAGTTGTTTTGGAAAAAGTTGTTTTTTCTCTCGAGCACAAGTGACACATCGATGAGTCACCCACAGCGAGAATTGCATTGAGATTATATGTTACAACCTTTTGTGAATCAACGTGTGTTTTTGTTTCCACATGGATAAAAAAAATCAGGCTTGTGGCTAGAGAGTGTAGTCTGCTCTAGAAGTAAATATCTGAGTCAGAATTTCCAAGCTTTGCTAATATTGTTATTTGGAATGCCATGTTAGCTTCCATTCTCAAGGAATATCAGGTGCCATTGAGACATTGAAAAATTCCTGCTAACATTTCCTACCTTTGCTATTTCCCAAACCTTCCCTCCGCTCAACCCAAGCTTCTCTGTTTTTTTCCATGATAGTGCCTGTGAAGAAACCGAGGGATTGAGAAATACAAAATATGGAATTCTTTCACTGGACACTGCAATGTTTCTGTTGTGAAAGCCTTGGAAGCTGACCAAACAGGCTGATGCCCCAAAGTAAGACGTTTCACACCTTCAACTTACCTCTCCACTAGGGTGTGAATATTTGATAGGGGAGACTAGTTTTTTTTCTATTATTTTCTGCTGTATTTCTGTTGAATGGCTACAAATCTGTCTCTGTATTTGCTTCTGCATTTTGAAAAACCATTTATGGTAGTCATTTGAACCTTTTTTGAAATTGTCCCTTTAGTTCCCTCTCCTCTTTTTTCTTTCACTGTAATCAACTTGAAAAATTCTCTCATGCAGCTGTTTGGATTCTGCCCCCTGCCCTGAGGGTTTACGTATTGAAACCAGTCCATGCCTCAAACAGCTATTGAGAATTTTAATGTTTATGTGGGAGTAATGCAAGTTATTTTACAAGTTCCGCATATTACCTGTAAGTGCCTAGCCCTGTGTGTGTGTGTGTGTGTGTGTGTGATTCCTGGAACAGAACCAAGTCTGAGAGACTCAGGTTGGGAATGTCACTGCCAGCTTCCATAGCTTTCACCACATCTGACTCTTCCGGGACAATCCTATCCTAGGATTTGGAAAACAAGTATGGCTGAGTGGTTATAGAAATGGAGGCCTGACCAGGGAACCCTGGCAGTGCCTTTATTCCCTTTTCTATCACTAACACCCAGCTAAGCATGTGCCTGAAGCAGTGTCCACACATAGAGAACCTAGCACACCTGCTCACATTTCGTAAATATTTTAGTATACCTTTTAATGTGACAGCAATGAAGAAATGACACTTGGCTACAATGTAAAGCAGTGAGTATACAGCTTGTATAAATATGTAAATGTGATGTCTCCTCAAAATAATGCAACACACAGCCATTAATGTCTAAATTGCTGGCAACAAAAGTAAGTACACCTCTTAGTGACAATGTCCAAATTGGGCCCAAATAGCCATTTTCTCTCCCTGGTGTCATTATTTTCCAGCACTGCCTTAACCCTCTTGGGCATAGAGTTCACCAGAGCTTCACAGGTTGCCACTGGAGTTCTCTTCCACTCCTCCATGACAACATCACAAAGCTGGTGGATTTTAGAGACCTTGCACACCTCCACCTTCCATTTCAGGATGCCCCACAGATGCTCAGTAGGGTTTATGTCTGGAGACATGCTTGGCCAATCTATCAACTTTGCCATCAGCTTCTTTAGCAAGGCAGTGGTTGTCTTGGAGGTGTGTTTGGGGTTATTATATTGGAATACTGGCCTGCGGCCCAGTCTCTGAAGGGAAGGGATCATGTTCTGGTTCAGTATGTCACAGTACATGTTGGCATTCATGGTTCCCTAAACAAACTGTAGCTTCCCAGTGCCGGCTGCACTCATGCAGCCCCAGATTATGACACTCCCACCACCATGCTTGACTGCAAGTGTGACACAATTGTCTTTGTCCTCCTCACCTGGTTGCCACCACAAACGCTTGACACCATCTGAATTTCTGAAAGCCAACCTCTGGATATGATGCCGAGCGCGGTTACTCAACTTTTTTGGTCGACTGTGGTGAGGCCTGTTCTGATTGGAACTTGTCCTGTTAAACCGCTGTATGGTCTTGGCCACCATGCTTCAGCTCAGTGTCAGGGTCTTGGCAATCTGCTTATAGCCTAGGCCATCTTTATGTAGAGCAACAATTCATTTTTTCAAATCCTCAGAGAGTGCATTATCATGAGGTGCCACATGGAACTCAAAAGACCAGTATGAGAGAGTGAGAACGATAACACCAAACGTGAGAGTGAGACTGATAACACCTGTTCCCCCTTTACACCTTGTGTCACTAACAGGTCTCATGCCACCAGGGAGGGAAAATGGCTATTTGGGTCCAATTTGGACATTGTCACTTAGAGGTGTACTCACTTTTGTTGCCAGCAGTTTAAACATTAATGGCTGTGTGTTGCCTTATTTTGAGGGGACCGTACATCTACACTGTTACACAAACTGTATACTCACTGCTTTACATTGTAGCCAAGTGTCATTTGTTCAGTGTTGTCACATGAAAAGATATACTTAAATATTTAAGAAATATGAGGTGGTGTACTCACTTCTGTGATATACTATATCAGTGTTGGCGAACCTATGGCACGGGTGCCAAAGGTGCAACTTGGAGCCCTTTCTGTGGGCACCCTACATCGCCCCTTCACAACCACCTGTATTCAGGTTAAATTGTTGTATTGGCACTTTGTGGAAAAATTAGTGGGTTTTGAATCGCAGTTTGGGCACTCGGTCTCTAAAAGGTTCGCCATCACGGTACTATATGGTTGGAATATTTCTAAAATATTCTATATCCCTATTTTTATGAGTGTGTTTGGATATACATTGAAACTTACAGAGCTCAGGAACTATACATCTGGCTACAATGATCCCAGGTGTGCAAAACCACATTTATTTATTTATTTATTATTGCTTATATACCGCCCGTCTTCCGGAAGGAATGTGGGGTTAGGACACCATATGAGCATGTACACAGAATAAGGATGAGTAAATGAATAAGTCCAGTTCACTACTGCTATAAGCAAGATTCTCAGCTTCTAAAAGATGTTAATCAGGCCATAGGTGTGTGCATATTGAGACAAAGACCCTCATTCCTTCAGTTCACCCTGCAGCTGGCAAACAACACCCATCTTACTACTACAAGATATTCCTGTCTCAGAAGGATTTTTGTATAGGAACCGTCCTGTCCCAAGCTGGCCATCATCAGGTATTTCTCTCCCCCAACTGTTTTTATCTTGCAGCCCTCTTTGCATTTGTAAGGAAGATGTGTCTGGAAATCAGCACAGTGATCCCTTTTGGAAAAGGCTGAAAAAAGCTCCCTGTTTCTTGACATTTTTGTACTTCTGCTGTCTTGGTGTTTCTCTATCCCTAAGATTCATGTGCCTTCACTTTTTCTGGGCTGACTCTTTGCTGAATCACCTGCTCACACACTTTGCATGTGCCACTTAAACAGAAAACCGCTTCAAGCTGCAAAATCTATGTTCTTTTCTCCACAGGACTTCACCAACTTGTCCTCTCACAATTCTAGTTCCTGCATCCAGGGACCAACAAAACTAGCACCCTTGCAGCTGTAACTGGAGTTTCAGTGCTCTCCTGCTGTTCTTCAGGAAGGGTTTGGATGAGAACTGAGAAGCCCTCTGAAGGCTAGAACTATTTTCTGGGGGAACATTCTCTGCAGATTATATATGTGTTTGTGTTTAAGGAGATATTAATTTTGTGTTTAAAATGGTCAGTTGTTAGGTGTCCAGGCACTTAGTTGAGCCTTTTATCTGGAAGTACAAAAATGACAACACTTATATACTGTACTTTGGTTATTCCTAAAGATATACAGTATAGGTCTTCCTTGCCTTCTTTTCATCAAGATTTTGTCATTTCTTTTATCATTACCTAAAAATGAGGACAGGTGCTGTTCATCTCTCTTTTAAAAACTTCAGCATCAGTATTCTGATGGGATTAATACTACTGAAAAATCAGATTCTTGTCATAAATTTGGGAGAGATTTAGGGGAGATTTTTGTTGTGTTTCAGGACCTTCCCTCCTCATGCTATAAAAAAGAAAAAAGGGAAATTTAAGATGGAGATGTAGGGACCATCTCCAAGAGAGGAGACTTACAAAGGGGAAAGAGGAATATAATTTTGAGTGGGAGGAAGGCATCATGACTACAGCTGAGCCACTGAAAGAGAAAAGGCACACTTGCTTGACTCTGCGTTTGATTTCATAACAAAAGATACCACAAGGATCTGCATCAAGAATTTCAAGTCTGAAAGGAAAAAAAACTTGTGTTCCTAATGCAAAGAAGAAAGGGAGATAGGTGCAGAACATAACATATTGGAGAAAACAAGGCCATAGCCTTTTAGATTACAATAACAGTACAGCTGGTGCATTGCGAAGACTGGATTCAATGCATGGGGAAATCCGATGATACTGTCCGCTATTCCTCGGGGAAGGAAGGGAGGAATCTACTAAGAACTTAATGAATCCTGAGCTTCAGGGCCCCTGGTTCTGGAGGGATCTCAGAAGGTCCACACTTTGGAAAAAAGTAAGACAACAGAGCTTACTGTTATTGCAAGCTTCCACTCCCCCTAACAGTTCAAGGTTCAGAATGGAGACCACTCAGGTCTGCTTGCTCCATCTTTGCCTCCATTCTTCTTTCACCAATAGGAGGATGAGGGAAGAGTGTTAGAATATCAGTATGCCACGGCCAAGCCAGGATGCTGACATGCTGCCCTGGGCAGGACATAGGGCTTTCTTGGCCTAGTCCCACATGTTGGGTACAGCTCGGGGTCTGGAGCTCATTTATCAAAGAAGAAAGAGGTGCAGTGAAACAAGGGAATGGATTGCACATGCATGAATATTACTCCGGAGTTACATTTTCCATTAATAATGGCAATAATATATTTCTTTTTACAAAAATCATTAGTCTTTTCTCCATCTTTGAACCACAGTTGACAAGATGGTTGCAGTTCTGAAGGTTCTTACATTCAAATCACCACAGTAAAATATTAACAATGTTGAATGGGACTTTCCCCCACGTACGTGGGTATACGATTGCAGCCAAAGTGGCTTTATTGGGAAGCGTTTACTTCAGGACTGCAGTCTAACCATTGCATGTTAGAAGGAGACACCTATCAAGCTGGACTAATTTAGAAGCAGTTTAATAATTGAGTATGTGGAGGAGTTCACAGCAAGGACCAAGCCTGTCTATCTAAGCATTGCACCAGCCTAGCCACGATATCTGCATGGTGCTTAAATGTGAATAAATAATGTTATCTCTACAGATAATTGGTTCTGCTTTAAATAAATAGGTGAGAAATATTTCAGTATCAGGAATGACCTTGGCTGTTCTTGGGTAGAACTGTGAAACTTTATCTCAGTGGCATGTGCTCTTGAGACATGCAAGGTAACCCTCAGAATCAGGTTTTGATCAGCTAGACTCTTTAGGGAGTGAAGAGTCATAAAATATGAGCTGCCCCATGGACAGTCTGCCTTAATTTCCTAGCTTGATGAGACCCTGTCGCCATTATGGTGTTGATGCAAAGTATTTTATGCTGTGCTTGTTGTGCTAGTCCTCATGAAGAACAAATAATGACAGAGATTGTATTCCTGGTTTTTTTAGTTTCCATTTACAATATAGGCACAGATAATTGGCTTCTCACCATACAGCATCCAATTAGGAACACATACAGTTCAGCAAAGATTATTGTACTTTTGAAGGTAGAAGTAATGAAGAAGAGAAATTGCTTCTGCAACATGGTACCGTTTGTCCATTTTTATCTGCTGCTATGACCAATCACTATTTGTGACTCATATCACCTGGACACACCTAGACTCTTGTCCTTGAGCTACTTTCTTTAGCAGCTAACACCTGTGTCCAGAATTGTCCTACCTTTCTGTTGTCTATTTATGAAATATGGACATTTCTTTCTCAATGTCCCAACAGAGTAGTAAAATAATATATTTTTGCCTTAGCAGCTCCATAGACTGGCTGCCTGATGATGATGATGATGCCTTGTCCTCATGACAGCACCTCATGTTACTCAATTTGTCCATAGTAAAGCAGCCACCCATTCGTACAAACTGTTGTCACCAGCCTCAAATGACATATGAGATAGATATTGGAACTGGAGGGAGGGGAACTGTTGGATAGTTCAGGAACCAGATGTTGGGAATTTGATTTCCCCCAGAGCCTCTTTGACAGGAGTTAAACTTGATGATCCATAGGGTGCCTTCCAGGTCTGCAGTTTT
>JAHTLZ010000330.1:28849885-28918020 GCA_023846285.1 Phrynocephalus versicolor
TAGTAGTAGTAGTAGTAGTAGTAGTAGTAGTAGTAGTAGTAGTAGTAAAAGTGACCTTTTCCCAGTAGGCTTCTCCCCCATTCCTAAACAAAACGAAGCAAAACAAAACCCTCCAAGTACAACAGTTCCCAAACATAACCTTCATTTGGGAAAATCCATAAAAAATAGTGCAATGCCCATTAAACTATAGTTTAGTGATTATATTTTTGATTAGGATTTAGTTCAAATCTCCATTGGGCCCTGGAACTTCCAGGGTAGGTGTGGATGAATTATATCTTCTCAGTTTGGCCTATCTCATCCATCGGGCTTTGTGAAGATAAAATTTGGAGGAGGACAGTTGTATGTACTACAGTATTTGGAACAAACTGGAGGAAAGGTAGGCTATAAATGTGTATAATCAACACCACCACCACCACCACCATTGCAATCTTTTTGAAAAAAATGAGATAGGGAAAGCTCTTGTGAGTTTTTCGGGCTGTTTGGCCATGTTCTGGAAGACAGTGAAAATGTGGCCTATCACATCCTGGAACGCTGCAACTCCTCTCATAAGAGAGGATGATGTTGGCTGATGGGGATTACTGTCCAGCAACACTAGAAGGGCCAGATGTTCATTAAACATAACAAAAATGAAAATACCTCTACCACTGATTTGGTCTGTTCCAGCAGAGTGCTACGATAGCTTATGAACCCCACGATTCTTCTTTTAATGAAGGAAATGGTCTGTCCAGTTATTTTCTAAACTGCCAGTGGTTGAAAGCTGGCCGTCTCCAGAGCTTGAAAAAAAAAATCCTTTGTATACGCGACATTTTCCTTTACGCCGCAGATGGTATGCTTAGTGATGAAACTGTTTGGGGCATTTGTGAAGTGGTTGACCAAAGAAGTAACTATTCCATACTCTGTCTTCATCGAAGTTGTATTTTTTTATTTCCAGGTTGCATGGTGAATGAGAAACACCAAGATGTAGCTTCCATAGCTGAGCCATATTTCTGGGTCAGTGCCCAGAAATCTCTTCTTTGTCATCTCTTCTGCTATGCTTTTGGAGCATTTCCTACATCTACACTTTGCATCTGGTAATTTTTTTTTTAAAAAAAGAAAACGAATAAGCGTGATGGCAGCTTGATGTTCTCACATTCCAACATCCTCTCTTGAGAGCTGCTCTGCATTATTACCACTCTTTGTTCTTCCTGTATTTCAAAATGTGAACCACTGCCTTGCCTTATGCTCCCTTTTAGGTTATAAGGGAGGAGAGAGATTAAGGATTCTGGGGCAGTTCTCTCTAGGTGCAGAATTGCATACTGAGCTGCTCTGTCTGCTCTGTTCATACCGGTTCTGCTGTATGACTTGCTGTTGGATCATCTGTGTTACCAACACTGAAGTAACACCAAATAGTAGAAGTGCACATGCTACCAAAATGGGGCATTTCTTGCTATATGACTCACCTTGTATACTCAGAAAGGTACTGCTGTCAATGCTCCCAAGATTGATTTTCATTATTTTCTCAGAAAAGACAACTGGCCAATTAGTTTATCTGAGTAATGGGCAGACATGATGCTATAATTAATCACAGTGTTTGTATATGTGAATGCTCGAATACTTGTGACCTTTCCAACGCCTGAGGCCCTAGGTCCTAAACAAGTTCTCTCTGACATTTGCTCCCAACTCAGATGCTGCACAGGTTGCTATTCTTAGCTCACAACTACATGCTAATTGCTTTTGCCACTGCATCAGACCGCACGCTCATGTTCAGAGGTTTACGGACAATGACTCAAGGCATCCCGACTCTCAAAAGAGCAATGCTAACTTGAAATATGAATGAGGCTTGTGTTGGCACAACAGAAAGATGCTGTCAGCCAAGTCAGTTCCACCAGCAGCATTGTTTCCAAGGCTGCTGTCCTTTCATTATCCTTCCTTCTATTTTTTCTAGTTTGTATTTCTTTATCAAGCAGATCTGTTCCTTCTGTGATAGGAAAAGATAATAAGCATAGTTGGTGACTTCATTATTAGTTCATGGCCAATTCTGCAGGGCCCATGTCTTCTATGAAGAAAAAGTGGTAAAATTCTCAGCAGATTATGCTACTCATATCATTGGCCAAGGGCAAAAGACCAAAGGGTTTGTGGCATGAGATGCCTTCCTAGGCAGGCAGGGTAGAGTAAACTAAAAAGTAGGATAACAACTACAACAAGAGGAAGGCAATTTATTTCTCAGGCCTGTCTCTATCTTTGGGCAGAGTGGAGAAGCTGCTGGAGGTGGTAGCTGCTGGTGACAGGGTTTCATCTCTTCACCATTTTGCAGCTTTTATTCAAAGTGGAAATTTTTAGAGGAATTCCTTAAGGACATGAGACCTAGACTAGACAGTCCTTCAAATGGAGGCACTTTAAAGACAAGGATTGTCCTTCAGAATAGGGATGGTATACCAAACGAAAAATGAAATGCTGATTTGCCGGTTTGTTACGTAATGAAACAAAACAGAACAAAACAGAGAAGAAGCATTTTGTTACAAACAAAACAAAATGGCTTTTTTGTTTGAAACGAACCATTCCATTCTATTTGTAAGCCGCCAAAGAGGCTCCAGCGCTGCCACCTCCCAGTTGGGGGGAGATGGGGAATCCCCCAGCAGCGGACTGAGAGGGGAGTGCTGATGTCAGTGCTCCCCTCTCAGCCCCCTGCTGGAGGATTCCCCACCGCTTTCCATCTGGGAGGTGGCAGCCAGCAGAGAGTGCAAGGAGGACTCACGCCACTGAACCCGCCTCCACTGCTGTCTCACCAAGGCAGGCAAAGGAGTGAGCTAGGAGGCAAGTCATCCTCTGACATTCTTTTCCACCGCTGCTGCCTAGCTGTCAGAGGCTGCAGCCTGTTTAAAATGATAGCGGCAGCAGAGAAGAGTGTCAGAGGAGGACTTGTTCACCTCCTAGCTCACTCCTTTGCCTGCCTTGGCGAAGCAGCAGTGGAGGCTGGTGCAGCGGTGGCAAGTCCTCCTGGGACACTCTTCTCTGCCTGCTCCCAGCTGGGAGGCGGTGGGGAATCACATGGCAGGGGATTCACATTTCGTTTCATTTCTCATAAGTAACAAGTTTTTGAAAAAAAATTGTTACGATACAAAACAAAACACAGGGGGGAACGAAACGGAATGTAACGGAACTCAATTTTTCCATTTCGTGTCCATCCCTACTTTAGAAGCTATTTCAGTGAAGGACTAGCATCCCTAAGATAGTCCATGTGGCCACCCTAAGTTGTGAAATTCCCTGTCATGTTTTTTTTCAATGTGTGACCGAAATGAAGAATTTGTCTGTGGAGATTCTCAGTCATGCAGGTGAGGTTATCTAGAAGTTGAGCCATGGCAGTGTCAGTCCCACAAGAAAAGAAATCCAGTTGCCATGATTCAACACTTGGATAATGGGATGAAGAAAAAACATAATAATTCAAGCAAAAGAAAGGGAGGAATTGATCAGGACATGTTTCAGTGACATTTACAAATTCTGCTAGGGCCTGAAACACACGTTAGAGAAAACCTGTAATTAGAACTGAAACATGTTAATTTTGCATTGAGGTGACTGATGTTGTCTTTCTATGTTTGTGAAACTACACTTCAAAGGAATCCAGTGTTCTAGTCCTAAACACCAATCACTAAATAGAGCAAGCATTTTTTTAAAAAATGGTGGGTGTAAAAGATGTAGTTTTCTCTTCAGATGTTAGCTATCTCAAATATCTCTTTTTGCCTAGGTTTCAAGCCACTAAAAAAAATTTAGTGGTCAAATTTACCTGGAGAAACATCAAGCTAATGTGGCCTGCAGCTTTTTCCTCCCTTTCTTATCTCTAATCAGTCATTGGCAACAAGGGGCTACTTAAAGCTATTTTAAGCTCTGGAGAACTGAATCTACTGGAAACATTTTTTAACTGACTGAATATAACCCCTGCATTTTTTTCTGCATTTGCTTTTGGAAATCTGAAGAGAATATGGTAAATTCTGTGGTGGCCACATAATTATGTGTGGTGGGCATATGATTATCTGCAATTGGAGGATTAATTTTGTAGTTATTTGTAATAGTTGCCCAATATAGGAAGATATTTTCAGCAAACCTGGATTATGGAGTATGTGTCTGCCTGCATACACACACATGTAAGCACCATAAATTATGTCTAGGGGAGAACAGAATCTCTTGACCAGTAAGCTATAGCTCCTTATCTTCCAGCATGTACTCTATGCGGGGAGCAGTTTCTACTCTGAACTTGAAATTGTCAGTGTTTCTTGTGCTTATTTCAGTTACTATCTCCTTAATGTATCCACAAAGAACCACTATGGTCCAAGGTAAGGTGGGACATTATTAAAGACTATTGTCAGGGGAACAGAATAGTCATCCTCTCTGCAGGATGCTATTTGCAGATAATTACAATGCAGGTATATAGTTTGGCTGGGGATATGCTCTGTATTCTATTTAGCATAAGGGTTTATTCAGTCCTGAGCTGAAATACTGTAGCAAGTCAATCTGTAATTATAAGCAAAGCACATTAATTAACAAATGGTGTGGATCTTCCCAATAGGCCACCTTGTTCATCATCTCAGGTGTCCCACCTGAGCTCACAAACAGGGCAGGATAAGCAACATCTTCATTTTGCTTGCTTGCTTGTTATTGTATCCTGGGACCTGGTATTTAAAGACAGAGCCTACAATCTAACACAGACACCCTCTTCAGAGGTTATGAAAATGTAGATAACTTTGTGAAAGAGGACATGGGTTATGTCTTGTCTTCCTCCTTTTTACCAAAGCTTGAAAATTTGAAGGACAAAGGACACTCATTCAGATATGAGAATGTACACATATTAGACAGAGAAGATAGGTAGTTTGGTCAGGGATGCCATACATGTGTGTATTGAAAACCTCTCTCTCAATAGAAGTGAGGGGACTTAAACACAACCTGTCTGCCACTTACACTGTCCTTTCATCGATCCCCAAAGAAATCAGAAGCACTTCACACCTCCACCTGAAAGGTCACAGCTAACGGTCCATACTTAATGGGTGCTGGGGAGGGTTGTAATAGGTGGGACTTTCACGCACCCCAGGCCACCGCCTATTTAATAAGCCTATTCAGACCAGGTTGATGTGAAATCAAGGTGAACTATAAATTGGAGGACTAGCCACTGACTTTCCTCAGACTGATGAAGTTGCTTGGATGAGTAGTGAAACGTTTCGATCTCAAGAAAAGAAGTCCAGTTGCCATGACTCAACTTCTAGATAAAGCTTGAGAATGTTAGGTTTTTGGGGCAAGCACTCCCTGATTTCCTCAAACCATCATTTGTCAGAAATTTATGTTTTGGTCATAGATATGTTTATAATTTTTTACAATCTGTTTTGGGTCTACATTTAATGATGTAGGTTATAGTAAACAAGATATACATTGGGAAGTGAAAAGCTACAGGAGAATGGATAATACTTGCAAAATCTGAATACTAATAATTGTATTATTGTCCATTTTGTAATACAGTACTATAATATTGTAATATTGTTCATTTAAACCATAATTGATTTTACTGAATATTATGCCTGTGATTGGAGATACAAAAATGAGACATTTAGTGATACATATTTAGTGATATGGCAGAGAATGAGATGGTTGGACGGTGTCATCAGTGCAACCAACATGGATTTGACCAAACTCCAGGAGGCAGTGGAAGACAGGAGTGCCTGCCATGCTCTGGTCCATGGGGTCACGAAGAGTCGGACATGACTGAACAACTGAACAAGAACAACAACATAATAATAATTGCAGCAAGAATCTTATATGCTAAGATCTGGGGGTAAAAATGGACCTACCGATGGAAGAAGAGTTGACAGGAAAGATCTTGGAAGTGGCGGAAATATATAAATTAACAGAAACTTGAAGGACTAAATCCAAAAAACAAGTGAAAGGTTCTTACCTAATCTATCTATCTATCTATCTATCTATCTATCTATCTATCTATCTATCTATCTATCTATCTATCTATCTATCTAAACAAGATACATGTGCAATTCTTGTGTTCTAATATTTTCGAAATCATTTCTAAAAAAATGCATCATATCAGATTATTCTAATTTCTGTGCACTGAGGACAAGCAAGTCCTAGGTTACAAACTGAATTCTCCAATACAGGAACAAGATGTGATTCTTTCTTTAGGAGGTGCTGCTGCTATTGTCACAAGAAAAAGAAAAGGGTTTCACTATTGGGTTTGCATGTGTGTAGATGTGTTTGGTTCTGTTCTGTCCTCTTCACTAGGCCTCAAAGTACTGGAAGAAAATACAGAGCAACAAAAATGATTCTGATTAAATTTCACACCCATTCATTGAAACTTAGTCCAAGTTCCTTCTATCCATTTCCCCCCTCTTCAATTCTGAGGTTTTTATTTTATTTTTATATAATATTATGGAGAGAAAATATGAATTGTTAATTCTGGATTTTTAAACATTGTTTTGTAGAAGTTCCCCCACACACACATAAACTAGTAAACACTTCAGAAGATTGCTACTCCATTTGTTACTTAGAATTACAAATAAATATTATTTAAAAAGTAAATTCTGTTTGTAATTGTTTGGATACACTATATTTAATATGCTAGTTGCGATAATTGTATGCCAAGTAATTATCCCTAGTCATATTTTATGTTCCTAAAGTAACAGAATGACTTTCAAGCTGTAAAAGGGGGTGGGGAGTGCTTTTGGAGGTCTATGTGCTGGCTCCACTAACGACAGTAGAAACAGAGAAAGACTATTACTCCTTCACGTTGTCTCAGAAATGGACTGAATCTCAAACCACCACAAAGATCTTTGGCAATTTCATTTCAATTCAGCAACAACTGAACAGAAGAGAGGTTTCCCCTGGCTTACATCACTTTTCCACTGTGAACGAGTTTTAGGGGGGGATATTTAAAATAAGTGTCTTTTAAAAATCAAGGCTTTAGTACCAAGCCAGCAGAGGTCCAAAACATTTGTCCAAAAGTTCCAGAAGGTATGTCTCCTACTTTCAAAGACATGTCCGTAGGTGCAGCACTTCTTTGACTGTCCAGCCAGTTTTCTAGTCAGCTCAACGTCTGATCTGTGGAGATGTTAATGCCAGCAGTCTCTTGCTCAGCAAGGCATTGCGGTGGTGAAGGGACACAATCACATCACCTTGCTTTTCAACTATTTCTTCTAAGTTTGAGGTAGTTCTGAATCCTACTTCTGAAATGATAGGCTCAAGATATATATACTTCTTCTCTTCTTCTATTACATCAGGTCTTGGTTTTGCCCGGTTAAAGTTGCTTACCTTTACTGTATAGACAACAACACAAATCACTGAACATATTAGTTCCAAGCTCAGGATTCCCAAGATGAAACAGATATATAGATTATTATCACCAGGAAAAGAATGTTGTGCTGACAGCACCAGAAGTAACATTGTATTACCTGTAGACTGGATTAGTAGTGGAAGCCTTTTAAGATGCCTTGTAGTTTGGTAGATCCGAAAGTAACCTCTGTTTCTGACCTTGCGATGGTAGAAACTAATATACAGTTCAAGCAACACATGCAAGACCCAGAGAATCACCTTGGCAATTATGACAGCTGTTTCCATTTTAAGTGGGTGAGTGTAATATTCAGGACACGTATTGATAGCTGAATCAGAGTAACAATACACACCTACCAGAAAAGCTAAAACAACAAAAGCAACATGCAAGAACAACAAAATAGTGGCAAAGCAGACTGTAGGAATTCTGTGGAACTTGAGAAATGATGTGCTATTCAATGCATGAAATGGAAGGAGGGCTTCTTCAAGTAGAGGATCATGATCCATACTCTGTGTTATCTCCAAATATCCGTTATCCATGAGCAGCAGCGGCGTCGGCAACGGAGGCGGTAGTCGCCTCCCTCCAGGCAACAAAACCCTCCATGGCCTAGGACCTGGCTACTTGACGGAGCGGATCGACCAGCGATCAACTTCGGCCCGTCCGACTAGGTCGTCGCGGGTGCACATGCTGCACGTGGCCACGCCCAGGGAGGCTTGGAGAACCTCCACCCGTAGCCGAGCCTTCTCTGTGGCTGGCCCGACTCTATGGAATCACCTTCCAGCAGAAGTGCGCCTAGCAGAGTCCCTGCTTGCCTTCCGGAAGGCGTTGAAAACCCTTCTCTTCCGGGAGGCATTTGGGTGACCCGAATAGAGTTTTTTTTTCTTCCCCTAATCCCGCCATCCGCTGCTGCTGTTTTGTCTGTAATTCCCCCCCCTAGTTTATTAGTTTAGTTATTATTTATTTTAGTTGTTGTTTTATAACTTGTTGTTTTGTACATTCATTGTAAACCGCCCGGAGTTCCTTCCAGGAAGACGGGCGGTATATAAGCTGTATAAATAAATAAATAAATAAATAAATAAACAAGGCTCCCGCCATGGTCGCCCTCCTCAACGACTTCCGGTCTCCCATAAAAAACCCGACCCACGCCCTCCCTCAAGTAGCATCAAGAACCCATCTCCGGTGGGGAGTGCTAATATAGCATTTTTTTTTCAATTTTTCCAAAAAAATTCCATTTCCCCCTGGAAAAAAAAAACCCAGAAAAAAACAGGTCCCCCACCCCCCGAGTTTCAAAATTTCCAGAAATTTTACATCTCTCCTCCAGATGCCAATGCCCATTTCAGGATGCTTTAATAACAATCAATTGCCTTACCCTAGTTATCTGCCTCAACAGCTCTTCAGCATTCTTTGCACACTGCATATGATCAGTAATTCCTGAGATGATTTGAGGCTCTTCCCCACCACGCTTTAGTCTCTTCTAAGATTAAACTTTCACAATCCACTTTTGCAAGCCATATGTGATATTTCCCCCTGCAAAAGGAGCTACACCCTGAGACTCATTTTGATATTAATATGTAGGATAAATTATGCTTGCATCATGCTGTTTGGCGCACTCTTCTGAAATTTGTAACAAAAAAAGGAAGAAATCAAAAGGAGCATTCTTCATTTATTTAAAAAATCAAACATACATCGATAATGTCTCTCTACAGGAAACGAAGGCCTGCAAATCTTCATTTCAAGATTTGCAGAGATTAAAAATGGACCCGGGTTCTGCTTTCCTGTGAAAAGGAAATTGGCTTCTGACTGTGTAACAGGTTTGCAATGCGTGTGGCAAAGGTGTAGGTGTATGATATGCTCAGATGAATTACCTGTTTTAGAATGCACAAAGAGCAATTCCGCTGCTGAATCACGGATCTCTGAAACCAAGGAATCAACAGGGCATGCCTTCTTAAGAAAGGGTGTGCATGTGTCTCTCTGTGTGAAGCCGTTCCCAACTGCCTTCATCTGGGGCCCTTTGGGCATCTCTGTGTTGAATAAGGTGTGACTATTTTTTGGCATATGGAGCGAAAGAGTTGCCAGAGGGGATGCATTACCCTGTAATTAGTGAACGTTAACTGTGCTTGAGTATATTTTCCCCCAAAGGCAAACTTATTTTTTTTTCATGTCAAAATTATGATAAGCCTAGAGTAACGTTCTTCCTTAATTTGGCAAGAGATGCTTTGCAAAAGACACATTTGCCCAAGGGGGAAAAATGTAAATTCATTGATTAAGGAAACATGTCTTAGGCCTGAAAGTTTTGCATTTGCATTCCATATTTTGGAATACTGGAAATATTGGTGTAGTGAAATTCAGGTTGGCAGAAAGTGTCTCCTAACTGACAGATGGTGACAGTGCAAAGCAAATGTCTCATGTGTAGGGCTGCCAACGTTTTGACCAGCGCTATATCTATGCCACTTCACAACAGTTTGATCTAACGAAAGAGTTCAGCTCGGGGACAGCTCATACACTTGGGGGGGGGGGTGCCTCACCTCATGGGGAGGGTTCCTGCTGTCCCAGTCACTAGCTGCCTTTGTATCACAGGAATTTTCAGTAGTAAATCTCGATCTGGGCTATTCATATAGAACAGGGGTGAGAAGTGTGCAGCCTTTCCTACAGCCCATTTGGTGGCCTTCTCAACCCTTTAGACCTCCTCCCTCCCTTTACTTTTCCATGCACCCTGCCTCCTTTCCCATTCAGGTGAATTTCCTCTTCTGGAATCCCCTGGAAAGCTATCTCAGATAGCTTTTCCAAATTTTTATTTTTTCATGGCACAGTGGTTAAGCTGCAGTACTGCAGTGAAGACTCTATTCACAACCTGAACAGGTCCTATAAGGGCTAAGGTAGGCATCTTAAGGTTTTCTCAGTCTTCTGTCCTTCCAAATCTGATAAACTGAGTACCCAGTTTACTGGTGGGGGCAATGTGTAGCCTGCATAATATAATTGCTTCAAGAGCTATGCAATGGTATACAGTAATACACTGGTTTACAAGCATGCTTCATTCCAGAAACATACATGTAAACCAAAACACGCTTGTATCCAAACAAATTTCCCCATAAGAAATAATGGAAACTCAGATGATTCATTCTGCAGTCCCATAGACCACACACTGTACATACAAAATCCCACCACTCACAAAAGAAGTTGGATAGAAGTCCATAACCACACCATGGTTTAAGTACCTGGCTGCAGAATCTGCTCTGTTTGGGACTAACAACTGGATTTTACTCTGTTTTTAATGTGACAATAATAAAGCAATATCTGTAGCCCTATACACACTTGACTAGCTGTCCCATGACTGGAAATGGTGTGAAAAAATAAGAAAAATGTTGAAAACAAATTAAAGAAAAATATAAATATATAAAAAAATAAAACCCTAACCTGCACTTCCCTTTGAAAAATGTTCCTGGCTGGTGTAAGGGACCTCTATTCTTCTCTCCTCCCTCTGCTTTGGAGGCTGCCTGAGATGGAACATTCCAGACAATCCCCCAGCAGGTGGAGGGAAGGAGAGAGAGCCACTATTGGCTCACTTGTGATCATGTGTCAGCAGGTCTCACACACTCACATCCAGATAAAGTCCAAGCTTTAACTGAAAACTCAGGATGAAGCACAGCACAGAAGTTTCAGGGTTAGCAGAGTCCAAAGGCAGGTAGCAAAGACACATGCCAAGTCTGATAGCCAAGCAATCTCAAGATACAAGGTCCAAGGTCGAAAACCGGTATGCAACAGATGCTTACGTCGAAGTCCAAGAAGCAGGAGAATTCAGAGCCAAGAGACGAAATCCAAGATCGAACCAGGATCCAAGGTTCAGCAGAGCAAGGACAGGGGTTCAGGAATCCAAGAACAAGGCACAAGGGTGAGAGCAAGCCTTAGCAACTTGTTGCTCCCACCAAGGCAGCCTGACCCCTGAACACTTGATTTATGTGCTCTCAAGAGAGCATCACCCATCACCGTACACCAGGCCTGCCCAAAGTCCGGCCCGGGGGTGGGGGGGATCCGGCCCGCCAGGCCATTCTGAGTGGCCCACGGCTGGCTAGCCCACCCCTCCCTCCCCCTCCTTCACCCCATGTTGTTTTAAAGAAAGTGGGTGTGGCTTGCAGGGGGTGGCAGGGTCGGAGAGCAACCGGCCCCTGACACATTCTCAGCCACCAAATCTGGCCCTCCTTACAAAAAGTTTGGGCACCCCTGCCGTACACACTCATTCCGCTAAAACTCAGGGCTATCAGAACGTGAAGACCTCCGAGTCTTCAGTAGTTTATCTCTCCTTTGCTTAGCTGTGAGTTTTTCCTTTTTGCATCTGCCAGCTCTCGGGGAGGGGAGACTCTCCTGAGACAGATAAATCACTATCAGAGTCAGCTGCTGGAAGGTCTGCAGATGCACCTGCGAGTTCCCCTGATCTTAACCCCTCAGTGTCTAAATCTGGCTCTGGCAGGGGCCTGACACTATCCCCCTCAGAACCCCCCTCCTCTGCATCCAGATGGGCCGAGGGGAAGGTCCAGATGGGCTGAGTGGAACTGCTGGATCAGATTAGGGGCATATAAATTGGATGCTGGTTCCCACAATCTGTCCTCTAGTCCGTAACCCTCCCAATCCACTAAATATTGCAAGCTGCCCCGATGTACCCCAAACCCCAAGATTTTGCGGACTTTGTATTCCTCCTTGCCATGTGTCAGGATTGGTGGAGGGGGTTCTGGAGTAGCGGGTCAGTTTGGATCTGGCTCAGCAGTAGGTACCAGGAGGTACGAATGAAACATGGGTATGTGGGAGTTGGATCCAGAATGCAACTGGATTCAAGTGCTCCAAGACTGGGTAGGGCCCAATGAAATGGGGGAACCATCTTATGAGAACACCCGGGTCGATGTAGGTAGCGGGTTGACAACCATACCCATGTACCCAGTACCAGGGGTGGTCCCTCTTGGCGATGATGATTGGCTGCTCTCTTGTATGCCTCCTTAGCCTGCTCCAATTGTTCCTGGAGCAGATCTTAAATTACCCATAGTTTTTGGATATAGGCATCTCCAGCTGGTACAGAGGTTGCTGGCAAGATGATTGGGAAGTGGCGGGGATGATAATTCAAGTAGCCATTAAGAGTGTATGACCAGTAGAGTAGTGCACCGCGTTATTGTAGGTCAACTCCGCTAAGGGTAGCAAAGCGGCCCAATCATTCTGCTGATAGCAGGTGTATCAGCGCAGGTACTTCTTCAACGTTGTGTTGACGCTCTCTGTTTGCCCATCTGTTTGGGGGTGATATGTGGAGGACAAGTGTACCTGAGTACCTAGGGCTTTGTGGAGGGCTTGCTAAAACCGAGAAGTGAACTGGAACTTTCGGTCTGAAATCAGCTGGGTAGGAGTCCATGGAGCCAAAAAATATGCTGCAGGTACAGCTGTGCAGTTTCCAATGTGATGGGGGGTTTCAGGCAGGGAACAAAGTGAGCTATTTTAGTGAAAAGGTTGACAAAGACTAGGATGCATGTGTGTCCTTGGGATTGGAGATATGTAATGAAGTCCATGGAAACGGTATCCCAGGGCCCGGGAGTTGTGGATAGAGGATGCAGAAGACCAGTTAGTTTAGCCCAAGGAGACGTCAGTATGGACTTGAGGCCACCAGAATTCTCTTGTGAACAGGTGTAGGGTTTTGAATTGACTGAAGTGGACAGCAGGAAAGGAGCTGTGGGCGAGGTGGAGAACTTGGTTGCGCAGAGGTCCAGCCAGGACATATAGGCTCCAGTGTTTGTATATCAAGACATTGCTTGTTGATCAAGGCAAAATTTAGAAGAAATGTTTGCTTGTCTTGCAAAACTCTCTTTAACCAAGTTACAGTCATCTGCCGTTATATTGCGGTTTATATAGTATGGTCCCAGTATATCGCGGAACTGCATTATAAAAAGGCAAGGACTCCTGGGGCAAGCTGCATCGGTCTGTTTGGGGCCTCCTGTACTTACCCCAGGCCTGGCGCTGCCCTGACCAGACCTCTGACGGGCTTCCCAGGCCTGGCGGAGGCCCCAGAAGTGGTTTTTGATGAAACAGAAGTGACTTCCAAAACCCAGAAGTGTTTTTTTGGTGAACGGAAGTGACTTCCAAAAAACAAACAAACAAAACACATTTTGCCAGAAACCACTTCTGGGGCCTCCAACAGGCCTGGGAAGGCCGTTGGAGGCCCATTTGGGGCAGCACCAGGCCTAGCGTAAGTGCAAGAGGCCCTAAACAGGCCCCCCAGTCCTGACCCAAGCCAGCATCTGCATATCGCAGATTTCCCTTTATCGTGGGTTGGTTTGAGTCCCTACTCCCCCCGCCCCCGTGATAAAATGGGGATTACTGTACTCTTAAACCAAGGTATTACTGCATAAGCAACACACATTTTTTTCAGCTTTAGAAAATTGGTAATGAACTTCTCTCCTTCCTTCTCTTTGTCAGGGTTGCTGCAACCTCTGGTGTACTATACATTATTGTTGCTTTAAGACCGTTTCCTTTAAGAAATAGCTGTTTATTAATCCTCTATGACTGTTTGCTAATCAAAGGGAATGTATATAACAATTAGGCTGAAATCTCAAGCATTGTAGTTCTAATTAGCCTATAATTCCGGGCTGAATACATATGTTTAAGATTGTGCTTTTAACCATATTTAAATTGTTATACAGACCTACAACATTCAATTCCTTCAATTCCAGTTAATTTTTTTTCAGATCCCCGCTGCTTCTGTTTTACAGGACTTGTTGCAAAGAAAAGCTACAGCATGTGGTAACTTGTATTTTGGTACAAACAGCTTGTCACAAAGTTCTTGGAAGTTTGCTCATGACTACAGCATTTTGGTTGATTCTCCCTCCTGTGAAGATTCCTTCACATGGATCAGAATGGCTCACACTTCTCATTTTAAACTCTCTACATTTGTTTATTCCTGTCCAACAGGTGCATCAGTAACAGTCTCAATCATCAACCTCTCTTTCTCTTCTTATGGTAGGAGGAAAACATTCCTGGATCTTTTCCCCATTTAAGCAGAGGCTGGATGGCCATCTGTCGAAAATACTGTGATGGGGGTTCCTGCATGGCAGGGGGTTGGACTGGATGGCCCTTGAGGTGTCTTCCAACTCAAACCCAATAATGATTCTATGATACCATAAATCTATAATTCTACGGCTCTTTCTCTGCCTACTCCTCCAGGCCAACAGGTTCAAGGGTCTGCATCAGTCATTCAGCATCAACAGCAGTGCCATTGGTTCCCTCTTCCACCACTTCACCCCATGTCTTCCAGCTGGCCCACCAACTAGATGTCCTGGGGAGAGATTGAGCTCACCCTGGTTGGTGGGCTCAATCCCACACTTCTCCACTGCATTCCCTAGTTCTAGCCTGTGCCCATTCTCTGTCTTTCTCTCTCTCCCTCAATTAGAGAGATTCCTTGGGGACTGAGAACATCACCTCCTCTTTGTTCCCTTTGCTGGACCATCATCCTTTCCAATTCCTCAGGCCAGGGATTCTGTAACACTACTACCCTCGAGGCAATGCTTTTGTTATTCTCTGTCCATCCTGCCTCCTCTGCCACTTTCTCCTTTGTTCTTCCATTATATATCTTTTCTCCTTCTCCTTCTCCTTTGGCCCCTTCCTCTCTCTCTTTCCCAGCCCCCTTCTCCCCCCCCTCTCTGCCTTCTGGTTCTGAAAGATGGATATTGGGTGGTGTTTCCCTTTTCCATGAAGGAGGAGACAGCAGGTGGGTAGGAGGTTTTTTCTTCCTGGTCCATTTTTCACATCTCCCCATAAAAATGCAGTGATTTGGATTCTCCCCTCCTTTTCTCCTCTATAGGTCCAGGATAGTTACCTACATTTTTACAGCTTATATAGAAATATATGTGAGACCTGAACAGTAGTGTGGGGTACTGCTGTTCAAGATTCCAACCAACCCCTAAAAGTCATTTAGAGTTATCCACCCATTGAATATGCTCACTCCGGTTTGAGCTATTTGCGCCCCTGCAACTACAACTTCTGCAAACTTTACTCCTGTGTATAGTGCTTGTTTAGCCATGGAAGCAATAACTGACACAGCCTGAACATTGCTAACAGAGGAACATAGCTTCTGCCTTACAAGCTTGTCTTTGGTCCTTTCCAATGACTGTGCAACACGTGTAACAATTGTGTTAAGGTGGGGTCAGGTGGACATTTGTCTTGCTGTTTTGTCTGCTGCAAGGATTGGATAATATGCTCCTTTTTTCTCGTGATTACACGACATAATTGTGGGAATGAATCATTCCATCTACAGAACATCTTTCTGCGTCCTTTTCAGAAGCATCTACAGTGGTACCTTTTATTAAGGAATTAATTTGTTCCAAATGAAATTCTGTTAAATAAATTTTCCTTTATACAAATTTCCCATAGGAATGCATTGAAAACGGAGTAATCCCTAATCACGACCATTTTTATGTTGTACAGATTCGCCCCATGGGTGATTCTGTTCAGCAAATTTCCCCTATCTCTGGAATTTTTTTATGTTGTACAGATTTTATGTTGTACAAACTTCCTCTTCTCCAATGAAAGGCGAAGGAATTAAAATTTTGAACTGCTATAGGGCACTGCCAATGCACTGCACCACAGTTTTTTTAAAATGAAAACTTCCTGTTGATTTGAAAAGATAACGAGGGCTTAAGAAAATAAGGTAAATTACCCCACCTTTTCTGTTGGGGGGGGCTTCTGAAATGTGTTATGAATAGCGTTATCTAATAACTGTTAAAATGTATTTGGTACTGGTTGCTCCAGTGAAGAAAAAGGTGAAAGGAAAGTTTGTTTTTAACCAATTGAGGGCCTTTTTACACGACCCCTAAGATCCGCTGGTCCCTTAAATTTGGACCAGAGATCTTGAGGGTTTGTCGCTCTCCCTGCGTTCCCACCCCCTCCGCACTTCCTTGTTCTGTCTGTGTGAGGGGAGGGAGGAAAAAAAGCCTTAAAAAGGGACAAAAGAATAAAGCCTTACCTCCGGTGCCGGTGGAAGTTGCTCCAACCCCCGGTTACTTCCTGGTTCCTCTTAAAGGGGCAGGAGGCAAACAAAACAAAACAAAACAAAAACAAAAAGAAGCGAGGAGAGCCTGGCACTCTCCGCATCAAATTTTTTCACTCTCCCAGAGCAGGTACTTGAAAGGTGCGCTGGGTCGCGCTTAGGTGGGCGGGGTCGCACTTAATTTTCTGTTAGCTCTGGAGCTGGTGGGGAAACATTTTTAAGCTCCGGAGCTGGGAGCCATTTGCAGCGGAGCTTAGGGGTCGTGTATAAACGCCCTAAGTGCTACACCACTTAGAAAAAGTAATACAAAATTGCAATATTTCTCCTGGAAATGGGCAGAGACAGGAAGGGGCAAGGGCAGAGATATCTTTTTGCTTCTTTGGAACCAGGCCAAATAAAGGTGCTTGAGTTGCATATGCTATTTGGATGCAAAGATTGCACAAAATGCCATACAGGACCTCTACCTGACCTTAAGCAAATCCTGTGTAGCCTGCGCCATCCTACTCCAAATGTGTTCGTGTAGACATGCCTTTATTTTCACAGCTGGAAAAAACTGGGTGAAGTTTGTGATCCAGTGTCTTTGCTTAATTTGAGCCAGAATTTTCAGGCATTTTTCTTTAGAATCTCCTTTAGAAATTGATTATAATAAGGACCGAAAAGCTACAGAATAATACTGTTGACTAGAACAGGATATTTTTTCATATGGTGATATTCCTTTGAGCAAGTGAATGAGCTTTGATGTTCCTTGTGGCTAAGATGTACTGTATACATACCATTCAGCCCAGTTACTCAAAGGGCAATAATGTAATTACTAATTTGATCCTAATCTCAATAGCAAATAAAAAGTTATACACAGAACCTTTAGAGCATTTTTCCATGTAATATATAATTCCCACCCCCACCCCCCATGTTCAGGAAAGGCTGGATGTATAATTCAGAAAATTGCTTTAAGAAGAAAGAAAATAAAAGCATGACAGAGCATCCATGATTAAGTAGTTGCGGTAGTTCTGATTCATTATATTAATTCTTCTGAACGTTCTAGGTAGGTTCTGAACATGTTCCTTACAAGAAACAGCTGAAATGCTTGGGTATTTTGACTACTTTATTTTAGAAAAAGGGAGCTGAGGAGGCAAATGGCATAATTTATAAAATTAGACAGGGTGGTGGAAAAAAGAGGATTATTTTCTCCCTCATTCATAATATTGTACTTTCACAAAGTAATCCAGTGAACTATGGGCAAGATAGGTTAGGAATAGAGAAACACATCTTTACCATCTGTAGAATCAAGCTGCATCCAAAGGACAATGTTATGTTTTTGTTTTGTTTTTGAAAAGGAAATTAGAGGGATTCAGATTAGTCTCCCAAGTCACCATTCACAGTAGGAAGCCTCATCATTTGGTAAACGAGGGACATAATCCCAGCAGCACCTCTACCTATTTCTAAAAGTAAAAGAAAAAAAAAGAAAAGAGAGTGAGTGAGTGAGAGAGAGTGTGTGTGAGAGAGAGGGGTGTGTGACTGATCATTTGTCCTTCTGTGACACCCTATATCTGCTATCTGGGGCAGCCATCTCACTGCCTGTTGGTAATTATGGCCTGTGATCCACAAAAGCTTATGTTAAATAAAACATGTTGTCCTCTAAGGTTCTATCAGCCTCTCTGTTGTTTTTTAAGGCAACAGTCTCAGTAAATACAGGAAATGTCATAGCTGCTAGATGCTATGCCATAGCTGCACACCTACCAGTGAATTATCAAGCCCACACCCTCCACTGTGGGACTGAAGTTAACCACAGACCTCCAGGCTTAAATTATTAAAGAAATATTTGGATGCCTATTCTTACTCCCTCCATTTTTAAAACCACGTCTCCTAATGAAAAATTCTGGAGACCTCAAAATATAGTCCATTATGAAGGAATTTTGATTGACACACACCCAGAATGGGATGGTCAGACCATAGATTTTGGTTCTGTTCTTATGGACCAACAAAGCAACCTTAATTTTTGTTTTATCCTGGGGCAGCCTGGCTTCCGTGTGATATCATGGGTGTCTTTCAAACACATAGTACTTTAGGGTGAACAAGGTGGGGCATCCACATGACACTGCCTCACACTTATATCCTCTCATGTTTTCCTGTCTCATCTTTTATCTTACCACACACAACAAATCCCTTTTCCTGGAGGAAAAGTCCATCACAAGTTACAAACCATGATGGATATGTATAATCTCCAGGCTTAAAACCAGGGTTCTTCAAGGGCCAGATGCAGGGGAGTGGCAGCAGGAGACAGATATCTAGTCTTGTGCACTCCCAGAGGCATTTGGTGGGGCCACTGTGAGATACAGGAAGCTGGACTAGATGGGCCTTTGGCCTGATCCAGCATGCCTCTTCTTATGTTCTTATGAAGGAATGATGGAATAGCTGTGTAGTACATTTTGAATGATAGTGCTAGGAGCTGTCTGTCTAGAAGTACCTATGGTGCAGAGCTGTAAATATGCATGGTAACTAGGGTTTTGATCCATGGTGCCAAAATTTATAGCATCCAAAGAAAATGCTGCTAGAAGGGTACAAATGTGCATATTGACATTTAGAATGTCAAAGGCCTACCTGCCTTGACTGTGTATACCACTTCGAGCTGCTTCTTCCTGGGAGAAGGAAACATACAACAGGTGGGGTCAGTGTGGAAGAAATATGACTGTTGCTTGTGAATCTAGAGGTGTTTCTCTCCATTCCTCTCCCTGCTTATGCCATTGCTGATCTTACATGGTCCAAGTATAACCAACAGGGCAGTGAGGCCTTGGCCACCAAATGACCAGTTATGGCTCTGACCAAGCATTTAGCTCATGACAAGCCTGAATATTATCCAGTCAAATAAAGAAGTATGGTTCTAGACAAACTTTCTTTGCGAGAGTTCTGTTTGAGGCTATGAAACGTTCACGTTTACTGAGATTTCATGTTTCTACCTTGGGTAACCCCTCTCCCCATCATTTATTTGGTGCCTACCTCACAGAGAAAACAGACAGGAGAGCAGAACCAAGCATGTACAGTATTGCTTCACCAAGAGTTTTCGACCCCAAAAACCCTGGCCGACATGATCAATGGTACAGGATTGTAGGAGTCTCAATTTAAAATTTTGCATTTCCTCTCCTGAACATCTCATGTACTCAATGCTCAGTACATAGAGTGCTTGAAGTGCCATGTATTTCCATCTTAACACTGGTCATCAGTAGGTGCTGTAATCTTGCAGTCTCAGTGGGAAATGGATACAGATTCACAGTCCTGTGCGGAAGTGAATGAAACCTGGAGATGTTTGTTTAGCTCACTTTTGTATGTGTGTGTATGCATTTTTAGTTTGTAACTGACTGGAATGTACATGTCTTCTAAAAAGGGTGCTGATTCTGCCATATTTTTCCCTTGAACCAAAACCTATTTAAACCCCTCCTCTAATCCAAGAAAGATGCAAATATGCATTTTCCCATCCTCTATAAAAATGCTTGTTATGCATGGTGATCACAGTGGCACTTTTCCTGTGAATCCAGTCAGGCGCTTAAATGCAAAAACACCTCAGGGTTTCCATGTCTGAGCTTCCTCTGTGCCACTGATCCCTCACCTTGGGCTGATGGAGATCACTCAGCAGAAGAGAAAGCAAGACAGGCACAGAAATAGAAATAATTATGAAATTATAGGGTATCAGACTGACTGCGCCCCCTCCCCATATGCAGAATTTCCTCAATTCAAATGTGTCCAAGTCTCCTTTCTGCTTTACAGCACATCCCCCAAGGATAGAAGATCCTGCCTGTAACGATTTGCCTTTTGATTTCTCCATGACTACTTTTGCGTCCTTCTCCACCCGTCAAGATCTCTCTCTGTGTGTGTAAGTGTGTGTTTGTCTTTCTCACGCACAGCAATGGCGTGCCCTTTTCCGGCGAGCCAAGCGAGCGCGCCGTCTGCCCAGGTGGTCGCCCGCAGGAGGACTTCTCCTTCCAAGCCGTTGACAATTTGGGAAAGGCGCGAGCTCCGCCGGCCCAAATCCCTTGGCGCCCGTTTCCTGGCGTGAAATGATCCTTCCTTTCCAAGGCAGGCAGAGTCCCTCGATGCAAAATCTCCGGAACAGAGGGAGCCTCCTCCTCCTCCCTCCGCACCCACCCACCCCCCGGCAGTGTAAATGGAGCATGACATCTTCAGCTCAGCGGGCCTGCAAAGAGTTAAAACAGACAGTTTCCAAGTGCAGTAGTCTCTCTCTCTCTCTTTTCCTTCCCTCCTCCTCCTCTCCACCCTGTTTCTCTCTGCTCTCTCTCTGTCTCTCCCCCCCCCGCTTCTAGTTTTGGCAGGGGATTAAAGTAGCTCCCCCCTGTGGTAGCAGTGACCCAGAAATGAGTTTGATTCACCGAGTCCTTCCTCCATAACAAGTAAAAACGTCAGTCAGCGCGAGCGAGAGTCTGGCTCGCTCGCTCGCTGTATATGTGCGAGAGAGCGAGACTGTGTGAGTGTGTATGTGTGTATGGGTGCGCGCGCGCGAAGGGAGCCACAATCTGCTCCCACTCTCCGGGCGCTCGTCTGAACTCATGAGGCAGCACGGACCCCTTCGCGCCGAGAGAGAACTCCCACCTCGCGGGCAACCATCACGGCCGCAACAGCAGCAGGTAACCGTGCCCGGGCGGGCGGGCGCCCTGACGCGCGCGCTCGCCCTCGCCCTCCCCGCCGCCGCCGCCGCCGCAGAGCGAGAGCCCAGCCGCCGTTTGCACAGCCATATTTGATGTGTGGAGGTGGTAGCGGTGGGTGGCGTGTTCGGGTGTGTGTGTGTGTGTGCGTGTGCGTATGTGCGCGTGGGTTTTGCCCCCCCTTCCTTTTCCTCCCTTCCCCTTCGGTCTGTCGGTTGGTTGCTTAGCTTCGGAGTTCTCCAGAAACAGCGGCGGCGGCCGCAGCTCGAGAGCAATTTAATGCCGAAGGTCGCTGCCTAGTGGAAATAATATAGTACGTCATTAATATGGCGCCAAAAGATTTGCTTCTTGATAGGGAGCGAAAAAGGGGGAGGCAGTGGAGTCGCCGCTTCACTATCCCATAAGCAACTTGTGCATTGCTGGGGAGGGGAAGGCGTGTATGGGGGGGAATTAAAGGTCATTATTTTTTGTTTTTGTTTTGGAGAGCCGATCCGAATGGAGAGAGGAGGGGTGAGGGATTTGAAGGTTGGTTGCTTTTTATGCCGCTGCAGACTTTGCTTTTTTTGCAAACAAGGAGCGAAGGGTGGGTGGGTGGGTGGGTGGGTGGGTGGCAGGGTTAAGGTGGCCTAGAAGAAAGAACTCTGCCGTGGATGATGATGATGATTTGCTTCCCTTGCAATGTTCTCGAAGTGCTATTTTGTAGTGCACCCCGCAGACTTTTGCCATAGTTTCTCTTTGTCGGTAAGGCGGCAAGGAAGGGGTGGGGGGTGGGGTGGGGGGCCCGGCTACCCGGAGGCGCATCCATGCTGGATGGCGAATCGATTCTGCTCGGAAAGTGGGGGGAAAGCACTGCTAACAACTTGCGAAACAGATGGCAATGGCAGAGCCCGGGTCTTTTTTTTTCGCGAGATCTCTAGGAGGGGGGAGGGGCCACGAGGGAACGAGGTGCTGTCGCCGTGTCACCCACATGTCCCAGAGATCCGTTGCCTTCATTCAAGGGCAGGAGGCGTTCGGCCCCTTAAAAAGGGGATGAAGGTGAAGGAAACGGATCGCCAAACCGATGCAGCCCCCTGTGTAAAAACCGATGGGGCGGGGGTGGGGGCTCCCAGTTTTTGTATGAAAAGCGCGGACCGGCCCGCCAAGCCGAAGCCTGCCTTTCACAAGCCCGACGGTGAAAAACTTCGTGCAGCCGGCGCATTGTGTGGTTGGAGAGAGCCCCGGGGAGGGTGGTAACCTCTGGCAGAAGGCACGCCGAGCTATAAAATAAAAACCACCGGGAAGCAGCCGCGAACGTCAAATATGATGATCGGGTGGATCTTCCCCATCCGTTCCTTTCCCCTCTTGCCGGGGGGGGGGGAAACCAAGTTGCGAGACCTTGAGAGTGCACGTGTTAGGGAAGTGTGAGCGTAGGGCTATCGGGGAAAACAAGGGGTGTGTGGCGGGTGAGGATCGGCGGGGCTTGTTGTTTGGCTGCTTTTCTGCTGGGTGGCAGCAGATTTCTCTGGGCTGCTGCTCCTGCCGCCGCCGCCGCCGCCACTGGCGTGGATGATTAATGCGGGGAAAGGATGGAATGTGGAATGTTGCCCTGGGATTCGAATCCCTCCAGAGCAGCCTCATTTGCTACATGCGTTGGCTCCCCTCCCCTCTCCCCCCCCAACGCGAGGGCGCGCGTCATGAGGCGGGCCTTTGGCGTCGGGCTGGGCTTGGAGGCGAAGGAGCCCGGGCGGGAGGGCAGGCAGGTGCACGGCGTCCGCGAAAGCCTGCTTGAACTTCTCCGTTCTTTCTATGCCATCTTGCGTCCCCCTCCCTCCCTCTTCGTTTTGCAAACGGAAGAGCGACGAGCCGTGCGCCGCAGCCTCCCTCGCAGGTGGCGGGTGCAAACTTTTCCAAGCGCCCATCAGTCGAGTAAGGGGGGGCGGGGGAGAGGAAAAGCTCTGCCTTCGGGGTTCCTTTTGTATCCATAGCCGCTAGGCTAGCAGGGATGCCAGCAGCCTTTGGAAGGAAAATGGCACCACCGGCACCGTTATTTTTTATTATTATTATTATTTTGCAGAGGCGATGCCGGGCGCCCCTTGGGCAACCTGGCAGTTGTGGCTTCCTCCATTAACCCGGCCAAAGCCCACGGCGCTGGCAGGCGCGGCCGATTATGTAATTAATTCACCAGGGCACAAGGCGCCGTCTGGTAACCCGCTGATCCCCCATCCCCAATGGGGCGAATCGGCGGTCTTGAATATCCGAGGATGCGTAAAAGGGGACAACGATCGGAGGGCGCAAAGTATATCGCGGGGTCTAGTTCCGCTCGGGCGGAAGTAAGGATCGCTTTCCAGTCTCCGCAGGGGTGGGAGGGGGAAGGCTGTTGCTGGTGATGTTTTCAAACCGTTGCCACCTAACGGTCTTCTGTCCGCCCTCCCGGAGCTCCGCCGCCCTTAATAGGAGGGGTGGAGAGTGCGAGCCAAAGAGATCAAGCCCTTGGGTGAAATTAGACAAAGCCGCCCCGGTGTGTGATTCCCCCCCCCCCGCCTGCGCATCGTCCTTATTTTGGTGACTTCCCATCTTCAAGCCTTTTTTGAAGGGGGGAGATGCCGGAGCTTTTTCGTTTGGAATTTCCCCAAGCTCCTTTTCCATCCTCTCCAGCATCCTTTGTGGCGGGGATCGGCATTGTTTGCGTTACCACCACCACCACGATCATCCTGTGTGTGCTTTCCCCTCCTCGTCGTCTCCTCTCCGGCGGGTGGGGGCCAGAGGGCGTTTGTTTGTTTGCCACCGCCTGCTGGATGGTTTCCTGTGACGAGAGGTGATACAGTTTCCAGAACGGTCTCGGAGTGGGAGGAGAAGAGAAAAGAGGCGGGGATGGGAGAGGGCAAGCCGTTCCTCCAAGGCTGGCTGGTGCCGCGCTCGATCTCCGCACTCCGCCTCCCTCCCTCCTTCCCTCCCTCTCCCGCCTGTCTGCTTTCCCTCCCCAGACATTACAACATGGAGATCAGAGCGAGGGAAGCCAGCCGCGAGGAGTGTTGCAGGGCCCCCCTCTGCGGTGACGAGAGAGGCGGATTTGGGAGAGAGCTAGGGAGCTGAGCCGCCAGCACCAAGTTTGATTTGCAGCCAGGGCTGAGCTGATTGGCGAAGCCGGATGGAGAAGGCGGAGTGGAAGGAGGGAGACGGGAGGATGGTCCGTTTCAAACGGAGAGGCGACCTGTGGCGATGCGCCTCGGATCGGGCCGAGCGCAGGGCAAAGGGGCGTCCTTGCCCTTTCTCTCCTCGCCGGCCCTGCTGTAGGAGGACACAAGGGTGGTTCGCCCTTGGCTTTTTCTCTCCTTGCAACGCCTCCCCCCTCCCCCCCCGGTTGTCCTGCTACCGCTGCCCTTCTGAGTCGGCTCTCTCCGGGCGATTAGGTGGGCAAGGCAGCTGACAAAGTGGCCGTTTTCCTTGTGTCGATTGAGAAGAACGGGCGGGCGAGTGCTGGAAGGCGCGGGACTGTTGCGTCTTCTGAGCAGCTGCGGCCGGCGCAGACTCTCCAACGTGGAAAAAAACCCGGTGTAAAAGAGCTGATGGGGGATAAAAGCTGGCATTTAGGAACGGCTGGTTTCAAAAAATAATAACTGAAACAATAAATAAATAACACATTCCGCATCGGGATTCCTCCTAATGAAGGAGAAAAAGTTGTAAACAACAAGCCTGCAAGTTAATATCTCCTCTTTAAAAAACCGAATGAAACCCAAAAACTAAACTTAAACTGGCCCTAGAGATCAATCGCTAGGTTTTAAGATGATAGATTTCGTGGAACTATGCAAGGTTAGCTTTTTAGGATTTATTGGAGTCTTGAGACATATCAATATGGGGGAAACATCTATGGGGTTGGTAGCAAATTGTTTGCAGGTACAGTAGTTTGTTTTAAGAAGGGGAAATGGGACTTGTGAATCATTTGGGGGTGCCTCCCATGGATGACTGAAGTTGGCAACTCTGTAACTAGTTGCTGATGTTCAAAAGAGAGGTGGTTCCAACTATGCTGCCTTCACCTCTTCAGAGCATGCTTTTGGATGAAGTTATGATTCTTATCTGAAACGGTGAACTGAAGTTACTGTGATCAGAAGATGCAGGTGTGATCTTGAGTTTGTGACCTCAGGACATGTGTATTTGAATCTTTATCTTCATTATTAGCAGTGATCCATACGTGTGCATATTTGAATATTTCTCCAGTGTTATTATTAAGAGTGTACATTACAACATTTGTAGTCCTTAGAAAATAGAAGCCTGTCTGTTGAGTTTGTGGGATTGGTTCATTTAATGCTTAAGGACACCGCCTAGACACCATGGAGATACAATTTTTGATGGACTAGATTTTTCACTCTTAGTCATAATAAAAGCCATGGCCGCAAGCTAGAACAGAGACATACCTGCTTCAGTCCATTGGCTAAGTGCTCATTAATGTGCACGAGAATGTGTGACCCGCTATTGTAATGGCGTAACCTTTTCATAGCACAACTACAAATTGACAGTGCCTGTACCTTTTGAAAAAAAAAATCCACTTTCTCTAAAATAGGCTGTCCAGAATTATATGCCTTTTGTTCATATAACAATTTTGTCTATTAAAGCATGGCCTATTCCTGGTAGATCTTCCACTCTGTGGGATATTATGCTACACAGCAAGAGGTATACATTTTAGTGACAAGATTTTCCCTCCAGCTGCAGATTCCAGTCTAGCTCTTCTGAGTTATTAAAACATATGTTTAAAATAAAATAAAAACCCTCTCCTTCACAGCTGCAGATTTCCCTTCTGGCATCTCTGGTTTCATTCCCAGGGTGCAGAACTATTACAGTGTAAAATTCAGCACCCTTTTACCACTCATTGCTTCTACATCATGCTGCTGTTTCCTGTTGAAATGGATTCAGGTGACATCTCCCTGCTCAGTTAAGTCACCAAATAAATCTCATGGGTGGGAGGAAAATTAAGCTAGATACTCATGATCTGATTCATCACTGCCAGAATCGTGGACAGCTTTTTAAGCCAAAGTAAGTTGGCTGTCTCCTTCATGGTGGTTTAAGTAGTTGCTAAGGGTCAGGCTAATGAGGAATTATCTGTTTAATAGCTGCATTTTATGCTCTAGTAGTGCAAAGTTGGGAGAAGATCTACTGAAGTCAGATGAGTATAACTGAAAGGCTCTTGCACATACATTGCTCATTAACCTTATGTATGTTTCATTTACAAGCAGTCCAGAAGTAGTGGTGCACTTTTTATCACATACTGTATACAAACTGAGATGATCTCTGGCAGAGATGCACTAATTAGGTCTTGATGTAGAAATCACTCCATTTTGAAGAAAATTTCTAAGTCTTACTTCAGGGTGTACATTTGCATTCCCTCTGTGCTGTTTTGTACCATTTATTACAGAAGCACCGGTTAGCACTGTTATAGTTAATGATCTGTCAGAACTAGAATTATAAATCCTGTTTACTCAGGGTTTTATGGAAGTCATTAAAAGTACTGTGGAAGGAAACACAGATTATAAAAGCTTTGACCTGAGGATGCATACTTAATATCCATATAAAAACCTGTTTTTTGGCATTGAAATGAAGTTTGTAGCCACTTTCAAACTGTGTTTTTCCACATGCTGCCATTCATCCCGCCTCAAGTTATGTTATACATAAACCAAAAGATGGATACTAGGGATGCACCTTGACGACAAGATTTAGCACATCCACAGAGTCAGTACCTTGGATAATGATTGGACTTGGTGGCTCTAATAGGATTGTAAATCTAGTTGAATTCAAAAAGTCATTCCTCCTATTAACTATCATTGGATATCATAGAAATGGTTTCCTCAAGATTGTTGGAGATGGGATCAGATTTGTGGCACAGTAGCGCCTTAACAGAGTGTTAGGATCTTTCTCCGATTATAGCCCCTTGCTTTAGCAAAAGCAGCCAGACTAGAGACTTACAGAGCACAGGAAGAATCCAGACTCACCCTTGGAACTCTTTGTGCACATTTCAATTTACAAAATGCAGGTGAACAAACCAACAGAGTAACTAGCCTTATGACACGTAGACAGAGAGAGATATCATACAGACCATAAGACATATATCTACATCCACCAATCATATTTTTTTACACAAGTGATTGCTTAATTACTTTTCTAAGTCCATCCTGACATTGCTATGTCTGTTCCTGTACAGGACAAATTAACCCTTCATATACAGAGAGAATAATACTTGCTGGATGGCAGGCCAATAGGCATGGTGGCTTTTATGCCATGTTTTACGTTTGAATATTTTGGACTATTGGGGAGGCTTGCAACTGTCAGCACTTCTTTTAAAAACAAATCTTAGTGGAACTGAAAGAAGTGTGCAGTTGCCTTACTGAGGCAATCAAAGTTTCAGATTAGGAGGTACAGAGGATTTTTTTTTTTGTACAAGAGCAGGCTTTACAGTTTGAGGAGGTAGGAATACAAAATCAAATAAGACCAAATCTTGACAGTTGTTGGATTATATAGTTCTGGGGGGGGCAGTTGTAGATGGCTGTAGAATGCAACTTTCTGAATTGATCACTGAGTTGGATTACAAGACATTTGCAGTTGAATCCCAGGTGTGCCTCCTAAAAGAAGAAGCTGCCTTTCTGGTCTGGGCAAACTCCTTGGCCCAAAGTAGTTTCAGATGAAAGAACTGGCATTTTTTTCCTGAGCATTCTGTACTTAAGAAACCATGCCAAGGGTCATCATGTGTCAGAATCAACTTTGGCACAGTTATTATTTTTGGAATATTGCAACCAAAAATGATCAAAATTATTAATTTGCAAATACCCTGAAGTGTTTTTTTTTATTAAACCACTTCATGACATTGAGAGGAGCAATTTCTTTGTGAAATTGTTAACCTTGATTAAATTGCTGTAATCAAGCCCGACCATTCCAGTGACTCACATTAATTCGCTCCCTGCCGTCATTGTGGACACATGCATCCCTCCCTAGTTTGTACAATCACTTAACTTGCATGTCTGAACTAAGGATGACTCTAAACTATACAAAGTTCATGACTCAGCAAAAAAGCATCCCAGATCTGAACAAGCGTGCCATCAAAATGTAATGGATGTTTTATATTTTTAGAATGTTTGAAGTCTTTAAAGGGCTATATGAGGGCTGAATAACTCTTTCATACTGAGCATTTTAGCCCTAGGATTGTGCCACTTCACATTATTGGCTACATTGAATAATCAGGGTCAGCCCAGTATACTGAGCAACCTGCGGCAAAAATCAAGATGACATTGCGTCTCAAAAGAAAAATGGACTAACGGCTAAGTCACACCAGCTTAGAGGGGGACAAAACAAATGGAAACCTTTCTGCCATGTGTTGTCATCTGCTGCCAAAGGTGGCACCTCTGTCCTGCCTTACCTGATGGGGCTAACCCTGTGAAAATATTTTTGCTAAAAAAATCCTAGCACAAATAAATGGAATCCCAGGGAGATCTGGACCTAGTTGTAGACACACAAACTGACACACTTAACACTCCACAGATACAGAGTAGCCTTATTAAAAAAACACAAGGAACTGGCAGTAGCATAGCTTTTCATTCTTACCCTTTTTAGTGTTTTACGTGTGTGATGCTTGTAAATATGGTCTCCATTGTTTTAACATTTTTGAAGCACAGACCAATGACAGCTGCAGAGAGAGTGTGTCCTCTCCTACTTTGGACATCATTGTGGCTGTTCTCACTATGCAGCAGCACTAACCAGTGACAGTGTGCCTCATTCAAACCAGTGTCCAAGGCTCTTCGGGTGATAATTTTATCTCTTTCCTGCATCCTCTCCCTATCTATTTAAACCGAATAGCTGTAGCAGTCTGTAATTTTAATTTGCCATTATGTGATGGATACAGTCTACCTTTCTGGACACGCCCTCTCCAGGAGGTGTAGAGGCTGAACTAGAACTTTTGTCTGAGGGCATTTGTTCTTCTATAGACCTTAAATATCACATGTTGGGAGAAAGATCATTCTTTAGATTTTTCTCTTAATCCAGTTGTGAACAGAGATGGCATGGGTTGATTCAGCCATGCATTTGCTCTCCTCTGGCCTGGCCAGCAGCCCTACCAACCTGCTTTCATGTGCTGGCTGGGTTGTCCTCCTAGGCCTGCTGCCCATTCTGGGCCAGAGCCTAGGCTTCACTTTTCTGCCTCCTCCGGCAGCGGGCCACTACCACTCACCCGGATAGTCTCCCATTGAGCCTCCTCCTCCTCTGAGTTGGCATACCTAGGGTGCCGTGCATACAAATTTTCTCACTTTGGGCCAAATTGATTCATGCCCATCTCCAATTATCTCTCACACATATATTACATGCACAGTAGCTGTCTTTTTTCCTTATGCTAATTTCAGAGATTTTTTTAATTCCTTGATTAAAATCTCTAATCCCCCTTTTAATGGGTGAGCAGTTCATGTGTAGATTGTTAGACTTCAGTATTTTTCCAGAGGCAGGGTGTGATTGCTCAATAATTTCTTGTAACATTTTTGTCTGCCTTTTGTCATTGATTGTGTCTTGTGCTTTCCATGGCTTAACCATCCCTGTGTGAGTTTGGGTGTTGAAGATCTGTTACACATCTAGTCATGTATAACCGAGACCTGGTTGGTTGCAGAGGAAGGAGTTGCTCTCTTCCCAGCTGGGCCAATATGGGTATTCCATCCATCACCAGGGCAAGGCAGGAAAGATGGGGAAGGCGTCACCATGATTTATAAGGGAGACCTTTGCACTGGTGAGCCTGGGCCAAGATGCTTTTACTGCTTAGTGAGGCAGAGGAGTAGATTTCCATTAGCATTAGTGCACTGTTTTCTCAGCGATGCAGTCCTTCCCCTACCAGGGCAGTTGGACTTTGTTTTGACAGTGATGATGTTGTCCCCCATTAAAAGTCTTTAATGTCTATGCTGAGATGGAGCTTTCTGGGGTGGCCCTGGAGCTCATGGACCCCATGACAGCCATGGGTATTTCCTAGTATGTGACCAGCCTCACATGTAGAGCAGGACACACTCTGGACCTGATGTTCTCATCAGCATTGAACGGTTATAGTCTGAGGATGGTCATGGTTACAGATGTGAAGGCCCAGAAAAAACCTGGAAAAATTCAGGGGAAAAAACTGTTTTCCCCCATTTCCCCTGAAGCCTTTTTTGTTTGTTTTTCCAAAATATTGGAAACATTGAAAAAAGCAAAAAATTGATTATAGAATGTTTTATTTTAACATGATGAATAAAATATTTTAAGACAGAGTGTTCAAATATTTTCCAAATGATTTCTAAAAAATATCATTGAAACTTAGTCCCACTGCCTTCTATACATGTCCTCTCTCTTCAATTCTTTTTATGAGAATGAGGTTTTTATTTTATTTTTATTTAATAACGAGAAGAGGAAATATGAATATGGTTAGTTTTGTATTTTAAACATTGTTTTGTAGAGAGCCTCCCCCATAAACTAGTAAACAGTTCAAGAGATTGTTACGCCATCGGTTACTTACAAATACAAATAAATATTATTTTAAAAGTAAATGTGCAAGTTGTGATAATTTTATGCCAAGTCTAATTGTCCATAGTCATATTTTATGTTCCTAAGGTAACATAATGACTTTCAAGCTGTAAAAGGGAGGGGAGTCCTAATGTAGCATTTTTTCAGTTTTTCAGAAAATTTCTGTCCCTGCCCCCCCCCCAAAAAAAACCTTGGAAAAAACAGGGTTTTTTCAAAGCTTCAAAATTTCTGAAATTTTTACATCTCTAGTCAGGGTTGGATCATTTCCTGCTGAACTGTAACCAATCATGGAGACCTCTTCCCCTAAGGGGAAATTGGACCTGTGAAAGCAGCATACCCTCAAAGGCTTCTTCAGCCTAATGATTTTTGGGAGGGTATCTGAGGGACCTGTTTGGGGAGCCTGTCATTAGGTCATTAGGTGATATACCAAAGTGATCCAGGCAGTAAACATGATCACTCCCAAATGCCCTCTCTGCTCCAGTGCCTCTCCCTCCTCTTGGTTCATGGAGAAGCTATGAGCCATGAAGTTAGTTAGTTAGGAGACGGCTTGAGTGAAGATGGAGAAAAGACCTGTTTGGGTTGGTTTCTGCCTACAGCATCTCAGGATGTTGCCAGGGCTTGTGCGCGGAGAAACCCATCATCACAATGCTTGATCCTTGCCCACCCACTGGAAGATTTCAATGGGGGACAGTGGATCGGGCAGTAAACATTATCAGTGTTCTGCTCAGGGGGAAAATGTATGCCGTCTTTGGTCTATCCTAAAACAATCTAATCTAGTGTCGGACATTTTGAACAATGATAGGGCTGGTGCTCGTATCTCTTTATGGAGAAGTTGATTGAGCAGATGATGGCAGATCAGCTCTGAGCATTCATGGAGGACAAGGATTGCCTGGATCCATTCTAGTCTGGGTTCAGGCTGCAGCATGGTACTGAGGCACACTAGTTGCATCGCTAGGTGACCTGTTAAGGGAGACCGACAGGGGAGGAGGGACGACCCTCTTGGTACTCCTTTCTCTCTCAGTAGCTTTTAATACCATCAGCCATGAAATCTTCCAGGACAGGAGGTGGGGACTTTTCTTGATGGATACATTCAGAGAGTTCATCTTGGGGAGGATTTTTTGGCCCCATGGGCCCTTAGTTTTGGAGTTGTGGAGAGGGGGCAGGGATTGGCTATCTCCCCAGTGATCTTTTACATCTTTGTTGAGGCCATGGGAAGAGATTTGGAGTGTGTTACTATCAGTTTGCTTATGTACCCAACTCTGTCTCTCCTTTTCATCTTCTGCAGTGGATGCCATTTGGGTTCTGGAATGTTGCTTTGCCATGATTCTGGAATGGATGAAGACCAATAGGGTGGAACTGAACCTGGATAAGGCAGATATCGTTCTACTGGGGGTGCTACCAGATTGGCTAGGTTGTTGTCTCCCTAAATTGGATAACAGTTGGATGACAGTACCTTCCTCTTAGTAATGAAGTTTGTAACTTGAGGATGCTCCCATCCCTAGCCCTTAACTTGGGAATGCTCTTAGATGCAGCCCTTTTATTGGAACAACAGATACAGTACCTGTGTACATTGGCCTTTAACAATTTTAGATTTATTGCCCAGTTACACCCTAATCTGGATGAGGGGTCCCTGGTGATGTTGGTGCATGAAGGATCGACTACTGCATCATATTGCTGATAAAAATAAAACTGAACTTCCTGGTCTCTGAATTGTTTCCAGTAGCTATACAACAGTGATGTATTCCCTATATCCACACTGTACTATCTTGGTAACTTTGATCACTTGAGCAGCATCCCAATATCTTCCAAACTATCAACTGTTTTGGCACGTTCTGTTCACCGGGGACTACATTAGTGCAAGCATGTATGAAAATTGAAGATAATGGTATGATTGTGACTTTAGCACGTGATCTTTGAGATAAGGTGATTGCATATATGTTTGTATGCATCTGTTACCAATCCTGCTTTTCCTATTACTTCCCTGTTCCACTTTTTCAACTTATTTATTACAGCCAGGCATATATTGTAGACGTCTTAATTGTATTTCCTTTTGTAAAAGGCAGTGGAGCAGCTTATTAGAAATTGCCACTTGTATGAAAACCTGACTTGTTCAGTGTCTGTGCACCAAACCAAAGCTAAAGGCAAATCAGCTTGGCAGCTGTTTCTCGAAACTACACCTAGAAAGCGTGCCTTGGGATTTTGCGGCTAATGGCTTGGCCAGTCCTCATTGTTGCTGAAACTGAAACATGGCAAACTAAGTCTCATGAGAGCCTGATGCATGTCCTGGAGTGCTTGTCACTTTAATTCACGCTGAACATGTTTTGCTTCACTTGTTGTGTCACATTGTTTCCGCCTTTTTAGCTGTCCTCCTCCTCTTCACTGGCCTTCTAGCTTCTGGATGGATACTCACTGGCTATTTTTCATCGTGTAACTAACAGTCTCAGTCTAAGTGCATAATAGGGTATTTTGGAGCCTCTGCAGTGCCAAAGGGGGGTGCTCTTAGGATCTAGAGATTTTTCACCTGAGACGGTTTATTCTCATAGTCATGTACGGTATGCCGAGGTCATGTTGGGCAGACCTAGTAGTGGGTTTTTGTCATCTCTAACTAGCCTTATGAATGCTCCGGGGGACACCCAGCAGGGGATTTGGAACAGTCTGGTTCTGTTAGCTTTTCGCAGATTTTCTGGAAAATGATAGGTTGTGATCCTGATGTGTGTTTTGAATATCTATAGTAGTTCTGTGCTGAACGTTGATGCCATAAAACCTTTTGATCAGTCTCATTCACTTTCAAAGGAAGTGAAATTTTGGAGAAATGATCACGGGTGAAGTTCAAGGTTATGGTGCATGCATTACTTAGAGGATGGCTGCATATCTCTTCTGTTGCTGCAGAAGCAAAAGAAGTTATAGAGGAATGGAAAGATATATAGAAATAAATAAAATACAATAAAAACAGGGCCCTTGACTACTTTTCTGTGTTAAGATAAGTTCAGAAATGTCACAAAAAGAACGTTGAGGGGTCCTGAGAAACAACAGTATTGTGTAGATGGAATCTTCTTTCATGTTTCAGTTAAAAGGTCTGGAAAATTGGAAGACAATACTAACTTCACCTGTTTCTTGAAGCTGAACAAAACAGTGCTCTCCATCATATCTATTGCAGAGCTTACAGGGAAAAACTGTATTATAATTATCTGTAGTAAAACCAAAGTGTATCTACAGTGACTGTTCAAAATATAACATTTGGAAAGCCTGAGAAGGCTTAGAAGCTTAACCTGAGCCACATGGTGAGCCAAGATTTCTCCAAAGACTTTTTTTGAAGAAATGTTTTGATTTTTTCCCCCTTGGTTCTCTAGAAATAGAAAACCACTTTGCAGTATTATTTCCAGATTCTCTTTTCCCTTGTTGGGTATGGCCAGACATCAAATCTAAGATACACCAAATGTAGGACTTTGAGTGGGAAACAAAATAGTGACCTGAAATATAAAATATGGCTAAAAGTTTATATTTTAAGAGTTTCTAAATAAAGTAATTTGAATTGCTTTATATGCTTAAATATTGATATGGTAGCTGTTTTGAAGACACAAGTGTAAGCAAATGATGGCAAAGGGTATAAAGCAATACAATTTCTTTTGAAAGGGAAGTATGCAAAAAGGAACCACATACTGTACTGTACTGTATATGCATTTTTAATATAATGAGAAAGCAGAATGAAAAGAAATAAGAGAAACGGGGGCGGGGGGAGGACACTGCCAATACAGTTGCTGTTGCTACTGCTTCATATTGACAATGCAAAAAGCAAATATTTTAGTGAAGAAAGACAAAGCTGTGTTATAACCACCTCTGAGAAAATGTTGGAGGATTTCTTTTTAATCTGGAGAAATTGGGATAAATGTCCCCTACCCCACCCCAACCTGTTTTTCTTCCCACAAACAGGATGGTAAATTTCATAAGGCCATTTGTGCAGAGCTGTAATTTATACTACCAAGCTGTTAAGTTCATTACCAATTCCTGTTTTCAGCAATTACCAAGAAGTTGCTTTATTACCTTTGTCAAACTCATTGGTAACCTAATAAATAACCATACAATGTGTATGTAAGAGACAGGTTTTGATTTCTCGCAGCTTTTATAGAATTCTGGCCAGTCTAGAGAAGAGTGCTGTGTATGGATTGAGTCTTTTAGTGTGTTGAAAAGAGCCACTGGCATCATACTTCCAGATGTGCAGAAAAATATGAGGAAACAGAAGACCTTATTATAGGCTAGCATTTTTATGCAGTGTAGCTCTCGTACATAACCTATGGTGTGTTCTTACAAATTGTAAGTTTGTTGTTAGCTCCATTGGTGAGAGATTGAATACACAGAATTCTTAGCAGCTAGTAGAATAGATGAGCTGCCTAGATGCCCTAACTACAACCGATCTCGCCTGATTTCAGAAGCTAAGCAGGATTGGCCCTGGTTAGTATTTGGATGGGAGACCACCAGGGAATACCAGGTGCTGTAGGCACCTGGAGTAGGAACTGGCAAACCATTCCAGTATTCCTGCCAAGAAAACTCCATGGACATGGAGTCACCAAGAGTTGGTCACGACTGTAACGACACAACACACACACAGTAGAATAGACACAACAAATAGTATCATTTATTTTATTTATTTACTATGTTTTTCTCCTGCTTTTCTCCCTGAAAGGACCCAAGGCAGCTTACAGCATAAACAGTAGAGTGCGAAAAGATACATTAAGTGACTCAGCCACCTGATTGCTTTCTTTTGTTAATATCTTGTTACTAATTGGAAAAACTTGGAGAATCAGAAGGAGACCTTACAGCAGCAGCATTATAAATGAGAAAATCTATACTACCATTTGGTATTTTTTTACTTTAGTGAAGGGTTCTTTATGCCATGAAGTCATATTTGCCACGAACTAAATGGAACATAATGTGAAAGCTATATTGGAGGTAGATCTGTGGGCAATTTGAGTGAGTGTTAAGTTTTATTTATTTATTTATTTATTTATTTATTTAAAGTATTTTTACCCTGCCTTTCTCCTTGGAAAAGGACCCAAGACAGCTTACAGTAATGAGGGATAATATACATACCAATACAATTAAGACGTATTCAACTATTTGAGAAGAATAAATTGAGGGACATCTTACAGCATTAATAGACAATCATTACATTAAAGCAACACAGTAATAAGTAGTCATAAACACAAAGTCTATGTGAACCCATAGATTAATATAAAATACACATGGTAGTCCATCTTTCAGGGAAAGCTTGCCTGAAGAGAAAGGTTTTTGCTTGTTTCTAGAAGGCCAACAGAGATGAGGCAGTCCTGGCCTCTAGTGGCAGGGAGTTCCATAGTCTGGGCAAAGTAGTCGAGAAGGCCCTTTCATGGGTTCCCTTGAGACGTACCTGTGAGGGTGGCAGGATGGAGAGAAGGGTCGTGATAACCTTAACACCCAATTCGATTCATACTGTGAGATTCCGTCTTTGAGGTAGCTAGGACCCAGGTCATATAGTGCTTTGTAGGTCCAAGTCAGCACCTAAACTTTTCTGTATTTGTGGTCTTACTGTTTTTTGTTTGTTTGTTTGTTTTTGTCTCACAGAATGCTTTCTATTGCTTTTCTATGGAATTATGTGATATCAGTCAGTGTACTACTTCTGGTGTCTTCTGCACCTGTAACACATTTTGAGAAGGTTTATGGGCTTTATCGATACAGCCTAGATATGTGCAAAATATGTGTTGTGTTGGGCTCATTGTGTGTTGTGTTGCTCAACATAAACAATATTTAATTAAATTAAAAGTGAAATCTTAGGTACAAGAGTTTTGGGATGAACATGGCTTGAGGATAGTATCAATTATCCTCAGATCTCCTTTTTGGCGGTACCACATAATACATTTTTCATTAAGCACCTCTATGATATATATTGCTTTACTTCTATGCTGCTTAATGTCCTTGACTTTCATTTGTAGTGCTCTGTTGCTGAATTCTCTTTGATATAGGACCTGAGGACTGTTGCTGTTGTTGGGGGTTAACTTCTCTTGTATTCCTTCATAGGCTGCCTGCTGTTACCCGGGAAGATCATGAAACGAGGTCGACTTCCCAGCAGCAGTGAGGATTCTGACAATGGCAGTAAGTCTCTTTTTGTTGTGCTTGGATCACACTGGGATTAAGACTTAGTTAAAATCACATTTTTTAATATGACACTTTAAATAATAAAGGTGGGTATCAGCTATGTAGAGTGTTAGTAGGAAAAAAAGCTTTGCTAAAAATCAAACATAGTAGTTCAGCAGCAGTAAGGCATCCCAAAGGTTTGCTGCTGATTACACAGCGTGTGATAATAAATCTCTAAGTTTTTAAAAAATCTGAAGCTCTTTCTGGCAGTAAATGTTCAAGAAAATGTACACAGTATCATTTGCAAGTATTGTCAAGTTTTGGGGTTGAAACTTTGATTTGTAGCTATGTGTCAAGCTAATTTCACCATGTCAGCATTCACAAGTGAGGTTCGTAATATTCCTGTTTTGAAATGTACACTTGATCTGTCTGTCAAAACCCTTTAACACATAGAAAAGTTGATCTAGCTTTATGTGTTGGTACTCCTACTATACGGAGGTATTAGCATTCAGTAGGAGGAATGATTTCATGGGCAGTGGTTTGTAAAGGTTTTTGTGAATGGCTGTTTATGTTGATGGTGATGACACCAAGTAGAGAGATTGTTGGCAATGCATTGGCTTTCTCTTCAGTAGGTAGAAGGCAAATTTCCTTGAAGAACTATTTAAGTTGGGGACTCATTTATGGGCTGATCATTCATGACCAAGATAGTGTTCAAACTGAAATGTTGTTGTATTGGGCCATTGCCTATAAAATAATAGCTTGTTTGGGACATTTGGATCGCCATGTTTGCAGAAGAGAAGTTTAGATTGTAACCCAGTGGACAGCAGAGAGTTTCTTTTTGTTTGTGTTTTATCACCTAATATGCCTCTGGTGCTTTTGCAAAAGCACACACTGCTCAATTAAATATTTGTAAGCACATTCTTTCTCTGAACTTTTTCTGGGTATTTCGTCTGTTAATACAGTATTGCAGTAGATGTTCCCAGCTGAGGGAAATTGACATGATTATAATGGTTTTTAATTGTAATTATTTATTATTTGAAGCTTCATTTTACACATTGACTGTCATGGGAGAGCTTTTTGTGAGAATGTATGGACAGTCTCAGTTGTAGTTACGTTATGCTTAGGTAAGTTTATTACTTGGGAGAAATGAGTTTCTGAAATGAGTCCTTAGAGACTTGTTTTCCCTTTTTTATACAAGAAGCAAGAGGTTCATAGGCACTAGACGTTGTGTTTAGAGCCACTAAAAACTCTGATTATTAACCATAAAACTAACCAGAAGCTCAGGATTTTAGAAAGCTTTTTTATGGCACCACTTTTGAGGACTTCTTCACATACCGGTAATCAAGATAGCGGGATGAGAATTTGATGTCCTTCAGGTTTGAAATTATTACATGACTACTTTGCTGAGGGACAGAGCCTGCTTATGCAACTTCAGGGCAACTTTGTGATAGTATGAATTGTGAATTGTTTTGTAAGTTATACCTGAAGTGTAGCAATCGTATGACTTCGTCATTGTCTGCCCTTTGCTGTTTAGATCCCCAGGCGGATTGATGTAAATCAGTGTAATTTAAGCCATCAATTTAGATCATGATTTACCAGAGGAAACAGATTTAAACTGGTGATTTCTGTAACATTTCCTCTGATATGTTTCTTGAGTCATACACATCTGTCCACTAGAACATGTTATTTACAAGTACAATAATACTGTGGTTTACAAGTATTTTGCAAGACAAGAAAACATTTCTGATCAATTTTGCTTTAATCAATGAGCAGTGTCTTGCAATACAAGCTCTGGAGCAGGTCACATGATCACAGGTGAGCCAGTGGTGGTTCTCCCTCCCTCCCTCCCTCCCTACTGGATTGGGATGATTGTCTGGAACATTCTATCTCAGGCAAGCCTCTAAAGCAGAGGGAGGAGACAGGAACAGAGGTCTCCTCCCTTGTACCAGCCACAAAGCTTTCCAAAGGGGAGCTCAGGTTAATATTTTGTTTTGTTTTTTATTTTTATTTTATTTGTTTTCAACATCTCTTATTTTTCAAATAATTTATAGTCATGGGGCAGCTAGTCAAGTGAGTACATGGCTACAAGTTTTATTTTATTAATGTCACATTAAAAACGCAGAGTAAAATCCAGTTGTTAGTCTCAAGCAGAACAGATTCTACAGCCAGGTATCTAAACCATGGCGTGGACTTGGACTTCTAACCAACTTCTTTTGCGAGTTTTGGCATTTTGTGTGTACAGTATGTGGTCTGTAGGTCCCCAGAATGAATCATTTGAGTTTCCATTATTTCTTTATGGGGAAATTAGCTTTGATGTACAAATGCTTTAGTTTGCAAGCATGTTTCTGGAACAAATTATGCTCGCAAACCAGGGCATTATTCGAAGTCAGGCATGTCCAAACTTTGGCCCTCCATATGTTTTGGACCACAACTACCACAGTCCTTTGCCATTGGAAATAGAGGGTTGGAATTCTGGGAGTTGTGGTCCAAAACTTCAGGAGGGCCGAAGCTTGGACATGCCTGCTCTACATAGAGCAACCTACAGTATAGTATGTACTGCATGGAAGAAGGTTATAATATGTGTACTTGTAAAACAAAATTCTTAAAACAGCTCTTGACATGTTTCCTTTTTTGCCCTAGGGATGGAATCCCTCTCCCCCTTTTGCCTAAGGATTTTTCGTATGCCCCATGATTTTTTTTTCTTGTAGCAAAATATCGGGGCCTTTCCTTTACCTTTCCCTGGTTGCCTCTCTGCCTTAACTATATGTGTCTACCTTACACAGCCCCTTTCCACCCACAAGAGCAGTTTCACTCAGCCTGTGCCTTTTATATCATGTAAGTTTAGTCAACTGAAAAACAGAAGATGAAAGGCCAGAATTTGAAGCAAGAATTGTCTATCACTGTCTAGGGCTAAATGCTTAGGTTTGATTGTAGGCACCCCGGTTTGTGGGGGGGGGGGAATGTTATTTGTAAGATATAGTGGCCTGCTATGTTAATTACAAGAGTTAGCTTTAACAGTCGTTATACCTGAGGGTTAAGAAAGGAAAAAATGTGTATTTCATACCATTTTTCTCTTAATATAGATAATTTTTTAACTTGCAAAATTATTAAAAACTAAACACACAGCTAAAAACTACAACTAAACCCACATAAAGTTGAAATATTAAAATACATTGCTTATGTTATAAGATCACCACAAATTTAAAAACGTTTAGTCAGGAGTTTATGGTGTTGATCTGAGGTTTGTGTGATTTGATGTGGCTAATTGTTGCAGTCTTGGGGTACATTTTGGATGTGTTGCGTGGTCATGCATCCACTTGCAAAACCAAAATGTTCCCCAGCACGTTGTCAGCCATGGAAAGTTCTACAAACATTACACAAAAACATCAATATAATTTTAACCTTAAATATATATGATTATAGAATAACAGAGTTGGAAGGGGATTATAAGGCCACCAAGTCTAACCCCCGTTCAGTGAGGGAATCCACGTCAAAGCATATCTGACACATGGGTCACGAATGTTTTCTTGAACACCTTCCAGTGTTGGAGCATTCACCGCCTCCCGAGACAATAGTTTCCATTATAGTACTGTCACGATAGTTAGGAAGGTTTTCATAGTACTCAACTGTAATTGAGTTCATTATTTCATGATTTGCACTCTGGGTGACCGAAATATACCACTTTTCTCTTAATATAGAGAAACTTTTGACTTGCAAAATTATTAAAAACTAAGCACACAGCTAAAAATTACAACTAAAAGCACATACAGTTGTAATATTAAAATACATTGCTTATGTTATAAGATCACTGAAATTTAAAAAAGATCTAGTCAGGAGTCTTTGGTGTTGATCTGAGGTTCCATTATAGTACTGTTCCAATAGTTAGGAAGGTTTTCATAATGCTCAACTGAAACCTAGCGTCCTGTAATTGAGTTCATTACTGTATTTCATGATTTGCACTCTGGGTGATCGAGAGCAGATCCTGCCTCCTTTATGTGATGATCTTTCAGGTATTTGACAAGTGATCATCTTTCCTGCCCTCCTGTGAATGTGTTCCAGTTTGTCAGCACAGTGTGATTGCATAATGCCCATTCTATGAAGTGAAAAGTAATTTTCACTTTAAAAGGGGACATACAGCACATTTGTTGGTAATTGGTAGAATAAGATAGACACTGCTTTCTTGCAACGAATACTGTTGGTATAGATCAGGCATAGAGAGAGTATGGTTCCAGATAACACTGGGTTCTCCAGTTCCAATCTATCCTAAGCCTGCTTGGCTAGTGAAGAGATAAAATGGGAGTTATACTTTAACAGTGGTAGCTACCGTACTATAAGATCCTTGCTCCTCACATATATTATAGATTAACAACTGTATTTAACTTAATATGAAAAGCAAGAAACAATCAGCCAAGTTCCTGGATGACAATACTTAATAGTCTAGAGGTGTAACTTCAGTATTGCAAAGGAACTTAATTAACCCACAAAGCAAGTTTCTAGCAAGATACCATTAAAGATGAAGCTTCACCTTTGAATGCGACTCACACTATTACCTGACAGACATCCTGCCGGAGGCGGCAAAGTTAATTCATATTGGTATTGAGGATCTCCAGACTTCAGTAACCATGTTTAGATTCCCTGTTATAATAGTTCAGAGCATGTTCAATATATTTGAGCAGACACAGAAATGATCTGGGCTTCTTACCTGGGCTAGATCGATGTATGGATTTGGGAGGAGTCAATCAATTTCTTGTTCAAGGACAGGCTATTTATGACTTGAGGTTCATCTTTACATAGATTCAGAGCCTCGTGAGGTTAATTCAGGAAAAGCCCATGTGTTATTCTCAACCTTACAGTGTTACCTGAATACTGATGATTGAAAGATAAAATAAAATCACCCCCTTAAATATTTCACATAATGTGATAGCCCTATGATAGTCTCTGTAACTAAATTATAAGCTGCTGAATGAACAAGAAAACACAGTATCTGGCCAGGAAAAAATAAAGAGAAGCTGAACTGCTATACTAAAGACCTGTACAGAAGAGATAAACGTATGACAGCCTTCTCTGAGGAGGAATCTTGTCATAAAAACATGCAGTTCTAGAAAGTGAAATGAAAGATGTTCTGAAAGCTAGGAAGAAATAATTCACTAAGGATAGATGGAATAATGACAGAACTATTTCAAGTCACAGAGAATGAATCTGTCAGAACCCTAAATATGTCAACAAATGTGGAACACAAAACAATTGTCTACAAACTGGAAATGTTCAGTATACATTCCTGTCCCTAAGAATGGAGATTCCAAGGAACACAGGAATGATAAGTCCAACCCTTTGATTTCCTATGTAAGAAAAGTGATCCTTAAGGCATTGCAACAAAAGCTTTTTACCTTATATGGAGTGAGAAAGACCTGCTGTTCAGTCTGGATTTCTACAGGGAAGAGGCACTTGAGATCATATTCAAATATCCACTGGCTACTGGAGAGCACCAAAGAATTAAAAAGATCAGTACTGTATATAATTTATAGGCTGCTTTATAGAGCTTGATCCTCATTCGGAATCTTTCAGAGCTTTGAAAAACTGTTAGGGACTTCCTCCTCCCATCACACATGCTCCTACCCACGCTTGCATAGTCTCAGTTACTTTTTATGACTAATGCAGACACTCCTCTCCCAGCTCCTTTTATAGGCTGTTTTATAGACCTTGACTGTGTAGATCATGAGAAACTATGGTTTGTTTTGAAAGAAATGGATTGTGTCTCAGCACTCGATTCTCCTGATGCATAACCTGTATTGATAGGATGGTTTCATGCTGGCAGTTATGTCAGACAAGGATACACTTTATCCCCTTATCTGTTCAGTCTGTACAGTATATAGAACATGTCACATGGAAAGCCAGACTAGATGCAGGTGGTGGAGGATTGAATATTGGTGGAATCAATAATTTAAGATGCACAGAAAACACCATCTTATTGACAGAAAGCAGCAATGACACAAAGGAGACAAAACTATAACTGCTGAAGAACCATAGAATTTTAAGTGAAGAAACTGAAATAGAAGTTTTGTTCAGTCAGCAGTCCTAATGGGGACAGTAGCCCAAGAAATCAGAAGAAGACAAAGACTAGGAAGGACAGCGATGAAAGAATCAGGAAAGATCATCAAATGTCAGTGGAGACCATGACCAAAGTCATCCAACGTCTTGTATTTCCAGTCATGGCTGTGAAAGCTGGACAGTAAAGAAAGCTGACGGGGAAAAGGATATATCTATGTGATGTGGGTGGAGACAAACAATGGGCCCTTAATAAAGTCAATCCTGAATCATCTCTGGAAGCAAAAATATTGAAGCTGACGGTGTCATATTTTGGGAACATCATGAGAAGACAGGATTCTCAGGAAAATACAATAACACTGAGAAAATGTAATGGCAACAGGGGAAAAAAGAAAGATCAAATACAAGATGGACTGCCTCCCTAAAAGAACCACAGGCTTGAATTTATAAGTTCCAAGCGGGGCATTTGGGTACAAGGCATTTTTGAGATAGCTCATTCATAAGGTTGCCACTTGACGGCACATAACGATATAACTAAATTGTGACGTGGTGGCACATTATTACCAAGCTTAACAACAGGGATATCTGATATGTGATCTTATTCATCTATTATTGGCAGTCAAGGTATTTACAGGGGATATTTGATAAATTGTACTTTTACTATTTATTTTATTTTATTTTATTTATTTATTTTGAATATTTTTACTCCACCTTTCTCCTTGGAAAAGGACCTGAGGTGGTCAATATAATGAGGAACAATATACAGCCCAGAACACTTAAGACATAATTTATGTTAAGAACAGGGAATTAGAAGAGGCATCTTAGAACATTAAAACTACAAAGAGCATGCAAAAAGAAAAGAAACCATTATGAGGGGTGGAAAGTAACATGGAAAACAGTGGTGTTCTTATGAAATCAGTCAATGTAATCATGCATGGTAATCCATATAAAAATCACATAGTAGGTAATCCATAATTAAAGGAAAGCTTGCCTGAAGAGGAAGGTATTTGCCTGCTTCCGGAAAGACTGCAGAGATGGAGCAGTCCTGGCCTCCAGCAGGAGGGTGTTCCAAAGTCTGGGAGCAGTAACAGAGAAGGCCCTTTCATGGGTTCTTATGAGGCGCACCTGTGAAGGTGGCGGGTGGAGAGAAAGGACTCTCCTGATGACCTTAGCTCCCGAGACGGTTCATACTGTGAGATTTGATCTTTGAGGTTACTAGGAGAGGGCAAAACTACATAAAAGCTTTCATCTTATTGATGGCAGTAATAATGCAATTTCTGCTATCAAGCTAAAATGAGCCTTATATTGGGCCCTCCTACAGTTTTTGTAGATGGAAGACGGGTAGACATTACTGTCAATTAAGCAACTGCCTCCTGGTGTGGTGGTTAGTGAGTGAGCTGCTTCCAAGGGAATCTGGCACAACACCCTATCCATGAGAAGTTTGGAAACAGAGACTTGGAGTCATGCATTTTTCAACAACAAATCTGACTGTTTAGGTACTGAAGGCACATCTCAAACTAGGGTTTTAAAGGGGGTGTTTCACCACGAGTGGCAGAATCCAAAGCAACATCTTTAAGGTAGAAACATGCTAGGCTGCCAAAAATCCCATGCCCTTTTTTTCCCAGTGCACAAAATGTTTCATTTACTTGAGTCCAAATGAAAGGGGACTTCAGGACGTGACACAGTGTTTCTTAGGAAAAAAAATGGCAGGAGTCTCAGTTTGCCATATTGTCACATAATTGAAAATCCCACAGCTGCTACAAATTTAAAAACAGGCTCCATATTTTCCCACATCCTCTGTGACTCCCATTTCTCCCCTTCTTATCCAAGATAATAGGTGAAGGTGAGCAGTGGGGGATTCAGGACACATAGAAGAAAATAACTGCACTTCTTTACAGTGTGCTCGGTTTGCAGTAGAATTCATTATTACAAGATGTGATTGTCACCAATTTGCCCAGATTTGAAATGGGACTGAACAGGCCCATGGAAGAGAAGTCTACTAAGGACTGTTAGTGAAGGTGGTGATGTGTTACCTCTGGTATAGGAATCACCATAGTCCAGTATTAGAAATTTGAGTTAACACTTCCCTTCATTTCTAGAAGGATCACTCCTGAGAGGCAGCTTATTTCTGAGTATTTGTTGGTGGGATGAAATGGGGTGATTGTACTCAAGTTTTCTTGGAGGTGTCACACAGGCATCTTCTTGGCCCCCTGGGGAACAGAATGCTGCAGCAGGTGGCCTTGATCCAATGTGAGAGTTCTTACATTCTTAGTTCTAACACTTCATACCTGGGAACCTTTTTGAGATTGTACAATTAGCAATGTGATGTAGTGGTTTGGGACCCACAGAGATGTTGTGAAAAACGTTTTAGGCTCAATACACAAATTGCTGCTTTATGTGTTTGTCTGGGTGGGGGGGAGGTCACAGTTTTAGTTTTTGACCTGCAGAGCAAAAGTGAATTTATAACTTCATAATGGGCTGAATTACTATGAATTGGGCATGTTACTCCTTTTAACAAATCAATAAAATGCCTGTGCATTCTTGTGTGTACTTCCAATGGTTTCCCAAGAAATAATAATGTCATGAACTGTACATCACAACTATTTGACTTTTGACTCAAGTCTCCTTTAAGAACATAAAAATGATTTTCTGCTCAGTCAAATATAAAACTGCCAGGCTTGTCTAATATTATATTGACATCCATTTTTTTTAAAAAAAACTAATGCTAGATGACTCACTCTTCCCTGGAACATAAATAGGCATTTCCCTGATTGTTGTGACAAGTTAAGAACTCCTCCTGAAATCCGCCTAGGATTTTAAATAATACATATTGGAAATAGATAGACTCTTCTTTTTTTCAAGCAATCACCATGTTATCAACACAGTATAGTTGTGTGCTGGCAAGTGGGCTAGTAAATTCTCTTTCTGCATAAGTGTCTTCTATGAATTTGCTACAAGTTCATGTTATTGTTACTAGCAAGAATGATAAGATAAGGAATAGTATTGTTGAAGTGCACTTCATGTAAATTAAAGTGCTCATTCTTTATACAGAAGGATCTGATGTAGACCTCAGTGAAGAGCAGGGAATCTGGGGCAGATAGTATTTATGAACAGAGATGGGCACGAAATGTCAAAATGCCGTTTTGTTTCATTTTTTGTTTTGTTTCCTATGAAACAACTTTTTTTAAAAAAATTGTTTCATTTTTCATTTCATTTCATTTTGTTTTTGTTTTTTGCTTTTTTAACTTTTTTTTTTACTGTCGACCAGCCCAGCCGATCGGCGCTTTTAAAAAAACAACAAGCAGCAAAGCAGCTGTAGTGCAGGCCTGGCTAATCGGCACTTTTAAAAACACAAGTGCCAATCATAGAATCATAGAATCATAGAGTTGGAAGAGACCTCAAGGGGCTTCTAGTCCAACCCCCTGCCATGCAGGAACCCCCATCACAATATTTCCGACAGATGGCCATCCAGCCTCTGTTTAAAAACCTGCAAAGAAGGTGACTCAACCACCCTCCGCGGCAGCATATTCCACTGCCGAATAGCTCTAACTGTCATGAAGTTCTTCCTAATGTTCAAATGGAATCTCTTTTCCTGTAATTTGAAACCATTGCCCCGAGTCCCAGTCTCGGAAGCCATGGAAAACAAACCTGTTCCCTCTTCAATATGACATCCTTTCAAATATTTAAACATAGTTATATCCCCTCTCAGTCTTCTTTTTGAAAGGCTAAACATTCCCAGTTCCCTAAGCCGTTCTTCATAAGACATTTCCTCCAGACCCTCAACCATCCTGGTAGCCCTCCTCTGCACCCGCTCGAGGTTGTCAACATCCTTTTTAAATTGAGGCGCACATAACTGGACACAGTACTCCAGGTGGGGTCTGACAAGAGCAGAATAGAATGGTACTATCACTTCGCTTGATCTAGACACTATGGTTCTGTTGATACAACCAAGAATCACATTGGCTTTCCTGGCCGCCGCATCACACTGCTGACTCATGTTCAATTTGTGGTCCACCAAGACTCCCAGATCCCTTTCACAGGTACTATCCTCTAGCCAAGTATCCCCCATCTTATATTTGTGCAATTCATTTTTTTTAACCTAAATGTAGTACCCTACATTTCTCTCTGTTGAAATCCATTTCATTAGCTTTGGCCCAGCACTCTAGTCTGTCAAGGTCTTTTTGGATTTTCATGCTATCCTCTAGGGAATTAGCAGCCCCTCCCAATTTGGTATCATCTGCACATTTAATTAGCATACTCTCTATTCCTTCCTCCAAGTCATTAATAAACAAAATGAACAGCACTGGACCCAGAACAGAACCCTGGGGCACCCCACTGGTCACATCTCTCCAAGCTGAAGAGAGGCCATTTATGGTCACCCTTTGGGTGCAATTAGTCAACCAATTACAAATCCACCTAACAGTAGCACTATCTATCACACTTTCTACTAACTTCTTAGCAAGAATACCATGGGGAACCTTATCAAAGGCCTTACTAAAGTCCAGATAAACAATATCCACAGCATTCCCCTCATCCACTAGGCCTGTAATTCTATCAAAGAAAGACATCAAATTAGTCTGGCATGACTTGTTTTTAAGAAACCCGTGTTGACTTCTTGTAATGACAGCATTGTTTGTTAAATATTTGCAGACTGCCTGTTTAATAATCTGCTCTAGGATCTTTCCAGGAATTGAAGTCAAGCTGACTGGGCGGTAATTATTTGGGTCCTCTTTTCCCCCCTTTTTGAAGATGGGGACAACATTAGCCCTCCTCCAGTCGATGGGGACTTCCCCTGTTCTCCAGGACTTCTCAAATATTATTGCCAATGGTTCTGAAATTACTTCTGCCAGTTCTTTTAATATCCTTGGGTGTAATTCATCTGGCCCAGGAGACTTAAATTCATTTAATGTTTCCAGGTGTTCCTGTACCAGCTCTCTACCTATTCTATGTTGTAATTCCCATCCTACCTCATCTAGTCTTTGTCCCAGTGGATCTCTTTCTTCCTTTTTGGAGAAAACAGAGGCAAAGAAGGTGTTGAGTAGTTCTGCCTTTTCCTTGTCTCCTGTTAGTAACTGGTTATTATCGCCACGCAATCAGCTGTAGCACAGGCCCGGGCAATCAGTGCTTTTAAAAAGAACAAGTACCGATCAGCTGTAGTGTGGGCCCGGCCCATTGGCGCTTTTAAAAAAGATGAGCGCCGATCAGTTGTAGCACAGGCCCGGTTGATTGGTGTCTTTTCTTTTTAAAAAGGCCTCCCCGTAGGAGTCATCGGCTGCAGCAGTGGCCGCACTGGGCGGCGGGAGGCCTCTCCATCCTCCAGTAGGGGAAGATGCCGGATTGGGGGGGAGAACAAAAAATGAAATGAAATGAACCGAAAATTTTCATTTCGTTTCGTTTCGTTTTTATTTGATGGGTTATTTCATTTTTATTTCGTTAGGGAATGAAAAATTAAAAATGAAATGAAAAAAATCATTTTTTGCCCATCTCTATTTATGAACCTCTCTTGTCTTAAAGCTCCAGAGCACTGCCTTACCGAGTCCCAAACTCTCTAAAATCATGATTTGGGAGATGTGGCAGGCTGTTGGGGGTGGGGGGAACGTGAAAACTGCTGCCTACCCTTTTCATTCATAGAAGCCTCCACTGGATCAAAATGTTCCCTGTGAACAGAACAGCAACATTGGATCTGTACAGAAGCACTTTATGGCTCTAGAAAATATGCCTACAGTTCTGTCTACTTAGAAGAAGGATGGTGATAGATGTAGAATATTGACAGCAGTCTTTGATAGATTCATGGCTTGTCTTCTGTGTTGGACAACTGCTTTATTGGTTTTAAAGGTTTTGTTTTGCAGGCACTTTCCCCCACAAAGTGTTTGCCCTCTGGCTCATTGTGGCTTGCCTTCTGTGGGACCGGTGGGTGGGTCGTCTGTGATTCTACTATTTTGGCAGGCATAGAAGGAAGTCTGAAATAAGGTTTTATAATGGTGGCTTGGCAGCGCAGACAGTTCTAACCACTTTCATTTTCTGCTCCAGCTGCATGCATTTTCCACCAAATTGTGCTGCTGGCAAGTGCCCCCCCCCCCAAGAGCCCAGAAAGAAGCTCAGCAGATGGAAATACCAACACGAAGCAAGAGCGGTGGCTAGGCATGCCTCTATGTTGGAAGCTGTTGTGCATTCTGGTTTAGCAATGTTGAAGTGTTGTATTTACTGCAGGGGAAAGTGTGTGCAGCTTCCAAGAGTGCTCCAGCTTTGAAGTGTCAATGAAAAAACAGCAGCCGGGAGTGCTCCTAGGACACAGCTGGATGCTCTGCAGCTGCTTTTACAACAGTGTTCTGCATTATGCATTCTGTAGCTAATCTTCCGCCATGCAGCGTAGCATATTGGCTGCTGGCTCTGCTCCCTAGGACATCAGATCTGTTTTGGCATCTTATGGGGAAATGTTCATGTTAAAAATGTTGAAATCTTTCCCCCACCCCTCGGGCATAGAAGTGCATAACAGCAAAACTTGCAAACACTTGCACCGTATACTATGTGTAGTGGTGTCATTCCACAAGATACATGCATGTTTCTTCTGAAAGTATCATTTGTGGTCAAGCATGTTAGTATTTTTCACAAATCTCCTTTGCTTTGAGTTTTTGAGCCTCACTTTTCATATAGTAACTGTTGGGTTTTTATCTCATTTGTATAAATTAAATAACATAGAGCTGATATGGTTTAGACAATAGGTTTGACTGTACATAGAAGGGTTTTTACAACAATATCTTTTCTTGAGTGCAGTGCTTCTTTTCAGTAGTCATCAAGACTACTCCTGTCTTGGCTGTTCTCTCACTTCCTTTTGATTTTACTGCTTAGTTGTAAATCATAAGAAAGCAGCATAACCCAAAGATAAGTGTGAGTAAGGTTTGAATATCTTGCTATTAAAATTGGTGGTGGTGGGGTTCCTGATTTAAACTTATTGGACAGTTGCTGGTCTTTTTGCCACCCATGGATGAGCTATGTCAGAAGAATGGTTTTATTATTTAAATAAAGATAGGTGGTGGGCAGGAACTGGCAAAAACACTCCAGTATTCCTGCCAAGAAAACTCCATAGACATGGGGTCACGATGAGTCGGTCACGACTGTAACAATGCAACACACACACAGGTGGTGGGCAGAGAGAAATATATTTCACAATCTGATTTCAGCAAGGCCTGGGTATGTTCTAATGCGTGATACAGTACTTTCTATATACTGTAGCTGATTTTTTTTTAGTTATTGGCTTGCATTCACCTCTGCTCATAGATCATGAAACAATGTGGGTCATTCCAGGTGTGAGACATGAATTTCTTTATTTTTGTTTGTTGCCGAAGTGCTTTTTGGGCCAGCATGTATACTGTTCTCAGTCCTGTGTTTCTTTCCATGTCCTAGGCTTGTCCACCTGGTCCCAGCATTCTAGGTCTCAGCACCGGCGGAATTCATGTTCTAAGCACGAAGATCGAAAACCATCTGAGGTATTCTTTGTTAAATAACTTTGCATCTTGTTGAAACACAGATGTGCCTCCTTTTCCTAATACTTCTTTTCTTTCCTTTTCTGCTCCATCTCAGCTGGCACCCAGCAACCTTTCTTCTGGCCAGGAGATCAGGGAGCTCAGCTGCTGCCACAGTCCCTGCCAGCCTCAAGTTAGTTTTTTAGCCATGAATATTGGGTTAGTTTGGCACTGGCCCAAACTAGTTGGCTTGTTTCCTCCCCCCCCTCCCCCAAAAAGTCCTTTTCTTTCTTCCTTTTTTCCTTTCTTTTTCCTTTTTAAAAATATATTGGGGAAACTGTCTTTAATTTGTGGTAAACAGTGAACATGTGTTTTTTGGACTGTTTTCTGTGGTTTCTTAGCTGTTATGTGGCATTAATGAATATCCTTGTCCAGAAATGCTGTCAAACCAGAAATCTTTGTCTCTCTTGGTGCATCATAAACATTGCTTTGAGAGATGTAGGCGAAATTATGAAATGCACATTAGTTTTAAATTTTGCAGAGGCTCAGTAAGTGCAAACTGACGCATGCATTATAAATGGACAGGTGCATCCTAAGTGAATATACTGTAAGATTAAAATAAAATAGATTTATTTTTGATGGTTGAATTGATTGGATTCTGACCGGCTTCTGTTTTGGGTGTGGGCCTAATCAGTCCCATTACTCTACCCTCCTCCAATAATTAATAATTATTAATTATATTAAAGATTTATATATCAATAATAATAAAGATTTGTTCAAGAGAGTGCTGGTTTATATCAGTTGTCTCAAGGTATTCTAGATATAAAGAGTTAAGAAATACTTTACCAGTATCTTCTTCTGGTTGTACCCTGGGAATGTGCAGCTTGCCCAAGGCCGCATGGTGGCAAGACATCAAACAGACATGCTCCATGCGGTCTTGGCTGATCTCTTTCCCAGTAAGCACAGTAGGAATTTGAATTCCTAGGCCCTGGCATTGGAGCCAGATGCTCTAAGTCACTGAGCTATATTAACATTTCTCCTTTTATTTATCCACAGTGACTTCCCTGATACCATTATAGGCTTTTTCTTTATGAAAACTGAATAACTATGTATTTACATATTAATTTATAAATTTGTATTGTACTTTCTTGAGCAGTGGTCCCTAACCTTTGGTCCCCAGATGTTCTTGAACTACCTTCTCCCACAAATCCTAGCCAGGACAGTGAGTGGTGAAGGCTTCTAGGAGTGTGAATCCATGAACATTCAGGCAGGGCTGCATCTGGGGAGGGGCAGGGGTAGAAGTGCACTGGGTTCTGTGCTTTGGGGGAGGAGGGGCACCAAATGACAAAATAGTATTTGTTGGGGATGGGGCATGGAATCCATGTTTTCCCTGCATGACACAGACATAGTTGTGGCCCTGCATTCAGAGATCCCAAGGTTGGAACCCCTGTTCTAGAGACATGAAAGCCAAAATATGGATTGGTCTTCGTGAATGGGGATACACACGTCATCATGGTTAATTGCAGGTAGTTTATGACATGCTAGGGTGCATACTAGGCTCAGTTGAGTGCATGACAAACCTATGGCTTCTTGTCACTTAACAAAAACTTATCATGGCAGTTTACACCCTCCGTGAACGCCAACATCATTTTGGCCAAAGATGTTTTACAACTAATAAAGTGAATGGGTGTGCAAATATACAAAACCACCACTATTTGAAAGTGAAGAAATTATGTCAGGTTTTGATGTGTTGGCATGGGAGACAAATATAGCTGCTGCTTAGTTGGAACAAAAAGATTTGTAAAGCTTTTTTTAAGGAAATGCACCAAAGAAGTAAGGTGCAAAGCAGCATACTGGGAATTCCATAACAAAAAGGCTACTGGTGAGAATACTTTAGTTCCCCTGTTCTAATGGGTGAGCCCAGGAATATATCTCCTGATGGTGACCTAGGTGTGTGGATAGGCTTGTACTGGAAAAAGTAATTTGTTAGGTAACCCTTTTAAAATATAAACACTATTTGGTTATATTTCTTCAGTATTGGAGACAGAACTGCCTGTTTAAATGTATGTGTGCAGAACAGTTTCTTCCATTGAAATGAATGGAAAGAAAGCATTTCCCCTCTTCCTTGCGTTGTTTCATTGGGTGGAGTTTGGTCTTGGATTTTGAAACAGAAATGGAGTACTTTTCTCCTGAATTTGATGATGGAACTGTTTCCATTCCAAGTGGCCTTTTCTCCTTTCCTCTTTGCATTATCTGAAGATATCCCACAAATTCCAGTAAGCTGACTTTTAAAATATCAGTTTGTATATATGTTTGTTTAAAATATTTGCACCCATTGTTCTATGGGAAGACTTCCAGAACAACTTCAGTAAGATCATTAATAGACAAGATAATGTTTGCGCTCCAGGCTTCTAGACTGAGACATATGATGGAAAAAGAAACAAAGCAGCGGGAGGTGGGGAAGAGGAAAGCAAGAGAACTCCAGCACCAGCTCCGATAAATTATGTGTAGGTCCGTCACTGTTGCAGAGATCAGTAATTCTACAGTCTTGGCTCTAGGCATGCTGGTTGCATCTGCAGAACAGCGGGGATTGCAGTAGGAGGCTGTGACTCTTGGAAATTATACCCTTGATGTTCCATTAAATCCTCCTTTGTCTTGTAGCCAAAACAACTCACCACAAATGTTCAAGCTTAAAAAGTGTTCACACCCTGTTTTTCCCCTCCAGACAGTTATTAAAACTAATAAAAAAGCATTTGCCTGGCAGAAGAGCAACGTTACTCTGAAGCTTGTGATCTTTGGTATCATTTGTAGATGTTGGCAAATAACAAGGCTTCATGGTGCCACCCTTTCCCACCAAAGGTGATGTTTGCTTGTAGTTTTTACACATGTTCTAGGATCTTGGCTTCCTTCAGCACTAGGCAGTGTAGCCTTTACTGAGGAATGATGAGATTTGAAATCCAGACACATCTGGAGATATTCAGGTTGCTTTTCAGTAAACTGATTTCAGATAGTGAAGACCTACCTTGCTGCTGATGATTTTTATTACCTGTAACCTATCTCTTGACTTCAGTTCTTAGCTTGATTCTAGTTTTCCCTAGGATAGAGGAAGATAATGTTAGTTCAGCATCTTGACCTAGAGAGGGGCAGAGGGAACCTGTGGCTTGACACATAGCATCACTCTCTATTTCATTTTGCTGTTGCTGCTGGCCATGGGGTCGACCGCTGTTGGGGGACCTGCCTTTGAATGACATACGGAAAGCCCCAGCTTCTCTATTCCTGTTGTAAAAAAAGGGTGGGGAGTTAAGAGTTCCAAGTTATTTTTCTCTGAAACAATAGAAAACAGAAAGAGTGCAGGATTTTCTGAGGAAACTGGAGTGGTTAACATGGTAGGTGAACCCCTTTTCCAACTTTTTTCAAGTATGAATCTTATATAGGCAAATACGGATTTTGCCAGTCTATCCCTTTTTTGAGTTTGGTTGTTGTTGGGGGGAGGATTCTCTGAGAACTTATCCCTGCTTTAAACCTGACTACACCCCAGAGTCAATACGGATGGAAAAATCGCCCATCCTTTTTATATGTTAGGTATTTGCATGGAAGGGTGATATTATACCTGGAGTGAATTATACTTGGCTTAACTTCATGTATGGCAAGCCTATACAGTTTTCAAAATATCTGGTCTGGGAAGTATGTGAATGTTACGGTGATAGGACAAAAGTGAAAAGTCAATGACATAAATTGTAGTAAGGCAGACTGGTATACAGTCAGAGCCCCATATCTGTGGGGAATTGTTTCCACAATCTTCTGTGGATGCCTGAAACCACATATATGAGGAATCCTATATACAGCATACAAAGGAGTAGGACAAAAGCCACAATGGGGCATCCCTTTTATGTTTTATATAGGACTGCAACACACTGCAGATAAGTGGAAGTGCAGATGCTGATCTCACTGACATATGGATCCGGCCATAGAGAATTATACTTCACCCTGGGAGTGTTTAGGGGGAAAACACACAAGTACTCCAAGCATTTACACTACAGAATATAAACTTCTAGAATCAGTCTAGAAGTAGTTTAAGGATTTCAGCCATATAAACAAAAAAATGCCCCTCTCCTCTGTCCCCAATTTATTTCCAGCTTTATAAGTGTATGGGGTGGAACTGGCCCTCTTCCCTTGTCCCTGTGTGGTTAAGAAACCAAAGAGTTTTCATAGGAAACATTTAAGCGTGGTGGCATTCTTGTGGCACTGCATTGTCTGATTTATTTATTTTTCTGCCTGTAGGAAAATTATCTAGCTTCTATCTGCACCTCCATTTCTTAAGCTCTGGACAAATATCCTTTTGTTCTATGTGACATTCAGCAATTACTGTTAACGCAGAGGCTTGAAAATGGAGTGCTAAGCACAAATTATTTGTTTTATTTGTAATACTTTGTTCTCAAGGTGCGTGGGGAGAAGGCATGCATAGTCTTGCTCCTTTTTAATACCTGCCATGGTGTCGATTTCATTTTTCTGATTGGAAGTGAAAAAAAGTCAAGTGCAGGGAAATGCAAAACCATAGTTGATGGACCCAGATGTGTGATGCATGCTGGGGTAGCAGCCACATCCCTGGATGCTTGTGGCTGATTAACTTCCTATAACTTCCTGTTCAGAGCAAAGTTTGGACTGTGAGTGTAAAGGAGTTTTCAGTCTGAGTCACAGATGGTGCTCTGGTGTGATGAGCAAGGCAGGGGTACAAGAAGATTTTTTTGCAGAGGATCTATACATTGCCTGAGTGATATCTTGATTAAATGACAAAAAGCCATCATTTGAATCATGTGTCCTCTGGTGGCCAGTTTGGTGTACTTTGTTCTTGCTTTGCTGATGATCAGTTGGCCGGGAATTGTCACTTGGTTCTACCCTTTTGGGTATTAGCTTAACTGTGGTTTAAGCTCTACTCAGAGTTGAGGGATGCTTATTCTTAAAATCAGGCACAGGGATGGAACAAATTTGTATCCCGCCATAATTTGTGTGCTTAAAATAGCACAAATCTTGGTGTAGAGGGTCAAATAAAAATATAACTGATGGTGTGAGCTTAATCCTCACTCACTTTTTACATGTGCAAATTCATCGCCAGTTATTTTTAAGCACAGATTGGAATAAACTAGTTATTTTTAAAACACTAGGTTAACCTAGTAACTTTCCGTCCAGTGAGCACCAAATGCAAATCGTTTCGTGACTTAATTTGGCCCTGATTAGTTTAACATGTACAACAACTTCAGGAGCTTTTAATCGTTTTAGCCAACTTGTTTTGGTATGACTGTAACCCGTAGTGGATGCACAGATAGAGCCACAGATGGGCAAATGAGAAAGGGACCTCATTTGTGGCAGCAGCAAGAGCAGAGAGGGGTGCTCTTTTGTTTCAAGTTTTCTGTCTGAAGTATGAAAGTGCTACTGTCACATGAAAGTAGCCAGAAGCAGAGTGAAAGAAGCATCGAGTCGAGGTGTGCCTATGTGTGAGAGAGGATACTGGATCCTTCTTTTCCAGAGATGAGGAATGGAACAAGCAGGAACAGATAACCTCCTCCCCCCCCCCCAAAAAACCCCAAACATTTTGAAAAAAGCGAAGGAAACAAATCTGAGTAAGGGTACCACTAAGCTTTTATTAGCAGATAAATGTCATGCCAATGCAAGGATTCCAAGAATGTTCTGTGTATCTTCCCCTTTCCTTCTGCCTTGTTCACTCTGAATTATGACACTGGATGTTTCTTCTCAACCTCAGTTATTCTAATGAGTTGGGGAAGACAGTACAGCTATTCTGCAGTGAAAATAAAGAAATAATTGCTCAGCATATTTCAAAGGTCAGAGAGACTCAAAATATTTTAATTAAAAAAACCCTTCTTTGATTAGTTAGGAAATGGATCTATATAGCCATTTGCTTGTGTACATCAGTATAGTACTGAATCAGTGGCCTCTAAGTAGAGTAAATTGTAACTCTTGATTAACCCTGCTCAACTCGTGTAAACACTTTATGGTGTCTGAAACATGAATAGCATAAAAACTTCTGGGAATCAGGTTTTTTTAAAGGGGGAAGAGTTAACACATTAAAAAAATAAAGGGAAAATGCATGACACTTAAGACTTCCCTGGCAGTAGCTCCTCTGTTTTCTCATTTCTCCTTCTAGCTTGCTTGTTGGACACTGTTCTCCATTATCTACTGCCTGCCCCACTTCCTCCACTTTGCTTGCTGGGTGTTGCCCTCTGATCCCCAATCTCTTTTAACTACTCTTTTTCACCTATATTCTCTTACTTGCTTTCTGGTACTCCTCTGACTTCTTCTGTCATCTCTCTGCCCTTCCCGACTGAACTATCTTGCTGTTGTGCTTTGTGGCATAAATGCACCGGTTTATTGCGCTGGTCACCATGATTGTAAATGTAAGTTTTGGACATTAGGGGGGTTGTTAGCTGATAATCAAATGGCTGTGAAACTAGGGAGGTTGTAAGCCCATTAGACATCAGCAGTCCTCTGTACCTTTTAGTAACATATACTGTATTAAAAATAACACACATTGGAAATAGTCAGGGGTGAGAGATCAGGTTGCTAGGCTGAGGAAACTCACTTAAGCTACAAGAAGAACAATGTTTTGGAAGAGGAAACAAGGACATTGTAGTTGGGAAATTGTGTCACCTGCGGTAATAAATGCCATTTTCTTTTCGAGTTCAAAATTAATAGATGAATGCATAATTATATGAACTAAAACTTTTCCCATTTCTAAACTAAATTAGATTTCTGAATCATCTAACTAATTTCTTCTCTAATTGGGTTTTATCTGCTACAATCCCAAACCCTGCTTTTAACACATAAAATTCACATGTCATCTGCTTTGTAAGAAGTAGCTTTTCTCTATAGCCCATTTAGAAAGGGTCCCAGATGTTCACAATACAGTGGTGCATTGAGATTTGAAATTAATTTGTTCCTCAGGATGCTGCATATGACAAAAAAAAATCGTATCTTGAAGCGTTGTTTCCTGTAGGAATGCATGGGAAATGTAATAATCTGTTCCGGAGGTCAGAAAACAGTCAAAAAAAAATCTTTTTTGTTGTTCAAACCTCTTTATAAAGTATACCTTAAAGGCATGAAGTGCAGGACACCCACACCCACACCTGGCAATGCAAACACACAGAAAAAAGCAGGGAAGTGGTGAGGATCAGATCTCCCTGCTTCACAATCCAATAAAATGCAATGCAAAAAGCTCAGAAAAAAGCAAGGAAACAGCAAATACCAGCTCCCTACCTTTCCACCGCTTGAGAAATACATGAAAAGATATCCAAAAAGTCCAAAAAAACCTGGATACCCTCTCCAAAATGGCTCCAAATTTCTTCACACAAAATGCTCCACACTCCATGCTGCATGCTACTCACAGACTCCAGGATGCATGGGGCTGGCCTTATAAACCTCCAGGCACAATGTGTCCTGGGGAAACTTTTTTCATATTTTGGGGGTGGGGGCTAAATTTTCATAAGGCAGGGAATCCCATATCCACAGATTTTGTTTTGCAACTTGAGTTTTTCATAACTCGAGATGATCGTATCTCGAGGTACCACTGTACATGAATAGGGAAGGAAGGCTATTATCATTGTCCCTCTTTCCTTTATCAAATTTGCTACCAACTCTGTGACCCTAGCAGGTTTATATAAGGTATAACTAAGAACCCTGTGCACCTACATAGCTGTGCCTATAAACATTTGGGGGAGGCTCATGAGTGGAGCTTTGGTTAGAGCGGATATTGACCTCATGATGGAATAACCCTGAAAGCTAGAGGTTGCCTTAATACAGTCAATCCTGGGTCTCACAGTGTTGATTTTAAATAAATAAGTAAATTCGGAAAAGTTCCTTTTTGTATAAAACTTCAAATTCCATAGCCAGCATGATTGGAGGCCATGAAGGCTGTGGGATTCTGAGAATTCTTCTACAACTTTGCTCCTGTCAATTTAAACAATGTGTCGTCCATTCAAAATGATTGTGATAAAGCCACTGTGAGAGTCTGTCAGGGAAGCTATGTTATGCGGCTCATAGTTCTCCTGCCATTTATGCATTGGAGCTATTCTTAGGATAATTGTTTATAGGAAGTTTAGATTCCAGGAAGACAATGTGGTCCTGACATTTAGACATCAGGAATTAATTTATTGGATAATTACTAATGTAGGTAACCTAGGCATTGTTTGCTGCCAGTCACATAATGGATGTACAGGTATATCATTTTCCTAACAGCATTGACGATATGATTTAATATCTTTTAGGGAAATTATTGCAGGACCATAGTTTCAGAATTTCCAGAGTAATGGGACAGTGCTTTGTTGGACATACACAGTTCGGCACTCCTTTATGGTCATTTGGTCATTTAGCCCAGCAATTCCTCTTCTGATTGACAGCTGATATAAGCAGAGGCCTTTGCAAGCCCTTCTGCAGTGCTTTCCTCTACAAGTGTCAGGAATTGAACTTGATGTGTTAAAAGATATGGAAAGCATGAGCAGTGCCATTTGGTTATAGGGATGTGATCAGCTCTGTGCTCTAAGCTTCTCTTAAAATGCAGATACCAGTAATATAGCCAGTGCTGAGACCCTTATTCTGCAAGGGTAGGGGGGTTGTTATTAAACAAACACCTGCTTTCTTGTTTATGATGATGAGAACGTCTGGTCACTTTGCACAGCACTGTCATGTGAATTAAGGAGTGTGAGTAACAAAACTGTGGGTCATGAATCCCATTAATGTGTCCCCCCCCCCCTTTCAGCCAGCTGAAGTGGTTTGCCATTTGGCCTCTTAATAAGCTGTGTCAGTTTAGTGCTGATACAATGACCTTGGTGTGCACTGTGCTCCATGGTTACCGTGAAGGTGTGACTCACCCAGTGTAAATATCAAATGGCAGCGTCTCATCCTCCTCCCCTTTCTTACTTGTATTCTTGGCAGGTATTTCGGACAGACCTGATCACTGCCATGAAGCTGCCTGATTCTTACCAGCTGAACCCTGACGAATACTATGTGTTGGCGGATCCATGGCGACAGGAATGGGAGAAAGGCGTTCAGGTGCCAGTCAGTCCCGGGACTATCCCAGAACCAGTAGCCAGGTATATAGTTTCTGCAGTTGTTAAGAAAGCAACATAGCTATCTGCCTAATGTTTTCAGCACATTACTTCAAATCGACATTTTTAATTTCTACGGAAATGAGATTTTCCATTTAAGCTGATGGACCTGCAATTAGCAAGGTCAGGAACTTCGAGGATGTGTTTCTCCTATGTGTGTTGTGTCGTTACAGTCGTGACTGACTCTTTGTGACCCCATGTCCATGGAGTTTTCTTGGCAGGAATACTGGAGTGGTTTGCCAGTTCCTACTCCAGGCGCCTACAGCACATGGTATTCCCCGGTGGTCTCCCATCCAAGTACTAACCCAGGGCCGACCCTGCTTAGCTTCTGAAATCGGGCGAGATCAGATGTTGGAGACATCCCTCAACATTTGTTGATTTTAAATAAATAAGTATCTCCTATGATAACTACTAGTTTCCGAGAGGAGGAGAGGCAAGCTCTCCCTCTTCCTCTGACATAGTTCTTCAGTGCAGCTGGCTGTACAGTTGGGCTAATAGGCAAGGAATAGAGGAGTATTAGTAAGTTGTCCCAAGTCTGCCACAAAAAAAAAAAATCTGCTGGATTACTAATAGGCAGATGACCTGTAGTTTTTTCCAGGCTGCTGTTTGTCATAAAGCTCTTCCCAGACTCTTCCTAGTGTATCCCGTGACCCATGTGGCATCAGTTCAGATGTTAACAGGAAAATCTGTTCTGTGTTTGAGCAAAGAGTTTTGCATTTTCCCCCTCTTGCTGCCTCTCTGGATGTGGAACATGCAATTGTTGACTCCAGTCAGGATATGGTATGAAATGTGTGATCAGTTCTGGATCTCTGTCGAAAAGTTGCATCTTGGTAATTGTTGCTGAAAATGTACAAATGTTGGAGAGTATACATGATCACCAGAGCCTGTGGGAAATCCAGCTTGCAAACTTTCCTGTGGTTTTCCAGCACAGTCTCTCTTGCTATTGTATACCTGTTTTCCATTTCTTCTTTGGGAAGTCTCAGTGTTACACGGAACTTGCAACCAGATGGATCAACAAAATGATTTACAGCAGCCTGCTCTGAGAACCTGAAACTCTAACGTTCAACCAGAACTAAATCTTTCCGAGTAAACCTTAACACAAATGTAGCCCCTCTATTGTGCATTCATTTAGATAGCAGAAAAACCTTAGTAGAAGTGTAGAAATCTGCTTTGTAACCAGGTAGCCCATTGCTGCTGCTATGTCTGATCACAGTTCTCATAAGCCTCGGGCAAAACTTTTCCCATCACCCACTTATAAGTAAGAGATGCTTAGAGCTGAACTTGGAACCAATGGTATGCATCATCTGTACTTTAAAGGTAAACTATAGATCCTCTCCATAATTGAGATTTGAACACAAATCACTGGTTCTCAAGTCCAAACATAAAGGAGCAGAAATGTTCCATAACAGACGGTGCTGGGAGCTTATTTATGATTTATTACTTTAATTTGTACAGGCATGCCTCATTTTACGAAGGTCTCTGTTAACATAATTTTCAGTTGAAAAATGAAAAGCCATTGAAAATAATGCCTCGGTTTATGAATTATTTTCTGCAATACCTTGGTTTACAAAAAAAATTGAAGCAACTTTCCCCAGGATGCATTGCGCCCCCCCATGCATTTCGGTTTACGAATTTTTCACAATATGAAACGTCCTGGGAGAACGCATTACATTCGTAAACCTCCATTGTGCACTGCTTCCATGAGTATCGAGGCACTACTTTGGGCTGATAACATAAAGACAAACACAGTCAAGATAAAACAATAAACTAGACACAGTATAAACAATCTTTTTTCATTGGGGATTTCTTTGTTAAATGCTATAGATATGTGTATACAGTTCTCTGTCTGTAACCTCCAGCCCTTGTTTGCAGCATGATTCTTAACTCATTGTTCATGTCCAGCCTAAAAATGTGACCTAATGTTACAAAGCAGATCTGTGGCTGCATAATTCATTTTGCAAGTGGTTTCTAGCCTATTCTTTAAACTTGAATTTTGTCATGTCCAAGTCTTCTAAGCTGTACAAATCTGACTCATTCAATTGAGAATCAGGAAGGAAGAGAGTGGTTTACAAACACTTTAGAAAACATTGATTTTTAACCCTAGTTGTCTCTCTGTAGCTCCCACCTTCATCTCTTTACCCTCTAAGGCTTTATATTGCCATGCTCAAGCCATCTTTTAGTCAATGTAAGAATCTTTTGTAGGTGTCTAGTTCCACTTAGCATGATGTAACTATAGAAATAGATTTCCTAGATTACCAAGTGGGATGTGGGCTTTTTAGTTTCCCTGCTTTCTCTATTTTTAGAACTGTTTTTATGTAACCTTTTAAAAATAGCTGAACATGGGGGATTGTGGCAAAGACATTAAAGTTAAGACATTAAAGTTAAGGTATAAAATGTGGCCACAGTAATGTTCCACAACAGGCATAGTCTCCCCACAATGAGAACGTGAAGACTTAACACGTCTGTATTCCTCACCAATAGGCACTAGTCCTAATTAATACTTCCGGCTAGTGGAGAACACTGACAATCTGGACAGAGATTTCATATTCACATCCTACTTTCCTCCTATAATTTGTGTAAGGTTTTTTGGGTTTTTTTTTGGCATGGGAGAAAACATACTTTCTTGCTTGTATAGGAATTATCAGCGCAATGGGCACTTTAGCTGTATTAGAACTGTGCCATGCTCTCAAAATTTTGTAGGTGCCCCTTAATACCTTTCTGTCACTCTGTGTTGCATCCTTTTGGAGAGCAGATTAAGAATTTCAGTAGGTGTGTCTCAATAAGATGCCATCCTTACAGTTTTTCTGGAACAATAAAAGGACCTACTATCGATTGCCAGATGGCTGTTCCTGAATCCATTCATGCTTCATCAAATGACATTGAAAGAGCACAGATGCAGAGTCATCTTCATTTGCTGAAATAGAGTGCTGTAAAGTGATTGTTTTGTATATTAAGTGAAATATTATTGGCTTTTTCTTTGCCTCATTTGTAGTATTCCTTTGCCTTATGGTTTGTGCAGGGTTCATTATCAGTGTCGGCAAAATGATCGTGAAATTAACGCTTCTGGAAAAATGTGTAGATTCCAACTTCCCACTCTTATTTCCAGGATGATACTGTGATATTTATCACTTGAAATGTGTCACAACCTGCCTTGAAGACATTTTAAGTGGAAAGGCGAGTTTGAGGGTTTTCGATAAATGATAAAATTAAGCATGTTTGTAATACTGCCACACTTCCCTTCAGAGCTGCAAGATCACAAATCTCCCCACCCCAACCATCTTTGTAGAAGCTTCTGGCAGTATTTGTCTAAGCGAGACTGAGGCTTTCCTGTCTTCAGCAGTGAAATTAACCCCTCTGTTTGCTGCACTTCCAGGGTTGTGTCTGAAACGAAAGCAGTCATGTTTACTAGACCTCGGAAGTACATCCTTTCCTCAGGGTCTGAGCCCCCTGAGCTTGGATACGTCGACATCCGAACGTTGGCAGAGAGCGTCTGTCGCTATGACCTTAACTACATGGATGTGGCGTGGTTGGAACTAGCCAATGAAGAATTCAAAGAAATGGGTGAGTGGAGCATCTGTATATAATAACTACAGGTGGGTGTTGCTGTGAGCAACTGACAGGCGGGAGGCCATGCGGTAGTGGTATAATATAGCAGCCACTTCATAGTATCTATGGCTAAGCTGGATGCTCTGGATATAGAAAAGACATGCTTTCCAAGTTTTATGTATGTGTTTCAGTGTATGGAGGGTAGGTGGGTTATGGGATGTAGATGGGTGGTAAGATGACAGGCATTTCTCACAACTAGGATTCCTAGGACTTGTTTGAAGGATGAAGGAAAGGGGAAAACAGGTAAGAAATCCATTTCAGCCAAGCTGCAGTAACAGAATACTTTACAGTGCTTAAGGGTTAACTAGGGATAGCAGAACTTTATGAAATTTTGGAGTTTTTTAGACTTGATAGAAAATATGTGACTCACCTTTTAATTTATCATAAGCTGACATTTCATGGTTCAGAAATGTCTACAAAACATCAGGCCAAATAAAATAAAATAAAATAAAGTCCACAGCAGCCCCAAACAACTGAGTCCATAAAAGCATGGCACCCAAAAAATAATAGGGTGGGGCCCAGGTAAGTTGTTTTGTAAGCATGTTCTTCTGATACAAACTGTTACCTCCTTTGGGATTAACCAGCATATCTTTGATAGAGACATTTGGAGATATGTAGAGGTGCTCCTTCAGGAATTGACTCTCAAGTTATTTTGAGCTTTGGACTTTGAATTCAGTTTGGAAATGACCAGGTTGCTAGTGCAGCTCTTCTACAGCTTGGTATAATGCATAAACAGTGGCCCTGTTTGGCACAAATTCTATCTCCCTCCAAGGCAGTGTCATGTAGAAGGTATTGACCTTGCTGACTGATGGCAACAATCTGGCCAAAATCCTGTTCCTTAGTATAGGAAATCACACTAAAGGAGGCCTGTTGAATCCCTGGAGATTGAATGAGTCAACTTCCCTGTAAGTTCCATTGATTTAAATGGGCCAAAAGTAAGTTACAGAAGAGGCTTATTTAAATCAATGGAATGTATGGAGGAGTTGACTAAATCCCCATTGATTGAGCAGCGCTGCTTTAGTGTGATTTACTCCACTAAGCAACAGGATTTTGACTATTACTGTACGTCTGTGGTGGTAGATCAACACATTTTTCAACATGGTTTAAAAAGGTGCATGGCCCACTGATTCATTAATTCAGCATTGGCATATAGAATTCATTGGTGGCAGACTGCTTCTGGTGGCTTAGGAACGATTTTTGCCCTCCCCGTGATTATGAAAACCTGTACCACGGACACAGACACGCACGCCTCACTTCTGTGTTGTCTGACCTAAAAGAGGCAAACTTAAGTGGAGTGGAGTTACACTCAAATGGCACAACATCATGACCCCCAACTTCTTTGCGGGGAATGGGATGATAATTTGTGATTTTCTTAAAAAAAGTTTTATTTTATAGTTCAGAGGGCTAGAGGGGGAGCCATGGGGCCGAAGGACCAAACGGGACCATCAGATGCCTCAGTGGTGCAAAAGTGCACCTTTCCTGTTGCTTTTGTAAATTGATGCAACAGGTTGGGCCTCTGTGTACCTGTTGTTTTTACAACAATTGCTATTGGATTGATTTCTCAGGAATGCCTGAGCTGGATGAATACACTATGGAGAGAATCATGGAAGAATTTGAACAGCGATGCTACGACAACATGAACCATGCGATTGAGACTGAGGAGGGGCTTGGAATTGAGTATGATGAAGATGTGGTCTGTGACGTTTGCCAGTCACCTGATGGCGAAGATGGCAATGAGATGGTGTTTTGTGACAAATGCAATATTTGCGTTCATCAGGTACAGACGCAATAAAAAATACTTTTGATACTAGTTTGCCTAGTCTGTCATGGGCTTTTCCTTATTCTCCAGTATTCTAAGCATGGCCCTTTGTCAATAAAGCTTGATAAGTAAGAAAGGGGTATCTCCCCCCCCCCCGTTTGCTATAGTGGAAATATATTTAGGTCTCCAGTAGGATCAAGTGCTGTTGAGCTCCATATATTGTTCATTTTGCAGAATGACTTCAGAGTGTTTGTTTGATTTTAATTATATAAAATAATCTTGATAAGCTGACAGATGTTTTGCATTGTGATTACACTGTGAGTGACACACCCTTCAGATGGTCAGAAAACTAACATCAGCTTCACCTACGGTTTCTGTCCTGACACCCGCCACCTTTGCAACAAAAGGCAATGATAACGCCATCATTCTGCTTTCTCTGCCCTTGGAGCAAAAGCTGAGCCAAGGGACCAGAGCAGTAACATTATTCATGCCTTTTGGAACACAACCCCTCCTTCTCTTTCTTGCTTTACCTTCTCATCTTTCAGGTGGATGTAGGTATAAATATGTCATGTTCTTATTTTAGTTTCCAAGTCCTGGCTTAAATCTACTTGAGTTAATGTTTAGCCAAGGCAGCCACTTGGCTTTCCTTTTACTGTCACAGCTGGTTGAGATAGTCCTCTTGACTTCCTGTTCCAGCTTCCTACATAGCTCAGTGATACGTTTCACTCATGCCTAGAGGAAGGCTGGTGGTTGGTGCAGTGGCCATGAGTGATAAAAATAACTTTTGTGTGGTCAGGATTCTGTGGACTGTGGTTATGTCTGCAGCTGACTTTGCACATGGTCCTGCCACATCTCACTATGGCTCATGCATCGACAGTGCTTTCCACATGACCCAGCAGATAGGTTCCTGAGGCACCGCAGCTATTTGGAGTCTTGATCACTCAGAAACTGTGGGGATAATCATGCATTCAGCTTACACTTGTTTTGGTTCAAAAGGCTGTATCTAGTGTCGTTGGGGGGGGGGCAGGCTGCCTGAATTTGTATGCACATATATGCATCCCCACATCTTGGCTCTTATGCACACAGATGTTCCCCCTCATATGCTGCTAGGATGCCCCTTTCCTTCCACAGTTTCCACAGAGATTGCTGGTTGCAGGTTGGTATGATCTGGAAAGCCAAAAAATCACATTACCTCCTAGTAGCTTTGCAAAAGAGGTAGGTATAGTCCTGATGGCTTGGAGAGCTGCTCAGGAAGCCACTGAGTGCTGTGTGTAAAGCATTTATATTAATGCAAACATTTGGCCACAATAAAAGGAAACAGTAGATTTAATTAAAAATCCTTCCTGGATCCATGTGTTCCTAGTTTGGATTTGCTTTAGGTTGTCTCAGCTTCACCTGCCTGTTTCTAATATGACATACTTTTCACATTTTTAGTGAGAATGAGTTAGAAAATTATTGTAATAATCTTTTGTGCCCCAAAAGTGCTATAGAAGTATTAAGTGCCACAACTTATGATGATCTGCTAATATTTTAACTTAACATGCATTTCCCGTCTGTGTTGTTCGGGTACGTAGGCATGCTACGGCATCTTAAAAGTTCCAGAAGGCAGCTGGCTGTGCCGAACCTGTGCTCTGGGTGTTCAACCGAAGTGTTTGTTATGTCCTAAGAAAGGTGGAGCCATGAAGCCAACGCGGAGTGGGACTAAGTGGGTTCACGTTAGCTGCGCCCTTTGGATTCCAGAGGTAAGTCTTTGGAGCATCCGACCGTTTGCATATTTTCAGAGTGGTCGATGTGCCCTTCTGCATATTTCCCCTTGTAGCTCCACGTATTTGGCTGAATTCCTTCCCTTGCTGTCTGGGAATGTCTTTCCCAAGAGTAATTTGTCCAAGGCTTGATCTCTGTTAAATGAAGTTTTACAGTGCACATTGACACTGATGAACACAGGGGTTAAGGGAACTGAGCCAGCAGTGGAGGAAGAGTTAGATAAAAATGAAACTCAGGGTTGCATTTTGTTCTGATAGCTTTGTTACAGAATGTATTTAAACTGACTGTTGGGTACTAGAAGAAGTAACTTTGTGTTTCTGTCTGGAGTAGAATAAACAACCCACAATGGTTGTTCTGATCTTTAATTTTTTTCATTATTTCGTGATTTGTGTATGTGTGTTTTCTGTTTATCTCTAGGTGAGCATTGGCAGCCCAGAAAAGATGGAACCCATCACAAAGGTCTCCCACATTCCCAGCAGCAGATGGGCACTGGTGTGCAGTCTCTGCAGTGAGAAGTTTGGGGCATCGATACAGGTAAGTGGCCTGAGTATTGCAAACATCTTGCAAATTCTGTTGGTCAAGAAGTACTGTTTTATTTTAATCCTGCCCTTTAATCGTAGAGGGTAAAACAGGTCAATTAAATTTTACATCTATAGTTTACAAATATTTAAAAGCTGTAAAACAATCTAAAAAAACCCTGCCCTATCTCAATTGCCTGTTGATTCCCAAAAAGCCTTTCTAAAGAGGTAGGTTTTCATGAAAAACACATTATAGAGGGTTTCATTACAACTTCGTTTAATATTTTAATCTCAAGGAGGCTTTGGATTTAAAGGGGACAGGTCGGTTTTTGGTTCTGGGGCTTCATAGAAGAGATCTTGGACACAGAAAGGAGTGTTGGTTTAGATGGCTCCTATGTGACATGTTAAATATGAGATTGACTCCATAAGGGAAGCCATGACTTTGCATTTGCAAGAGTTGATGAGTGTTTTTAGTGATAAGACATTTTGGAAGTCGCTTGTTCTTTGGGCCACTGAGGGTTGGGGAGGACTTCATGGCAAGTAACAACAATACATGTCATCTTAGCAGTTTGGCTTTCTGGGATCTGCTGTGGTCTCTCAAATTTGCTTTGCTTAGAAAAGCTGAAGAAAAGTTTGAGTCGTGTCTCCCAGTCTCTTGTTCTTTCTCTTTTTATGGGAAAGTACCTTGGATTGTCCCATGCTCTCTCTCTTCTTTTAGAAACACCCCCTCCCTGGCCAACGTACCCTTACACTGTCAGGAGCTCACCACTTCTGAAGTAACTGATAGCCAATAAATTGTATATTATGCTTGAAAACATGACCGAGCAGAATCATGGTCCCTAAGTTTGTTGGGGTGTCAGTCTTCCTGCAAACACAGCATGCAGTTCATGTGCTCCGCATGAACTATATTACCCAACACAACTGCTGGGAGCTTAGTGGTAGCAGCTACTGTGTGTGTGTGTGTGTGTGTGTGTGTGTGTGTGTGCGTGCATGCAGGTGTGTGCATGTACTCATGCTTCATGTGTGTGCGCTATATGTTGGATGCTTGTTTGTGTAACCTCTCCTTAAAAAAATTAACACAACATCTGTTGGGAAGAAGGATTTTCTGTGATTTGTGTTGTTGGAGGTCTGCTAGGAAGAAAAATATTGTAGAATTAGTGACTTATGTCCATTGGTGTATAATGGCGAATCTTTGTGAGCACTTACCACTCCTTCTTCATCTGCTGACCAGCCTTCCTAGCTTCCTAGGGATAGGATGATCTATCTATCTATCTATCTATCTATCTATCTATCTATCTATCTATC
>JAHTLZ010000330.1:28918030-28974175 GCA_023846285.1 Phrynocephalus versicolor
ATCTATCTATCTATCTATCTATCTATCTATCTATCTATCTATCTATCTATCTATCTATCTATCTATCTATCTATCTATCTATCTATCTATCTATCTATCTATCTATGTAATTTGTGTGTGTGTGTGCTGTAGGCAGTTCATGTTGTTTTACCATTCAGTTAGCAGTTCTTTCATGTTTATGGATAAAATATTTATTAAGGCAGAGGAAACACTTTGCAGTGCTTGGATTTTAGAATCTTAATAAATATTTCATGCATATACATGGATGAAAGAACTGCTACCTGAACAGTGAGCTAACCTGATTCTATTCTATTCTTTTTAAAAAAATATATAAGAATGACCATTGCTTGTTTGGAGAAGAAGGCAGGCTTGTGATAGAGCAATGTTTACACTCTCTTATCTAAGGGAAGAAGGGGAGCCTTTCCGAGAGCATCCCCTTGGCTACCCGGAAGACTGAACTTGACTAGAGGAAAAGGGCATATGCCCCAGTTGTTGCGCCTTTCCTTATTCCTCTTTGCGCTGTGAATCATTTGCACTCCCAAGATCCAGACGGCTTATTCTGCCCTTTGCCAGAGGCTCTGTTTAGTACTCCAATTTTCATAGGAGTTGTAAAACAGAATCTAGAATATGGATCATGGAAGTGGTAACTGATGTGTGGTGCATTAATAAATAAATACTGTTAAGTCCTTATAGACTTTCATATATATTTTTCTTGAGTTTTCCTTGAGGAATGGGGAAGTTTTTCACCTCCATTGCCATTCTAGTGATGAATACTTGAAACAGCTGTGTGGAGGTACCATCCTGGATGCTTCCTGTTCTTCTTTCTGAAAGTGCTGCAGAGTTGACCATTTGAAGGGAAACATACAAAAACTGCCACTCTGGAGCAGAACATTGTTATTGTTGGCTGCAGCGCTAGCGGCGTTATTTAAAAGCAGCATCCTTCACTTGAACAAGGTGTTTAATTCTGGCTCTCTACCATTACTCCTGCACATAGACTAGGTTTATCAATATTATCTACTATGCCTTTTTGTCCTCTAGGGAAGAGGTTAGCTGGTTTAGAGGAGCATGGCATTTAGGCAAGTTTCATGCTGAATTTATATGTGGAATGGTAATCTTGCCGGTGGCTTTCATTGCTTTGTAGGATGCCTGTTGCACAGTTGTTTGCTCAACCAGCTGCAGAACCAGATGTGCAACAGGCACCCTGCAAAATAATGCTAACTGCTTATATGACTGCCATTCCGCATACTAGAAATCCTGCAGACTATTATTAGTCTTTTTTATTTTCTATGATGTGTGTTCCCTTGGGCCTATGAACAGTGCATGAACAAGTGGTTATAATACTTCCTGCCACTGGCAGTCTTTTATATTGCTGTTTTTAGTTTCTTAGACTAAGATTGCATAGGGTCTTTTGTCATTAAAAAGAGTTACAGGACATGTGTAATATAGAAGTTACATAGCTGGAAGTTTAACTTGAGATATCTCTGTTGCAGTTATTCTTAACCTTTTACAAAACAATATCTGATTTCCCTCTCCAGAAAAATGTGCATGAACACATAAAGATAACATTTTACATTTGATTTTCAGAGTACCAGAAAAGAAATCAAAGGAAGGAAAAATGCTTTTATACCCAGTATGTAAATCTTTGGAGCCCATGGACCCCAGGCTAAGGATTGGGGTTTTTTTTTTTTTACAAGGCTAGGTTAGGGAACATAAGGTTGCATTGAGGTTTATTTAATCTTTTAATCTCAGTTTTCAATACAGATTATCGTTTTTCCTCCTGCTTGTTTGATAAGGCTAATGGCACGTGACACATGAACCTTGTGGCTCTTCACTCCATAGGGGCGTTCAAGAGTGCTAGTTCTGTCTCACTTGCGCCACACGCAATGTAAATGATAATATGTTTCCCATACATAGTTCAGCCATGGAAACTGTTTTCATGCTTAAAGAGAAACTGCCTTCAGGAACATGAAAAGATACTACCATTACATTACTATGTAAAAATAATTGTTTTCAGTTGATCTCTTATACGCTTGGCAGTAGTTCAATGGCATAACCTTTAAGGTACTGACAGGCCCTGGGAATAATCACATCTATCAGTTCTGTGCTGCAGTGTTGCCATGTAGAGTGTTGACGCTTGAAAGAATCCCTAACAGAACAAAATTGACTCTCTTGATCATCTGTGCTTTAGATTCAGTGACAGCAGTCAAGGGCAGACAGACGTTTATTGCTGCTGCTAAAACAGCATCTTGTATAGTCAAAAGAGGCAGAGATAAAACATTTTCCTTTAAAAATATCTAAAATTGGCAAGACTCATCACTAGGGGAAAATTGACCCTTCCTTGCTAACGAACATGGTGTTATGTTGTTTTGTTCTGCATGCATTTAGACAGAACAGATAAAATCTGTGCATAGCTGTTAATGTTACTGAGGCCATAGACATAATACTGTATATCACATTTTTCAGTCTATAAGATGACCCCCACTTTTCCAAACCAAAGTCACAGTTTGGCAACCATGTGGCTGTCTTATCAGCTTACTTCTGGGTGTAAGACAACCCTCAATTTTTATTCTAACAATTTTAGACAAAAATAAAGTCTTCTACATGGAAAAATGCTGTATATTTGCATTAGTATATTTTGTAGATTGAAAAATGGTAGTGCATCACACAGCTGCATCAGTATGGCTGTGGTCCCTAGTTTAAATAACTCCATGGCTGGTCCAAGATGTTTTGCTGATTGAACCGAAGGATAAGATGCTACCTCTTCCAATTTCATGTATGAATACAAAATGCATGAGCAGTTGAATATTTCTGCATACTAGTGATGGGAGAGTGTTCTTTGCTGTACCTGAGGCTGTAGGTAGCTTGTAAAAGGAAGATACAAGATGGGCTTTGCAGCATTTGAATTTCTCCTACAGAAAGTTGCTTCTTCCTTAGCATCTCCCTCCTGAAATGAGTGCCTCACTTTGTCTAACGACAGGACCGGCCCTGTCAAGATACTGTTTTCTTCTTCTTTAATATTCCTAATAGATTTCAGAAAGTGGCAGGAGGCCTTGCACATAAAATTCCATCTCCACCATCAGCTTGACCTCATTTTTTTCCTGTCAAAACTTTCTTGAGGTGTAAGAGTGGGCACTGCCATAGCACTTAAAGTAAAAGGGTGCTCCCTTTTTAATAGAGAAAATGTCCAGCATATGCTGTTGAGGAAGACAAGAGGGCACTGTCTCTCTTACTATTTTGCATATTATGCTTCCTTGTTTATTTTACTGAAACAAATGGATCTGCAGCTTCTATAGTTTAAAATGCATTGTGTACTTCTACATCTGGCTCCTGAATCCACCTGAGCAGGGGAAACTCCAAAGATAATTGGTTCCTTTTACAAAAATCTATATAAATGTCCTTCTGCAGCACGTGTCTGTCTTGTATCTAGGCTAAGAGTGATATACTGTATACCTGTCACCATGAATGTCAGTGCCATTTGTTCACTCTTAGCACCTACCTTCATTAGAGTTGGGGAGGGGAAGCTTTCAAGAGAGAGAAGATGAGCATAGAGTGTATAAAGGAAATATTATCTTAGATACTGCTTGTTGGAACACATTGTGAAAAATAAGCTATTTTGTGTTGGGAAAGGTACAAAGAGGAAAGAAAGGACAATTTGTTTCTGAGATAGAGAAAGGTGTTCAGAAGTACCGGTATTTGTTTTATGTGGGACTGTGCTTTTTTTTAGAAGGTCCAAGAGCTTGTGGACTTGGCTTATATAAAGGTAGTTGTAATCTCCCATTCAGGTGTTCATTTGAAGCTACACTTCCTTAGTGTTAGTAATGCTTTCCAATGTGTTCACGTACAAAAACCCTTTAGTCCTCATAGTGTAAGAATGTGAAGACCATTAAGGACAAATAATTGTTCCAAAGGATTTTGTTAATTTATAAACTGCAGTGGATGAGAATCATGATTGATAATGTTTGATATGGTAGCTCTCTGAAAAGATTTACATTAGTGCACCCTCCTTCCAGTACTCTAGGCTATGATGATGATCCTTTGCCATGTCTAATTTGACTGGCATACATTTTGGTGGCTTTTAGGCCTCATGATTTTATAGACACTAACCCAAGGTTGTAGCTCTCCTGATGGTGCTGAACCGCTATTCCTGTCATTCTTTACCATTTGCCAGTGTGTTCGGGGCTCACAGGAATACAAATCCAGCAGCATCTGTGAACATCAAGTTTCCTGGTCCTGCTATAATCTGATAAGCCTAATTTGGTAGTGTTGTTCCTTATGTTGTTGACCTTACACATATAAATTGATTTGTAGTCTTACAGCTCCAGGAGTATTTTGGGCTACACAAGGAGTAGTACAGTTGTCAGGCTATACACCAGCAGTTCCTCCCCATGTTATTCTTGGCTACAGCTTTTATATTCAGGTGTTAGGTAATTTACAAGCATAATGTGTAGCTTGCTATGTATTTATTTAACCTTGGATCCAATGGAAGCCTAATAAAAGTGGAAGGCACTTCTACTTTTAGAGTGGGTGAGTGGGTTTGTACTCAGATTTATGTGGATTACCTTCATTGTTGCAGCCCTTAGAACAGTGCTGACTGCCACTCTGGAAAGTCTATGGACAGATAGAGGAGGAGGAGGCAGGAAATTTCTGTCACGTCTATTGGAGTCCACAAACAGTTCTTCAGATACACGTCAGTTTGAATATATTTTTGGCTCAATTTGTACTTGAAAGAGCACCTGATCAGTCGTTGCATAGAAAAGATAACATCTTATTAAATTTCATGCTCTTTAAACAAGCTAGAAGTTATGAAACATAAATGTTCAAGATTTGTAACTTTGTTTTTAAATCCCTCTCCACTTACAGTGTTCGGTGAAAAACTGCCGCACAGCCTTCCACGTCACTTGTGCGTTTGATCGTGGCTTGGAGATGAAGACGATTCTTGCCGACAATGATGAAGTCAAATTCAAATCCTACTGCCCAAAGCACAGTTCCATCAAGAAACCAGATGAAGAAAACCTCAGTGAATTTACTAGCCAGGAAAATGAGAATGGTACACAGGATAGTTCTCCTCCTGCTCACATAGAGCCCTTTGACAGCATGGATCAAAACCAGGAGGAGGCCCACAGAGTCAGTGTTCGTAAGCAGAAGCTTCAGCAACTGGAGGACGAGTTTTATGCCTTTGTGAATTCTTCAGAAGTTGCTAAATCCCTACAGCTTCCAGAAGACTCCGTAGAATTCCTGTACCAGTACTGGAAGCTGAAGAGGAAATCTAACTTCAACAAACCCTTGATCACCCCAAAGAAAGATGAAGAAGACAATCTAGCCAAACGGGAGCAGGATGTTCTGTTCAGGCGACTACAGCTTTTCACTCACCTGCGACAAGATTTGGAGAGAGTAAGCTACTATGTTTGTTCAGAGAGCTTGTGCTTTCTCCACTTTGTTAATTGAGCAACTCATAAGCAGTCCTGCTTTAGAGGTCAATAGTGGTCCAAAGGCAGTTTACATAGTTGACTGTTGTGAGGTGATTGTTTTTCTGAATGTCAGGTTTTAGTTCAGAAGTATATAGAGGAGTGGTTTTTTTAAAGAAAATAAGTATTTGCATTAGTTACCCTGCCGCTCATTCAACACTAATAAGAAGCAGCCACATATCAGTATAACTGTGCTGGGGGTTATTTGTTTATTTATTTATTTATTTATTTATTTATTTATTTATTTATTTATTTATTTATTTATTTTTACAACTTATATGCCGCCCACTACCCAAAGGTCTCTGAGTATGTATCATCCAGACTGGAAAGTAGTGAATTATCAGGGATTCTTGTTCCAAATCTTAAGATTTTTGTTGTTCAAATATCATGTTCTTTTTGATTTAAGAATTGCAAGTTTTCACTTTATTATTCTTTTAAAAATCTGATTTCTCAGTCTTTCTCATATAATGTTTGTAAATCTCAGTATATTTTTCAAGTCACCTTGGAAAGCATTAGTAATGTGTGGATGTTGTATTGTTTAGGTACGAAACCTCACATACATGGTGACTCGAAGGGAAAAAATAAAAAGATCTGTTTGCAAAGTCCAGGAACAGATATTCAATCTTTATACAAATCTTATGGAGCATGAAAGGGTTTCAGGTGAGTGACCCTTCCTTTACATTATTTATTTATTTATTTATTTATTTATTTATTAGTGCACTTATATCCCGCCCATCTTCCAGAAAGGAACTCTGGGCGGCTAACAATAAAACAAAATAAAAAATAACAAAATACAGTACAAGGAAGAGAGGCAGAGCCCAAAAGGGATGACGCAGGCGGGAAAGATAAAAGCAAACAAAAAAAACAAACGATAACTTAAGTAAAAAGGTTGCCAAATGCCTCCTTAAAAAGCTAGGTTTTCAAAGCCCTTTTGAAGGTGGGCAGGGACTCTGCAAGGCGCAGCTCACTGGGGAGATGGTTCCACAGTGTGGGGCTGACCACAGAGAAGACGCGGTCACGCATACGTGATTTCCACGCCTCTCTGGGGGTGGCAACCCTCAGTGAGCGCGCCTGCGCCAGTATCGTGGGTCTGGTCCCAGTTGATCTCTGAGAGATACGCTCCGCCAAGTATGGCATGGTAAAAATAATGGCCATATTTTGTTTTGGAATTAAAATGAATGCTCTTATGCACAGCAATTGATTATATTTCATTGGTTCACTTCTTCCACAGCCCTCTTGCAGACTGGTGAGAATCCATAGCCCCTTATCAACATTTTGAATATGCAGAAGTGGGTAGTTTAATGAAGGTCTATTTCTGCAGTCGTCAAGACTTAGCTATTTTTTTCTTAGTAACTCCAGCTTCCCAAAAATCTATCCAGAACCAAGAATATTAATGGCAGGTCTTGTTCAGGTTAATTCATTATGACTAAATGTTAGGTATGTATGAGCAATGTAGATAATGTTCGTCATATGTGTAATATTCTTGCCGCATATTGGCAGCAAATCTAGTACTACATTTCTTTTGGCTCAGCAAGACGGAGAGAAAACAAATACACCTTCAACTGCTGTATATAGTTAAGTTCCACCAAGCATAACAAAATAATTTTAATTATTTTCTTTAAAGTTGCTGTCACATTCACGTGTGGAGTTGTAACCAACGTGCCCTCTAATTTTCATCCCCACTATGCAGGGCTTCTTTTTGTGCTTGTGTGAAAATTCCCCCTGCCCGCTGTTATAACAAAAATGGTTGCAACTGGTGCGTAGGGTTTTCCCTCCCCTGCGCAGAAGGGGCTGGGAGGTAAGTGCATGCATGCATGCACATGGCTTAGAGGGAGCCTTGGTTGTAATGGTTTCCTTAGTTTTGCTTTAGTTTGTATTAGTATAACCTTTGAATGCAGAGCTAGAAAGGCATCTGCAGGTCCACGTGGGCGCCTCTTCGGTCGCCACCACCGATGTTCCGGGTGAGTGGCATGGGCGCCTCTTCTCCTGCCGCCCCCCCCCAATGTTCTGGGCGGGCGGGCCGGGGGGCCTTTTTCTGCCCCCCCCCCCCAAGTTCTGGGCGAGTGGCATGGGTGCCTCTTCTGCCACCACCCCCAATGTTCTGGGTGAGCGGCACAGACACTTCTTCTGCCACCGCCCCCAAAGTTCTGGACGAGCGGCGCTGGTGTCTCTTTTGCCAGGCATCTCTAAAATGGGCTGGTCACCTTAAGGACCTGCATGGTCAGTTGGCCTTTGAACTTCCTGCCGGATTTGAATCATAGGATAAGACTGCCACCTTTAAGTATCTGTTCAGAAAAAGTTGTTTATGCTTTCAGTCTTCAAACCGAACTAGTTATATGTTGCTTTCTGCCAAATTCTTGCCTGTTCTGCCTAAGCCTTTTTCTCTGGAAGTCATCAGGGCCAGGATGATGGAGCCATGGAGGGCTTGAGATACAAATGTAGATACACACAAACATTGCATATGCCCAATGAATTCTATTTTGTTCAGTGGATCACAATGTACACAGTCCTGGGCTGCTCATACTATTAGTCAGTAAGCAGATCCAAGACTTTCTTGAATTCTAGGCCTGACTATTCCTGGGTTTAAGACAAGGGTATGCTGTTGAAAACAAGACTAGAGTAGAAGTATTTCACAGGCCAGTGATGATTCTGTTGGAAAAAAGGTCAGGAGGGATACATGCATAAATAAATAAACAGAACTGTATATGTTTATGTACTCCACTTCAAACGGAAGATGAAAATATGAGCTCAGAATGTTTATTCCAAAATTTCACTGATATGATTTAACTTAATTTTTACTTAATCAGGACAATCTAGCTGACATTCAGAAATCAGGTAGCCTATTGCCTACGGCTCAGTTTTGTGAATGTTGTTCACAATTGGCATATTTTAGTTATGCTACAATTCCCCCTTTAACGAATATATTAATTGAATATGTTAGGACAAAGGGCTGGATCCACATTAGAGATGGACACTTACTGTGGATTGGTCCCACAGGCACCCCGGATTCCACGTGCTGCCTCCTCCCAACAGATAGCACATCTGAAACGGCACTGCGGCCTTCTCTGCCTGCCTCATCCTCTGAGAGGATGCCTGCAAGAGGAGATGGGGACAGAATCCAGGGTACCAACACAATACTTGTTTGTGGGTCCAATCTGCTGAATCCTGTGAAACCATGGCAACTGCTCTTTTCCAATACAAACATATATCCTATTGAAATCAATGGGTAGTTGTTACCTTTGACTTTTTTGCCACGGGAATAAATGGGCTTTTAACTTCAGTCAATACTATTTAGATCCGGTTTAGTGGTTTAGTAATTTAAGAAAAAGCTGTGTTGTATGTGAAGCTTAAAATAGTTGAATTCTTGAAATAGTCATGAAATAACCATGAACACATTTGTTTGTGTCTTTCCAGGTATGCCTTCCTCTTTCTCCTCTATGGAAAACATGGTGCTTTTCAATAGTTCACCGCTTGACCCAGATGCACCTAAGATAGAGGATCTAAAATGGCATTCAGCTTTTTTCAGAAAGCAAATGGGCATGTCATTGAATCACTCCTTGAAAAAGACACAGAAAAGAGAGAAAATGAGGATGACCTCTGGGCCTGATGACAAACCTTTACTTAAGCAGCCTAGCCAAAGGGAGGGCCTAGCAATTCCTGGCAGCTTTTTCAACTTTGAAAAGTCATTTGCAGAAGCACAAATTGGATCAGCACAACAGAAGAATGGGATTGTTACAGCAGACCATAGGAAGAGGAGAGACAATCATTCTCACTGTGACTTGATGAAGATGGGCTTGAAGGAGAAACCTCCCAAACACAACCACAAACCTCTGAGATCCAACGAACTGTCTCAGAGGCAGTTAGACAACAAAAGGGCCGTAAATCACCCTAGTGGCAGGTCAGCACCTGGAACCCGGAGGGATATGGCCCCTAAATGCAATGGATCCTTTTTCAAAATAAACTATAACCCAGCTCCAGTTAAAGTGCCTACAACACCCAGAAGCCCTGTGAAAAACTGGGGAGGATTCAGAATTCCAAAGAAAGGGGAAAGGCAACAGCAGGGAGAAGGACAGGAAGAGGCATGCCGCCAAAACTCTACCTACCCTTACTCGGATCTGGGTCAAATGTCCCCTAAAGACAGGGTGAAAAGCAACCTTAAGGTGGACAGTGAGAATGACGGGTACGCCCCTGATGCGGAGATGAGTGATTCTGAAACAGAGATAACCGAGAAGAAATGCAGACAGCAAAGACTCGGTTCAAACAGCACTATTCCCAGAAGGACAGACATTATTAGGAGAAGCATCCTTGCTTCCTGACTAGAGAGTGGCACACAGTAACAGCACTGGAGGCAGTGGAAGTTCAGCCTGGGGAGAAAAAATCCACTATGTTATTTATTGGTGAGACGAGGAGGAAGGGTAGATGTGGCTACAAGACAAACCAACGCTGAACCTGTTTCCCTTGGGCTGTAGAAATATGTTTACGTGCATTTCTGTAAGAGTTTGCCCTCCACCCCTTCTTGTGTCTATGAAATTTGAGTCTCTAGTTATAACTGTCCTGATGAAAATGATCTAAGAAAATGAATGTGCTATGCCAAGCTATTGGTTGAACACTAGTTTGAAAAACCACATAAAAATCAAACCATATGGGTTGGTCATGGAGTTGGGAGACCATGGTTTCGATGGATAGCACTGAGGATTTTCCTCTCTGTCCCTGAAAAGCACAAGCTGTTAGTATACGGGAGGATAAAGAATTAGATCTAGTGGTTCTGACCACTCTGCACTGCTTCACCCGTTATAGATTGTCACTTTCATTAGGCTATGTTAGGATTGAGTCCAAGTAGTCTGCAGGTTTCTTTGTTTTAAAATCAGGAGGTTGGCAGCTGAATACCTTCTTAAGCCCCTGAAGCATTGTCAAACCCATCAGGCAGGTGAGACAAACTTACCATGACTATTACATACCTAAAGGGATAGAACCAAACTGCCCAGTTATAAAAATATTGACAGCAGCACACAGTGCTTTTCTGAAGGGACCCAGATGAAGTGTGTACAAAAACTACTCAGCTCCTCAAATTTGGAGGGTGTCTATGTCTTAAAGTACTTGATCTTGTTCTGAGAAAGAAGGTAGGTTTGTAGCCAGCTTTATTCTGCTGGCACCTGCCCATCTGATATACAGTGACAATTCAAATGGGAGACAGAATGTGTCTGCGTTGCAAATACCCTTAGGATTTGCTGTCATGTCATACTTTGTTCACCAGTCCAGGAATTGTAGTACTGCGATGGATGAGCCATTTTTTCAAGAAAGAATTCTTAGGACATGATCAAACTACAATTCCCAGGCCATGACAGGTAAACTTGAAATTTGCCATGAAGACATGACCACATTTCTGAAGGTGCCGGTTGGCAGCCTTTCTCAATGTGCACTAATGGTATGTGTTGGGATATGCAAGTTTCTGACACACAAGGGTTAATTTAAATAGAAAAAGAAGGATGTAATAAATATATATGTATATTTTTTGAATGAAATGGAACGGCAATAAGATATGAGTAGCGCTTTAAATTCAAGCCAATTTAACAACACGATTTCATGATATGGAGTAGATTTGATTAAGGAGCTCGTGTTCTGAATACTTCATTTGAAAAAAAAATTGCAATAACTAGAAAGTAAGCCATCAGCAATAATAAGATAAACAGATCGTTAAGAGTCTATTTTCTGCACCCAGGAGAGTGCATCTGTAATACACATATGAACAGATAGTTTTAGGCTGCTGTTAGTTTTGGGACTCAACTTGAATATAAAATTAGAGATAACCCAGTTATAAGAAAGTTTGAGCAACAGCAGTTTCTTTTTTAATAGACAGCTGCCCTTGTAATTCATCAACATCAGTATTCAATCATTTACACTGTGTTCACTAGATTTTCACTGTAACCCCTTCTCTAACATAAACATGGGTTTATATATCTATGAAAGATTGAAACCTTGTAGTTTGACAAGTCTTCCAGAGGTTTCACCTGAGACCTGGATTGCTGCTGTTCCATCTTGCTATGCAAGTCACTAACACATTATTAATGCAACTGTATTTGATGAGACTTACCATTCCATTTTTTTTGGGGTGGGGGCATTCTGGCCCAAGGCCACAGACTGGCTTTGCCCCTCAGAGGCACAGTGGGGGATCAAACTCCCATCCTCTGACTTTGCAGCCAGATCGTAAACCACTGAGCTACCCAGTCAGCTCATACCTATATATTTAGCAGCAATTCCAACTACCATATAATTTGGGAACCAGCCATCTGAAAACATCCCCATTTGCTTTTGCAAAAGACGTTTACAATCAAGCAAAGAAAGCTCCATGATTTGGAAATCAGCTGTAAAGTTCATATGGTTCTTCCCCCTTCCTCTGCTTTCATATTCTAGATTAGCACTAAACATAATTTGCCTTTCAAACCAAGATCAAGAAGCCCAAGTTTCAAGTGGCTTGGGGCAGTAAGTACAGTCTGAGGATTCAGATACAGCAAACTATGGTTAGTTCTAATTACAACATTGAAACAGAACCCCATTTATGTATAAATGGGTACGGGGAGGAGAAAATACAACTCTACAGCCTTTTCATAAATTGTTGGATTGTCTGAACAGCCTTTCTTGTCCTTGTTCACTAGTGGTGTCCACACACTAGGGTTCTGGTACATGCATAGAGCTCTGTACAGGCATGGCTATTGCACATGTTTCGTTAGCAGGGGATTTGTCCAAAGTGGGAAGTGAATGGACCCACTCCCCTCTCAACGCACCTTTGTATTCCATGTATAAGTCCATGCATAAGCCTGTACGGCTGGAAGAAGACATGCAGGTTAAGACGGGGGGGGGGGGGCGCTAGATGGTAAACGTTAACATACTGACATCATTTTAGGATACTATTGGTGAAGAAAACGTTGGTATGATAGATGTAGTTTTATATGGCTTTGTTGCTTGCTTCTGGTTAAACTACTCATATCTTTAAGGTTTGTTGCCAGGTTTACAGCTTTGAAAGCAGACATGTTGTTAAATACAGGAAAAGAGGGATGTGTTGAATTCACTTTTTCAGTATAGTATTTGAGGACTGAGTAAAATATTACTGGTCAACCTGCCCTGTAGGGAATTATTCATCAAGCCATAGAAGGAATAAGATTAGTTTGATTCTAAGTGAACATTCTGACCAATTTTGAAAGAAGTATTGGATAACATTTGCACTATTAGGAATGCTAGCATTTGTGCAGAAAGAATGCCTTATCTGTTTTGCCCCACCATCATGTTTAGGTTAATAAGCTTTCTGATATATTGAATAATGCTTAACCAAAAATTTAAAAAAAGAATAAATAATGCTTTCCCCACATACACAAAATACAGAAGTAGAGAGGAAAATCGGTATGATCAGTTGTATGTTTTCATAACATATTTAGCACTCAGTACGTGAAGAATTGTGAAGATAGCAGTAATCTTTACCTACTACTCCATTCATTTTGTTGATATGGAAACAGCTGAGATTTATTATTACAAGTTCCACCTTCCTTATGCAGACTGCCCAAGAAACCTTTTAATTATAATTGGTACACTACACTGAAGTGTAGGCTAAGAAACACTTCCTTAAATGTTGACTTGGAATGCTGTCTGTTAGGTTCTGGAGACATATGGACACACACGGATCAGTTTAAATGAATGAAAGATGATACATGTCACATATGTACAAATTCTAATTTTAATTTTTTTGGAAAAAATTATCATTACATTTGTAAAACCTTGTACAGAGGATTTTTCACTATGTGCCTAGCTATGGTGTCCATTTTGCTCAAATTTGAAAACAGGTGCATGATGACGAAACAGATAGAATCAGAAATAAAGTATATGTAGAGATGACTATTTTATATTACATGGCCCGATCCTGTATTTATTTTCCTCCCCTTTTTGAAGTATTTATAAAGACCTAGTTGCAGATGGCTGTATTTTTTGTTAAAATATTTAGTAGAATTGTGCCTTTGTCTGTATGTGAATAAATGCTGTACATTTTGCAATACACTCCAGTGCTATAGTTGTTGTCCATGCTGTTTCCATGATCTTCAGACTAGAGTGGTGGTGAGCCTTATGCAATCCAGATGTTTTGGACCACAACTTCCAGAACTCCAAGCCTATATTGCCAATGACAAAGAGGGTTGTGATCCAGAACATCTCGAGTGTTGAGGTTTCATCACCACTGTGCTAGAGCAGTTGTTTGATTCACTCTTGAAACTCCTGTTTGTGCCAGGCCTTGCACCACATCCCCAACAGCTGTCTGATGGAAGACTTCAGTGACCACCACATTGTCCAATATCTAACCAACTACTGAGAACTCATTTTTTCACTATTTGTAAGAGCAAACTGAACAACAATAACGGGCACATTCAACAGTACAGCACATTTCTTCTTTTCTCCCCACCCCCACTCCTCTCTTAAACCATCTTGATAAATGCTCCTAGTTTGTGACATCCACTTTTCTGTCAAATCAAATCAAATTTTATTATATGGTCATTGACCCGAGTAATTAAAAATAGGCTTATAAAATACAGTATATAAAATACGTAAAATACATAAAATGTTAAAATATTTCAGAAAAGATTAGTCCCTATCGTATGGCTATCTAGTGATTACGTTTGCGGGTTCTCAGAGCCGCAAATAAAAACTTGGCCACAGAGTGTGTAATTGTTTGGTTTGCTCCTGACAGCAGGAATTTCAAGAGATCAGTGGAGGGCATACCAATATATTTGCTCCTAATTGGGTGGAGGTAATAGAGGCGTTCGGACCTATAGAGTCTGCATTCTAGTATGGTGTGTGGCAGCGTCTCAGTTACTTCATTCCCACAGGGGCAGAGCCTTTCTCCCATATGGTGTGTTATTAAAGCACCCTTTTAACTGTGCTGAGGGAAAGCAGTTGAATCTGGCCCTAGAGAATGCAAAATGGTTCCTTGGAATTGTAATTTGTTGTATATAGTTTGCTGGCCTGGGAAAATTAAATTTTAGGCCAAGGGGCATTGGTGAGCAGATTCTATCTGCACCTGCTAGGGAGTATTGATAGTCTATAATCAGGCATGCGCAAACTTCAGCCCTCCAGATGTTCTGGACCGCAACTCCCAGAATTCTAAGCTTAGACTGCAAATGGCAAAGGACTGTGGGAGTTGCAGTCCAAAACATCTGAAGGGCCAAAGTTTGAGCAGGCCCAGTCTATATCTTTAATCCTTTGAGTCAACATTGACTTTATGGAATCATGGGGGTGAGTTTGAAGAAAATCCATGGAGAAACCTAAAAAATGGAAGTTTATCTATGAAGCCCTTATGCCATGAGCTGACAAAGGCATCTTTTTGTATATAATATAGGTACCCACTATTTATAGGGGCATGTAATACCTTTAGCCAGTACCGGTAAGCGTACAGCCATGCTAGACATTCCACTGAGTGAAAACCAGCCTCTAGGTGCAGGGCCGCTGAAGAGACGCATCTTGGCATACCAAAAAGTGATCTCAGTGAGTTTGACAGTACTCTTTCAACCGAGAGGTTGAAGCCCATGATCCAGATTGGAGCCCCATATAAAAGCTGAGCGAGAACTTTGTTTGACTAACTGAAGTGCAGCAGGAATAAACTCCCCTCCCTGGATGTAATGGTAACATCTTAGGACTTTGCTTGTGTTATTTGCCTTCTGCACTGCTGCTTGTCTATGATAAGACCACGAAAGGGTGTGTGACTTTTCTGTCTCTTTCTGGAGGTAATGCTCAGTGGCTCATATTTTTAAGCTACATGCACTGAACGACAAGATATAATTTTATCTTTCATTATCACACAATTTGCCATCTGGGCAGTTCTTACTAGTTATAATAATCCTAGAATTCCACAGCTGGAAGGGACCCCCTAAGCATCATCCAGTCCAAACCTTGTCAAGGTAGCACAATGGAGAATCGAACTCCCAACTTTGACTACACAGCCAGATGCACACACACCCCATCCTTAAATTAAAGTCCAGGGGGAAATGTCATGGCCTAACCAGTACTAGAGATATCCTTTAGGAATAATGGGCAAAACTTGAAGATGTGCACCCAGTGATGATGAAATGTGCAACAGAAAGAAAATCTTAAATGTTATGGTAAATTCAAAAGTATAGGTTTAAGAGATTCTCAACAGTCCTGAGAATGAGGATGATAAAAGGAAGCATCTTTCATAAGAAAATGGAAATAAAACTTGGAGGAAATTGGGGGACAAATTATGGCAAAGCAAGAGCTTTGATTTTTCCCCCATAGCTGAACACAGCACTATCTTCCATCCTACACATTTCAAGGCTTGCAGAAAAAGGAATTTTGTGTTGTTTGTAGAACAAAAAACAAAATGTATCTGTTGATCTGTTGAAAATGTAACATTCAGAAGTCCCAAAGGTACAGAATAATGAACCACCATCTTATCAGAAAACATTAGCAAGTTCAGAGTAATTGGGTTAAAAAACCCAATTACATTTATAAACTGATGGGGTCTGAACTCTGCAACAAACCAGGAAAGGGACCTTGGTGTCCTGGTGGACAGCTCAATGAAGGTGTCAACCCAGTGTGCCGCAGCAGAATAAAAAAATCTCAATGCTAGGGATCATTAGGAAGGGTATAGAAAATAAGTCAGCAAGTGTCATTTTGCCTCTTTATAAATCTATAGTGAGGCCCCATCTGGAGTATTGTGTATAGTTCTGGTCACCATACTTCCAGAAGGTTATGGAACTGGAAAAAGTGCAGAGGAGGACAACCAGAATGATTAGGGGACTGGGACACTTTCCTTACCATCTGAGGCTGCAACGGCTGGGCCTCTTCACTCTTGAACGACAGTGCGTAAGAGGTTACCTGATTGAAGTTTATAAAATCATACATGGTGTAGATAAGGAAAAACTTTACCCCATCACACAACACTAGAACTAGAGGGCACTCCATGAAACTTTTGAGTGCTAGATCTCAAACAAATAAGAGAAAGTACTTTTCACCCAGAGGATCACCGGTCTGTGGAACTCCGCCAGAAGTAGTGGTGACAGCTGTCAGTCTTAAAAGCTTTAAGAAAGGATTGGACAACTTCATGGAGAACAAGGGTATCATTATGGAAGCCTAAGGACAACCTCTGGGTTGGAGAGCTAGGCTGTCTATCTCTCAATGCCATTTACAGGGAATCATAATCAGGTGAAGACATCTGCTTGGGAATACCCTAAAGCAAATGGTGAACTACTGTGTGAGACAGAATGCTGGACTGGATGGGCTGAGGCCTGTTCCAACATGGCTTCTCTTATGTTCTTATGTAATACAAATGCAGAAGCAGATGATACCTATATTATATCACTGGTACATGTTTTCTTCCATATGCTGTACAGCTTAGCTGGTGTCAAATGTCTGTGTTGTTTTGTCCTGACTGACCAAGAAGTCATTCTATGAAACACGCTCAGTTTTCCCCTCTTACTTTCCTGGAAACAGAAAGCAAATCTGCCATCTTCCACAACGGACTACCCAGAAAACACTAGAATGTTATCTGGTAGAAATCACTCTGAAGAAAGCAAAATGGTAGGGAGTCTTCCAAAACTGTTGTTGCCATTTCCAGTTGCAGTGCAAACCCCTCCTCCTAAAAAAACCTGTTTAGGGTAAGGGGAGGGAAGACACATTTACTCAACTGTTGCTAGCGATGAGCAACATTTTTATCATTTGAGGAAGAGCTAAAAAAAATTCCTTAAGGTGATGAAATGGTTCCTCCCACTCATACTAGAAAGAGGGTAGAGAATTTCAAAAGGCTCTTTGTGTACATGTTGCATACATGTGTCTTAAGGAAATGAGATGTTGTTTGACATCTGAAATACTTGTATACAGTGGACCCTTGTATAACAAACACCTTGTATAACATAAAATTTGTACAACATAAAAATTCTGGAGATAGGGGAAATTTGCTTAACATAATCGTCTATGGGGAAAATCCGTACAACATAAAAATGGGATCACCCCATTTTCAATGCATTCCTATGGGGATTTGTATAAAGGAAAATTTGCTTAACATAATTTCATTTGGAACGAATTAATTCCTTTATACAAGGTACCACTGTATTTTGTAGAACACCACCTTTTAAGTAGCAATGGGTATAATGGAAGATACTCATCTAAATGAATTTGAGAAGACTCAGTGGATGTTCAAGGAAAAATAAAACACTTATGCTAAACAACAATGCTACAAACATAAGTGATACATATGACAAGTAGTTTGAAATATCTTAATACATGAATAAATTCTAAAATGTTCAGTTTGTTAACATTGAAAATAACACCCCAGTGAACCAGCTGTACATACAAAAAAGTTGCCAGTTCAAGAACAAGCTATTTCTAACTTTGTAGATTAAACTTTGTATACAGATTTTTACTCTGAAAGCATAAAATTCAAAATGTTATATATTTTTATTCAAAAAGAAGGGCTATCTTTCCATATTGCTTTGATATTTCAGGAAAAAATTAGTGTCATACAACAAAGTCAAAAATGGGTTGTTTTTTGTTCAAGCCAAGAATTCCAATGAAAAGTTATATTATTCTACATGATCAGTTGCAATGTTTCTTATCTGCTCTTCAGATGGCACAATTTACAAACAGCACAGGTGAAGCTTGTGTTACTTTTAAATATTTTCCAGTTCCAACAAGGAGGCAGCTTTTTTCTTCTGCATAGTAAGTACACTGAGCTGTAATTCACAACAAAACATTAATTAGTTTTGTTCTTCAGTAGATCTATTTATATTAACTGGATAATAGTGCAATCTGTTGATCATAGTGCAACCTGAAATCCCCGTAATCCTAATAATTCTTTTATTCTGCTCTTACAATCTATAAAAGGCTTTTAATTTTTAATAACTAGTGTTTACTATTTAAAAGTCACCATTAATATGACAGATGGAGAAAAACCGCACAGTGAGGAAGCTCCAAAACACATTTGGGAGTTTCCTGGCATGCAACTGCTTTGTCATCCACTCTAACAAAGGAAACCAATTTCTCTGGACTTTGCTGTCATAAGTAGACCACATTCAGGAATGAACTATTTGTGAGTCTTCCTTCAGACAGGATCAGTAGGTTAATGGCAAATCCCCAAGAGCATTTTTAGGTTTGTCAAAATACACTTAATTTTGAATTCCAAGATGGTTTCTGGTGGACGTCTGCAATACATCAGCCACTTAACAAATTATAGCGTGGCGATTCAACACAGAATTCATAGGAATAATTATGTGCTATTAGGTTTTTCTATGTATAAAATATTCAGATGCGTTTTACTTGTCGTTTCTGGTGATACTCCGGGATACTTACCTAAGGCTGCACAGATAGCAGGACATATAGTCCCATGAGCCATGTATGTGATCTGGGTAACCTGGGGTGACCCCCTATTCCAAAATGCACAGTGGGTATTCAACCTTTAGACAAAGAATCTATGCATTTCAACCCACTAGATAACTATGTGTGGAAACAATACCATGGACTTTCACATGATATTATAATCAACTGCAGATCTCAGAAATAACACAGTTACAAAAAAGCCTTATTAGGAACAACATAAGTACTATGTCAGTATTTAACAGATATTTTGGGGTTTTGTTTGTTTGTTAAAAGTTGAATCTGTTATATAATATGAATCAATGTTTTTATAATTTTTATTGACTATCTAGTATTTTATAGTAACAACAACAATAATAATGTTCACGTTTAAATATTTTTGATTGTACAGCGGTATTAACAGTATAGTCTGATTTATGGTTAGATACCTGTTGAATTGCTGTACCTGCCCTCTCTTCTGCCTGGCTTAGTCGACTTTCAAGTCTGCTAACTTTTTCTTGATGTTCCAACATTAATTTTTCATTCTATATAAATGAAACAGCTCATTACAAATGTAAGATTGTGTTATCAGATCATAAATATTGCAGAGAGCAAGCTTTGAAAAAGAAAAATGTTGCAGTGGCAAATCCAGGAACTACCGAAAAATAAAGGAAGATGAAAAAGGCAGCTCCATGCATTGTGTCTAACCTTGACAGGAATTTCCAGTTTCAGTGTCTGACGAATTGTGACACAACCTCATTTATAAACAAAACGGAATCCCAAGTAAGCTACAAATAAAACGTCTGATTTTCAGCATGTAGAGAGGCAGGGCATATTTGTTCTGAGGTGTGGCTGTAAAAGCTGGCCTTTATTAGAGAGCTGGGGCAGATAGTTGCCGTCAAGAGGCACAGCTCTGAAACCCAATTCAGCTGCAGAATGGGAGATACCCAACTGACTGAAATTACTTAAAAGCCTACTTCAAAAATGGAAACAAAAAATATCAAATGCTCACTAGGTAAGGGACTTTTGCATATCTGGACTACAGCCACCAGAGGTTCTTAGGAATTTCCTCAGCCAGAATTCTGGGGGCTTTAGTCAAAAATTCCAAGTCTCTCTGTCCAATATGCTCCATACAGGGTGCTTCTCAGAATCTAACAGATTTCTAATGCCAAAGTTTCATCATGTCCTATGGAGCTTTTAGTCATAATCTGTAAATATTCAAAACACCTAAGACGACAGTGATTCCACTATTTTTTGGATAAAGTCGCCAAGAATTATGACTGGGGAAATTCCTGCAACTTCTAGGTCCAGTAGTCAAAACCAAACCCAACCAAAAAGTCCCATGCTGGATGCTAAGCACGTTTATAAGAAATGTACACCAAACTTCAGCCATCAAGAAAATGAAGCTAATGACAGCTACCACTGTTGAAGTTACAGGACTCTCCTTGAATATCTGTGACACACATGATGGCAGTCTAGGATCACAAAGAGAAAAAATGATGGAGGCCTCTTTTTGTTGATATTATTGTGGGATGACCCCAGATAATGATGAGGGATCTGGACCCTGAAAGGGTGATCAACAGACAAAGCAGGATTGTTGCTATATTAATGACACCCCATTCTGCCTCATCTATCTTGCATGAGAATTACCATAATTATGTACAGTGGAGCCTCGTATAACGGTTTGTATAACATAAAATCTGTATAACATAAAAAATTCCAGAGATAGGGGAAATTTGCTTAACAGAATCGCCTATGGCGCGAATCCGTACAACATAAAAATGGCCGCAATTAGGGATTACTCCGTTTTAATGCATTCCTAAGGGAAATCTGTATAAAGGAAAATTTGCTTAACAGAATTTCATTTGGAATGAATTAATTCCTTTATACAAGGTACCACTGTATTTATACAAATACATTCTAACCAAGAGGCTACAAGTTGAGAATTTCTACAACTAAATGTAAATAGTAAACTGTATCATAAATATTCCATAAAATAATGACTGTTTTTTAACATTTTGATCAAAAGTGGGATATGACTTTCTGACTGTGAATTTTACTCCAATGCCTTCCAAAACTATCGACACAATAAATGAATTAATAATTTAGAGCAACAAGATTGTTCCAAGATATATATCTAGTGGAACCATGCCATTTGGAAAAGGCTCATTATCCTACCTCAGTAACTTTTGCATTTGCTCTGTCCAGCTGGCAGAGTAACTCCTGGGCGTGATTTTTCTGACGATTCAGCTCACTTCTATCAAGCAAGATGAAAGCAACTCATTAATGAAAATCAATGTAGCTGCTGAGTTAAATACTTTCCAGATGAACTTCAGCCAGTAATGAATTGTCTTTCCAGCACCTGTCAAAGTAACTTCCCTCCATTGTCTACCAAGGCCCAAAATCCTATTAGTTATACTAGTTGTAGTTAACACATTTGGTGTGAATCTTGACAGTAATTGCTGCAAGTGAAGACATTGGTATAGTGACTTGGCACATACCAAATGCCTGCATGGTACAGATTTGTGATATCTCCCCAAAATTATTTTTGAGGTGGCCTGTACAAATTTCTTCTCATGTTTCTGTAAATATTTGCATATATTTGTATGTTTCTGGATCAGGTCAGGAAAAAAATGCTCTGTTTACATATCCCCCCTCCACCCCAAAAGAATACTGCAGGTCATGTAATTTTTCATAAGTAATTATGAAAAAAATACCCAAAATGCATTGTGCCCCCCCATGCAGCTCCAGGTTACAAAATTTCCAGGTTATGGAGCGTCGCAGGGAACGGATCAACTTTGTAACCTGAGGTACCACTGTATCAAATTCTTTCCTTCCCTCTATCCTTCCTGTGGGAGCCATGGTGAGGGAAAACATATGATGGAGTTGTAGAAGGCATTTTCTTAATGTGCCCACTTGGCTTGCCCAAATGTGCCCATAAACTGCCGAGCCCAAATCAGCATGCTGTACATTTGGTGCCTATCTAATATGGAATATGGCCAGGCACCCACAGGAAGAAAAAAATACTCTACAACTAAAGGCAAGCAGGAAGATTTGAAAAAGGAAAGAAAGGAACGCAGGATGGATGTGTGTGTAAAATAATGATCTCTAGTCTTTATTTTGACCCAGCTAATAAAAGACTCCATGATAGAGTCAATACACCAATCCTATACTCAAACACTCACAAAGCCATTCCTAAAGACTCAGGGTAGCTTTCTAGAAGAAAATAAGAAACCCCTAAAGTAGCTTCAGTATGGAATGCATCACTCCCCTCTTGCAATGGCTGGGCACAAAACAGCTGCTCATTTGAGCAGATGGAGAATAAACAGAGTTGGGTGAGGCTGATATAACCCTCCCCAGGGTTCAGCAATTCATGTTTCCAGATGAGATGTTGATTTTCATTGTGGCTTCAAGCTGTCAATCTCCTGTGTTGACACTTCCTTAGTTTGCTACAGCAAATGGTATCAAATATTTTTGTTCAAATTTCACTCCAAATCACCAGAGCAAACATTAGCAATTTGTAGGGGCATACAAACCAACACACAAGCGTGATTGGAAGCAAACCGGAAATCAACAAATCTATTGTCTGTGCCTTGTTTGGAAACTTTGGAATGGGTGCTTATCTCTATTTTTGCTGCTTATCCCTATATCTTAATGTCTGGCAATTTGCTACTAAGCAATCTTCCAATGCCTGCAGGGTTGCCACAGAGAAGAGGGCATTGATTTATTCTCAATTGCACCTGAGGGTATGACAAGAACAAATGAGTGGAATCTCATCAGAGGGAGAGCCAACCTGGAAATAAGGAGAAATTTCCTGATGGTGAGAGCCATTAAACAGTAGAACAGCATGCTTCCCCATCTTGTGGGTGCCCCACTGCAGGGGTTTTCAAGAAAAAAAATGCAACAACCACCTGTCTGGGATGGCATGAGGTCTCCTGCCTTGCGCAGGGTGTTGGACTAGAAAACCTCCAAGGTCCTTTCCAAGCCTATGATGATTCTATAATTCTATGACGATTATGTCAATTGTGTTAACACATATACATAACAAATATACTTGTATGCAAGTAACAAGCATGACTATTCTTCTGGATTTTTCCTGATCTTAAAATGACTGGAGGATAGGTATTTCTAAGATACCAGTATAATTTAGAACAACCCCAACACCTTCGGAAGACCTCAGGCAGCATGCTGGTAGCGGTGGGAAACATTGCTGGATGCCCGTTGGTGCTTACAAGTGAAAAATCTCTCTCTGATGGCTGACTTTTAAATAACACAAGTAATCCGACCCACAGGACTCAGGAACATTTTTGTACAAATAAATTTGATGCTTAAATATCCCTCCGTATCTTAGGATGATAACTTGGTATTTGTTGCACAATGTGGATTTCAACATTTGAGTCCTAATATATTCTTCAGAATATGGTGCATTTGCAAAGAGCGATAGAGCTTGCTGTGCTGGGGTCTTGTGTTGTGTTTGGGGGTTCCTTTGGTAGCATTCCCACAAGGATTATTTTGTCTTCATTTTGGCTTATGCTATTGCCTGTATTTATTACCTATTTATCTACTTGCATTTACATGCTTTCAAACTGCTAGGCTGGCAAGAGCTGGGGTTAACAGAGGGAGCTCATTCCGCTGCATGGCACCTGAAATTCGAACCGCTGAACTGCTGACTTTGCAACCGACCATTTCAGCAAGTAAATAAATAGGTACCGCTGTAAAAAAGCAGGAAGGTAAACTGTGTTCCATGCAGCCATGCCAGCCACATGGCCACAGACTTGCACAACACTGGCTCTTTGACTTGAAAACGGAAATGAGCACCGCCTCTAGAGCCGGTCACGACTAGCACACATGCGCAGGGGGGACTTTTACCTTTACCTTTTTATTGCCTGTATTAGACCTTTAAGATCGTTACTGAGTGCACTCAGATTACATTCCTGATTATGCCTGGAGTGTGACATTGTCTGAGAGCAAAACCTACTCCTTTTGGCTGCCTTTGACTTGTTTTGGTGAAAATTATAACTACAAAGCAACTTGTAATTCTATTTTAAAAGTATATATTTCATACTAGTTTATCACGATAGTGCTACGCAGACCCAGCATTAAATCAAATGCTTACTATGTCCTATCAGCTCAGCAGTATTTCACTTGTTAAACATTTTTTAAAAAGGGATTTAAACGCTGGCAAAAAGGGCATGAAAGAGGGAGATGCTAATGGCAGAAAAAGGTCATGGGGGCTGTATGATGTGTGTACATATGAATGGCAAGAGTGATTTCAATACTAGAATGCGGTACAAAAAAGTTTGGGCTAACACATGTCTGCATGGCCATGCCCTTGATTTAAAAATAACACCAGTATTAGGACACCAATTAGTATGTCTTTTAAGTCTTCTATAAAGTCAAAATAGGCAAACTTTTATGGAAAACTGCTTAGAAATGCCAATGAATGGAAAACAAAAGGTGAGGTGTATATTAGTAAAGCAGAGGAGATAATAAATTTGCCAGCTATGGGAAGTGTTTAATGCAAAATTCTCATGTGAGACATACAGTACATTCCAGATGTTTTTCTGTTGAGTTATGCCATTATATGCTTCGGTTATTCTTAGCAATTATAAATTTTGCAGACTGTCACTACCTGCACCTGGTTTTCATCTTGTTAACATTTTAATCAATATCTTAAAATAAACAGTCATAACTGCCAAGTATTACAGAATTTCAGCCAAAAATAATGTGGCTGAAGGGAGGATGCAAAGCCCCCCCCCCACAATATGATGTAATTTATTCAGTGAAATAGATGGTATGCTAAAAAATATTGTTCCAATTAATACCTAACATACAGCTCTGGTATTCCACACAGATCAGTCTGGAAAATCACAAGAGAGGAGCAGAAACCTGGGGCTGATTATTTCAAAACAGTGTTCATTTAAAGGAATCTAAAGAGCTGCATGGAAATCTTGCATTCCACTCTTGATTCCCACACTGTCTGAAATACTGCTTGAAGGAACATGACTAACATTTCCAATGTGGTATAAGAGTTGCAGCCAGTGGAAGAAATTACAGGTGCTCCAATATGTATGAGGTGGCTGAGATTGTGGGATTGACAAACATACCCGGTTCCACCGGATTCAACATGGACTTCGTATAAACCCCCCAACCCTAAGGAACAACTTAGAACAATAACACAGAGAACTATCAAGTATTCCAAGATGTTAATTTGATTTGGATGGAATGTCTCATTGAATGCATTTATGATTTGTTCATTTTAAACCATAACTTACTACAGCAGGTTAATCGATTGTCAACTCAAAAGGAATTCACAGTCTCACTTGTGACTTTGGAAATAAGCAAACTGGACTGCAGATCATTACTACAAAAATGTGGCTGCTGGAGATATCTTGGAGTCTTTGAAGAACAACTTAGTCACACAGTGACCCACTTTCAAGCATTTCTAACATATATAACCTAGTTTTCAGCCAATTAGCTTTCAGTGCTTCTCAGTATAAGTCTGCTTACTAAAGTAAAATAAATTTTAATAAATGAAAGGCACAGAGGTCATTTTCTAACATTAAGAGCATGCACAATTAGCATACACCAAATCAGTACTGTATTATCAAGATCTGAGCATCTTAAGGCATTTCAAGCCACTCCCTTGGAGACTAGTTAAATCTGAGTATAGAAGCTCAGTGAAGACCTCGCTTTAATGCCTGGGGCTATTCACCTACACTATATATATTTTAATGGATACTTTATCTTGGTCTTATCTGTTAAGTATCTCATGGGTTGGGAATAATGTATCCAGCCAACAGAAAAAGGGACTTTAAAAAAAGCACAACACGATTTTTAAATTGCATCAGTTCAAAAAGAATCCTTAAAATTTACATAATCTCAGGTTATGGTGTCAGCCAAATTGTTAAATCATATGTATATAAAACAATGACTGTCTACAAACAGAGAGGAGAGTTTGAAATATAATGAGGGAATACAGAGGACTAGCCAGCCAGTTTATTCAAAACCTAACCATACCTTAGGTAAAAGTCCTGCTTTCTGTATTGACTGCATTTCTCACTAGAGTTATATCAATGATCATCTCTTGCCTTCAATATATCCCATTATGCTACGACTACTTGTATCCTTACTATGTGCTGATATGTGATCCACATTTTTCCTTCTTCTGCTACATTGACTCTTGGAGCTAGGTTGCATATGGCAATGGAATGCTTCTGCAAGGACTTTAAGAGCCACTCTAGTGAGTTTTAAAACTGCTATCACCAACTTCAAGGTCAGCAGAAACAAATTACATTCTGGTCATAAATGACAATTAAGATTGTGTGCCTTGTCCTCTCAGCATCTGGACATCTGCCTTAGTCGCAATTGTTATCTTCTTGCACCTTAATTTAAACTGGAGGACCAGCATCTACTGATTTAACAGTTCTGAACTGGAATGGAGAGATGGTGATGGATTGTCCTGCAGTAGTGCGTTTCTTAGGGAAATACTATAGACACAGTTTAAGGACTATAGTTACAAGAGAATAATGTTAAAGCCTATCACAGTCTACTACAGAACCTTTCCTATTTAGATTTCCAGTTCCCATGAACCCATAGACTGCTCCGTGCATTAGTTTAAAATGTCAAATAAAAAAAACTCACTTTAAATTATTCATTCTAGCTTCTGTAATTTCCGTCAACTTTTTTGTTTCCTCCTTCCACCGGTTGGTTGCTTTCTGTTGAGCTATCAACAGGCATCTCAATTCAGCAATAGTACTTTGATTCACGTCTTCCATTTCTTTTAGTTGAACTTCAAACCCATGTTCTTTTATTAAATGTTCGTTCTTCATTGTACTTATCTATATAAAAATAAAAGGCTTACGCTGCAAGAGTAACATTTGTCTTTCATTCTTGGAACTACATTTTATTAGTGCATTCACATCAACAAATATTTATACTGCATCCATTTTAAAGGATAATAAATGTTTCATTGTGAAATGCAACATTTAAAAATCCATATCTGAGTAATTTAATTTGTATTTTCTTCTTTTACAAAGCCCAAACTGAAGAGTTTAACTTAATTGAAATTCCACTGAAGAAATTACCAAATAACATCTGATCACCTGTGGTGTGTAATAATTGGTTCTAGATGAGTAGATCTTTCATCCTTTACACATTTCCTTAATGAATCAGGAAAGCAAAGGCCAAGAATACATACCGTATATACTCGCATATAAGCCAAGTTTTTAAGACCTAATTTTGGGCTAAAAAAAGGGCCTTCGGCCTATACACGGGTCAATAAAAATTGGGGGGTAGAAGAGGCAGCACTAATGCCCAGCAGGAATAAAGAGACTTTACTGATTTACCTCAGCAAGCCAGCCTCAGAGGCTGAATTGTTTAGGGTTGCCATAGAGATAAAAAGACAAGATTGCCAACTTGCTTTGCATAGGAAAAGGGCAAAAGCAAATTAACCAAGATACAGCTAAAAGCAGGTATTTCCCGATAAGGCTTCTAGACTATTGTACATTCAGTTTAGGATGAACAATTTTCCTCTGCCTTTCAAGCAGTTGATCCGAGTGTATAAAAGTCTTCTGGCTGATACTGCTTGATAAAATTTATCTAAATAAGCTAAAAAATCGGCATAGTATCAAAATACTAGTGCTCATGGAATCATGGGAGGACTCCCATATGCAGATTACGTAGGCAGGAATGGTAGCTCTTGCAGCCTACTGAACCAGCTCACAGTCAACACGTGAAGGAGACTGATCTTTTGGACTACGACTCCCACAGTCCTTTGCTACTGGCAATACAGGCTTGGAATTCTGGGAGCTGTGGTCAAAACATCACGACATGCCTGAAGGAAGACCCCTTGTGTACTCCCCCCTCCTGCAGCGTCCCTCTCCTCTTCTCCACAGCTAAAATCATTGGGACTCAAGGCAAGGTAGAGCTTCTGTTTTTGTTGATATTTATTTCTCAGAGAAATCTCAGAGAAAAGGCATTCTGGGGCAGCATTTGTGGGAAGATTAAACATGGTGTGGGGAGGTTGGGAGATCTATCCCCCCATTTTCTCTTCCTTTCTCAAACAATATCACAAAGTGTTTGGATTTTTTAAACAAGCTTCCTATATCTCAGTGGCCCCACCAGATGCCTCTGGGAGCGCATGAGACTAGATCTCTGTCTCCTGATCCCACTCCCCTGCATCTGGCTCTTGAAGTACCCTGTTTTTAAGCCTTTTTTCCAGACTAAAGAGCCCCAAATATTTTAGCCTTGCCTCATAAGGGAGGTGCCCCAGCCCAGTAATCATTTTAGTCCCTCTCTTTTGCACACTGGGTAGACACCTTCATTGAGCTGTCCACCAATACACCAAGGTCTCTTTCCTGGTCCATCACAGATAGCTCAGAGCCCATGAGTTGATTTTCCACCTTCGGCTTATACTCGGGTCAATACATTTTTCCAGTTTTGGGGGGTAAAATTAGGGGTCTCGGTTTATATGCGGGCTGACTTATACTTGAGTATATACTGTATCTCCTATGAAGCTTCTATTGAGCACTGAAGTTATGAAAGCTAGACCTTGAGCCTACTTGCCTATTTTAGGCAAGTATTATCCATACGCCAGGTCAGTACTGCTAAACAAAAACAATAATAGTGGAAAGGAGAAGAGAGCATACTTTTGACCAATTGTAACACTAAACATGAGCACCTACCACAAAGGAAAGGAAATATGAAATGTTAAATTCACATGCAGCAATGTAAAAAGAAAACATCCCTGATTTTTCTAGCTCTCAGAGACAGGAGGAAAACAAATGTAAAGTCTGGGAAACAGAAGCAGAAATATTACATCTATGGTGGGTGTCCGAGTTTGTGTGTGTGTGTGTGTGTGAGAGAGAGAGAGAGAGAGAGAGAGAACCTATTCCACATGCAATCATGTACATAAGAACTTAAGAACAGTCTTGCTGGAACAAGTCACAGCCCATTCAGTCCAGCATTCTGTCTCACAGTGATTCACTGTGCTACCCCCTGTTTCCTGTCCCTTAGCCAGCTGCTGATCCAGGACAAGACCTGTCCCTTGATTCCATGACTGGCAAGTTTATTCAAGAGACTTTGATGTAGGACCTTATCAAAAGCCTTCTGAAAGTCCAGATAAACAATGTCAACAATTATCCAACATGCTTGATGACACTGAAAACATTCCAACAGATTAGTGAAGCATGATTTGCCCTTGCAAAAGCTGTGTTGGCTCTCATTCAGCAGCACCTCCTCTTCTATGTGCCTATTAATTTTATCTTTTAGGATGTTTTTCATCACCTTACCTAGGACACATGTCAAACTGACCAGTCGGTGATTTTCTGAATAACCTCTGGATCCTCTTTTGAAGATTAGTGTAACATTTGCTACCTTCCAGTCATCAGGCACCAAGCCTGATTTGAGGGAAAGATTCTATATTTTGGCCAGGACATCAGCAATTTCATCTTTAAGTTTCTTGAGAACTCATGGATGGCTGTCATCTGGTTCTGGTGATTTGATAGCATTTAGTTTAACAAGACATGCAAGGAATTCCTCCCTGGTTATTTCTATCTGGCTTAATTTTCAGTTTTGCTCCCTACAAAGATAGGCACTCTTTTGGGCATGTGGTCTCTGTCTTCTTCAGTGAATACTGAAGCAAATAATTCATTGAGTCTCTCTGCAATTTCTGTTTCCTCTCTGATCAACCCTTGCCTTTCCATTGTTGTCTAATGGTCTAATGGCCTTCCTAATTGATTTTTTTTCTTCTAATGTAATTAAAGTAGTCCTTGTTATTTCTTTGAGAGTTTTTAGCTATATGCTCCTCAAAGTCTTGCTTTGCTTTCCTGATTGTTGCCTTGCATTTGTTCTGCCAGAATTTGTTTCTGCCTGTGATCCTCATTCAGACAAACCTTCCATCTTCTAAATGAGCTTTTTTTGCTTTTGTAATTAAGCATAATATTTAAGGTTTTGCTTATCTACTCTAAATGACTTGACTGGGGGGGGGAGAAGAGAGGATTAGACTCCTATACCTTAAGATAGTTGTGTGGAAAAACAAAAGCAGCTGTGGCTTTTTATGTACAGTGCTTATATGTACTGGATCACCTAGAACCAAGCGACCTCATTATCTTGAATTATTAACCAATGCATTCAGATAATTGAGTGTTCTACTGAACTGCCTGGAAATCTGCTAAGATTGCTGTGTTGAATATACATATGAAAATGCTATTTTATATATTACTGCACACGACAAATTTATTATATATTGAAAACTGTCAAAAGAGAAGAAAATAAAATTATGGAGAAATTACTTCATCTTGCTTCCATATAATGATACTTCTATCATTAACGACCTAAAATACCTTTAATTTTGCTGTTTGTTGTGCCTCTGTAGCCAATCTTCTCAAATCGTCCATTTCTTTTTTAAACTGTTCATTTTCTTGCTGCAGTTTTAAACATTCTTCACTGATGGAGCCACAGTTTTGTCTTGATGAGTCCAAAATATTTTGCAAACTGTGAATCATTTCCCGGCAACGGCCTATTTCTTCCTCATAGCTAATGATAAAGGAAAATGCACAAAAATATTTGACAATCCATTCCTGAATGGGACAAAACCATGGCATATTTTAAACAAGTCAATATGAATACACTAGAGTTGCTGGTTAATTTGAATGCATAAAACTTATAGTGCTTAGCAGTGCAAATTATTTAAAACAAGAAGGTGTTAACCACATTCAAACATGATGGAAGGATTTGCTAATAGCATGGGGGCTTTTTCTCGCAGCTTCTGCACTTAAAGGGGCTTTCTTATTTTTTGTCAGCATGTGAGCTGTGTTACGAGCACACCCTGGAGCATTCACTGGACATCAGATTAGGACAATTAAAAGAAAGGAATCCTTAAAGACATTTTAAAATGTAATTTATCACTTCTACTGTTTTTCTTCTTGTCAATGAAAACTGGAATTAGCTCAGAGGCAAGAACTGGACATACCACCGTCACTGAAAGCACATCACAACAAACAAAACCACAACATTGTATACCATCTCCATGTTGTGATAGGTATATGACCCTGTAGTAGTTCAGCTCCCACTCTTCCATTTTAATTTAGTGAAAAATAAATGTTTGCCTGTATACCGGTTTGGGTGTACATTCTACCACTTTATGAATGATTGAACCAAATGGCCAAAAATGGAATAAACATAGCACTCAAAGTAATTGTTCTGAATGTATAGGTTTTAAAGTATTTCTGTTTAAATGCATTAGTTATTCATCATGCCTGTGTTGCTCATTTCATATGGGCAAGGAGTGCAAAGATTAACCTGTTTTGGTTATAGGCCAGTGTTGGCGAACCTATGGCATGGGTGCCAAAGGTGGTACTCGGAGCCCTTTCTGTGGGCACCCTATATCACCCCTTCACAGCCACCTGTATTCAGGTTAAATTGCTGTATTGGCACTTTGCGAAAAAATTACTGGGTTTTGAATCGCAGTTTGGGCACTCTGTCTCTAAAAGGTTCGCCATCACTGTTATAGGCCAATTACCTTTTTTACCACTCAAAACATCAATAGTAACTTGAGACAATAGTAATTTTTTGGCAGAAATCCTGTTGTACAACCCCCTGTGTGGAATAGTGGTAACATCAGCAGCTGCAGTACATCACCACTGATTAAATACTTCCTTTAGGGATTTCAGGATGCATGTGACTTCATTGCATTGTATATGAGTTGTAGGCATCTGAAAATCACCTTTCATCAAAAGTATTTTTTGGGCCACTGGTGATGATGTAGACAGTGAACCCAGGAATGTGGTCAGCATTCAAACTGGTATCTACTAAAGACACCTTCCATCAATCTCAAATCACAGTATCATAATCAAGTTCACAATCATGGACACTTTGAGGGACTATTTATTATTCAACTCTAAGACAGGGATGAAAACTATTGTCTTCTATGAAGCAACAAAAATATAGTAAAGAAAATTAGGAAGAGGGAAATTTAATGGCAGGTGGAGGCAGTACTAGAGTTGCCATATGGCCAGAAGCATGGGGTATAAATATAATAAATAATAATAACAGAAAGAAAATGGGTCATGTTATTTTCTTTGGCTGTGTCTACCCCTTCTTCTCTTCCTCTGTCTCTTTCTCTCAGCTTCCTCTAGTCATGTCAAGAAGGCAGCCACCTACTTTACTGCATGTCTGAGCAGGGCTATCTTTGCAAGTGTTCTTTATGCAAGTGCAGCTTTCCTGAACAGGGACATTTACTTAGTTTTCAAAATATTCTTCTCTCCCTGCAAGATCTTAGCTTCTTGTCAGAAATGGCTTGAATTTGATTTGGCAGAACATGTAGACAATATCGATAGCAGAGAGTTGTAGGTCTTCATCACAACTCTCGGAAACGCACAACTAACGGTTTAATTATTCATTATTAGTTAACTCCCATTTAGTCTCCAGTTTGGTTCAATCCATGTATCATCATTCCAACAGTCCACTGAGTTTTCTTTGCCTTCTACATGATTTCTTATCCTTCGCCCAAACTCTTAAATAATGATATTCTCAAAACTAAGTGGATGTTACATACAGCCTAACTGGCCACAAATTCTCATTCCATGGGGTTAATAAGAGTAAGCCAGTCCAAGTAAGGCAAAAACAATAGCATACCAGCGCTAAATGTTTAGATTTCAATAAGAAAAAAGTGTCAATATAGAAAAAAAGCTCCTACTAAATATTTTATATCATGCTTCAACTCAAAGGAGGATCTTCCAATCAGCTGTAAAAAACATTTATCCATAAAAAGGAGTCAACTACAAAAAAACAGATTCAAGAATATGTTCTACTTGTGTAATAACCCCTATAAATAAGAGACAAGATTGATATGAATAAAAAAGTTTTGGTGTAAAAAAGGTTAACCATGAACACTGTAACTCAAAAGGCCTTAGAGCCTTGGTTCCTATCTTTGGGTCCCCACATCTTCTTGGCCTAAAACTCTCCGAATCCTTAATCACCACCTGTGCTGGCCCTGATTTCTGGGAACTGTAGTATAAGGACCCAAAGATGGGAACCACTGCTTTAGAGAGAACAACTGAATGAAGTCAATACCTCTTTATAAGACACAGCTGTAACTCACTTCATTTCTTGTTGTTTGATTTTATTTTGTGCCTTCTGAAGACTGAGCTGTAAATCATCTTTGGTACGTTCAGCAATCAGACATCTTTGGTGAAGTTCTTCTAGTTTCCTGTAGTCATCTTCATTTCCTCTACCTTCACAGTATACCTGATTAATGGATTTACACAAAATCTCTTGCTTATCTTCCATTAGACCTCCACAAAGTAACTTTGCCATCTGCTTTACATAATCAATCACTTGGCGCACTTTAATCTAATTTAAAGAAAGTGGAATTTTCTTTTCAGCATTATTAGCTTCCCCAAGATAAATCTGTCCATACTACTATCTTTCAAACATTAGATGCATACTATATTGTTTACTTTTCACTAATGGTTTGTGTCCTCTTAATGACTATCTGAACACACAACCTGCAAGCAGGAATATTCCCTGAGAAGAATTTGTTCAGATTTCACTTTTTGGGCAAAATTCTATAATATAATGCAAATATTAATTTTAAATTAACTAAAAGCTTCCTATCCCCTCCTCCCCAAGTGTTTAGGAGTGTCAGGTTCTGACACTCCTAAAGGCTTCTCCAGGGGAAAAGGATATCATTAAAGAAGTCTCAGAACCTGGAGGAGGGGGGGATAAGAACCTTTGAATTAATTCACATTAAATGCTACCAGTTTCAGGTCTGATTTGTGCAGCATATATTTCTACAAAAGCATTTTCTTTTTTGGTTTAACAGAAGTTCAGAAGTCTGAACTATCACTGAAAATACCACCATGCAGCCACCTCTTATATTATTCCAGAGAATCCTCGAACTCTCGTAGGAGGCTAATAAACCAATGTTTACTATCTGCTACTTTATTCGTGCTCTGATATTTTGGCTTTCATGGGTTCTGATTTCTTGCAAGCTGCCTTGAATACCAGTGTGTTGACCATAAGAACAACATACTGTTAAAAATGATCCAGATGTTTCCAAAAAAACATCCACATAACAGTAATCATAGCAGCTAATTACAACTTTCAAATTAGCTGCATTAACTCTAGCATTTTTGTCTTTTAAATGGGGATTTACAGTATAGCAGGCAAATGATAGAGCCATGTTTTAACAGATAAGTTTTCACAGGAATAATAACTTCACTTGAATGGCAGCGTGAGGGACCGGGTATAGTGTAGGATAAGGACATGTAAAACCCGAGTTTAAATCCCTTCTAATCTATGGAAACTTACTGTGGAGTGGCACTGATTTTAAAAAAACCCTCTTTAAGTATCTCACATAGTTTGAAAACCCTACTAGGATTACCATAAATTAGAACTTTAATATTACTTATTTTATTTACTGGTTTCTAGAATTCGGCTTTATTTTCTGATATGCTTCACCTGCAAATTTCACCTATAGTACTCCATTGCTAAATCAGTTCAGATATTTTTTTCCAGAACATTTTCTGTCAGACGAAACTGAAGTTAAATAGCAATGACATTTAGTGAAATACTACCTAGATTATCCAATTCTGAAACCCCTGGACTTCCCCCACCTACATTTACAAGCTTTTAGGTAGCCCCTGAAACCACAGCTCACAGGGACAGACGACATGTATTCAGGAGGCTTCCTTTTTCTAACTTGCCTGCATATGTAGACACTGTCTCTTTGTGGCCAATGAAGGAAACATTAATATACCAAAGACAGCATGTTCAGCCCCCGCTATCACTCCAAGTCTTGTCTAGAGCAGTGTTTTTCAACCTTTTTTGGGCAAAGGCACAATTGTTTCATGAAAAAAAATCACGAGGCACACCACCATTAGAAAATGTTGAAAAATTTAACTCTGTGTTTAACCATAAGAGCCACCGCTGTCCAGCACTGGATTCCTTGACTTCTTCCAAGCCACCACCACCTTTAAGGAGGGGAGTAAGGAATCTAACAGCCGAAGCGCTTGAGTCGGAATAAGAGGACTACATATATTTCTTTGGCACCCAACTTTTTCGAACCTCGAGTGGCAGGGCTCAGCAGGCACTGACCTTCACGAAGCAATCTAGAATCGACGGGGGGGGGGGCAGGTTGGAAGGGTCCCTACCTCTCGCTGCCACCCCCCAGGGCTGTTTCGCACCCGCTACTTTGCACCCGTTTGCTTCCACTTTTTGGTGGCTCACCTGGGCGGCCATCACCCTCTGCCTCTCGGCGCGCGCCCTTGGCACAACTTTTTTTGCAACTTCACCGCCGTGCGGTCTGCTGGAAGGAACGTGCCCGGGGTCAGGGCAGAAAAGGGAGGGCAGGACCATGCGTGGCTCCGCCTCCCGACCTGCTCCACATGCAGTATATAAGCATATTTTATGATGTTATGTTCACCCCCACCTCTCTCTTAACAATTTTTCAATTTTTTCAATTTTTCCAACGGCACACCAGGCAACATCTCGCGGCACACTAGTGTGCCACGGAACAGTGGTTGAAAAACACTGGTCTAGAGAATCAGTTCCTGAGTAGGGCTCAGAAATTCCCAAAACATCCTAGTCAATTGCCTTTAAAGGGACAACATGGCCAGACATTCCTATCACACTAGGATATGAGATTACCTCATAATGGTTTGAATGTTTTAGTATTAGTCCATTCTGTATCAGATGGCACTAGACACTTTTAAGAACTACCATAGGTATCTTTAGGAGCATGATGCAAACTAAATGTACAAAAATGGAGCAAAAGAAAATTAGTTGTGAGTTTTTTCAGGCTGTTTGGCCATGTTGTGGAAGTCTCTGGGGCACAGAGAGTACAAAGAGAACTCCTAGTTCCCTGAGCTCCTTGCCCTCTGAAGATGCCAGCCACAGAGTCCAGCAAAACGTCAGGAAGAAAAACTTCCAGAACATGGCCAAACAGCCCGAAAAACTCACAACAGCTATCAGATCCCAGCCATGAAAGCCTTTGAGACAAAAGAAAATTACTTTCACCTTTTCTAGCTCTTCTTCCACTGCTCGCTTTTCCCTAATAGCCCGCTCAATCTGGCTTTGCTTTTCGTCACATTCCTAGGAAAGAATCAAATCATAAGTATATTAAACAACAGCAAGTCAAATACGGTTGTATCTGAACTTGGCAATGGTACCACCATTGAGCACCTTGTTTTGATGGGCGCAATCATCAGCATACAACTTAAACACAAGTTCCATCTACTTGAGGCTTCACGGATTTCTATGAGTCACGTTTCTGCATTGTTTCTACTTCCTAACCCCAACTTTCCAACTACGTTTAATTCTGTTTTTATTCTCTGTTTTGGCATTACAGGTGCATTTGATTATCAATGTATCTGGTTATGTATGTGGGGATTCTCAGTCATCCAGGTGAAGTTATCTGGAATTTGAGTCATGGCAACTGGACTTCTTTTCTTGAAACAAAAGTGCAGTTGCCATGACTCAACTCCCAGTTATCTGGTTTTATAGTGTGATAAATTTCTTCCTGGATCTTTCCTTGAAAGCTTTCATTTTTTTTCCTATTAAACATCCATAGCTGGTACACATCAAATAGGTCCTTGTTCTTGTCACTGTTCCAAGGTCTTGCTTACAAGAATTGCTACTCAAAGTTAACACATGCCTACTTTCTATGTTGTATATTAGTATCAAATCACACACAAAAAACATTTGCTGATTACTTTAACTCTCTTCCACCTTGGTAGACCAGTCTTGTCTCCTAGAATTAGGTAGGTTCTGTTACAAAATATGAGTAGAACTAAACCTACAAGGCAGGAATTTTACAACATAGTAATCTGTAGACCTGTAAACAATGTCCCCAAATTTCAGTCACTTGTTACCCATATTTATTTTTACTCCTTAGAAAATAAGGTGGAAAAATTGTCTGGCAAATTTCCCATGGGTTTTCTCTCACACCCAGTGTAAAGTGTGGAAACATTTCTCAGCCAAGTCATGAGGTTAATAAGCAGGTGTGTCATATTCAGGTTTGTTGTATTTGCAAGATAAGTTGCAATGCAATTGTCATGTGGTAGAAGAAACATAAGGTATGGAAATTCACAAAATGATTGCTTTTCTCCAAGAAATTGAAAGTCATGCAACAAACAATTTCAGAGAAATCTAACACGTACCATTTGGAGTGTATTAAGTTCCTCTGTTAATCGAGAGATCGCTATCTCATACCTTTTCCTTTCATTTTCCACCTATTTTTAAAAATAAAATATTAAAATATTTTAAAATTATTTAATAGAGAATGTCTATTTTTGTTTCAATCACACACTATTCTATTTAAAACATGAATTGAGATTAAAATATTAACACAAACTATAAAGCTAACTGTAGAATTATTGTTTTAATCTATATATTTTAGTAGTAATATGAATACTTTATATACTGTGTGTACTTTGTAACAAGTCAAAAGTTATAGGAAACAAAGATTCAAAAGTGAGATGTTTAAAGCATATTTTTTCAACAGATAATGTATGTAATATTAAGAACTAAACATTACACTTTTGTCAATGTCTTTTTAGCATTTTTTAGAAGACAGGAAAGTATTGTGTCTTAGACATCTTATTGCCTGAGCGTTTCAAGATGTTTTACTAAGCCAGAATAGTAATGTTGGTATTCAAAAAAGCCATGGATAGTTGCCAAATTGAAAATAAATGAACGCCACTGGGAATCCACATTTTATTAACCATTTCAAACCCTAATAGGATAATAAAATTAAATACAATATTGTATACATGAAAGAAATCTGTCACAACATTGCTATCATTGTTGATTTTGGCACTTCAAAAACAAATACTGCTAATATTACTATTTTAAAGGTAAAGGTTCCCCCTGCACATGCATGCTAGTCGTGTCCAACTCTACGGGCGGCGCTCATCTCTGTATCAAAGCCAAAGAGCCAGTGGTGTGCAAGTCCATGACCATGTGGCATGGATGAATGCATTTCTGTGCATGGAACCCTGCTGACCTTCCGGCGTTTTACGGTGATACCTATTTATCTACTTGCATTGGAGCTGGGGTTAACAACAGAAGCTCACTCAGCTGTGTGGCACCCGGGATTCGAACCACCGAGCTGCCGACTTTGCAGCCAACAGTTTCAGTACTCTAGCCTGCCAAGCCACTACACCCTTCTATATACTGTTTTATTCACTCTTAAATATTTAAAAGCAATCAATTGTATTTTATCAAATTAGCTTTTAACATAAAAACTTCAGAAAGATACTGTCTGTGAAAGAAATTCTCTATAAAATATTATAGGGAAACTCACAGTAGTAGTAAATCTCTTTACATGTAGAAGAAATATGTTAGGACCTCAAAGCAGATACTCAACATGAACATAGGAGAGCCGCTATGGATTCCAAAATGGCACCTACCCACCCATTTCTTGGCAGACAAGAAATACACACATTTCCTGAACAGAGAGTCCACAATTATTATTGAAAGCACAGGTTTTTTTTGGTTGCAGAAACGGTGTCTAAAATGACTTCATGTAGGTACTATAGTGGATATTTACATCATAATATTAAAATTAATTTCCTTTAAAATTATAAATTAACATGCCTTTTTTTTCTCTCAGGTGAGACCACTAACATTTAATTTTAGCATATTTCTAAGTCTAACTAGATACAAGAATATTGTCTAGTTTCCAATGACAGTGTTTCAGTTGAATTTGCTGAAACATTGGTTCTTTGAATTGAAAATTATATACTAGTTTGATAGAGGTGTATTTGGCAGTGCATTTCTGCTTCACAATTCAAGACATAACTGAAGTTATTTAGATTTTTTTTTTAGTACAGTGGACCCTTGTATAACAAATGGTTTGTATAACATAAAATTTGTACAACATAAAAAATTCGGGAGATATGAGAAATTTGCTTAACAGAATCGCCTATGGGGCGAATCTGTGCAACATAAAAATGGGATCACTCTGTTTTCAATGCATTCCTATGGGAAATTTGTATAAATGAAAATTTGCTTAACATAATTTCATTTGGAACGAATTAATTCCTTTATACAAGGTACCACTGTACTAAGATGGTGGAAAGAAGTGTTCAGTATGGTTACTGAGGTCATTTTCAAAAATTCCAGTGTTTAGAAGTACTGAATTTCTAATTTTTAACAAGAAAACAGAAGTTTTAAACACAACAACTCACTTCTTTTCTAGTCATCAAAGAATTATCTTGTAACAACTGAGAAAATGCCTCTTTCATATTTTCAACCTTCTCTTCCTTTTGTTTCTGAGCTATCATAGCCTAGAGTGGGAAATAAAAGGGGCATTCCATTAAAATCATCTTCCTCTAAAAGTCTTACCAGGTCACAATCCTGACTAATAAGTATTTAGAAGGCTCTGTGTTTTCTTTTGTTTTTGTAAACAGGAAATAAAATGATACTTTCTTATCTGTACTAGAACATTGTTCTTTAATAAACACATTCTAAGAGTTTTGGAATCATCCATGTGTTGATTACCCAAATTAACTGTGTCTGCTGCTTTATGCCTCATAAAGCTTTGAGATTCTTCCAGCAACAATTAAGAGGGTGTTCCTTAGATATTTGATTATAGTTCAAGATTAACTTGCTATATCCAAGCTTTCAGGCTTGCTAAACTTGTGACCTCACTCCAAAAAGATTAGGCTGAAACACTGACAAAACAATAAACTCTTTGTAGAAGCAACATATATAAAAGTTTCCCAGAACCATTTATAGAACCATTTATAAGTACAGTGGACCCTCATATAACAGTTTATATAACATAAAATCTGTACAACATAAAAAATTCCGGAGCTGGGGAAATTTGCTTAACAGAATCACTATGGGGCGAATCCATACAACATAAAAATGGTCACGATTAGGGATTACAGTGGACACTATATAACAAACTGTTTGTATAACATAAAATCTATACAACATAAAAAATTCCAGAGATGGGGGAAATTTGCTTAACACAATTGTCTATGGGACAAATCCGTACAACATAAAAATGGTCGCGATTAGGGATTACTCTGTGTTCAATGCATTCCTAAGAGAAATTGTATAACTGTGTTTTTTAGTGAGTTTTTTTGTTATATGTATCACAACAGGATCAAAAAAAACATGTGATTTAAAGGGGGCATGGGGACCAACATAAAAGTAGTTACTTTAAATGTGAAAGGCCTAGGATCTGTTATAAAGAGAAGAAGAATAGAAGCTCTACTGAAGAGGAGTAAAGCGGACATTATTTTTCTACAAGAGACTCACCAATCAAGAGATGGGATCAACGAACTCAAGCTACAGAATATCAACATTTATGAGAAAGGATACGGGACTTCAAAATCTAAAGGAGTTGCAATTTTAATTTCTAAATATTGTGAATTTGTAGTACAAGAAGTAATAAAGGATGACAATGGTAGATTTTTAATAATCCAGGGTTTATTGGGAAAAGAAGACTATACTCTAGTGAATGTGTACGCACCTAATGTACAGCAAGGAGTTTTTTATGAATCTCTTCTAAAAGAACTAGACAAGGTGAAAAAAGGCTATGTTATTATGGCAGGAGACTTTAATATGGTACTGGACAAAGTAAAGGATAAATCTGACATTCAAAAGGATGATATGAATAATAGAACTACTACTTTGAATAAAGTAATGAAAACTGCAGGTTTAAAGGATATTTGGAGAGAATTAAAGGGAGATGAGAGAAGATATACATATTATTCTTCGGTACATAAAAGTTATTCTAGAATAGACTTTATATTTGTATCCCATAATTTGTTTTCTAAAATAATTGAAACAGAAATTAATACTATAAAAGTAACGGACCATGCTCTAATGGAAATGACAATGAAAGTTAAAAAAGATTATAAAGAGGCAAGAAGATGGAGAATGAATTCCAGTATTTTTCAAAATGTAGATGTAATAGAAAGGGTAAAAAATGAATGGCTAGAAACATGGTCTATAAATGAAGCAGCTGGAAGCGAAATGGGATTGATATGGGACACTATGAAGTCAGTTATGAGGGGATTAATTACAAAGGAAATGTCTAAATTCAAAAGATCAAAAGAGGAGAATATTAAGAAGTTAGAAGACGTAATTAAAAACTTGGAGCATAAATATCTTGTAAATAGAGATAATAGAACATTTTTAGAACTTCAAGCTAAAAGAAAAGAACTAGATAGCATAGAATTAGACAAAGTTCAGAGGGATTTAATGTATATGAAGAGAAATTATTTTGAATTTAGTAATAAGAATTCTAGATTTTTGGCACGGCTATGTCAAGCTAGAAGAGCAAAAAATGCAATAGGTGTGATTAGAGATAAATTAGGAAAGAAGTGTGGCTTGATGAAAGATAAATTGCAAATATTTCAAGAATTTTATGAAGATTTATATAAGGGAGGTAATGCCTCAAAAGCAGACATAGAAAAGTATGTTAAAGAAATTGTTAAAGATAAGATATTAGAGACAGACATGAGAGAATTAGAAAAACCAATTCAAGAGGAAGAGATCGGAGCAATTATTGACAAGCTAAAAAATGGTAAAACCCCGGGTTGTGATGGATTGGATTCAGATTTTTATAAATTGTTTAAATCAGTTTTAGTCCCAAGATTAAAAATACTTTTTAATAGAATTTTACAAGGAGATAAAATACCATTATCTTGGAAACATTCATTAACAATTCTTATTCCAAAACCTAATAAGGATGTGATGGACCCTAGTTCATATAGACCTATTTCATTAATAAATCAAGATGCTAAGATTTTTACTGCAATATTAGCGAACAGAATGAATGGGTTCATTACAAGATACAGTGGACCCTTGTATAACAAACAGCTTGTATAACATAAAATTTATACAACATAAAAAATTCTGGAGATAGGGGAAATTTGCTTAACATAATTGGCTATGGGGAGAATTTGTACAACATAAAAATGGGATCACTCCATTTTCAATACATTCCTATTGGAATTTGTATAAAGGAAAATTTGCTTAACATAATTTCTTTTGGATCGAATTAATTCCTTTATATAAGGTACCACTGTATATTAAGGAAGATCAAAATGGGTTTTTAAAGGGAAGACAAATGTCTAATTTAACTAGAAGAGTGCTGAATATTATATATGATATAGAAATGAACAAACGGAAGGCTGGCATTATATCATTGGATATATTTAAGGCTTTCGATTGTGTGGAATGGCCAACACTAAAAATAGTGATTGAAAATTGGGGGTTTGGAGCGAAATTTAGAGGTGTGATAGATCAATTATATTCTAAAAATACATCTGAGATAATAATTAATGATGGGATTTCAGATAGGATATCTCTAGGGCGAGGCACTAGACAAGGTTGCCCCCTCTCCCCAGTTTTATTTTGCTTAATGATTGAAATGTTAGCGGATAAAATAAGAAATGATGAGTCAATTAGCGGATTAGGTATTGATAATAAAGTAAAGATTAATTTATTTGCAGATGATTCCTTATTGACAATTAAAAACCCCACTAGAGAGTATGGAGAGACTTAAATATCATCTGGAGAAATTTGGGTCAATATCTGGATTGAGGGTTAACTGGCAGAAATCTCAGGTGATGCTGTTTAATCATAACAAGGAAGAACAAGAAGTGTTTACCCACAACTACGGATGTAAGATAAGTAATTCAATTAAGTATTTAGGTATAGAATTAGCAAAGGATACACAGAAACTAAAGGAATTTAATTATAGTAAACTGAAGAAAGAAATTAAGAATAAAATGTTAGAATATTCAAGTTTAAAACTTTCTTGGTTTGGGAAGATTGCATTGATGAAAATGAAAATTCTACCAAAGTTAAATTTTCTTTTTAGGATGCTTCCAATACAGCTAAGTAAGGATGACCTTAAATTTTGGCAAGATTTAATTAACAACTATTGTAACAGTGGTAAAAAAGCTAGAATAAACAAAAAATATTGGTATATGGCCCAGAATAAAGGTGGTATAGGTCTACCGAATGTTAAAAACTATTATTTAGCAAATCAAATAAGGTTTATTGGGGATATTGTGTTTAGTCCAGAAAGATTAATATGGTGGGAAATGGAATCATCGGAAATAAAGGAGGATATTGAAAAATACCTATTTGGCACTACTAAGAAATCAAAGTTAAATGAGATTAACAACCCCTTTCTTCGATCTATGTTAAATGCATGGTATTTGCATAAGAAAAAATTATGTCCCTTAGACTCACCATTGAGATCTGTAACTGAAATGGAGAATTTCCCTTCAAATTTGAAAGTTTTTAAAAAAGTATTTAGGGATAAACAAGTGATTAGATTGAAAGACTGGATAGACAAGATGAGAGGGAAAGAACAAATGAATGAAGTTCTCCAAGTTAGGGATATATCATGGTTCAATTTTATACAATTAAAGAAATGGACTGATACGTGGTTAAAGAAAAATAATAAATGTAGAGAGTATACAAAATATGAACAGCATTTACTGTTGTACGAGGATACTCAGAGTGAAATGATAGTAAAGGGTATTGTTAGCAAACTATATAAAATTATTTCGGATTTAGATGATAATAGGGGAGGACTTGGATCGAAAGTAATGTGGGAACAAGATATTAAAAAAGAAATAAGAGAAGAAGACTGGGCTAAAATGTGGAGAATGAGAATACTCAGATCTTTGTCTGTTAGAATAAAGGAAAATTTCTTTAAAATAAGTTTAAGATGGTATATGACACCAGTGAAATTGAATAAAATGAATGTAAATTTTTCTAAGCTTTGTTGGAAATGTGATAATGAGATTGGTACCTTTTATCATTTGTGGTGGGAATGTAAAAAGATACAGAAATTTTGGAAATGTATCTTTAAAGAATTAAGTGATATATTAGAAATGATTATAGAGCCTAAATCTGAAATTGCGTTGTTATCAATATTTGTGGACCATAACTATGATGTTAAAACTAAAGAGTTGATTACAAATTTGTTGACAGCAGCTAGATTAATAATTGCTAGAAATTGGAAATCTAAATATGAACTATGTTTAGAAGAATGGTATAAGGAAGTATGGAATATAGCTTTAAATGATAAATTGACTTGCTCTCTCAAGGTTAAAAAAGGAGAGTTAAAAAGAGATATTTTCTATGATATATGGGGTAGATTCATTGAATACGTACTTGTACGGAATAAGGGTAAGGTTTCCGCGCAACAATCGATTCTGTTCTGGAGGGGAGGATGATGAATGTAAATATGAAGAGTGATCCTGTTGGTGAAGGGGTGCACTGTTGTCGATGTTTGTTTTTCTTTTATGTAATTTGTATATTTTTTTTAAACTAATAAAAAATTTAAAAAAAAAAAAGAGAAATTGTATAAAGGAAAATTTGCTTAACAGAATTTCTTTTGGAACAAATTAATTCCTTTATACAAGGTACCACTGCACTCTGTTTTCAATGTATACCTAGGGCAGTGTTGGCCAACTGTGGCACGGGTGCCCACAGTGGCACTCAGAGCCCTTTCTGTGGGCACCCGACATCGCCCCTTCACAGCCACCCGTATTCAGGTCAAATTGCTGTATTGGCAATATATGCTTTGAATCACAGTTTGGGCACTTGGTCTCTAAAAGGTTCACCATCACTGACCTAGGGTAAATTTGTATAAAGGGAAATTTGCTTAACAGAATTTCATTTAGAACGAATTAACTCCTTTATACAAGGTACCACTGTAGTTTATCACACTTTTTCTATTTCTAAGCAGCTTCTTTTTTTGAATAATTTTTTATCAAGCAATACAGATAATTTCACTTCCTCTCACAACCGTACCCGGACTGAATCATTTGTCTTCTACTTTAGAGGAACACACATTAGCAGGATTAATACACATTTACCTAGAAAAGGGTCTAGGTTTCACCAGATCCCACCCTTCTCCTTTCGAATGCCTTGTCTCTATGTCCAGCTCTCTTACTGCAGGCACACGTTTCCCACCAGCCTTCCTAGAATCAGGGAATGGAAGGGATCATCTTGTTTCTCCACCAGTTTTTTTCCTTTAATGGCAGCAAATTAGGATCCATTTTGATTATCTAATTACAAGTACAGTGGTACCTTGCATAAAGGAATTAATTCGTTCCAAATGAAATTATGTTAAGCAAATTTTCCTTTATACAAATTCCCATAGGAATGCATTGAAAATGGAGTAATCCCATATTTATGTTGTATGGATTTTCCCCATAGGCAATTATGTTAAGCAAATTTTCCCTATCTCTGGAATTTTTTATGTTGTACAGATTTTATGTTATACAAACTGTTTGTTATACAAGGGTCCACTGTACCGGCATTTCAGGGTCCTATTCTGAGAACATTTTTTAAAATGAAACTTTACTATCACTATTCTTTCAAAAAGGATATTAAAACTTAAGCACTCTGACAGAAGGTAAAATTTGTAATATGTGAACAGGGTTTATTTATTTATACAACTATGCTAACAATGGGACATTTTGGAGGTCACTATTTCACAGAGTGACCATAACTTGGAAGCAACTTAACAATGCATAAAAATAAAGTTGAAATATATAAGAAGACCTGAATATAACCCCTGGACAGTATAAGTCCAGTATGAGTCAACAAGTTTTAACAGTTTTTTTGGTAAAAAAAAAACTGCCCTCAATTTATATTCGGGTCTACTTGTACTCGAGTATACTATATGGTGATTAATCTGCACAGTAGCCATGTTCATCTGTTAAAGCACAAAAGCACCTTTTAAAAACTAGCCTTTATGCTTCATAAACTTTCATGTGTCCAAACATATTTCTTAAAATGGATGGAATAGCTGGTTTCTAGGGTTAACTTAAAAATGTTGGCATGGAGGGTGACAACAACAGGGTATGTTAGTCCTGGGTGAAGATCTTTAACAGTCAATAAGCAGTGATTAATTATCAATATTTTAGAAAAAGTTACTAGATTGTTGTTTAATTTTATTACATAATTGATATGCAAAACCATCCACCCCTCAACCCTTACTTACCTGGCTTGCTTGCAGATTGGCTTCTTCTAAGAGCTGCTGGCTATCACGGAGTTTTCCTACAGCACTATATTTTTCCTCTTCTAGATCCGAACACTTTTTCTGTAGCTCCTGGATTTGTTTTTCTAGGGTTGCTCTTTCTGTTTTTAGCTGCTCAGACTCTTTGGTTATGAGACAAAGCCTGAGAACAGGAATAATAACCCTTTATTGAATAAAGCTAAATCTGGACAACAGTGAAACTGCAATGACTGTCAGTCTAGAAATGAAAAGAGGCTACAATTACATGATCTTCTCTCTGTGATCTCTCATCTTTCTCTGTGCAGGCTTACTCTCTCAGAATGATGCTGGATCTTTTCCTGTACCCCAAAGACCAGATTTCAGATGCCCAGAAACCCTTCCTTAAAAAGCCCACCACAACATCTCTTTAAAAATCAGACCTACTGGTAGCTATTTGTATATTTGCACACTTGCTTATTATACTTAGATTTTTTTATAAAGGCTTATTGAGGTGCATTTGCTTGAATGCTTTTCGAATGAAAGGTGGTAGCGAATGTGGCTGATCTCAAGTTAACAGCATCTACATACCTGTCATCTAAACGATTTGAGAATACAGTATTTTGAAATGTATAATGTTTGAACATTATCACCTTTTCACACTATGGTGGTAGAGAATTCAGATATCAACCCAACACAGAATATAATGTAATTAATTTACACAGAACAAAGGGCGTTTTGATTCTTCTTATCCCATTTAAATCACATTAATAAAATTTAAAATGTGCATTTATGAGAAATGTTGATATATACTTTTTGAATAATTCTATGGTTTTTGTAGGAATGCTGCAAATATTTAAAAATATTGAAGGTTCATCTATGTTCCTTGTAGTTCAAGAACATTGCAAAAAAGATGATTTCATATAAAAAGCAGCTGCTGGTTGAATTTCATGAAACTATGGTTTATGCATAGTATATCAGGAAGTATAACGAAGAATCCAACAGTGTCAAAACAAAGGAGAACAGAAGATGAGAAGAACAATAGCTTGCATCAGAACTACATGGCTGTTTGTTTAAGTTAGCACCTGCATTTGTTTGCTGTCTGATGCAAAGGTTTATCAATTAGATGATCTCGCAAAACACAGCACACAAACTTACATCTCGTTTCTTAGACACTGCTTAAGCCTCAATACCCCAACAAACCACAGCTAAATGTTACTTTACTGTGACACATATTCCATAAAACAGATTTATTCCAAAAGAGATCAAACAGTTCCTGACACACTAATGAACATGCTACCTGACTCCACACAGAGGTGTTCCAAGTATAATGCTCAGCATTAGGAATAAAACAGCTTTGCCCTTTGGAATCTAAAGCTGCATCTGCTTTAAATCTCTGCTTGGATTGGCAGCAATTCCCAGCACAGAGACTTGTTTTGCACATTCAGGTGCAAAAAGCAATTTGTCATCTTGTCTGATGGAAAGGAGAAACCAAAAACAGCAAAAAGGAAGGGGAACAACTCCCTCTGTGAAAATGCCACAGATGACCATGCAGATCCATTAATATAATTATGGGAATAAAATAAACTTGACAGGGAAGGTTAGGAAAACAGGTTTCCATCCAAAGACTCATGAATGGGAATAAAACAACTGTTTTTGCTTTTCCATCAACTGTGGCAGACAAGTCCAAGCAATACGATAACATGCAGTTTCCATGGTTCCAAAGAAATATGTCATCTATTAAATAGTGTTCAGTGTCAGTGTTGCATAATATTTCCATGGGCAAAAGACATGTTCCCACCTATAGAACTGCACATTTGGATCAAGCCCATAGTAAGTTGCAATAAGTAAAAATAACTAACTATGAGTATGAAAGAAGTCTCTGAGTAAAAAAAGAAATATGACCTTCACTAAGTTGTATTTGAAGAGGTGGGACACAAGTATATCCTACATAAAGTTATTTAAGGACGAAGAATGGATGCATCTCAACACTACTTCTAGCAATTTACAGCAGAATATATACAGTATATGTTTGTTAAGTACACATACAAAATGGCTGTCTTAGTGATCTTCATCAAGCCATTATTCAGTACTGTTACCTTGTCTCAAGTTGTTTTATACTAGACTGCAATTGCTGCAAACGTTTACCAGATGCCTCCTCTCTCTTCCGAGCAGCTAGTACATCTTCTTCCTGGAAATCATAGACACTTTTTATCAGTATTTTCAGGTTTACAAAGCACGGGATACTAGAGACTGATGTTCAGTGAACTTTTTGAATTTTGAACCAGACAAATAATGCAGTTTACCTTTCTGGCAATCTGGTCCCGAAGAGCCTCAGTAATTCTGGTCATTTCATCAGCTTTTGAGATTGCTGTTCTCAAGTCCAATTTGGATTGTCTGGGGGGGGGGGGGGAGAGGACTCTTGTTACGTTGCCAAGACAAACTGATGAAGTACTGGCCACATTCCAGCCATGCTTCTTGTCACATGCCTGGTACCTTTATCAATTAGCCATGACAACTTGTGTGACTGCTCCAGCTTGTATGCAAATCACAACGTGATTTTGGCCAGAGGATCTACACACTTGAAACACTGATAAATATTCCATGAAAGCATGGGGGGGCCTTCAAAGACTTTTCTTGTATCTTTTATGTTATGAACCATCAGGTTGGAACCAACTTAAAGAAACCCTAATAGGGCTTTCAAGGTAAGTGAGATATTTAAGGAGTGGTTTTACCAGATCTGCATCGCTGCTGAACATCTGTGTCTGAGCAGGTCTCAAACCCAGGCCTCCTGAGTCCTAGTCCATCGCTCTTTCCCAGTAGCTCCCTAGATGTTGTTGGACTAAAACTTCCGGAGCTGCAGTCCAAGAACATCTGCAAACCCAGGTTGGGGAACCACTGCTCTATCCACTAAACCAGCCATTCTCAACAGAGACCACATGGCACCCTGGGCATCCTTGCACATTTGAAGGAGGGTACCAACTGGAAACAATTCCTCACATTCCACTTTTTTATACAGTTCATACAATCCTGATTTGGTCTATACTGTACTTCTTTCATGCTGTAAGGCCATGGCCACAGACATACATATATAACAAACACAGTTAAGAAGGCTCCACTAAACCATACCAATTATCCTTGTATCTACATAAGCCTTAACAGAGTCAGGTGTTTATTAAGAGAGTTGAAAGATCATATACAGATGAAATTCTAGGGTGATAATATGCAACAAGCCACTGTGTTGCTATGCTTAGTTCTGCTGCAGATAAACCATTACACTAAAATATTTAAAATACTGTATTCATTCACCTCCATTTACTATTGCTTACACAAAGATAATCCCTGTAAGTGTGGCCATCAGTTATTTCTGCAAGGTTTCTTCATTCTGAATGACACAGGGAATACTGCAAGTGCATTTGCAACTTCCCCTGAAATTGCAAAGTTTAACAGAAGTGCCCGGACAACATAATATCTCTATCAAGAAATCAGACTGAAAAACACTAAACTATCCTTTTTAGTTTTCTTTTTATTTCACACACCTAGACACTAGCAAGTTAAAAATGAGACTGAACAGTGTTTACATTGCAAGTGGTATTTGATATGCAATCTAGAACATGATTCTGACTTGGATGACGCATCTACCAGAATCCTCTCGCTCTGCATAATCATTTTAACAGCAATCATGCAAGTTCTCATATCCATTTTCTAGATTCTCTGTTACATTCCCAGTCTTCTGTAGATGACATGATCAACCACACGGCCTCCCATATTACAGGGCACATAATCAGGAACCAAGGATGCACGGAAACTGTGTGCATACCAGCCTAAGTTCAGTTTCTATTTAACAGGCTTTTTGTCACTCAAACTGAAATTTCCCTCTTATTTGACCACCATAAGTGGGGAAGACTTGCAAAAAGAACAGAATTATTAAAGTAGCAAATCTTAATTACCAACAACAATTTGAGGAAGACGGGTACTGATGCAGTCCGGCATCAGCTCTAGTCACCCCATGATAAAATGAGTAATCTAGTTTCATGATCCATAGCCACCCCACTTCAACTACTGTGGAAATAAATTCAGAGTAATTAAAACAAAATCAGTCAACCACTGTTTGTTTCCTCTTATTTACAGATATTTTGGGATGAGTAGAAAGCACTTTTACTCATGCATGGGTGTGTGTGGTCTGGATAGTCCCCCTTATATGTCCTGCAATGAAATAAAACCAAATAGGAAACTGGGCAGTAGAGATGGGCACGACTTAGCGAAATTTTCGTTTCCATTTCCGTTTTTTGTTTTTGTTACGTAACGAAACGAAAAACGAAAAACGGTTCAAAATGGAACGGAAACGGAAACGAAACGACTAATTTTGAGCCGTTTTTCGTTTTTCGTTACTGGAAAAGCACTTAATGGAGCTAAATGGGAAGAAACGAAAAAAATTTCGTTTTCGTTACGAAACGAAAACGAAAACGAAAAATTTGGAAAATTGGCTCACAAAAACGGAAACGAAACGGACCCCCTAGACGGAAACGAAAACGAAAAATTTTTCTGAGTCGTGCCCATCTCTACTGGGCAGATAATTTTTCTAGACTCCCACTTCCTACACTCCAACTGCAAGTGGGCAATCTACTACTCCAGTTCTCCAAAAGACAGGGAGTCCTCCTATCAAGTATGGGGTATGGCCTCTAGAACTTGCAGTAGGCAGGAATACTTGAAACTTGGATGGAGCATTTTGTGCAAAGCTCCACCTGGTGACAAAAAAAGAATCTTTGGATACAGGCCACAGCCACTAGCACTTTACTTGTATACCACATATACTGCTATATAACAAAGTATTAATAGAGATACAGAAGAAGGGCTCAGGAATCTCATTCATACCTCTTTTGCTTACGTAGCTGCTCAAGCTCTGCATTCTGTTCCCTTACCGTCTTCATAAATACCTGATTAATCTACAAGAGAGAAGCTTCTATATAAAATTTCCACGATACCAGATTAAGTTTCATGTTTTGTGTCTTGAACATAATGAACTTTTAATTTTTAAAAAACTGTTTACTCTTTAAACTTTCCTCATTTCCCAGGGTGCCAATGCGAACTTCTCACTTTATGTCTCTTATTTCTCTCTTAACTATAGCTATATGTTCTATTTTATGGATTTTTATTCACATTATCACACTCAACTTGAGTCCTATTGCTTTCCACAATAAACACATATACAAAAACTTTATGAGTCCCTTCCACCCAGTTGGACCTACCATTCATTTAATCATTCTGTATCCAGTTTATCATTTCCACTTCTTAAAACTAAGCCTCTTATATAATCACCTGGCTAATCACCTTTTAGCTGATACGAAATGGAAAACGGAGATGAAGAAAACTGATAAAACTATAAGTTAGAAAAATGAGAAATAAAAGAAAGCTGGGCAATAAAAGTAGGTAAACAAGTGTTCTTTCACATAGAGGTTTGTCTTCAGCAAAATGCACATTTTAGATTCAGATTTTCTTTTCTAGAAAAAGGGTAAAATGCATTCTCTATATTATGTGGCAATATATTATTTGCTACATAATATCTTCTACCTTGTGTTCATTTAGCAATCTGTGTGTGTGTGTGTTTTGTCATTACAGTCGTGACTGACTCTTCGTGACCCCATGTCCATGGAGTTTTCTTGGCAGGAATACTGGAGTGGTTTTCCATTTCCTACTCCAGGCACCTACAGCACCTGGTATTTCCTGGTGGTCTCCCATCCAAGTACTAGTCAGGGCAGACCCTGCTTAGCTGCTGAAATCAGGCGGATGTGCTTAGGGCATCTAGGCAGCTCTCTCATAAGTATAAAAGCTGGCATGCATTTATAAAAATTGCCTGAAAGCTGATTTGGAAAGGACTGCATTTCTTTTCCCCTCCCCCCCCCCCAAACAAACAAAAAAGACAGGCTAAAACAGTTTTCAGGTTGTTGTTATAATGTTCAAGATTTCACTTACTGACTCCATTTTTTCATTGGCTAAATGCAGTTGTCTTGTTAGTTGCTGAAAGCTTGTCAATTGATCCTGAAAAGAAGATGCAGAGCAGGCAATTATAATCACAATGATTTATCATCCACATAAAAATAAATGCTCCAGCTTAACATTTAAATGTTTAAGTACTGTTAATTATATTGTATACATTGCTGCGGAGTCTTATCCGGAATTCTTTGAGAGTCAGCCAAATATTTCAAATGAAACAAACAGCATGCATTAATAATAGCATATTTTACAGCCCGTGGTGTTGTGTGCACACATATGGAAATACACATGTGAGAGAAACATAGATATCCAGACATGTATTGCTCAAAATAGATGGCAGACTTGACTGTACTTGCTATATTTATGAGCACAGATGTGCAGAACTTCCTTCAAAACCAATAGTTCTTAGGGGCTCTGTGAAACTATGCAAAAACACATTGGCAGGTTGGCTTGCAAACGAAGATGGACTTCAAAATAAGAATCTTTCAATGAATAGCCATTGTATCCCTTTTCTAATGTAGTTCTTTGTTTATTGAACCTTTGCTTTTTATTATATTTTTGTCTCTGTATTTTTAATCACTTTGTTTTAATAAATAAATAAATAAATATTCAATTTGAAAACTACCTTAAATGATTAGGGAAGAAGTTTTAGGTGTTATTGTTACCTACCATAACATAATCAGTGCTGCCTGATTTAGACACCCTTTTGTTCACCTTTCCCAATTCTCTTTCCCTATTATTTCACTCTTCCCATCTCCCATATCCAATATTTACTGTAGAATCATAGAGTTGGAATCAAGGGCCATCCAGTCCAACCGCTGCCATGCATGAACCCCCATCACAGTACTCCCCAACAGCTGGCCATCCAGCCTCTGCTTAAAAACCTCCAAAGAAGGAGACTCCACCACCCTCCATGGCAGCATATTCCACTGGTGGACAGTTCTAACTATCAATAAGCTCTTCCTGATGTTTAAATTGAATCTGCTTTCCTGTTGTTTGAAACCATTGCCCCAAGTCCTAGTCTCTGAAGTCATGGAAAACAAACCAGTCCCCTCTTCAATATGGCATCCTTTCAAATATTTAAGCATGACTATCATATCCCCTCTCAACCTTCTTTTTGTAAGGCTAAACATTCCTAGCTCCCTAAGCTGTTCCTCATACATTTCTTCCAGACCTTTAACCAACCTGTTCAACTCTCTTCTGGACCCGTTGGTTGTCAACATCCTTTTTAAATTGAAGTGCACAGAACTGGACACAGTATTCCAGGTGGGGTTTGACCAGAGCAGAATAAAGTGCCACTATCACCTTCCTTTCTCTAGGCACTATGCTTCTGTTGATGCAACCAAGAATCGCATTGGCTTTCCTAGCCGCCACATCACACTGCTGACTCACATTCAATCTGTGGTCCACCCAGATTCCCAGATCCCTTTCACATGTACTATTCTCCAGCCAGGTGTCTCCCATCCTATATCTGTGCAATTCATTTTTTTTATTGAGATGCAGCAGCATATTTGACTTTCTTACAAATGTTTTCCCTCCAATTCCTGATGCTCAATCTGTTTTTTCCTATTTTTATTATCTGCCCCAACATCAAATATAGCAGGAATTCTCCATCATTCTCTTTAAACTATCTGACGAGTTACGATCCCTCGGGAAGGAAGCAGCAGGCAAAGTAGAGGTCCTGTAAAGAACTGTTTTGTTCGGACTTGCCCCATCCTTGTGTTTAGGATAATTAAGTACATCTAGTGTCAACACATGATACCGTAAGACTCCTGATATTTAATACTAAATGAAAATTCATTAACTATTTTAAAACAAATGATTAAAATCTATATGCCAGTCCATACTAAAATATACGTGAATGGAACTTTTAAAGTTGAAGTCAATCATTATACAGGTTCCATTCATTTGGAATTACACTCTAGTTGGGATGAATGGAATTTAAATCTAAATAAGCCTCGCAGAGCCTTTCTATTCCACCTCTCCAGTACATATGGGCCAAGGTTCATGTTTCACAGTCTCCCAGCTATGCTCTACCAGTTATGCTGAGGACAAAGAAAGACACAAATAGATGTCACACTTTTATTAGTGCATGTTTTCACCACATTTCTACACACAAAAATGAGCAAGAAAGGAAATTACTTTTTGCTTTTGCCCTTCAACAATATGAATCTGTGCCTCTGTCATATGTTCTTGGTATTTCTGCTGAAGCTGCTCCAATTCAAGTGATACTGTCTGCCAAAGTTCTAGTACATGTTCCTTTTCCTAGATTTATTTAAAAAGCAGAGAATAACATATTAAAGCAGGGACAGTGCACAAGAAAAACCTTCCTTCTATTTTTTAAAATCTATACATCAGAGGTTTAAAAGTAAAATGTAGTTTTGCATTATGTAAATGTGACAACATTCTTTTCATCTCACAGAGTGAAGCTGTTTCACTCATTATTCATAAGTTTTCAATATATGTAAGCTACAGGGATAAATTCTTCATGAGTGCTATCAATGTATTTACATTCATATCCATGTATGTTAACAACAAACTAATATGCTGATGAATATCAATAGTTCCTTCTACTCTTCTGGGCAGTAAGAAAAAGAATCAAAAGTTTATTACAGGTACACATATCATTTGGATGCAAGTCCTGGAATTAAAATTAAGCTTTATCCAATACTAGTTCTAACTAAAGTAGAACTAACTAACTGAAATGAAATTGGTCACAAATTTCTACTGATTTAACTGCTTTCATTGGAATTAATACTGGATCTAGCATTTCAAGTAGTAAACATTATTAATACACACTTCTTTTCAGTGACAAGATGGCTAGATTTGTAGATGCTATATACCTGCAACAAAGAACCATGAACGTCAATCTTAATCCGCTGCAAAACAGTTGTAGATCCGGAGCATAAAATTGTTTTCCCACCAGCAGCGGACTTTTTAAAAACAAGGACGCCTATGCCCACTTAAGCGCGCCCCAGCGCACTTTACAAGTACCTGGTCTCCGGAGGTAAAAAAATTCCGATGTGGATTGTAAAGCTGTGGATGCTGGGCTCTCCTCCCCTTCTGTTTGTTTTTGTTGTCCCCGCTGCCCAGACAGGAATCCCTACGGAGCTGCTCGACGGCAGACAAAGGTGAGCGGAGGTGAGCCTGCATTTTTCTCTCTCTTTTTTTCTCCCTCCCCCTCACCACAGACAGGAGCAACAGTGTGCAGAAGGGTGGGAACACGGGAAGAGGAACAAAACCCACATGATATCTGGCTGGGGGGATCCAAATTTAAGCTACCAGCGGATCTTAGGGGTCGTGTAAAAGGGCTCTAAGGCAAACCCGCACAGAAGAAATTTTTGCATCCACTTACTTTATTTGCTAATTGCAATTGTTCTTGGAGATTTCTTAAAAGGTTTTCATCTATGTATGCACCATCTCCTGAACCAGGTGGCAGAGCCTCCAACTGCTTTTCAATAGCTTCTTTTAATTCTTCATGCAATCTGGGCAACAAGGAAATGAAGATTTAGTTTATTTTAGAACAGTAATAAAACTTTCCTTTGTATTAGAAAGGAATTATCTGCTGCAAATAAAACACTGTTCAAATCATTTTAACTAACTCTTGAGGTTATAAACACAGGGATGCTTTTGTAGAAAAACACTTTTATTGTTTGAAGAGCATATGAATTATGGAAGGCACTCATGATGGTCTTATGATGAACATGATATAGCACAGAAGAGATCCATGTGAACATTTGGCATCTTTCTGCAGGAAGTATCTTTCTGTCACTTCTTACACTGATATCCTATCAAAAAGATCACTGGCATGCAAGAAAGTAATCATGACAATTACTTTGTGTTTGAGTCACAAGTGCTTAAACAGTAAAAAAATGTCACTTCTAGAATTTTCATTTGCTTGGTATCACTCTGTAAAAGATAGTGAGCACAAGATCTAGCTAGGGGGGCCCTTCTAAAAGAGGCCTCCTTCAATGAGGTGAAAGGGATGGTCTGTAGTTAGAGGGCCTTTTCGGCAGCTACCCCCAAACTATGGAACATCCTTCCTAGTGAGATCCACCAGCCACCAACACTGATGACTTTTCGGTGGCAAGTAAAAGCCTTCCTGTTCCAGAGGTTTTTTAACTGCTATTGTGGGTATTGATGGCAATTTTTGTGTACTGCACTTAAAGGTTTTAAATGCTTTCACTTTGTTCATTAGTATTTTTAATGTTCTTAATAATTTGATTGTTCATTTTAATTTTGAATTGTAAGCTACCCAGAAGACACCTTTGGGTGCTGGGCGGCATGTAAATTGAATGAATGAATGAATGAATGAATGAATGAATGAATGAATGAATGAATGAATGAATGAAT
>JAHTLZ010000330.1:28974185-28989768 GCA_023846285.1 Phrynocephalus versicolor
AATGAATGAATGAATGAATGAATGAATGAATGAATGAATGAATGAATAAGAGGGGATCCTAACTGTTGGCATTGGTTTTGTAAATAAACAGGCTGGATTTTGCTATGAAAACCTTTGGGAAAAAAAATTCCTGCTGGCAACACAGGTAATATATTGCAATGCACTGTCTGTGCACAATCCTCATGGGATGCAAACTTCACATGTATATTTTGGGTGGATGGGAGATATACATACTAAGCTACAGACTAGGCATTTAATGTGATTGTGCACTAAACCCAAGAAACAAGGAAGAAGAAATGAAACAGTCATTGCTAAAACAAGTTCTAAAGAAAGGATAAAGGCAGTACAAGAGTATCTTCCAATACAGTTTTCAGAAAAATGTCATGGAATCAGATAATCTTTGTGGATATTTTGTGGAAAACAGTGTGGAAATTCCAGAGGTACAGGTCTAGACTCTTCTTTTGCTGGTCATGGACTGGGAAAGTAGAGCTCCATGCAGAATATTCTTGCCAGAATAAAATAGTACTGGTGGAAACTATCGGGGGTGGGGGTGGGGAGATCCCTTAAATCCATGGAAAGCAAACTTTGGATCCAAATCAAGGTTGCTAAGGAAATGCACTTGCATCCCGTGATGGTTCCTACTGTATTTCAGAAACAAAGACATGCTACTTTTCTATCTTACCTGCCTTGCCCTCCACAATACTGAACTTGGCTGCAAACATATGGGCTAAAAATGTCTTTATTACTAATGAAGGATCAAGAAGCATGGAGAGGCAATGTTCTGTACCGTGTATTTAAGAGTTCAGCATAATCAAGAAGCAAATATTGTACTGTACAGGCTAAAGTAAATTGCAAGCAGACCAGACCAATTTAAATCAATGAAACTTAACGAGGAGTTGATTTGCCAAATGCTGATTGATTCAGCAGGCCTACTGTAGTGCAATTTACTACACTAAGCAACAGGATCTGAGTCAGAGTTGTCATATTTATATTTCCTAATTTAATCTTAAGAAATTTAATCTTATCATATTTTAGGATTCCTGAGAAAATCTGTTTCTGAGATTCTTGAGGATCCACATATTCTCCTACTTTGACAGTAGGCCTGACAGTAGGTGAGTTTGAACATTAATATAGATATTATGACAGTATATTTCAGTCATTTTCCTTGCATTTTAGACATTTCTAAAATTAATCCCTAAGGGCTGGGAATTGTGTTAGCAAATGTAGCAATCTTATATATAGTCAGCTAGGAATGAATCTGGCAGAAGCCACACAGATTTGATTCAGAGCAGCCATTTATGGGTTTGAACTAGGAGCAGTCATATATGAGATTACAGCTCCACACACCATCTAGATTTTTCTTACCCTTATCATTTCCTAAAAAGTATATGTGTACAGCTACGTAAATGCTAAAACCACTGTGGACATGCACATTCTGTCCTAAAAATTATCATATTTGATTAGAGCCTCCCTGTATGTTTTCAATGATTAAACTATTGAAGAAATGTGCCCAGTCACTGAGTGAATCTACCTTTCATTCTCCTTGATGACTTGTTCAAGCTTTATTCTCATTTCCTTCATCTGCGTCTAAAGAAAAACAAAACAAGACAGAAAAGCACTTAGGCTTTTTAAAAAATTATTCTCAGAGAGAGCACCAAATGCATACATCAAAGCCAAAAGGGGGTTGAGTCGCATGGCCATCACAAAACACAATTGCAAAAATACTTTACAGGTGATACCTTTATAGGTCACTCCTCATTGTTGTTGTTTTTAAATAGTGTCCTATGAAGGTATCACCTGTAACCTCTTCTGGCAATTGTGTTTTGTGATGGCCACACGACTCAATCTCCCTTTTGCTTTGATGGAAATGTGAAGATACCAAGAATGAGCTGGCATTCCCCTATAGACCTGGAAAGAAGCACAAGAACTCTCAACATCTAAGGGCAAGACTGCATCCATTAGGTAATATAACTTTAATTCAATCCAGTCCCAATTGGTGTTATATGACCCATGTTCCTTTGTTTGAAGAACAGGGGTGTGACTTAAGCAGCAGCTTTTTACAACTGCCCTTCCTGCCTCTTACAAGACGTCTGCCCTGACTGCAACACCATCAACTGTAGCCATGGATTTTAAGAACATCTAAAAGTTACATCCTGTTAAAACACATATTTTACTATGTCTGAACTTCTTATACCTGCTTTGAAGAAGTGTTATGTAAACTCGAAAGCTTGCAATGTTCCTTGTTTTGTTTTGTTTTTAAATAGTGGCCTATAAATCAGGCCTGCCCAAAGTCCGGCCCGGGGGCCAAATCTGACCCGTTAGGCCATTCTGAGTGGCCCGTGGCTGGCTGGCCCGCCCCTCCCTCCCCCTCCTTCGCCCCATTTTTTTTAAAATAATCTTCCACCTACACTGACACCACCGGGAAGTCTGAGGGGCTGGGCCGGCCAGCCGGCCAGTGACCAGAAGCTTGTGGGGCTGGGTGGGTGGGCGAGGGGGCGGGCCACCACCACCAGCACCACCGGGAAGCTTGTGGGGCTGGGGGGGCCGGCTGGCCAGCCATCGCACAGGCTGCTGCCACCGGCAACCATGTGAGGCTGGACACGCACGGGGGGGTGGCGTGCGTGCGGGCTGCCGCCACCGGCATCACCTGGAACCTTTTGAAGCTAGGCACATGCGCGGGCTGCCGCCACCAGCACCACTGGGAACCTTGTGAAGCTTGGCGCGCACGCGTAGGGTGGCGCACAGATGGGCCACCGCCACCGGCATAGCCAGGAATGTTGTGAGGTTGGGCGCACGCGTGGCGCAGTGATCGGGCAGGCCACGACACCGGCACCGCTGGGAAGCTTGGGTGGCTGGGCGGTCTGCCTCCACCGGCACCGCAGGGGAATGTGTGGGGGTGGGCAGGCCAGTGGGCCTCTGCCACCGCCCAGGAGCTTTGGGGTGGGCTGGGAGGCGAGCCGTCGCTACCGCTGGGGAGCTTGGGGGTGCAAGGTCGCACAGATCGCCTCTTCCTGTGCTTCCTTTGGTCCCCACCTCCCTCCCTTCCTCCCTCCCTCCCTTGTTCCCCACCTTCCTTCCTTCCTCTCTTGGTTTACATCTTCCTCCCTCCCTTGGTCCCTGCCTTTCTTCCTGCAGGTGGGGTTGCAAGGAGTCAATGGGTGGGGCTTATGGGTCAGTGGGTGGGGCTTGCAGTGGGGTGGCAGGGTCAGGGAGCAATGGGCCCCTGACACATTCTCAGCCACCAAATCTGGCCCTCGTTACAAAAAGTTTGGGCACCCCTGCTATAAATGTATCGCATATAACCTATTTTTGCAAACATATACAGAAACTCTTAATATGCTACAGTCACCACCCATATGCCTAGACACCAGTGGAAACTTGATAATTATATAGTACGGTACTCTTTTTCATTTATTTCAGTTATATGAATACAATATTTCTAATATTTCAGAGTTAAAACAACAGCACTAAGAATAAAATTAATTAAAGAGCAAAAAACTCTTATTACTGTATATTCAGCTCTGCACATGACTAACTTATAAGTGTTATCACAATTAACTTTGTTACACAGCAGGTTTTTCTTCTGATTGATTCATACCTGGCAGTATTTCAGCTGCTCATTCATTTCCTCCAAATGTTTATCATATTCAGCAACCAGAGGAAATGCTAAACTAGAGTGGATATAAAAACCATATAAAATGATTAACTATACAGACTGAACAGATAGATAACACTCTCTTTTAAATAATATTTCTCTCCCAGTAATGTTTTGAGGGGGAAAGTAGGGCTGAAATCTAATCCAGTTACAGACTCACAGAATCAATGTCTTAGTTAGCACTTGCATGTTCCATTGTTTCAATGAGTTTACTTTAGTTGAGATGAAAAACAGAATTCAAGCTGAGAAAACAATATTCAAGTAATAGCAACATTTCCACAAAATACATGGCTTTATGTGGAACAATTAACTGCTGACACATAGTCAGCCTCATACTTCTTTGCTCTTTGCTCATTATCACAGAAGTCAATCTTGCATTGTGCATGTTCATTACCTAATAAGCATATTGCACGTTTTCTGGGCACACTTCCTTTTCCAGATATAAGTGTAGCAATACAACTACTGTAATTTACCTAATGGCTTCAAAACTAGCTTTAGGCACTAGCAGGTCTGAATAATTGAAACTGATTTACAGGCAATGAAATCAGTTTTGTTTAAAGAGGTGACTGTTCTGAGGAGATTTTAGGATGCACAGAAAAACAAGAACAAAATGTTTGCTTTATTTATTCTACATTTACTGCTTTCAAAGTAGCAGCAGAATCCCAGTCCTCCCACTTGAGTTACCTGTGAGTTTAGAAAAGATGGTGACAGGTAAGTAACTACTGTTCATGGCTCATTGTAAAAAGTGATTTTGTGGGAGAAGTTGCCTATAAATGACAGGTCCCAGTGAAAACTCCAAACATTGATATTTCTACTTCTGCAAATAGACTTGAGGTAGGGGGAGATCAGGCTACTACAAGTTGATACAACAATGTTATTATATCTTATATCTTATACATTCAGGTTTATGATTTCGCTTGCTGCAAATTTTAAGACATACATTTTGCCTCCCCCCCCCCCCGGTCATGTGTTACTGTTCCATCAAGCACAGCCAACAACACTGTATCTCTAAGAAGTAATTGGGGGGAAGGAAAAGAAAGCAAATTGAAACAGGTTTGCCAACATAGGCATAGTCGTATGTATGACTAGATCATTTTAAATCTACCTAATCAAAATCCAAGCCATGCTATTTATTTCATGGGTCTGCTCAGAGTATGAATAAATCTAAATGCAATCCATAGAACTTTTTGGCCAAATATTTACCAGGCTTACAGTTTGTTTCCACAAATGTTAACTCAAAAGTATGTTCATCACATTTTATCAGTATCTGCCTGTTATTATTATTAGAATGGAAGATGGTGCCGCACAATTAATGAGACTTAAATACACACCATAATAAATGTAAATAAAGATTCACATTCAAACATTTAAGTATTATCACAATAATCAATAATATATTAACATTTTTATTTATTGAAACATGTTCAAACATGAGCATGTCATTAAAAGCAGCAAATTGAGAAAAAAGAACACATCTGAATTATAAATATTACATTTAATGGTAATGCGAAATAAACTTCCTTACCTCTGATCTGTCACCCAGGACTCCACTGCATTATCAACTTCAGACATTTTTCTGAAATAAAATAATTTATTTTAACAAATAATATACAGTAGAGAATGAAAATAAAATCTGAGCAAGATTTTGAAATTTTATTAAACCATTCATTCCATATACAGGTATGATTGTTTGCTCAAATATGCACTCAATTACATTCCACATGTTCTACATTTCTAGTAAAAACACTGGTGTCATCTCAGTTCATTTGGATGTATTTCAGAACATATACACACTTTTCCCATTTAAATTTCTCTGTAGGAATGTACGTACTAAATTCAAGATACTGGCACCAGGAAAGACTCTGTGGTGTTTTTTTTTTTTTTCAAAATAAACAATTTCTCATTGTTTGGGCAATACAAAAATTCAAGTCATATACATTTAGCATTTAATCGTTTTAAATTAGAATGAAATTACTGCAATTTTACGAGTCCAAGATAAACTATTTTATCCTTCAACTATTCTATGGCAAAACTAGTGTTGTATTAAAAATGGCTCCCAGAAGAATTTCAACTTGTCTCATTCCATCACGCAAAAAAGGGAAAAAAAGAAGAAAAAATAAAACCTTCCTTTGTGGAAAAGTTTCAAAGAAATGTTTATGGTGCCATGGAAATGGGCTGTTTGCTGCCTTTAGGGTCCTCTTGATATCAATCCCCAAGAATATATGATGGGCAAAACTATACTACTATAGAATCTCATGTCTTCTCATAAAAAAACGAATATCAAAGCTACTCTGTAAATTTATAAGGCATTAATTTCTGAAAACATGAAAAGTAGAAGAAACCTTTACAAAACTATAGATGGAAACTTGGCATCTGTTGCCATTAGTGAAGAATTTAACGACTTGGAAAATGTGAAATACAGCTTCTGAACCCTGATATGTTTCAAAGGACATGAGACTTGGCCTCATAAAATAAACAATCAAATGGTACGTTGAAGATTCACATCTCCCACTTCCCTCTTAGAACTTCAGAGGAAAAACCAAAAAGATAGGACAGATGCTTCCATACTTGACTTTTATCAAATAACCTCTTAACATCTTGATTTGTGAGATGTTTCTTAACCTGTGAAGGTGTGTCCGGTTTTAACCCCCCAGAGTAAAGCTCAGAATCACCCATCTCTCTACTTAGGTAGCATAAGATAGGGTAGCTTTAGATTTTATTTTCTGGTGTTGCAGTTTTGTATTTTGTAATACCGTACCACAGTTGGTTTGGACCCTGTTTTTAAACCTGGAGATTGCACATCTCCCTCAGGGTTTGTAACCTGTGATGGACTTTTCCTCCAGGAATCTGTCCAATCCCCTTTTGAAGGCATCCAGGATGGATGCCATCACAACATCCTGTGGCAGGGTGTTCCACAGAATAACAACACGCTGTGTGTATATATATTTGTCTGCTCTCATTCTCCCAGCCCTCAATTTGAGTGGATGCCCCCTAGTTCTGGTATTTTGTGAAGGAGAAGAGTATCCCTCTATCCACTTTACTCATGCCCTGCATAATTTTGTACGTCTCAATTCATGCCACCCCTCAGGTGCTTTTTTTCCCCAGTGTGTGTGTGTTGTGTTGTTACAGCGTGACCCCATGTCCATGGGGTTTTCTTGGCAAGAATACTGGAGTGGCATGCCAGTTCCTACTCCAGGCGCGCCTGGTATTCTCCCATCCAAGTACTTAATAAACAGGACCGACCCTGCTTAGCTTTCAAATTCAGGTGAGATCAGATGTGCTTAGGGGGCACCTAGGCAGCTTTTTCCAAGAGTAGCGCCCCAAATCCTTACCTTTCCTCATAAGGGAAGTCCCCCATTCCAGTAATCATTCTAGTAGCTCTCAGCCACTTTGGGTCCTTTTCCAAGGAGAAAGGTGGGGTAAAAATATTCAAAATAAAAATAAACAAACGAATATTTGGGCCAGGCTAGATCGCTCCCTCCTTTAAGGTACAGAACACAAGCCTTACAGATACTTGGGGATGGGCATTTAAAAGTAAGCGCCCATCGAGCCAAGTAACAACACTTTGAACCTCTGCTTCAGGGAGCGTCACCTCCAGAATAGCGCGCCTGCTACTGACAAGCGGAAAGCTCCCTGGGGAGCACCCGCAAGACTGACCGTTGGAACCCTGCCGGGCGCGCGAGCGACGCAAAAGAGCCGCCCGTTAAACCTGGAAGCAGCTTCTGGCGTCACCTGGGTGACGTCACTGACCTCTCCGCCCAATCAGCCGCCTTCTACCCTCTCTCCCGGGCGCCTCTGCTGACAACTTACCACCCGGCGGCCGACTCCTTCCACCGCCAACTTCGCCAGGTTTAGCGACCGACGTCCTCTCGACAGCCTCCAATCAGATTGCAGAGGCCTTTCCTGATTGGTTGAAAGTATCACGCGCCCGGCGTCCTTCCTTTCTGGGCCCGCCTTCCCCTGGCCTGAAGGCGTGGCTACGAAAGAGCCGCGTGGCTTGGAAGGCGGAAGCGCTTGCGGTTGATCTGTTTGCTTGTCTGACTTGTTGGTGTCTCGTTCTGGCATCGGGAGCTGGAGGACTTTTCCGGAAGCTCGATGTGTTCGTCTGTCGCGGCCAAAAGAGCAACGAGCCTTCTGGCCCCTTTAAATACTCACAAGGTTGTAGTTGGCAAGTGCTTTCGTAGAGAGAGCCCACCGGTTCAGATAGAGGGAGTGCAGGATTGAAGCCACCGGTCAGTAACTGGAAGGATGATTGGGTTTATTTATTTTATTGTATGTCTTTGCGATGCTGACAATAAAATGAAAGCATCACATAATCAAAATGTAATTAAATTTAAATTAAATTAAACAACTGTACTTGTAAGTGGCCTCGTTCTTGCCAGGATTCTTATGCCAGTCAGTCTTGTGGGACTTTATGACACAATTGTCATTTTTCCGTGATCCATTTTGTCCCCCCTCCCCCCAATACACAGAGCCAGTCTACCTATAATTCTGTGTCTGGAGTATTGCATTTGTACTTGAAGATGTGAGCTGTGTCCACGAAAGGCATGTCAAAGTAAATTCATTAGGCTTCAGACTGCCCGAGACTCTTGGCATAGGAAAGGTGTCAGTTTTCCCGTAATAAGTGCCTTTGCACTCAGTGGGAATGCCTTTTGAGTAGACATACAGTATATGGAGGATAAAGTAGTGCCACAAACCTGGATTTTCTTTCTTCTGGAATTCTGAGATCACCAGGTTTTATGGGTGGTGACAGCATTGGCAAAGAACTAGCAACCAGGTGTTTATAAATTTTGATTCTCTTCAGGTGTGTAGTGTATCCATCTCTGATTATTTAATGGGTTGATTTCTTTCATATTTTATTGCATGAGTGTTGATAATTGATAATGAATATCATAACCATACAATTGAGTGACAGCATAGATATAATATTTCAGACAAGGAAGTATAAGCAAGGCCCTGTTGAGTGAATCCAAAAAGAACTTCATCAAGAACATACAGTACTACTCTCTGGTAGACTACATCTAATGCCATAGCTTTTGCTATGTTACCATACAGTGACCAGGAGTTATGCCTTCCTGACTTTAAAGTGTTTCCTCCCATTTCTCCCTTGCCTGGCTTCTGTCCTTTATGAAAGTCATTCAACAATCAAAACTTTTGATATGCAGCTGTTAGAGATATAGGCTTCTTTTGGGGGCAAGAGTGGTAATTTTACTATGCATAAGGCTTTAAAATTATTAAGAATAAAAGAAAAAATATTTCTACAATATTTCTACAGCAGGAACAATATGAGAACATCTAACTGGTTAAATTGACATAACATTTATTGCACAAGCAGGAAATCCTATACAGTGGTGTTATGTCTATTTTATTTAGATATATATTATTTCAGCTTATATAGTGCTCCATTATACAGTGCACTCTGGACAGTGTACAACAATCACCCAACAAGAAGAAATGAATACAATATACAAATATGAAATGACAAACAAATAAATCAGTCATTCAGTAAAACCACTGATTAGGTGTTCCTAATGGAGTTCCTCCGGGAAGACAGGCAGTATACAAGCCTAACAAATAAATAAATAAATAAAATAGGTAACCTATCCTACAAATAAACACAATTGAACATATTAGATTGGATAACTAATAACAGGCAGATTTAAACAGTTCTATTTTAACTACCCTCTTGAGAGCTATGAGGGAAGGACCCTGATGAGCGTCTACTGGAAATTGATTCCAGAGATATGAGGCCACAACAAAGAAATCTCTGTTTCTCCTGTTTACTCTTTTGGCCTCCCTTGATGTTGTTGTTTTTAACATCTTGGACTGTGAAGAGCAGTTGGGACTATTTTATAGGCGAAATGCTCTGACATGTAATGAGGTCCTAAACCAGGGCTGTCCAAACTTTGGCCCTCCAGATGTTTTGGATTACAACTGCCAGAATTCAAAACCTGTATTGTCAGTGACAAAGGACTGTGGGAGTTGTGATCCAAAATATCTGAAGGGCCGAAGTTTGGACACCACTATCCTAAACCTAATGTGCTTTCCAAAATTCATATTAATATTCCTTTCAGTAGGTCAGAAGAAGGCTCTAGGTATGTCTATGTGGTGCTTTACAAGTAGGAAGAGGAAGAATAACCTGAAGTCTTGTGGCACTCAAAAGGCTAAGGGCCAAATTAGACAAAATAAGTAAAATATCATTCGACACGGATCTTCTTTAAGAGGAAAAGCCTGTCTGTTTATTGTCACACAAGGTTGCCTCCATCCATCCATGGCAGATGAGATTGGTTTTTCCCAAAAAAATTATAAGCTGCCCACTGGGAAATAGTAAGAGTTTTGTTTGCATGTCATACACATTTGCATCATAGAGTGATCTGATGCTAACAGGTTTGATAAAGCATAAACTCGATGGATTGGAGTCCACTTCTTTTGTTGGGGGGGGGGATTTTTCATTGTCATCAGTAATAGCTGCTGCTGCTCAGGAACAGCCAGTCAGAGGACAACAAAACTTAGTTGACTTGAGGGACTTGGAAGATGCCCAAGGATATGGACTCTGACTCTGCCCTAGTTTTGTAGGAAGTTGGATTTACTGACTCTTGACTGGTGTACAAATACCCCTCTCAGTTTTCCTGAAGCTGTTGAATTGCATGCCAAGTTCTAGTTGCTTCCTGATTTTGATACTCTCATAAGGTGTCTTGTGTTAATTGTCTTTGTAGAACTAACCTATAGAGAATCTGATAATAGTCCATAAAACCAAAGCTGCTTCTCCAACTCTAAGGTCTGCAATTTGTGTAACATAAAACAGTGGTTGTCATCCTGTGGGTCCCCAGATGTTCCTGGACTGCATCTCCCAGAAGCCTCCACCACTCTCTGTGCTGGAAGGGGTTTCTGGGAGTTGCAGTCCAGGAACATCTGGGGACCCAAAGGTTGACAACCACTGACAAAAAACACTAAGGGAGTATATGACAGACAAGGAAGTGGTATCAGGCATGTGCAGGGACTGCTTCTGGAATAAGTCTGGAAAGCTAGTGCAGGCTCCAAAGCGAAGGACATAGCCAATGTACCACAGAATGCACAAGAAGATTGCAGTGTTACACACCGGTAAACATCTCACCTGTTACTTGCAGCCTGACACATGAGGGATGTTAACAACAAGGTTCCTTAAGACTGTAGTTAAAAAAGACATTAGAACACCATTTTATGCCATAGACAGTCATGCATATTTTATGTAGCTATTGGGTTAATCAGTGATCCAGCACAAATATTGCTGTAGAAATCTTTGTTCTGCTGTTTGTAGGACACAACTAGCACGCATGTGCGGCGGTGGGGGGGACCTTTACCATTTTGGTTGATGTGTACTGTACTGTATATTTGTTAAAGTTAATGCTGTGATCACTGTGGACACCCTGTGGTGAAAAAAGGCAGGGGAAAAAGGTTGATAGACTAGAACAAGCATGGGATTCTACATGTCATTTAATTCTTGTGCGTTGTGTCAGGAACATATGTTAATTGATGGAATTAATGAAAGTTCCAGTAGTACATCTGTTTGCATGGCTTTATATGAGTAGTGTTGTGCATGTTTGAGCTAACACAGAATGCTACAATTTTTATTAATGGATTTATTCTATGATGTTTACTGTTTTCTGTTATTTTTTGCCTTATTAACCCTGAATAGTAAGTTAATCACACTGAATAGTAAGTATATCACACTAATGTGTCAGTGTATAACTCAGGGGTGGGTGGGTGGGAACCAATTTTAGATCTGCTATGACTCTATTTAGACAAAAAAGAGGGGTTTTTTTCTTAAAGTTGTCAATTTCTTACCTACTCAATGACTGCTTTTTTATATGGGCAGATTTTGTGAGGCTTCACGCGTTCAGGAATCAAAATCAGAAATTACATGAAAGAATCACATTCAAAGTACAAAATCAGGAATTACTTAAAAGAATACCGGGTATATGATCTTCGTATAAACTGGTTAGCTGAATTTGTCTTATTCATTATGTCCTTCAAAGGTTTTTCTAAAATCATGTTATTGTCTTGGAAGGCACATTTGACAAACTTGAGGGATTCATTTACTCAACTGTCAATCACATATTTGTTGTATTATGTGTGTTTGTAAATTAAATTTAACAATTATAACAACCAGTTTAATTCCATGTACAATATTTAGATGGAGTTTAAAATTGAACATACATGGAACAACTTTCCAGTTTCTCATGACCCAGTAATGATCAAGTTGACACCAGAAAATGCAGGAATACTGATGGAAGTGAGCGCTCCATTTTTTAATGATCCTACCGCTCCTCCTGGTGAACCTGGAAAACCATTCAGTGGTCTGTGGGACTATGAGGGTAAGTCAGCACTCTATTGCAAGCTTAAATTGTTCAAATTCTGGCAGGAGCTCTTGTGCTGAATTGTATCCCTTGTCTAAGAGGAGTAGCATCCTTTTTAAAAAGAGGCCAGCCACTCTCCTATGTTGTTTTCCATGACATCGTTCCGTGATTACATTCTTCTTCCCCTTAATTTTCTGGGTTTTTATACAATTAATATCTCATAGTGACTATTGTTTCAAATGTTCTCCTTGTAACTGTCATTCAGTTAACATGCTCTATTACAAAATGGTAAAATATGAAATAATTTTAATATCAAAAAGTTCTGACATCTATATCTTGGTGTGCTCATTCAATTTTTTGGATTGATAATCCAAACCTTCTCCACAAAACGGGACTGAGTCTGGCTTCTCCACAAGATCTGCTTGTCCTGTTTTTATTTTGTCTTTTATATGTAATGAAAAATGATGATTGGCTATCTTCCCACTGTATGTATGTTTTAGAAACAAGAGTATAGAATTAGTTGTGTTGAAGGAGAATTTACAGTGTTTCTTTGAATAGCTTTAACTTGAGCAGTAATTCAGTGGTGTGAAGTGATGTTTTGATGACTATTTGATTTCTCAATTTCAAACCATTTGAACGCCAGGATAACTTTGTTCTTTTGTTTTACACATAGTCTTCATTGTTCTCTCCTGCCCCCAATATCATTACAAAAATGGCAGTATTAATGATATGTGCAATGTAGTAATACAAATATTTGCATTGTTCTTGAAAACCTATTTATTGATTAAATTCACTTTTCTAGGGGAGAACCTGGAAAGCAAGCTTAAGTATGCACTCTAATCTGTTTTATTTTATCTATTGCTAGATTATAAAAATCTGTTTTAAAAGCTTAAATAAAATGTGTATTCATTAGTTGGGTATGATTTCTTTTTGGTTTGTACTCTTCAAGAAGCTGTGAAGGATTCATATTAATACTTTCTGGTTGCATAAGCAAGGAAGAAATAATTTTATAGAACCCATTTATATTTTATCCATACTATTTTTTTCTGTCTCCCTCAGTGGTTCTTAATGCTTTGTAAGCAACAAGATTTCTGAACAGCCTTTTCATACATATGGATGTCATTACTTCTGTGCCGTAACAAGGGGCATGGAAGTAGTGACACTGCTGGGATTTCAATTCATTTCTTTAAATTCATGGCATCAATTTCTTGTACTTAAAGGTCTTTTTCCTTGGTCAGTTCTGTTCACTCATACCTATAGAAGCCTCCGATAAGGAGCCCCTAAGCTACACTTACCTGACTGGCTGTTAAAACCAGTTAGAGAAATCGCTAAAGCTGTTTCCAGTATTTTCTAGAAGGAAGAAAATATAGTCTGTTCCTCCTCCTTTTTCTTCTCCTGGTATGTAAGCCCCTTTGATTTCATTTTTAAACAAGTGTTCTAGTTTATAGTAATCATACATAGCTGACAAGTGTTTCCAAAGCATTTGAAAATCTATACAGTTAATGGACTGCTTAAAAATTAGAAAAGGTTTTTTTTCTTTACAATCCTACTCATATCGACTTGCCATAATACCGTTTGAATTACATAAATGTGTTTTGCTGCCAGATGAGTAAGTACAGGAAAGCAGCAAAAGTGTGCAATGTTAAACATACCATGGAATACAAACCATTGAATTTGGTGAGCTTTCTATGAGGAATCATGCACACAACTTTCCTGTAAGCATAAGGAGTATAATAAATATGGTTGAAAATAAAATAAACAATCATGTGTTTTCGGTTTTCAGTTGTAGAAGCATTCTTCCTGAATGACCAAACTCAGCAATATTTAGAAGTGGAGCTCTGTCCGTAAGTAAACATTTCAAAACCTTTTAGAAATGCTGGCAGCTTCTCCAGTGCACTTGGATATGTTGTGTGGCTTGAATAGCTGGTGCATAAATGCGTTGCTGGAGATTGCCAAAATTCTAAGGGTGTCTTTCCTTTGTGCCTCGAAAAACTACAGTTTCTGCTACTCCTCTGTAAGAGGATTTGGGCCAAGGTGTATTACCAGTGCATATAAACAACAGAACTATGAATATTGAGTGCAAGCAAAGCAAGATAATGTAGTGACTAATACAATTTCATTTTATGACATAATTAGGAAAATTGAGACTAGTAGAGGGGCAGGCAGGGGCAGATGCTTCAGGGGCAATGTCATCTAGACCCCTTTTCCTTTCATTTGGGATTCCCTAGCAAGAGGGACATCTAAGCAGGAAGCCCCTAATATTCTCTGGTAGATGTCCATCCAGGCACTCACAAGATCTGAAACTGCTTAGCTCTCAAAATTAGATGAGATCTGTTTATTCAGGTCACCGGGGAGGGGTCAGAAGATGCTGTAGAAAGTGAAACTGCTTGTAAGCAACTGTGTTCAAGTTCTGAACTGAATCTGGGAATACATCCTACTGTATGTTATGGTTGCAGTAGCAACTAGAGGTAGGCACGAAACAGAAAAATTGTGTTCCGTTTCCGTTCTGTTTGTAGCCCATCTCCCTCCGTTTCCGTTTTCATTTCCTATGGTTTTTTTTAAAAAAAATTGTTTCCGTTTTTCTTTTTTCGGAAACGGGGGTCTTACTTCGCTGTGCCGGATGACAGCGCCCTGTCATCTGGCATGGGAAAGATCCCTTTCTCCGCCCTCCGCCTCGATGCATGGCAGCCCTGTGTCCAGCTCTCCACCCCAGAAATGACAGCCCAGCGGGCTGTCATTCTTGGGGCAGCGGGTGGCGGGAGGGGCCTGCAATCCGGTCTCCGCGTGTCCAGCGATGTCTGCCCCGGAAATGACAGCCCGCCGGGCTGCCATGCATCGAGGCGGAGGGCGGAGGGGGGGCTGGGATCCGGCATCTATGCACGCAGAGCGGATTGCAGGCCCCTTCCTTCCTTTTCCAGCGATCTCCGCCCCGGAAATGACAGCCCAGCGGGCTCCCATGCATCGAGGCGGAGGGCGGTGAGAGGGGGCTCGATTCCGGCCTCCGCACGCAGAGACCGGATGCCAGCCCATTCTCGACTCTGCCCCCAACTGGACCAGGAAGCCGGAAGCTGGAAGACTGGACCAGGCAGGAAGGCCAGCAGCACCAGCAGGTAGGAGGACTCATTCTCATCGCGTGGCCAGGCCAGTAACAGAAATGAACAGAACGAAGAAAATTTTCTTGGTTCTGTTCGGTTCGAGCCTGGCCCGTCCAAATGGTCCTTAGTCGTACTGTTACGTAACGGTAACGGTAACGAACGGAAACGAAAAAATGATCGTTTCGTGCCCATCTCTAGTAGCGACATAAGACTGTCCATTCTAGTCCAGTCTTATATTTCTATTTCATCACATTACTTACATAGCTGATCAGTATTTCATATTATTTATTTAGGTGTTTTTTTTTAAACAGAACCTGTGAGGATGTATTTCTGACATGACTATAACATATTTTCATAGGCATGGGCAGCATCTTGTATTGTTGCTTTCTGGCAGGCGGAAAATATGTAAAGTAAGTGAATTACATTAATCTCACCCCAGTTCTTCTTCTTCTTCTTCTTCTTCTTCTTCTTCTTCTTCTTCTTCTTCTTCTTCTTCT
>JAHTLZ010000330.1:28989778-29012702 GCA_023846285.1 Phrynocephalus versicolor
CTTCTTCTTCTTCTTCTTCTTCTTCTTCTTCTTCTTCTTCTTCTTCTACTACTACTACTACTACTACTACTACTACTACTACTACTACTACTACTACTACTACTACTACTACTACTACTGTATCACAGGAATTAGGTGCCCAAGCCATCTGCAATGAAGGAAAATGCAGACGCCTCAACAAACTGATCTTGGGCTGCTCCTCCTGGTGGTACTTCCAAAGAGAGGCTTTTAACCCCCTCCTGACACCTCAGCAAACAGGCTTGGGACTGTTCCTGCTGGCATGTGCTTTCAAAGAGAGGCTTTTAACCTCCTCCTGACACCTCAGCAAAACAGACCTGGGGCTGCTTCTTTTGGCCTGCTGTTCCAAAGAGAGGCTTTTAATCCCCTCCTGACACCTCAGCAAACAGACCTTGGACTCCTCTTGGCAGCCCACACTTCCAAAGAGTGGCTTTTAACCTCCTCCTTACATCTCAGCAAGCAGATCTAGGGCAGCAGCTGCTGCTGCTGGCATGCGTTGTGAGGAAGACCCCAAGGTCTGTTTTCTGAGGTGTCAGGAAGGGGTTAAAAGCCTCTCTTTGGAAGTATGCCAGCAGGAGCAGCCCAAGGTCTGTTTGCTGAGGTGTCAGGAGAGGTTTAAAAGCCATTCTTTGGAAGCGTGCTTCTCTCAAGAAAAAATCCACGATATACTGGGACCGTAATATGTGAACTGCAATGTGACAGCGGAATACTGTATTGCATGATGATGATGATGATGATGATGATTTATTTTAGGATTGAGATAAATGTATCTATTTTCCTTTTTTATATAGCAAGAGCTTCCTTTAAAGTTTGAAGTATCAAGAACACATGCAAAATGGACAGGCAAAGCTCATCTCCCTTGGAGCTACTTTCCACCATCCATTGACAAATTTAATGCGTTTGCAATTCATGGATCAGGTGTACATAGAACGTATGAAGCCCTTTATCCAGTATGTCAAAATGAGACAGGTGAAGAACAGAAACCTGATTTGTAAGTGTTATTTCTGGTCGTACGTTTTTATTTTGTTAACTTAAAATCTGGCATGAGAGAGAATGTGTTGTTCTGCTTTGTTGTGTGTCAAGTTAAGAGGCAAATGTGACTCAGGAGAATCTCGACTATAATCAAAATTATGTTGCTTTTAAATTAAGGCTTTACAAAAATACTTTTTAGTTTGCTTACACCCATTTATGAAATATATCAGCTCACTCAAGCAATTTCAAAGTGAAGACGCCAAAAACAAACAAAAAGACAAAACTTTTACAGATAACGTTATGTCACTCTACTTTGCTAAGGATATCATAATGCACCCTTTGAAATAGAACTTGGAATAATTAAAATGTGTGTGTACCTCTTGCATTAGTATATTTTGAATAGGAGTCATTGAAATGTCCTTTATGCTTGATGGGTCATTTCTGCAGAAATGCCCTGAAGAAGGATATTGTCCAAAATGCTCTAGGACTGTACAGTATATGTTCTTTTCAGGAACTGCAACGTACTTCACTGTTTGTTCTAGTGACACCTTTCAACCAGTCAAGAATACTGTGGTAGTTTGTGCAATAAGGTGTGGACAGTACGGCAGTCCATTTTACTCTTCTGTCCCCTGTTTTATTTTAAGTACTTCCTGGGGACCAAAGTCACTCATAGTACTCAGTGCTCCATTGTTTCTGTTGGCTGGGAGCACCTACTACATACTTGTTAATGCACACCAAATATTTCTGCAGCTCAAGACACATGATTTACTTTGAATAGACGTATTTACAATTCTGTGTGAATATGCTGCTGTGTATACTTTACCTCTTATTTTAAAAAATGGATTGCTGTTGCCTTGAAACTACTGGAGCTCTTGGAACCTACTTTGCTGACAAAAAAGAATTTTATGCATAAAATCAACAGAGGCTTAGAACAATGACTGAAATTTAATTTTACAAATAGTGCAATATGCCATATGTCCAACTAGAGTACACAATATATAGTTCTGCAGATTTCACATTACACAGTAAAGGTATGTTAAACTCAATGGGTAGTCTTTATTCTTGGTCTAGAACCATGGTTCCCAGCCTTGGGTAATCATGGTGTTCTTGTACTGCAGTTGCAAGAAGCCTTCTTAGCTGGCGTTTCTGGGAGTTGCAGCTCCTGGGTTACCCAACACCTAGGTTACCCAAAATGTGGAACCACTGACCTAAAACAACAGTTTAATAGACCCTATCTGAACGCATTGCTTGTTTTGAGGTATTATTATACTGCTGCTTATATTATATAGGCTGAAACCTGGTAGTAAGCTTCAACTAGAGTAAGCCCATTGAATCTGTGGGGACTTGTTGAATCAATACCCGTGTAAATTCCATTGATTCTATAATACAGTAATTTTTTAGTTTTTAATTTATGTTATAATTATTCAGTAAAAATGAAAAGAAATTAGTATGGAATAGAAATCTGTAACCTGTTTGGTTCTTTACATCTTTTCTTTTGCAGCCACCGTCTGGAATATTTTAAAAGTTTCAGTCTGCAACTGCTAATGGGAGAAGATTGGAAGCAGCCTGGATCAGACTTGTGGCCATTATGCAAATGAACCAATTAAATAACGAGAACAAGTGGTAGACTAATAGCTTAAAGGAGGTTTTTAAACCATAGATGGTTTTCAAAGAAGTGAAAGACTTGGAAGCATAGAAGAGAGTAAACAGTCTTTGCTTAAGAGCAAAATTCAAGTAGCTGTCACAGTTATACTTATGCAACATGAGCCACACATCTATAATTATTCATATATGTGAAAATTTCTGTCATCAGTGTCTGGTGTCTTTTTTACTTCCTCAGCTGTTTCTTTCATTTTTGCTGATTTACAGGCTGATCATAATCAGCTTTATTCAGAAGGATGTCAAAGGAAGGGTTTAAGTACATGCATATAGAGTTCTTTGCGATTTCCAAGTAAGTTTGCGTGTATCACAGTGTTTTTTGCAAGCACTAAGGAATGCAGTGAGTAAAAATCACAGTCTATTTTCTTTTCACTTGATCTTAGATGACTGAAATAGATTGGCTAGGTCCAAGAGAATTTGAATCATAAAGCCATATCGTTTGGATTAAGATATATGAAAAGACTCGTGCTTCCATTTGAAGTCTTAAGGAGCTTTAGCAAAATCTCTACTGCCGGTGTCCTGGCCTTCAAATGTCACGTTACCCTTTATGCTATGAGAACATGTTCATGACCTTAGACATGTTGTGATTATACACACCTAAAAGAGATCTTTGAACCCTGGCAGTGGTACCTCTTAATGTCAGTTGTGCTAACTAAACCATATTAAATTAATATCCAATAGCTATTGAAATTGGGGAAAATTATCTGTTGTTCCAGATACTGGAGATGCTGTGCTTTGCTTATAATGACAATGACTCATTATACCATGCACATTTACTCCTATCTACCCCTCTCTACAAGTTTTCTTAAAGGGATATTTGAATATGCATTCTGCATTTAAATACCATTGCAGTTTTGGTCTTCAGCTGTCAAGCAGACCATCTTATTCCAGCTTCTACACTGACCTACTTTTCTTCACACAACAGTATTGCCCTTTATTGCTCCGAGTTCTTGGTTTCTTAACTTGCAATCTCCCACCAGAGATTGCCCCTGTCTGATATTATTACTGTATGTTAAGCCATGATCTGGTACAGGGAAGCGTTTCAGATTTTGAGGGTTTTAGGTGCTTGAGTGCTTCAAATTTCTCTGCTGGAATGCAAAAGAAGGAAGGCAGAATAATGCTGTTTATCCCTGCATTCTCTTCATCATTTCTGAATTTCCACCTCAATTGTAGTAAACTAACTTGACATCTGCTGCAAAGAGGAAAATTTTGGTTTTTCTCCTGATACCACAATGCAATGGAGATGTCAAACTATATGCATTTGAATCAATCAGTGGTTTAAACTACTGTGCAGTATTTGAAACACAGTATCTTTCTTGGTCTGTTGTATTGTATGGCTGTCTTTAGATTTTAAACATGTGTCCTTTTCTTAGCATGAATATGCAGCATATACATTTACAGTGACAGCTTTTGAACTGAGTGCCTAATATGTTTGCTGTCCTAAGATTTCACATGTATTTCTTTGTGAACCTGCAGGAAATGGATGCTTTCCTTCAGTGAAAGGGGAGATTTGGAATGTTACCGTATATAATTGAGTATAAGTCAACCCGAGTATAAGTCGAGGCCCCTAATTTTACCCCCCAAAACTGGGGAAATGTATTGACTCGAGTATAAGCCTAGGGTGGGAAATGCAGCAGGGCCTGGCAGCTCCTCCTTTGTGAGCTGGGGGAGTGGTGTGTGATGTTTAAAATGACTTTTAGTCACTGATGCAAGTGCTCGGGTCAGTGGCTAAAAGTCATTTTAAACATTGTGTGCCGCTCCCCTGTGATGCAGAGGGGGGTCATGAGAAGCGGCATGCAATGTTTAAAATGACTTTTAGCCAGAGATGACTTGCCTCAGTGGCTAAAAGTATCGACCCGAATATAAGCCGAGGGCCTCCTTTTCAGCCCAAAATTAGGTCTGAAAAACTAGGCTTATATTCGAGTATGTACAGTAATTGCCTTCATAGATAATGAGTGGCATTGTCTATTCGATATAAGCGAGTGGATGTGACTTCTATAAAAATCTGTTGTATTAAATCAGCATTGTCAAAATATATTCATTAAGTTAATTAGTGAGTTAGCATCTTGTGGGCTAAATGTGGGCAGGCTTCCCTCTGTTGTGTTTTTACTGTGTTTTTAAAAACATTCTTTGTACTGCATTCTGAGAATATGATTTTAAAAGTTGGTTATCAACTGGGTAAATAAAGGGTTTAAACATTTTTATTCTTAGAGCTGAGCAATGTAAAATATGGCTTTCACACAGTCTTACCATTTGGAATAGATGTTCCAGTTTTGCAGTCTCTATGATTCTTGCTGCTGCGTCCCGTCTTTCCTAGCCCCAAATATCTCTGTCTTTGACTTCTGCATCTTAGCCAGCTGTTGTTGCTGTTATTCCTGTCATCTAGACAACTCTCTGTTCCTGAGCACAGCCCCTTTTACGTTACAAAGGATGGCAGAAACAGTAATGGGAAGGGTAATCTGTAATCTCGTGCACATCCAATTCAGGAAGAATTTGTCCCATTTCTTTAAAGAACTTTTGTTCACCTGTGCTGGCTCTTGATTTGTGTGTGCATGTGCGAGGGGGGGATCTTTTAATCCAGTCTGAAAAAAGACAAAGGTGACACAAGCAAAATGGCAAGTTAATTAGAATAACTTTTAGTGTGATGATGGATCCAAGACCACAGTAGAAAAGAGACGTATGGATTAGCTTTTTCAACCTGCAAATGCCCAAGGTGTGGGTTTTCTGGTTCAAAGACATGTACTAGTTATTTGTAATTATTTGTGAACTAATAATGTGATATAGAAAACAGTGTGATGGACTAGGACTCAAAAAACTCGATTCGAATCCCTGCTCGCCCTTAGAAACTCCCTGGGTTTGGGGGGTAAATTGGTAAAACCACTCCTTAAAACTCTTATTTACAGTACCTTGAAAATTTTATTAGCTGCTATAAGTCAGATGCAACTTGGTGGCATGTAACACACACTGAAAAATTAGGTTCTGTTAGGAAAGATTCTAAACAAAACCTACAGTGCATATGTATGTTTCTTCTTAACAGTCCTTTGAATTGCAGATGATTTGTTGGATCTTGACTACTACAAAATAAAACATTTATTATGCCCGTAATAGGAACTCCAGACAATGAAATCTACTGTTAACACCTCCCATTTTCCCAAGACTTCCAACAGCAACAGCAAAGTCATTTAGAAGGAATAGTAGCACAATGTCTTCTGGGGTGCTGGAAGCTCTCCAAGTTAAAGTATCATTAGTAATGAGCTCCTTGCCCTCTGAAGATGCTGGCCACAGTCTGGAGAAGCGTCAGGAAGAAAAACTTCCAGAACATGGCCAAACAGCCTGAAAAAAATCACAACAGCTATCATTAGTAATACTTAGAATAAACCCACTGAAATCAACAAGGCTTAATCATGCTGTGTTCTGATCCTTCATATATTTAAAGTATTTCTTATGGTTTCCTCTACCAATTATAGCAGGTCACCAGCTCTTAGTCAATTATTAAAACCCTATCATGGCTAGCAAATGTTATTAGTTATCTCTTTTTGATAATAAACATCCCAGAAGCCCAAAGTTATGTTTTGCATCACCTGATAAGTTTTAAAAACGAAATCTTTACTTAACTACAGCTTTTGTGGCCTTACTGACCTTGTTCATCACTTCATACTAAGCAGGTGTTGTTTCATTCTGCTTTATTTCTGTGTCCTCTTGTGTTTACCAAACCGATAAATAATTTTATTTGTTTAATACATATATTCAATTTTCTGTCTTAGCATAAAAAGTAAATTTTTAAAAGTTGGATTGAAGAGTGATTATCAGGTTGTATTTACCATTGCAAGGTATGAAAAACTTAAAAGGTATTTCTGAATATCCAGTTCTCATGAGTGGAGTGAAAAGGCAAAACAAAATCTTATCCTGCCTTTTCAGCACAGAGATGATTGCAGTGTACAATACATGCACTAAAATGGATTCCCAGCTGAACAAGCCGGGTTATATTTATGAATTTTATTGACATTATTTTATCGGTATGGGGACAGATAGCCTTGGCTAATGCCTGTGAGGTTAAGGCTGTACCTGAATGTTGGAGAGGGATCTGTTTGGGAATGTCCCCAGGGAAGAAACATATTCCAGGTAGCCTGTGATTGGAAGAGGCAATGACTTGACCAGTGAAATGCGCAAGTCCACAATGGGGGCTTTTCTCCCCTGGAATTTTCAAATTAGCATGAGCTCAATGATTCTCACCATCTTAGAACTGCCATGCTGAAAGGGCCCCAAGGGATCATAACGTCCAGCCCCTCTCAAAGGGGCCCGGTGGGGATTTGGACTACCAACCATTCCCAGGATAAAGATGCTGGAAATTACTTCAGACTACCAGCATCTTGGCTGAAGAAGATTTGGATCTTGTGCAACACAGCATTGCATTTTCTTCTCTTTGTCCCTTTTCTTGGGTCTGCTGGCAGATGTAGCTTTAGTTCTTCTGTCATCAGACTTTAACTTACAAAACAATCCTACAAACTATTAAATATGAGCTCAGGTATCAGAAACCATTCTTCTTACAGAAGAGGTTTTTGCCAGCTGCTCTCTTGGCCCAATAGGTATTTGGCTATGGAGTCAGAAGTTAAGAGGTCAATTTCTCACTGCATCTCCAGGGAAATGTGCTATCCTGTGTAGGCTTGTACAAGTTGCACAGTCCCAGAGTTGTCCCCAAAAGATGGTAATGGTAAACGACTTCTGAGTACTTAGTACTTTTGTAACTGGGAAACCCTGGAAAGGATTACCAAAAGCCAGAATATGACTTGAACACACGTTATATTTTAGCTGATTATATAGCTCATTTGGGTAATTTATCTGGCTGCAGCGCCAGAGGTTGGAAGTTCAATTTCCTACTATGCCTCTTATAAATAGGACTGGCCTGTGTGGCCTTGGACAAGCAATACAATACCAGGATGACCCCAGAAGAAGATAATGGTAAATCATTTCTGAATATTCTCTAGGAAAACCTTGAAAGGGGTTGCCATGTTAAATACATTTTCTCTCTCCCTCTCATGGTGCATATTTGCATTAGTGTTGTCAGTATTTAAGCTATGGATTTAGACAGGACATGAATGAATACATAGTGCATAGAAATAAGGGCATTATCTACTTTCTCTCTTCAGGCTGGGGTGACCTGCATTATAAGCACAACGTGTGGGATGTACAGATAGGAAATGTTGTAAACAGATTCTTTTCTCTGGCCAGTTACTTATATGAACAGGGCTGGAGATCTTTTTAAAATCTCAATTCCTAATTGATGTATTGAAGGACATATACATTTTGGTTTATTACTGCATAACACTTCATACAAACTTCTGTTGTTCCTGTGTTATTACGGTAATCCATTGATTCATTTACCTCAGAAACCTTGATTCTTACTGCTTTTTGCCACTAGATGGGAGAATAAAGTTATCAATGTATTAACATATTCCCCACTAAATTTATTCTTAGACTGCTATATAAAATTATTTTTAAAAAACAGATTCTTGTATGCGTTGGCTATAACCATGATTTTATAGTTTCAAATCTGAGCTGTTTGTGAACAGGAATGACAGAGATAAATATTGACAGAATACAATTCTTAATTGAAAATGTCGGCTTTGCTATTGAGGTAGAATCCATAAGAAACAAGAAAGGCAAAATTTTGTGGCTGAAATATCTCATGCAAAAGCTTGCCATTTTATGAACATTATAAAATACAAGCATGTATTGAGGTGTTCTTAAAGAGATTAAAAAAATAATATGATGGGTTTTAGACTATCTTTGATTTGTTATTATCTGTAACCTACAAAGGGTTGACTTCAATAAAACAGTACAGTACTGGATTTCTCATCCTATATACTTTCCCAAAGGGACTATTTCCTATCTTATACTATGTTGCAAGATGGCTGCCTAGCATGTTTGTGTTTTCTCACTTGCCAGTCCTCTTGACCTTTGCTCATATAGGCTGAGTTGTGCCGTTTTCAAAAATCTGTTGTTATTCATAGTTTAATATTCTTTATCTACTACTTTTCATTACTACTGAACCATCTCAGTGTGCCCCAAAAGTCAAAATGTAAAACCGTTGGAAGTAGATTTGCTTAGCAAGGGCTACACATTTTCCTACAGTATTTTCCCCCTTGCCTTGGCAACATTGTCACTATGGAAGAACTGGCTCTGAAGGATTTCTAAATTATCCAGAACAGATATATGGGTGTACAGCAAAGGACTCAAGTAGAAAGGGGAGATCAACATTCCCACCCTCATTGGATTCCTTTGCTCCACCTATGGAAGGCCAGAATTCCATCCTCCCCAAAGTGTCTTTTGTTTTTAAGGAGAATATGGCCCTAGTGACTAATATTGAAGAGCATGTCCACTTGAGTGTTCTCTTCCTCTTAACGAGTTTCTTTTGAGGAGATCAGATCAGAGGCAGTTTCATAGGAAAGAAGGCTTACTTTCAGTTATGAAGTCATTCATCATACAGTTTGACATCATTGAGGGTGGTTGTGAGACGAACTGGAATAATCCCATATGTAATCCACATAGATGCTTGGGAAGAGCGTCCAGACACTTGGATTTCTATATGGCTGTCTCAAGTCTGCATTAGTTTTCTTCATAAGAAAACATAAGGAAAAGAATCAAGTTGCTACTTTCCCCCCAGGCTAGCAGATCTGTTTATTATTTTGCATTTTTTGTACTCTACTGTGAAATTCATTAAATCTTGCCTGACAAAATTATTATATTGCAAAAATTGTACAATATGTAATAAATGATTAACTTCATACCTCTGCGCCATAACTTGATATACAGTACAGTGGTACCTTGTATAAAGGAATTAATTCGTTCCAAATGAAATTATGTTAAGCAAATTTTCCTTTATACAAATTCCCATAGGAATGCATTGAAAACGGAGTGATCCCATTTTTATGTTGTACGGATTTTCCCCATAGGCAATTATGTTAAGCAAATTTCCCCTATCTCCAAAAATTTTTATGTTGTACAAATTTTATGTTATACAAGCTGTCTGTTATACAAGGGTCCACTGTACATTTCAACCAACATGCCTCTAATTAAGGGTGACAGCAAGAGAATATAAATGTTGATATACTTGTCTCTTTGTTGAAACTGAACAGTTTTTTTGACTGATGATAACTTACATCATGAACATAATTCTGTATCCTTAGTATGGAAGGTGATGCAAAATAATTTCACTTCTTTGCAAAATAGGTAACTGTGTGAAAGGAGAATGTCTTAGAGGCAAATAAATATAAATTGTGCGATTCTACGAGTGTGTTTGCTCAGAAATAGCTCAAGAAGATTTATTTCCAAGTCAGTGTGTATAGTACTGTAGATTAACTGAACATCTTTAGTTCACAGCAGGTTTGATGACAGAAAGATGTAAAACATAACTCTTCTTATCATAATGTATTCATATACTTGATTACTATTTGTCATTTAACTCAAAGCAAGCTCTGGTTGTGGCATAATCCAAAACAGAGTTATGAATAATTTGTGATGAATTTGCAATGGAAATTACGTATGTCAATGTATAATATACAATAATGGAATCTACATGTACTACTGTCTCAAGATCAGATATAGGTCATTCCATTATAGAATTTTACAAGGGATTACAAATCATGGTGTAATATATTTCTGCAGTTAAATTAAACTAATGGATTTCCACCTTTTGCTTTGTGATTAGAGTTGACTGATCACTCTTTTTCAAATTTTTTTTTTCATCGCCAATGTTTTTTCTTGTTGTGCTAACAGCAGACAGTAAATCTGTTCCATCATCTGCATTAGTGTTTGTAATATAAATCACAATAACTAAGTAATGCCAGCACATCTACAAATCATTTATAAATTGTAAACCATTGAGCTTCTTACATCACATTAATACACTCTTGCTTGTTGACACATTCTGCATTTACATCAATGTTTTTATTGTGTTATAAATTTACTTGAGGTTATTTATTCCTTACAAGTATAATGAGTAACAAATATACTGAGGCACAGATAGATTCCATAGAATTAAAGAAAGGGCTTTACATTTTGGATGTTAATCATGGACCATGTTATGGAAATGCATACTTCATTATTTGTATATGAGTTCTGTACCTCAATCAATATATGCACTTGCATGGCCCCACAGTACACAAACATATTCATGGCTGACCTGGAGCAACGGTTTCTTAACCACCGCATCCAGAAACCACTTTTCTATTTGAGATACATCAATGACATTTTTTCTGATCTGGACCCATGGAGAGGAATCCCTAATAAAAATCCACCAGGGCTTCAGTAATTTTCACCCAAACATCAGCGTCACCCTGGAACAATCCATATAGCAGGCAAATTTTTTGGACTGTGAAACTACAACATGGACATCTTAGTACCACACTGTACCGAAAAACCACTGACTGGTATACCTATCTGCATTCTTCAAGCTTCCATCCTGAACACACAACAGAATCAATCATATACAGCCAAGCCCTAAGATACAACCGCATCTGCTCTGACCCACAAGACAGAGACTCCAAATTCAGGGATCTACAAAAGACTTTTCTCAGACTACAGTACCCACCTCCTATGATTAAGGAACAAATCAACAAAGTAAGACGTATACCCAGAGATAACCTGCTGAAAGACAGATCCAAAGGGCCAAATTAGAGAACACCAGGGGAGAGGGTCTGTTTGTTTGTTTTTAATTTCCCGCTCAGGCAGCAGCCTAAGCAGGAAGTCAAAACTTCTGGGGTAGTGGACCTGATCCGCTGCTCTGCTCAGCCACGGGGTGGTGCAGCAGGGCTGAGTGGCGGATTGGGTGCTGCACTGCTCGGTCTGCTGCCTGGGAAGTTCAAACGGTTGGGGTGTACCCAGCTGTTTGAGCTTCCTGACAGCAGACCGAGCGGTGCTGCGCCTGATCCGTTGCTATGCCCAGTTGCAGGGGGTGGTGGGATGTCCAGGACAAAAGCTTTCGCCCTGGGCACCCCACCACCACTGTCAATACCATCACCCCGGATAAGAGCATTTGCTGTTATCCACGGTTTTTGTTATCCACAGGGGAGCCCAAAATTGTGATTCCCCATGAATACGGGGGTGCTACTGTATATCAAGTCTTGCTATTCTGTTCTGTTGATAATCATCATCTACCATAGTGATAATTATTATATAGAATATTTCAAACACTTCAAGCTAGACAACATAATGGGAAATGATTGGAAACAATCTCTATCAGACCAGAGGCCGTAGCTTCAGCTGCCTCTGAAATCATAAGTGGTGGTTGAAGCCAAGAATGCAGGCAGCGATCAGCCACGTCGGGCAGCCACCATGCCACAACGGGCAGTCTCCCCAATGGCAGGGTGCAGCACTGGCAAGACCCAAGAGGAGGCTTATTAGCTGCAAAAGTCGGCTGAGGGTGGCAACGGTCGAGAGAAGAAAGGTCGACCCAGGACAATGTCAGACACATGGCCAAAATGGCCATGTCTAGGCACTATTGAACTACAGAGCTCCTTCCCTGCGAGCAGCTGGCAGACAAAGAGGCTGTTGCCCTTGAAGCCAGTCTTTAAATGGCCGCTGACTTCCGGGTCATGTGTCCCTGGCTGTGATCTGCACTGGTGCTGGCAGGGTCCTATTGGCCCACATGACCTCTAGTCAAACTGACCTGTCCCAAGCAGGTAGACAAAGAAGCCATTCCCGGCACAGGGCCGGTTAGAGCCCCCGTTCTGTTGAAAATCATCATCTAGTGATAATAATCATATAGAATATTTCAAGCACTTCAAGCTAGATGACATAATGGGAAAGGATCAGAAACAATCTCTATCAGACCAGAGGCCATAGCTTCAGTAGCCTCTTCAGCAATCAAGAAAATGTAACTCAAAATCTCAAGATGAACATAAGCTGTCAAATATTTAACTAGTTGTCCCTTGTGGTTTCAATGAGTATGCCATGTAAAAGAAATAAAGTGTTTACTCCTTTTCAGTCTTCTTTATCTTGCTGTTCTTGCACTGACAGCAGCTGCCCATATAACTGAACAGCTATTTGAATTTAAAAACCCTCACTCTAAAACCTCTCTTTATACTCCATTGTTTTCATCTCATTTGATTTCTTTTTAGCTTGAATGGTTTCACAAACAATAATGCATTGTGGTTTTGTTCCTACAATATCTGAAGCCCTGGATCAAAAATATCATAACTAATAATGATGATATTTATTTATTTCAAGAATGCATACTTCACCCTTCATAAAACCTCCGCAGGGCAGCTTACAAATTACTGTATTAGCAGAAAAATTCAAATGCATACATTCAGTTCATAGTCCCACTTAGAGTAAACTCGTTGAATCAACTGCTGAAGGGTGGGTACACTACTCTTGTAATCCTGTTGTTTCAGTAGGTCTACTCTAGTTGCAACTAGCAATTGAATTTGTGCCAAATGTAAAAAAATAATCAAAGTAATAAAATATATATATTCGTAAACAAGTAGAAGAGCAAGCACAAAAACAAGATATCTTTACAGTGGCTGAGATAAAATAATGAAAATTAAAATGCTTGAGAGAATGAAAAGACTTGACACCAAAATTACTTCATAGCAGGAGCTCTGTAAGCCTAGTTTGGGCAAGCAGTTCATCATCAGGACATGAGAAAAGGCCTAGTCTCAAGTTACCACAAACCACAATTGTGATAGCAGGGGGATTTGACAAAGCCCCTCTTCAAATTAAGGCAAAACTGAATTCAGGGAAGGACAATTCAAAGGTCCAAATCCAGTGCCCCCAAAGAAGCTGAATTTATACACATGCTTTTTTTGTAATGCTCAGCTGATGTTTTATTTCCCATCACTAAAGTCCCTCTGGAATTGTGACTGGAGCTGTCTTGGTCCTGAGTCAACTGCTGTTTTCTGAGTTCTGACATTCACAGGGTGTCTGGGGCTTTCACAAGGGATACATCTCCTAGGAGTGAGCATCAAACAGGGATCCCATTACTATGACAAGGAAAAAAATGCCTTGTGGAAACAGAAGCACACTGTGTGTCTTCCTCCCTTTAGTATACTAAATATTAATAGCTAAGACAAAACAGACTTTGTTCTTTCAGGTTCTTTTTGAAATGCACATTTTCCTTGCCATTATGTTATTCTGTGCTGTTTACCCAACTCCCAGTTGTTTACAGTATGCCACAGTTAATGAAAATGGTGATAATTATTTATCTGCTAATGTGGGTAGCAAAGCTTAGAAATCCTGGTGTTTACAAATATTAGAATTAACATAGTGGTCACCTATCACTCTGGTGAAAGAGGAGAATGATGTCAAATACAATTCACTGACTTATATTAAAACATTACCCTTAAGAGAATGGTTATAATTTCTAAGCAAAACACACATTGGGGATTAATTTGGGCCATCAATCCTGAACCATTTGCTAGCATGCTTTTTTAAAAAATGTCATATAAAGTGTTATTCTGAAAACTTCAAAGTTTGCAGAATGTTATTAACTAGAAGGATTCTGGATTAATTTAGCAGCCAGGTCTGCTCCTTCAGCCATAAGCCATCCTGCCAGGGAAACCTAATTACACTTTAAGTGGGATGCAAATAAGTTGTGACACTACATCATTTCACATGAAAGGTTCATTACTTACATTAAGTCACACAATTCTCTTTCCTAAGCACAGGCTCAGTACAGCATTTTTGATATATTTAATTTGGTCAAATGTGAGTATGGTATTTCTCTTAATATGTACGTTCTTAAATGCCACTCTTTCCCTAATCATTTTAAGCTGTAAGTTGTTAAGGTATTGTAACAGTAGACAGTGAAGTAGTTTTAGCAAAGTTGAATTTGTTCTTTCTTCATAGCATCTTTTTAACCAATTTAAACTTCATGCTTAAATATAAGCATATTTAGTTTAACCGAACCAATGTGAATGGATTTAATTGAATCAATATAAATTGAACTAATAAATACAATGAGAATTCTGAAATATATTAAATTATCCACATAGTTTCACTTCCTGAAATCCTGTTGCTATAATTTATGCTGTGTAAGGTCGGTATTATCATCAGCAGAGATCCTGCCCCCCCCCCCCAGAAATAAAACATTTCCAGTCTTGTCTCAAGTCTCCTGATTAATCTTTTTTAATATCCAGAAGCCATGAAAGCCATAGACCAGGAGCAAAAAGTCATTAATTACCAAAAATTCATGGTGCCATTCAAGTATAACTAACAACATCCCTTTTACTAGGTAATTGTTTATTGGTTGTTTAATGGGGTTTTCTGTTCTTTTTGCATGCTCTTTATATCTCTAATGTTCTAAGATGCCTCTTGATGTTCTGAGATGTCTTTTCTAATTCCCTGTTCTTGACTTGAATGTGTCTTAAATGTTCTCGACTCATTACTGTAAGCCACTGTGGGTCCTTTTCCAAGGATAAAGGTGGGGTATAAATATTCTAAATAAATAAATAAATAAATAAATAAATAAATAAATAAATAAATAAATAAATATTAGGGGGGGATTCATAATGGCTGTTGACTGGGGCTGCCGTTAAAGCAAACAGTATTGTAATATCTAGAGAAAAACACAGACAGTAGTGGTTGCAGCACTTTTTACCTCTGGGTTTGCAGATAACCACTTCCTATCATGTGGAAAAGAGTTGGTCACGACTGTAACAACACAACACACTCACACATCATGTAAACTACAGCAAGGTTATAAAGAGTTGAAGACTGCAATGTGACCATCATAGTCCCTTGTCCTTTTCATCACACTTGAATCCCATGGTACAGCCGGGTGTTGGATGTGGAAGAAGCTAAGGTTGTGAGTACAGAATGTCTTTCCATTGTTTTCCTTGCTGAGGCCTTTTCTCAAGAGAGCTTCAGGAAGGAAATGATGCTTTCTAATATCAGATTCTTGACAGCCTCACAAAACTAATAGCTGCAAAGTCCCATGTGAGAAGCAAAGACAAAAGCAGTTTACGACCTAATTTAAGTTTATAGTGTTGTTCCTCCAAATCCAACCAAGGCTCCCAACCATATTATCCTAGTGCCTTCCCTTCTTATGGAGAGCACATGATTAACAGAATTATGTTTGCTTGGTTCAGGTTTTGTAATGTACTCTTGTCCAATCTATATGGTATCATAAAGTAACAGAAGGAGAGAAAACATGCTTGTATTTTTATTCCTCTAAGAAAATGTGTTTTCCACAGTTTACAATAAGAAGCTCTGGGTCCCCTACAGGGAGGGAAGCATCAGGTAAACGTTATAAATAAATAAGAATAAAACTCATTTTTATTTCTGTTAATATTTCTACACAGTTGCTCTGTTAACCATATTCAGAGTGGTTTACAGTAACATATTAAAAAGAACACTATTCAGTGAAATAGTTTGCCAGCCATTAAAGTCAGCAGTAAAAACTATTGCATAAGAATTTTAAAAATGTGCCATATTTTAAAAGATTGGGTGAGGGGATGTAGGAGCTTTTAATTCTTCCCCAGCATGTAAAGAGACATTTATGAAGTTGCCTCCTTGGGGAGAGAGTTGTGCAAGCAAACATTTTATTATTAAATACGCAAGTGCTGTAGAATGTCATAATATGTGGTCATAAAGACTTTGTTGAGGCTTTATTTTTGAGAAGTCTATCTAAAACAGGTTTTAAAAATAAGTAATCTCCCCAACATCTTACAACTGTTGACTGCAAATTATTGACAACCACAGTGAACAAAGAATTCTTCAAGTGGACGGCATTATTGAGTTGCGATAAATCCCCAACATTTACATTTCAAAGGGTAGTAACTTGAAAGAAGTTGCTCAGTGTCTATGTAGGCAAAAGCTTATAAATATATTGGAATTATGTTTCCCATAGCAATATGAAGCAAATCTTACTGTATGTGACAGATTAAATCAAAATTGGCCCTGGCAGCAAGGCCAAATTCTCACTTAGAATTGTTGTGAGTTAAATAGTTTCTAACAGAACATTTTGTAGGGCAAGCTGCTACTATAAGCATAAATGTGGCAGTATTTGTCTCTAACAACGGACTCCCAATCAGCTGCATCTATACTCTTTTTAAAATCCAGGCTCCCATTAATTAATATAGCTCTCCTATTTATGACAGAGTTGTATGGAAACAAAATATAATGTGGGATAATCATTAGCGTGAGCTACCTGGGTAGCTCATTAAGTTGGACTATGGCCCCTGTCTCACTACAATTATCTGCACATCTTAATATGATGCGTACTAGTTTTTGGGGTGGTCATGTGACATTTGATGTGCAATTAGTGCCCTGACGACAGGGGAGTATTTTACTTATCTGTGTCTGTCCCGACTTCCTTACTGCACATCTTTTTCCTTGTGGCGAATACCTGCGTTTCAGCCAGGTAGGAGTTTTTCTTCTTAAAATCAATGGTAATTGCAGGTGGAAAGCCTGTAATAATTGTGCTGGCATGCCGGTATGCCACCAATTCAGTAGCATGAATGATTACCAAGGCAGAACTACAGGAAGTGGCAGAAAAAGGAGTACGAATCTAATTGGTGCAAATTTTCTGGGGTCGCACCTTGTTTGAGGAGTTAAAAAGTGCGCATCAATAACAGAAGTATTTTAACACAACCCCTAGCGGTGGTACAAAATGCTGTGGTTAAAGTGCGCTTCTGCGGGCATAGTCGGCCAGGGCACCAAAATACTGCTCTTCAGAGTGAAGGCACAATCTTTTGCTGCGCAGTCTTTCACAGAAAAAAGAGCAGCAAAATCGTCATGATACCAGGGCCTATGTGGCAGTGGAACCAGAGGGTGAGAGTTCTAATCCCCTTTATTGGGAGAAGACCCACCGTATGTGGCCTTGGACTAGGTTTGGGAATTTTACATTTCTTGAATGTTATCCCCTAGAATTTACCAAGAATCTCACCAGCCAGATTTCTGGTGGCTTTAGCTAAGAAATCAAAGTCTTCACAAGTAGAGTATGCAGTCTCTGGAACCTGATATCTGACTGTGAGGAAGACTTTTGCTTCTCCTGCTTCAACCTGAGGAGACCTGTAACAAATTAGGGGGCTACTAGATGTTTTAGAGGCACACTATAAGAATCTGATGGCCAGGAAGACTGCCACACAGCTCCCATGGAGCATAGCTCCTCCTAATTATTATATCAATCATGAATATGTTTGTTTTTACACCCAAAGGTTATGTTTGAGCGCAATCACCAAAGTAACAATGGGTCCACATGTGTTTCTATTTTATCGCAGCACAATAGCAGGCAATGTCAGGCTACTGCTAATTTGTAAGTAAGCAATGAGGGAAAGTACAATAAAATAACACCAGCAGCATATTGCTCGTAATATTAAAGACAATAATTAAAAAGCCTGTTACATTAGATGAATTTGAAAGGTGGTTGGACCATTTCACAGAAAGGGGGTTAAATAAATGTTAGGAGAAGGAGCTGTGGAATGTTTGAATTAGAGATGAACATGAAGCCCAAAATGAGCCAAAAATTCATTCAAAATCACCAGTTTGTTATTTTGGTTTGGTTCGAGTTTGACCGAATCGTAGAACCCAACTTTTCTGAAAGCAGCACATTTTGGGCAATTTACAAACTTCTTTGTTTCTTGCTCTCCACCCCCATTCCCCACTCTTCCCATTCCCCCATCCCTTACCACTGCCCCTCTGAATCCCTACCTTATCCTGCTGCTGTTGCCAGCATCACCACCACCCTCTTCTTTCAGCTGAGAGGCAGAGAGTTGTGTACGGGGAGCTGGTGGGGAGCTGGCTTTTGGGTGGGGATGGGGAAAAAAGAGATGTTAATTAAGGTACTGAGTGCCAGAGTACTAGAAACTATTTACCATAACGTTTTTTTTTTAAAAAAAAAACAAGATTCAGTGTGTGGGGGCCAACAATGCAAATTATAAGCTTCTTAGCTTAACCATAGCACTGGATAAAGCAGTGGAAGTTCAAGTTCAAGTTTATTGCGGTCATATGACCCATATAAGCAAATATACAGTGAATAATAAAAACAGTGAAAAAGAGTAAAACTGCAAATGGGTAAAAACATCAGGAAGATGGATGGATGGTCGAGGTAATCTCTGCTCTCTTGCGTATAGCGGCCATAAAAAACTTTGCTACCTGGGCTGTAACATAAGAGTTCTTGTCTATTAGACAGTATTGGACTAACCATCTAGAAGGTAAAGCAGTGGAAATGATTCTTCAACATTAAATTGCCAAGCATGTGGAAGCACAAATTTGATTAAAGAGGCCTTCTACAAAGCCACATTTTGTCCCACTAATACATTATAGTGGCTTTTTTAAACAAATGTAAACAACAAGCAGGTAAGGATGATCTGGTAGACTCTATGTAGTTGGATGTTGAAAAGCCCTCACCAAGGACTGCTGAGCAAATTTAAGGACCGCGGGGTAAGAAGAAAAGGCTTCTTATGCAACAGGAAGCAATATGCAGGAAGGAGTAGATAATTTCTACAGTGAATGGATATAAACAGTGGATCTCTTACCAAGGACTGGAATCATTGCTTTCTAAATATGCTCATGAATGATCTGGGGTTGCAGTGGGCAGTATGACATAACTAGGAGTATTTGAGCCATGGCAGAAAAAATGTGGCAACACCAAATTTATAATTTCTGGTGAATAAATATGCATTAAAAATGCATTAAAGTGTTATTTTTGCTGGGAGTATACATACATAGAGATTATTTAAGAGAGTATGTGAAGGAAATGTATATAAAATTTAAAGGTTGGGCTTTAGTCCTCTACCACACATGCATACTATCAACAATAAACAAATGAATGTGGCACAGAGCGCACTGCCGTTGCGTGTAGATAAAGTGATAGTAGTGATATAAAGTACAGCAGAACTTAGTAAACGGAGAGACAAAGCATGGATTAGAGTAAAAACTCATATATTCCATATATACATCAAATATACAAACAGCATGACACCAAGCAATATATACAATACAACCAACAGAGTGTGGGGTACTGTCTCTCACCATAAACAGTCCCATCTAACATAAGTCAAGCTAGTGCTTATATACAGTTTAGCACCATCAGATATGACTCATCACTAATCACAATCTGATGCAACCATGATGTTATAAACTATTCCACCTGTGCTTCATCACGTAACATGCTGGTGATTACTAATCCCTTGCACTTGTGGATAACATCATGAGACTGCAGAATCTAACTGCCTCCATTTTACAATTCTCTTTCCTATCTGTTAAATATACATTACATATATTTTGTCAACTTTTACATATTGTGACACATACAATGTCCAAGAATGGTCCTAAAACTAAAATGGGTGTTTGCTGCAAAGCAACTAGAAACGGTCCAGAAGAGAGTGATAAAAATTATTACAGAGCTGAGGTACATCTCTTATGGAAAAAGGCTACAACATTTGGGGCTCTTTATTCTGGAAAAAAGGGCCCTGAGAGGGAACATAATTGAGATGTACAAAATTATGCACGGGATGGATAAGGTGGATAGAAGAAAGCTCTTTTCCCTCTCACAAAATACGAGAAGCAGTGGTCATCCACTCAGAGAGTGAGAACAGAAAAAGAAAATATTTCTTTACCCAGTGTGTTAATCTATGGAACCTCTTGTCACAGGACATGGCAATGGCCTCTGGTCTAGATGCCTTTAAAAGGGGACTGGGCAGATTTCTGGAAGAAAAGTCCATTTCAGGTTACAAGCCACAATGGGGATGCATGTTATCTTAAAAAGTGGTTACCTCAAAATGCAAGACATAGGGAAGTGGCATCAGTAGGCTGGTATCTAGTTGTCTGGTGTGGCCACTGTGAGATACAGGAAGCTGAACTAGATGGGCTCTTGGCATGATCCAGGAGAGCTCTTCTTATGCTCTCATGAATTTACAAGAGCCGAGCATGTTTGTTGAAGATGGGACCCTTTGGAAATCACTCATTCATAGAGTTGCTATATTTCATAGGTGATTTGAGAGCACTCAGGAACAACCATTGCCACATTTTCAAATACTGCACATTTTTTAAAATTGTCAAAAATTAACCTAAAATGCATGTGGTTTCTCAGAAACACTCACTTCCCCAGCCCGGTATTTCATCTCAGGGAGGTTTTCTATCTAAGATAGATAGATGATAGATAGATAGATAGATATTTGTTTTCTGAGAAATATTAAATTAGGAATTAGATTTATTGGGACATTACAGAAGTGTGAGGTTTAAGAACAAACCTTGGCTCACAATATTTTTACAAGAACTGCCATTTCCTCTAACCCTGATTGGAATCCATGCTAGGGATTATCAAAAAGGGGATTGAAAATAAAACAGCTAACATTATAATGCCATTGTACAAAATGATAGTAAGGCTGCACCTGGAGTATTGTGTACAATTCTGGTCACCGCATCTCAAAAAAGACATAGTGGAACTGGGAAAGGTACAAAAAAGAACATCTAAAATGATTACTGGGCTGGGAGACCTCCCTTAGGAGGAAAGGCTAAAACATTTGGGGCTCTTTAGTCTGGAAAAAAGGTACCTGAGGCGGGGATATGATTGTGACATACAAAATAATGCAGGGCATGAGTAAAGTGGATAGAGGGATGCTCTTCTCCCTTTCACAAAATACCAGAACTAGGGGACATCCACTCAAAATGAAGGTTGGGAGAGTGAGAACAGACAAAAGAAAATATTTTTTACCCAGCATGTTGTTAGTCTGTGGAACTCCCTGCCACAGGATGCGATGATGGCATCTGGCCTGGATGCCTTCAAAGGGGATTGAACAGATTCCTGGAGGAAAAGTCCATCACAGGTTACAAACCATGATGGACATGTGTAATCTCCAGGCTTAAAAACAGGATACTTCAAAAGCCAGATGCAGGGGAATGGTATCAGGAGATCAGATATCTAGTCTCATGTGCACCCATACACATTTGGTGGGGTCACTGTGAGATACAGGAAGCTGGACTAGATGGCCCTTTGGCCTGCTCCAGCATGGCTGTTCTTATGCTCTTATGATCTTATGTACCTATGTTAAAATTAAAGTGTAATTCTCTGTCAAGCCAGCATATATTTTGATATGTTGTCAGTGTTTTACAGTGTGCCCTTTAATAAAGCTTTCTAGGGCATGCTATTGTTTTGCTACTAAGATGTGGTAATATCTATCATTTTGTTCTTTTTTTACATGCCACAAGAATTGGAGGGGATTTGTTTGTTAGTAAAATATTGCTGAGGATTAAGATTCTTTACTTGCACTTACCACTATTGTTGAGTTTCTAATCATTTTAACAATGCTTCTTGAATGCTTTAAGCCATTTGTCATTAAAAACAAAAGGCACTACTGTAAAAGCTCTTAATAACAATTTGGTCTCTTTTCATTCCCTTGGTGTTTACTGCATCAGTGATAATCATGTAGTATGAATATATGTTGTAAATATTTTATAGCACTCCCACCACAATGAATTGACAAAAATTATACCCTATTATTGTAAAAGTACTGTTTTTCTAGCTTAACAAGCAGCCTGCAGCCTGCAGCTTTTGCATCTGTAATCTATAGCTATCTTCATTTCTGTCCTCGCTCTTCACAGCATGCCAGCCTATGTCAAGGGGAAGAATTTTACCTCGGAAGCAACTAATGCAATCATATACTGTACTGCAGTTGTGCACAAGATCCCCACACACTCTTCCCCCGCCCTCAGCAAAAAATAAGCCTGAGTAACCTGATGGTGGCAGCAAAGTACATCGAAGCAGGCAACACACAGAACTGATAAACAAGGAAAGAGATTAATGATGCCTTGCAGAAGTAATGATGAGTCTCTCTAACTGCACCAGCTCTTTATGGTTTAAAAGAACAGTATGGATAAAAAGCAGAGGCAGTGTTGAAATGTCTGTGATTTTCTTTTTTATATGAAAGAACAGTTATACAGTACTAGTATCCATTGCAAAATTCTTGGAAGCGTTGTCTTTACCGTTCTGGCAGTACAGGACACAATTTTTTTCTCTTCCCTAATCTTGTTTCCCCTCTCCCTCAAACTATACCCTTCCATTTCCTTAGCACCAGTATATGACAAAATGTATGTGCTTCATACTCCTGGGTTTATTCTGCCCCTCTTCATTCCTTGTGTTTTATTTCCCAATGCTTTCTTCCTCATCTTGACATTCCTCTGTGCTTCGGTCTTTCTTTTACCTTTTTAAAAAAGGGGTAGTTCTCATTTTCTTCACTACCCATAAATGTGTGATTAATGAGATGGGCAATGCATGTTCTAATAACAGATTGCAAAGGACATCATATTAGACAGTCAACAAGGCTCCTTTCTT
>JAHTLZ010000330.1:29012712-29025300 GCA_023846285.1 Phrynocephalus versicolor
ACACACACACACACACACACACACACACACACACACACACACACACAAATCCCTATACACACACACATTAAAAAATCCCCTCAACACACACAAATAAAAATCCATGAACACTCCCCCCACACCCCTAAAAACACAAGCATCAGGGCTGTGTTTAAGCCTTCTACAAAGATTGGTATCAGAAGTATTTAATTTTTACATTTATTCCCTCCTTTCTAGTCAAGATCGGATCAAACTGGTTTAGAGAAAAATGCAAGAAGAACAATTATAATTCAATAGGTGTAAGCATTTCTTCTGATTCACCACATTCCAGACTTTTCTTTGAAGAAACAGAACAGAAGCACCTGCCAATGGATTTGAGCTTGGCCTATGAAAAATTCCAGTCTCTATGCAAACGATGCCTTCTGACCAGAATGCCCAGCCGCAAAGTGTATGTGGAGTTGGCTGTAAAGACTCAAGAGTCTGAGAAAGGAACTTTGCATGTGTTTGGAGATTAAAATAATTATTGCATCATCTGTGTATGTGGTGCTTTACAAAGAACAGGCTTGGTGCCTCCCTTTCTTATGGGACTTACAGTCTAAAAGGTTTGGCCACGTGGGTCATTTGGAGCAAGTTGGTATGGGTTAAACAGGGTCACCTAATATTGGGTAGAGATCCTGTATACCATGCAATCTTTGCATCCTCATGACATACTGACCCAGTTTGGTCCACCTCCTAAAGCTCCTAAGGAAAGCTTCTTTTTTTTAAAATCCTATTGGAAAATTTAAAAAAATCTCAGAAAGGTAAAGGAACATAGGTACTGAGATGAGGACTTTGAATTTTTCTATGAGGAAATTACTTCTTTAATGGACATTCATGTAATGGGAAAAGTAGACTGAAGAGATCAAAGACATAACTGGAATTTGAGTCAAGACAAGCAAGCAATACACTTTAGGAGGTAAAAGGAAAGTTGGTCTGTAACTGGAGAGGAAGATGGGGCAAGAACAAAGTATGGGCTAGAGTTTTTTGTTGTTGTTTTTACTCCCACCTCGAAAATACACTAAAAAAATTAGTGTATTTGAATACAGATGGAAGAAAGCAAAGGGAATGAAATTAATAATGTGTGTGAATAGCAAGAATTAATAAAGGCAGATGAGATAGTGGGCAGAGGTTCAAGGATAGATAGTAGAGTCAGAAGAGTCAACTGTATGCCTTACTTTGCTGAGTCATCTTCATAGGGGGGACAGTATTTCCCAGCTGAAGAAAGCCAGTGAGGAAAAGAAACTCAGTGGCCCAGCTGTCGTAACCCTCCCAAAAGTTTCAGGAAGCAGGACAGCCGATGGCAAAGCATCAGTGGATGAAAGGAACATAAGGTCTGTTTGTCCAAGGGAAAAGGATAACATAAATATGTTATTTGTGATGGAACCCTCATGAATATTTGAGCAGGTGGCCAATTACCGAGTTTGGGGGCAGGGTTGGACCAGATATAAGGAGGTGACTGTTGAATTGTCAGTAAGGTCCAAAGTAAGATCAGAGCTGAGAGAACTATCAGGAGCTCAGTCCGTGTTAGTTGGTGACAGAGAACAGTAACTTTTAGAGTTAGGGACTGGATAGGGTCTGGTTAGGGTATGTTTAGAGACTTGGTTAAGTTACATCTTAAGAACAATTCAAACTGAAAGTTATTAAAGCATGCTATTATTTATATATCTTGTGAAACTAAATAAACTACATATTCATCTTGAAAAGTCAACACGTGTCAGATCCCAGTTATTCATAAGATTAACAAGTAGAGATGGGCACGACTCAGATAAATTTCCGTTTCCGTTTCCGTTTTTTCATTTTCGTTAGGTAACGAAACGAAAACGAAAATTTTTCAAAAACAAAACGGAAACGGAAACGAAATGAAAATTTTTGCCGTGTTTTTCGTTTTCATTGTGGCAAACACATTGATCTGAAAAGAATGCTAACGAAACAGAAATTTTTCATTTTCGTTTTCGTTTTTTCATTTTCGTTAGGTAACGAAGCGAAAATGAAAAATTTGCGAAAAACCCAACAAAAACGAAAATGAACCAAAACGGACCCCTAAACGACCAAACAAAAAACGAAAAACAATTTTTTTGAGTCTTGCCCATCTCTATTAACAAGTCAAGGTTTTAATAAATGGTGGCAGCAAAGGTACAAAAGGTTTCAACTCATTTTTAAAGGGCGGCCAGGTTGTGAAAGACCCAGTTCGTCACATTATTGCTCCTTAATTACTATTGGATAACAACAAGAAACTGAGGAGAGGCTATACAGTTGCGTGCTCCAGAAGCTAACATTTATGAGGGGCAATGATTCTATGATTCTATTATTCTAATGACTAAAGTTGATGTTTGCATGCTATTTTTCCTGCCTGCCAAGATTCCTCAGAATGTCCGATGAGTTGGATGGGTCAATGGCCAATCCCGTGCTTGCTTCCAGTTGTCAAGGTAACTATTGGCTGGCCTAGACTTTTGACTTGACCCACATATTGTGAAAGATTGCCCTGCACTTGGAAAAAGACTGGTTGAGGTGACTCATCCCTGGTGCTTGCAGTCTACAAATATACCAATCACCATGTCCAAAGACTGGGAAAAAAGAGGCTAGACAATGTTCTGGAGGAATCAGATGTGGCAGTGAAACAAGGAGAATGGCATATGGAAGATGATTTTATTTAAGCAGAGAAGGAGAGGAAAAAGTAGTGATGAAAGCTTGGGGAGGGAACCAACATTAGAGAAGAACTTTGGTTCCTCTAAAAGGTCCTTGGATGCATGTGTAAGAGGAGAAAATAGCCTAACATGCTACATTCTTCTCCTAGCCCCCCCCCCCCTTTACATCTGCATTTAGCAGGAAGGCTCAGCATGATTGACCTTGGAGGTCTCATTGCTTCTTCACCATGTGCACTAGGATTATGCTATAGATATCTTTTTGTGAGGGTGATGTGGCAGGATTGTTAGATAATTTTATGAACTCCAGTTTTCTCAGCAGCCTCCTTTCCGGTCTCTAGTTCACCTGTGACCAACCATTTTGTGAGTTTTCAGAGTGAGCCGAAAGCATGAAAGCACATAGAACGGTTTGCCAATTAAACTGTAGGGCACTAAAATGAAAGCTGTCTGGCTTCTCTGGAAATTACTTGCAATTTTCAGAAAGTTGAAGCACTAATCTTCTGAACCTCATTCTTGCCACAATGGCTTTAACAAGATGAAAAAGTGAAACTTTAAAAAACAACAAGGAGGAAAGATGGAGAATGAAATGAGGACAGACAACCTTTTTACCAGCTGTTCTTGCTACATTCCAACCAGTAACACAATCTTCATTCTTTTTGTATAATAAACCCCTCCTATTCCTTTCTGTCTATTGAAACTCATTTAAACGCATACACTTTTTGCATTGCAATTTCCACACTACCATTAAGTTGCTATTCCCTGCAAATAAGGAGCATGTTCGAGCTTGTCTGTGCTGTACAGTAATCTAAATGTGAGCTACTGGTCTGCAATGCACTATAGTATTTAAATTACATTTCAGAGTTATTGCCACAAAATGTTGCCCCTCCATTACTGACCAAACCTGTACCCAATTTCCTAGGTGTTCAGACTAGGGAACAGATCACATCTAAGCTATTAAAGAAAAAACTTATCATGCCCTAAATCAGTTTGACCCTGTTGGTGAAGCTGTAAGCAGAGTTGGGAAAAACAGCTTTCTAAAACCAATATTTATTGTTACTCATTATTCATTTATTTCCCTTTATACATTCCTGTTAACTCAGTTTTTTTCAATATTTGTTACATTATTTGTTACTCTTTAGTCCTTTAGTGGAAATGAAATCCATCTAAAAAGAATGAAATTGGCCTAAAAGTTGGAGGAGCGTCTACTCAAAATGCACCTGAAAGTGGTTTTGCCCCAAAGTAACAAATGATGGTGACTTATTGTCCTATGTGGCTCATAACACATATCCGAGTTACTACATAATTGTGGTTACATTATTTTGCAAAAGGAAAGTCACTATGCTCTGGTTATTCCAAAAAATACAGTGGTGCCTTGTATAAAGGAATTAATTCATTCCAAATGAAAATCTGTTAAGCAAATTTCCCTTTATTCACATTGGAATGCATTGAAAACAGAGTAATCCCTAATCATGATCATTTGCTATTCTACTTATCTGTCTTTAACCCCTCTCCTGGAGCAGGAACTGGCAAGCCATTCCAGTACTCCTGCCAAGAAAACTCCATGGACATGGAGTCACGTGGAGTCGGTCACGACTGTAACGACACAACACACAACCCCTCTCCTATCATGGACATCAGCAAGCAAGTGCTAATGGGAGGGTATGTCAAGAATACTTAAGTAACTGATTTCCTCAGTGTTGCAATTCGTGTAGCTCTGCTGCAGAGCAAAGTGGCAAAGAAGCTTTAGTTACTATTTGAGTAGACCAGATTAAACAAGACAGCAAAGAAGGGATGCAAGAGTCATAGTATCTTAGGTCAATCAGTTTTTTTCAGTGTAGTTTTGGAAGTTGTCCTTTGCCTATACACAGTATTGGTACCTTTTCTTTGTCATGGACCATGTGCCATCTTTGGCTCAAATCTTCATTTTTCCCCATTGTATGCTTTATAGATATCTTGGTTATTCTTGATACTGTAGCCTAGGCCTAACTTAAGACCAACTTTGAGTTCCTCTTGTCTCACCTTGCTTACCTTTTGTGCAAATGTTGCTAAAAGTTCTGAATCTGCTGAGTTCTCTTAAGGCAAAAAGCTATGGAAAGGCTCACCAGAATTAATTAGTATCACTAATTCAATGAAGATGGCACACAGACATACCCCATTCATGCCTCCACACAAACAGGGTTGATGGCCAATAAGTATATACAGTAAATGGGATGTCAGCCTGATGCAGGAATCAAAGTTAATCTTTGTGTTCCTTTTCCTATATATTTTACTGAAACTGAAATGAGCTTACTCAGTGTACAACTAACGGTGTTGAGTGATTTCTCCACACATGCTATATGGCCACCAGTTACTTCTCTGGGTAATTTACAAGGTTCCCTGCTGTATGATAAAGCACAGGTGCTAAAACTGTCATCTGGAGCAATGATTTATTAGGTTTTGGGGTAGCAGAGCCCCTATGTAGCAAGCACTAAATCAAGAGAATGTATATAGAAATAATATGTTTTCCAAAGATAACCCATGGAGACTCTTTAACTGTTCTTGCCCTTTTACCACTACTGTTGGTTTTGTCATCTCTTCTCATTATTTTAAAACCCAGAGGATTCACCTTCTGTCTTAATTCTTAAACAGCCAAGGTTTCCTCAGTGTTCTTTTTATTGCTGTGAAGATCTACTTGAAATGTCATATCACTAAGGAGTGTAGGCTAACACAGAAAAAGAGAGACACCCCAGGGCAAAATGGGATCATAAAGAAATTCTGAAGGCTGCCGCAAATCTTTCCTAGCCTGTCTTCTCTCGTGGCAGCTATGGCATATGCAGAACATTTGCCTCTGTTTTTCAATCCAAAGAGTATTTTCTGCACACAAAAAGCCTTCTTTGTGGAAGTGTGTTCAAAGCTCTCATCCTCCAGTGTGCCTGACAGTGACTATCAATCAAAGTCTTTGCCTGTTGATTATCTGAGCACCCTTTGAACAGATTTGAGAAACCTTTAATTACTATTAAATGCCTGCCAAGGGTGGACAGAGAAGCGAGGAAAATCAGTCAATCAATCAAAGTGCAAGCTGTGTGTGGATGTGGAATTTTAATGAGAAGGCACTTGAGAGAAAGCAATAAAATCAAGCAGGGTGAGTTAGCTACTGGAGTAGAAGTAGTCCTCTGAAAAAAGGAAGGCTAGGCAAAGCAACAATAGGTCTTGCTAATGGAACAAGATGATCTCTTAAATATCATATTGATCACCATTTCCCACCTGTTTTTGCATTCCTATTGGGATGCAGTAGTTGAAGAACAGAAACGTAATTCCATTGAGCACACTCTAACTTTATAGAATTACACCATTTTCTAAGGATGCCAAATTGTTGTACTCAATCAAGACATCTCACTGGGATATCTGCCTAGTTCTTACACTACTTTGGCGGCTGCCTTTATACACCTGCTTAGCTTCCATTTGCAAACTGCCCAATTTCACATGTCTTCTCAGTTCTGTTCTGTAGTTCCATTTTACTCCACTCCTTTCTCTGCAAGTCTCCATCACTTGCCTGGAGTAGCAGGGGCCAAAGCAGCCAGCAATATGATGCTATTATTTATTTTTTGAGCCTTTTTTATTCATAAATTTATTACTAATAAGCATTGTGCAACACTGTTTGTATAACTTTGCTGTTTCCACACATGCCCATTGTGTGATGATGAGTATTGCTGCATTTTCATTTTCTTTATTATTTCTTCCCTGCTTTTCCTCTAAGAGCCCAAGGGAACATAATTCTCTATTGCTCATATGTGGAGAGATACCAAATTATAACAGAACAAAGAGGCAAAAATGAGAAAACCTACATTGTCCAATGCTTAATGCTTGTTCAGTGACTATGATAGTGCCAAGGAACAAATGCTGCGGGTCTTGTAGAAAGCATTATAGAAAGTGATAAAAAGTTACAACACAAGTTTACAAGAGAGTTTGGATAAAGATCACACTAGATCCAACTGGTAGTCATGATTGAAATACACTCATTGAATCAAATGCTGAATTGCGAGTAAACATTCTTCTAATCTCATTGATACAGTGAATCTGCTCTGGTTACAACTAGCATTTAGATTCAGGTTATTAAATTCATGTGTGTAACAGTTGTCCCAAACTTCTGCTTTTCAAACTGTCCTGAGAATCTGGGGGTTACTTGGAAGGCAACAAGGTCCGAAATGTTGAGCTAACTTCCTTGAAAAATGTTTACCCATTCAGTCAGTGGACATAATGTTGCTATTGGTAGCAGCTGTGATCCAACACACATGGGAGGTCCATCCAACATTTGTACACTAGTTTAGTCTCAGTCCAGGTCAATGATGAGAACTAGTAGCACTACTTTGCAAAATGCGAATGTGCATTTCAGAATATGTTCCAGCATCTTTTAGAACTCTAGAATCTGCTAGAATTCACAAATGTAAATGTAAATGTGGAAGCAGCAACTTGTGCTGGAAACTTTGAAAAAGACCATTTTAGAAAGTACCTGTTTACCCTGGCAGCTTTCCTGGTTATCAGGCCCACCACTAGGGCTGTTGTCACCCGGAGAAAACATGTATTCTGCCTCCCTCAGCAGGGGTGTGCGTGGAATAGTACAAAGTACAAATACTGTTTTGTTCTTTTGGTGCCCCTCCCAGCATGGTGCCTGGGGCACATGCCTCGCTTGCCCCCACCCCCAGTTGTGGTCCTGCTGGTTATATAGAAGAAAACAGAAGTAGAGGTGGGCACGAACCAGAAAATCCATGGTTTGGGTTTATCTGGTTCGGGTCCACCCTTGGTTCGGTTTGGGTTCAGGTTCGTAGGAATATTTTTTTAAAAAATTCGTACGAACCTGAACCGGTTTGTTGTTTGGGTGGTTCTTCTTACTGCCGGCGGTGGTGGTGGCGGCTCCTGGCTCCTGCAACAGAGCTGAGGGTGGCTTTGATTGAGTCTGTTGACTTTGTCCAGTTCTTCCAGTCTGCTGCAAAACCACTCAGTGTTGTCCCTGCTGGTCACATTTTCTACAAACTAAGGTAATGAATCAATGGTGCCAAGATATTTTGAACTGCGGCTTCGACAAGCCATTAATATATCACCAAAACCAGTCCAAGATTAAGAGGAGATGAAATTAGATGGCTTAAATCCAACTATTTTCATTAACACCAGACTCATAATTTGGCTGTGATGATAGGTGTAGGAGTACAAAATGTAAATAAAAAAGATCGTGTTAATCGTAGTGCATACAAAAGGGAATTAAGACATGTTTCTTGGTCAGAAACAAGGGCCAACCAGCATAATGACAATGAACTGTGAAATGAGCCAACCTGACACACATCTTTTGTATTGGCTGCCACAGAATCAGTATAACAAAAGTAGAAGGACTCTAAAAGATTTATTCACCAAAATGAGAAAGATGATAAAAGGGTTTTCCTAGCCTTTTCTGTGGATAAAATACGCAGATTTTCTTTTTCAAGCCTCTAGTGAAGTGGGTTTGTATAATAAACATTTCTGTAACATTCACCTACTTTAGTCCAGACAGCTCAATTAGCCCTATGTGATAAAATACAAGTTTGGTGCACTTTCTGAGCACTTAATGTGACTGAAAGCCTGTTAGCAAAGAATCTCTGAGAAAATAGGTCTTGTCAAGTGTTTAAGGAAATTGAATTGGTGCTGTATTTAACTCACAAATCCGAAAACCAGCAGATAAGCGGGATACTAAGTAATTTAATTATATTGTCACACTGGAGTTTCATTTCTTGTTCAAGTGTTCTTTATTATTATATTTAATAAATTAACATGCTACAGAGGTAAAAGCACAACGGGGAGGAACTTCATCATGTGTACTGACTAGAGATGGGGATGAACAGCCAAAATGGTGGTTTATCATGGTTCAACAAGGTTGCATCCCCTACCCAGGAACTGATGAACTGAATCAGTTGTCGGTTCATGGGTCTCTTCAACAAACAAACAAACAAACCAGCCTCCACCCCTCCAAAAGCCCCCCAGCCCTCCAAAGCCCCCCATTGCCTCCATACCTTAGGTTGCCGGGGGGAGAGGGGGAGAGAGAGAGAGAGAGAGAGAGAGAGAGAGAGAGAGAGAGAGAGACAGACAGACAGACAGACAGAGACAGACAGAGACGTAACAGGCAAAATATTCATCCCATCATATACTTCTGAGTCTCTGGACCTGACAAATATGAAATGGCAAATATTAAACAAATCAGTGACATTTGCTGAATATCACATTTTAAAAAATTCATTCCCATCTGTAGTACTGATTCGGGGTGTGCATCAAGCATAAGATTCAAATGGGATCCTGATTTGATGGTTTGGAAAACATCCTACGTCAACTGACAGAGACTGAGATGTTGCCTAATTCACTTGCATTAATATCTATTTGGAAATCCATATTCCTTCCTCCAATGGACTACCACTGAAAACTCACAAAGTGTGCCATAGGCACAAGTGTGAATGCTAGACAAGGAGGATTCAGTGGCAGAGCCTGAGTCCCTACCATTAAACTTTTTTTTTTGCACTCCTGGTGCACAAGGATGGACCAAAGGCCAAGCCTAAACATTAGAAGACAAGTTCTAAGAATGTGCAGGTGAGGTAACATATTTGTGGCCCCAGATGAGTTAACCAGGGCTTCTCCCACCACCACTCCTTTCACAAATATGCATACAGAGTTTGATCTATTTGGATGATTTCCAAATAGCTCAATAGTGTCATTTCTCATCACTTCATATGTGTAGACTGTTCTATTGTCAAACCAAAAGCAACTTCACTGGCAGGTCCCCTCCTCAGCCTGTTACATATATAGTTAGCTATGCATTACCAAGTTGGAGTTTACATATAACAGTGAATTTCCACACCCAACTGGAGATTCAAACCTGGGTCTCCAGAGTGCTACTCAATTGCTCTATCTGCTATACCACAATGCCTACCTTCTATCCTCTGTATAATGTTGGTACCAAGATTACAGCCCATTTTATCTCATTGGTTATCTTGGTAATATACCCAGTGTGTTATAGTGGATTGAGTGATGGAGTAGGATGCTGGAGACCCAGGTTTGAGTCTCCAGTTGGGTATGGAAATTCCCTGTTATATGTCAGCTCCAACTTGGCACAAGATGTTGTTATACGTCACCTTCAATCAGGAACTGTGCGGGGAAATGCCTCATCCCGCCTCCCTGTCTGATTGGCCAGAACTAGGGAGGAAAAAAAGATGATGTTGGAGGTTTCTAACTCATTGGAATTTACTCCCAAATAAATAAATAAATAAATACAAACTCTTTAGACCAGGATGCAAATATTACGTTGAGAAATACAATGAAGGATGAATTTTACTTGTGCGCCGGATTAAGAGGATAAGAAAGGGCCAGAGGCAGAGTGGGAAAAGCAAAAGTCATTTTTTTTTCTGGCTACATTTCCCCGTCATTTTGCCGAGTATTCTATCTTTTTTTGCTGGTTTTGTTGTATTGTGTATCTGATATTCGTTTTTATTATTGTTAACTGCCCGGAGTTCCCTTGGGAAGAAGGGTGGTATAAAAATTTATAAACAAACAAACAAAAAACAAACAAATAAATAAAAATGTGGTTGGGGCTGATGTGATTTTTTTAAAAAAGTTCACTCAGAGGAATTTATCTGAGCTGGCATGATTATCTCTCTACCCAGCACTGACTGTTTCTTCAAGCCTTTGATTTAAAAGACAGAGCTGCCTCTCTGACGCATTGTCCCCCCCCCCCCGGTTCATTTGGTTTGGAGCTGGTTGGATAGCTCACTCGTTTAGGTTTCTGGTTACAGAACCAGAGGTTGTGGGTTCAATTCCTCAGTGTTCCTCATGTGAAGACAGCCAATATGTGCGGCTGTGGGCAAGGTGCACAGTCCTATGGCATCCCCAGAATGAAAGGCAACTCCTGAGTATTCTGCTCCCAGAGAACTCTGGGAAGGGTTACCATAAGTCAGAATGGACTTGATGGCACATGATGATACTTAGTTGGTCTGGGGTAGTGGCTTCGTTTGTTTTTGGTCTGCTCAGCTGGTAGCTACATATGTGTGCAGAAAAGAAAGCAACATATGCAAGTCTGAAACTTCAAACAAGTGTAAGTAAAGAATTTTCAAAAAAAATCTTTCTTCTACTGTCTCCGAGTGAGTTAACTGAGTTTTTTTAAGTGCCAGTTCATGCGAAAGGGAGAGACTCTGGGGAACTTGTAGCTGTTCTCCTCTGTGAGTCCCAGTACTTATGGAGTGTAGCAAAAGGAATTTTATCAGAAATTCAAATCTCTGTAACAGATTTCGGCAGAAAAAATTGTTGCATGATGGATTAACACCCAGTTAGGGTTATAGACACTCATGTATACCTAATGAGAAGAAAAGAGTCCAGTCTCTATTTTCAGATTAAAGAAGTACAAACCTTTTATCCTGTTGTTGCCTCTTTTCTTTTTCACACGAGTTATTAAAAAAGATTCAGGACATGTTCTTTCTTACCGAAAGCAGGGTGACATCAGGAGGTAGCCTCTCTTTTCTCCAAAGTTTCCAATGTATCGTAAAATGTGTTAGGAAGTGCATACCGTAAGAGACAGATGCACTACAAGTCCTGATGATCATTTATGTGGAAACAGCTTATAGATGTTAGTCCCAGCTTGTCAAACCAAATGTAAGTGAGAAATTGCTGTTCTCCTGTTAGAATGGAGCAGATATGGGGAAAAGTTTGCAAGGCAATAGCTATTCCAAGATTTTCCTGTCAAATGTACTGATGGTAAATGCTGATGTTTTTATTGCGTGTCAGATGGATGGAGAGCCTCTTTTAATCTCCCCCAGCTTTTTTGAGCATATGGATAAAGTGCCAACATTTTCAGCACATACATACAGAAGAGAAAGGTTTTTTGTTTGCTTGTTTGAAGGCATTGTAAAGTTTGTCCTCTCTTGCTGGGCTCTTATTTCATATAGACTTGTTTCAGATTTGGAAAAGCCATTTGTATGCTATTGCACTGCCTTTAAAAATGAAAAGATCAATGGAAAGCAACATAGTTCAGGAAGTCTGTACAGTATAAGCATTCACCTGGGGAATGACAGATAGTTACTTCACCGTGAAGTCAGCCTCCGCACTCATCGTATTCAGTAAGATCTCCATGCCATAGGGATTGGGGGCTTCAGTTTCACTTATAACCACAGTCTTTTATTAAAAATATTAAAAGAAAAAAATCTAAATGTACTTACCAGACCTCGTCACGAGAGGGAGACCATTCTCTATATGGTTTGCTGCTATCCACAGTTTTCAGCATCCGTGGTGGTGGGAGCACTTGCAACTGATTCTCTGCATATATGGAAGTCCTGCTGTAGAGTGATAAAGTAAAAAGCAAAGTGTTCTGCTTATATACTGCCCCATAGCACTACAAACACTCTCTGAGCGGTTTACAATTTAATTACTCAATTTCACGACCTCGGAAGGATGGAAGGCTGCGTCAACAATGAGCCTGCTATCTGGGATTGAATCCCAGGTTGTGAGCACTGTTTTAGCTGCAGTACAGGCATTTAACCACTGTGCCATGAGGCAGCATAAGTGCTCTGAATGCCAGTTCTTGTACTGTAAAAGAGCCACTTCTAGAGGTCTAATGTCTGTAGGGGTATGGATTTTAGAGGGCTGCACCTGGTCTTGTGAGGAAGCTGCTGCCAAAATGTTTTTTCTTTAAAGGTGCTCTTTTTAGAATGGAGAAAAGACTTCTCATGCCCTCTAGTAACCATTTGAAAAACCATAATCTGTGTCTGGAAGAGAGTCCAGGGTGAGCTGAAATACAGAAAAATTGCTTTTCACACCATCCAGTGTTGCACAAAGAAACCTTTTTGAGCAATTAGAAAACATTTCACATGTGGGTGGTCGATGGAGGGTGACGGCTGAGAGCTGGCAGTCATGTTTCAGTCACCAAAGTTGAGATTAGAGATGGGCA
>JAHTLZ010000330.1:29035759-29072755 GCA_023846285.1 Phrynocephalus versicolor
TCTTCTTCTTCTTCTTCTTCTTCTTCTTCTTCTTCTTCTTCTTCTTCTTCTTCTACTACTACTACTACTACTACTACTACTACTACTACTACTACTACTTAATTTCTTTGATATCTTTCAGAGAATGGACTCACGGGCACTTAAAACAGAATCCAGGAGAAGCTTGATTCCAAATTTAAGCTGTGAACACCCTAAACATTTATTTTGGAGTCGGTTTTATTTTATTGTACCATTTTATTGGTTAAAGTCCTGCTGTATAATTGTGGAAACAGCACAATATTAGAGGTAAATTGGTGGATGTTAAGAAACCTCTGGAGATCTTATCTGCAGCATGCCAAATTGAGTGAGTCAGTATCCAACAGAGACAAGGGTTTTTAAACTTTGAAATGGAAAGGAGTTTCCTTTCAATGGTTAACATTGTTTGTGTAACAGCCCAACAGACTTTTGGCCACTGTGTATCTCAGACACTGAAGCTGTCTACTAGCTTTAGAGCAATTCAGCTAAGTGTACCCTCAAGAAAGTTGCTGCATTAGTTGGGTCCTCTCTGTTGTTGTTACCTTCAGGTAAGGAACCTAAGGGCTAGCTACACAGATCTAAATCCCCAAGAAGAGCTTCCACGAATAGAGGCCACTCCTTTCTTCATAAAAGGATAACAATAACAATGGAGCAGAGGGTAGTACATGCCCCTCCTTGAATGCTTACTTAAAAAGACAGCATTTGAATTAGGCAGGCAAGAGTCTGGATGTCTACCACATGCCAAAGAGTTAGTCTGTTGATTTGCTTCTCTGAGGCACAGAATTCTGTATAATATAAGGTAATAGCAAGAAAACCAATTGCATTACAACTAAATGAATTAAACAAAGCTCCAAAACATAAATTAGAATTTAACTATGCCATTAAAAACTAATTTAATTTGCAAGCCATCATTATTAGGTAATGAAGACCTACCGCAAAACACACAACAATACAGGGGGGAAAGCAAGCTATAAATCTCTCCTAGCAGATGAATCATTCTTACTAAGAGTAAGTGTTGTGGGGAGATCTTGAACAGATAGCTCAAGAGATAATGGAAAGACAATAATGAAATTAGTAAAGATTTAAGAGAAGAAACAAGAAAGAATGCTGTTATGGATGCGGGAAAACTTTGGAAGGTGCTAAAAGGGGACATGTTTTGTTTTTAAATTATCAGTCTTCCTGTGCATAATTTTTTTAAAATTGGCATTTGAAGGGATATTATCCTTCTGACAGATCACTACCTGGTTCCAGTAAGACAATTTATAAAATACTGGGCTTCTGCAGATTGAAGAGCATTGCTGCTACAGGAGCAGGCAGCCCTGCTGTTAGAAAGAATGAGGCAGCCATCCCAAGCTGCAAATCTGGGGTGTCATGAAAGGTAGTTTAGTGTTCTGTGATTACTAGCAGAGATGGACAGTTCCTTAAGAGATTTTTTTTTGGCCTCTTGTACCAATAAAATAAATTAAATTAAAAACTTGTCCAGCTTTGGGTGCTCTGAGCTATAACATGGGTACAGTGGTTCTCTGAGACAATTCATTATCCAAAATGCGGTTTCCCATTGAAATGAATGGAAAACTGATCAATCCTTTCTGGAGGTCTGAAAAAAGTAAAAAAGCTGGGTCCCCCCCAACCTTTTAATAAAGTGCACTTTAAATGCATGCAGTGCCAGAACCAGCCGGAACACCCCCTGCCTGCAGTGCAATGCAAACATGGACAAAATAAAGCAGCAAGACTACCCCAGCCTGATCCCACCCAAAGTGAAATGGAAAACATGCAAACATAGACAAACACAAGCTGCAAGAGAACCCCAGCCCATTCTTGCCTGCTGCAAATGAGAAAAGATTGCAAACATGGCAAAATGAAAGCAGCAAGACTACCCCAGCTTGTTCCCACCAAAATGCAAAGAAAAGTAGTGCAACAATTAATAAAAGCGAGCTCTCAACCTTTCTAAGTTTGAAAGGTCCAAATTCCTCAGCAAAAAATGTCCAGAATGGTTCTAAAACACCATGAAAAAATGCTCTAACTCCTTCCACCCCTCCACAAACTATGGGGGATGCAATGAATCCTGAGTACACTTTTTTTTTGCAAGGCATTATGAAACATTCGTTATCCGAGGCAGCCCTATACCCGAAAATTTCCATTCACTATATGAAACATTTGTTATCAGAGGCATTCATTATCTGAGGTATTACTTGTACATGTATATGGGGCATGTACTAATTGCTGCTTTGCCTCAGGCAGCAGAAAGTCTTAGGCAATTCGCAGGCTAAGCAGAAAGTAGTGATCTCTTTGGAGCAATGCCATGAGGAGTGAATACACAGAAGGAAAAACTGCACATCTATAAGGTTCTGCAGAATTGGTTTTAGAGTGTGGCTCCTAGAACTAGGTAGGAAAGAATGTTCTTTCTTTCTTTCTTTCTTTCTTTCTTTCTTTCTTTCTTTCTTTCTTTCTTTCTTTCTTTCTTTCTTTCTTTCTTTCTTTCTTTCTTTCTTTCTTTCTTTCTTTCTTTCTTTCTTTCTTTCTATGTCGCTTCTCCTAATTGTGTAGGGTAGGGGCCTTTCAGAGTAACCACTGTGCCATGAGGTTACAGTAACAATGGAAGCAACAATAAAAAAGTATTGGTGCACTTTAGGTAGCAATAAAGCTTGGGGGGATGTTGCGTGCTGCACAACAGCATTACACTGGGAGGACAGGGACAGTGTTGGTTGCTCCATAAGGTGAAAGCAAAGCCTATGGATGTGTAATCCTCCAAACATTATTCACACATTTCAAGTAAAAAAACATTAATTCTAGAGCTGTATTTTGTGAGCGGATTCCTTTGCATTTTTGGTAATTACCAGTTGCTTAAAACACTAGCGAGTGTTGGGGAATAAATGGCAATTGATTGTGTGGAGGAGGGACACAATCTTGTACAATTTGTTGCCTTTGTCTGCAAAATGAAGGAAGAAGGGTCACTTTATGAGCAGCCGCGATTTCAAAAATACTGTACAATGAACAATAGTATAATAGAATCATGAAACAGTAATAGAATCATGAAAAGCAACCTCTAGGGACGTGGAGTTCATCTCCATGCCAAAGCCTGAGAATTATGTATGACAATATACAATAAATAAAATAGAACCCCATCACTAGCTAAAACAATAAAGCTACCTTTAAATAGAGTTGCATAAATTAAATACATCAATTCAAAACATATCAGGTCAGTAGTTCACTATTACTAGAACTCTTTTAATTTCATCTTGATTAGCTTCATGAGAGGTATGGTGATTGGTGAACCTCTGGAGCAGGCATGTTCAAACTTTGGCTCTCCAGATGTTTTGGACCACAACATCCACAGTCCTTTGTCATAGGCAATCTAAGCTTAGAATTCTGGGAGTTTTGGTCGAAAACATAAGGAGGACCGAAGTTTGGACATGCCTGTTCTGGAGGAAGCTCACTCCAGAAGGAAGGGCCGCTGCTGAGAATGCTTGGTTCTTGGTATGAGCTCTTTTGGCTTCCTCGGGTGTCATGATTCTTTTAACACCAAGGACTGTGTGGAATAAGTGAAAGGGTGAATGAGAGAAACATTTACCTCAGCGTTATTTCTCAGTAGTAGACATTATTTATATTACCATGTTGAGCAGAGGTCCAGGGACAATTAAAATCTGAAACAGCTTTTCATGAAAAAATGACACCTTTGGTTTAAAGTAGTACTTCACAAACTGTGCACTTCAGTGCTCCACTGTGCGGCCGGCCAGGGCCTCAATGGTATCCTAGGTACTGCTTAGGCCTCCCTTCTCCTCCAACTCAAAGTATCATACTGGAAGAGCTGCAGCTAGTGGCCAATAAGCCAAGGGAGCCATGAGTAGAAAATGTTTAGGAAGCCCTGTGGCACAGTGATTAAATGCCTGTACTGCAGGTAAAACTGTGCTCACGACCTGAGTACAATCCCAGGTAGCAGGCTCACGGTTGACTCAGCCTTCCATCCTTCTGAGGTTGGTAAAATGAGTACCTAGCTTGCTGGGAGGGGGGCAATGTGTACCCTGCATACTGTAATTAAAACTGTAAACCGCCCAGAGACTACTTGAAGTGGTATGGGGCGGTATATAAGCAGAACACTTTGCTTTGCTTTGCTTTGGAACCATCGGTATTAAAAGGATGGAAATTATTTTTACTGTTAATTCTTTCCATCAAGTGCAATTTGAAAGAGATCAATATGTTAGGTATTCACCAAATAATTCATAACAAAATGAGATTAAAGAGAGGAAAAACCTAAAATATTTCCCCTTTGTAATCCGGTATGCTAATTTTTATTAGGACTGTATATCTGTGTTTCTTGTGGGAAAGGTTGACACAGGAAGCATCGTTAGACTAAACCTTTTCTTCCTAATAAAAGGCCACAGTTCATAAGATTGTCAGGATAGGATGGAAAAATCTCAAACAGTGCAAGTATTTTTGCATCTCTTTTTGTTGCTTCCTTCCATGGAAAACCCACCAGTCTGAGCTGTTTTCTGAGAATGAGAGAATGGCTGTGTTTTGCATTTCCAATGGCACAATGTATTTATGCCATATTGTCAGCAGATGGCAGTGCAGCACTTTGCTTCTAATCTCCCAGTGGTCTAATTTTAAATTATGATTACCATTTTAATAAAATTAATGTTATTAATAGGAGAAGCGGTAATAGGTTCATTTGTCCAAACTGTCTTATCTCATTCCATACAAGGTGGTGGAATTATATATGGTCCATCTTTCCTCTCTTCCTGAGAGTGGCTCAAACGTTGCCCACGAATGCGATCAGCTAGAGACTTAAATTGCTTTGCACTGGCTGACTCTGTGGATGTGTGTAAGGTCAGATGCTGGAGTTACTGATAGGGCTACCATAATTAAATGGTGCCATATTTTCAGGCTCATTCAATTTGGGTAATTATAAAATCACTTTCCGTATGATCCCTGGAGTGTAAGATTGGTCAGCTTCATTCAAAGATCTTCTGCACAGTGGTTTGCTCCTATCCCGGTAAGGGGTCTGCAATGCAATCTCAGATGTATGGGTTGTTGGGTTTAATATCCCCATCAACAGCAATCTGAGAGTAATTACTGGTGCAACCAGTCTTAGTGACTGTGATGGCAATGGCTGAGCATATTAGACGACTCCTGTGCTCAAGTGTTTGCAGAAATGGCTTCAGCATTTGTAAATCAATATTATGTGAAATGTGTTAGAGAGAGCCTTGAATGAAAGGAGCTATAGAAAGGTCAGTCTTTATTATTCTCAACTTCACAAATATCCCAAGGTACTAGTCATGTTTACTCATACCTGCCTTCAAGATGTAGTGGTCTTAAGCAAGGAAGACAGATCCCACTCAAAGGCTTCAGTCTATATGTTCTACTAGAGTCGTTTGTTTGGTTGTTTTTGTGTTTATCTGTTCACCCAGCATTAGTCGTTTTTTTGTTTTGTTTTGTTTTGTTTTATACAAACACACACAAACGCGCGCGCGCGCGCACACACACACACACAGAGGAGCATCTTCAAAGCATCTAACACTTCCTGTTATGAGAAAAACATAATTGACTGTAGGTATGTTGTTTTAATGTTCAGAATGATTAAGGCAATTGGAAGAGGATCCCCTGAAAAAAGCCACTGGGCTTCTGTATGGGAGAGTTCCTTCCCAGCAAAAAATACATTTATCTTCTGGACCAAAACTCTCAGAATCTCTCTGAAAATTTCAGAACATTGGACAGAGCTTGGTACAGGTAACTTATTTTGGACTACAACTCCCAACATACATGGGCAACATAGCTAGTCTCAATTAGCCATACTGTCTGGGAATTCTGGGAGATGTAGTCCAAAGAAATGATGTTTGCCAGGCTCTGCTCCTCCTCTAGTCAGCAGAACCTTAGTCCACCTTGGTGCAGTCTTTGATATTGCCTCACATTTCACTTGTACTCTCAGTAGTGGCATAGATTAGGGATCTCTGGTGCAAGAACTGAATTTGGCCCACCTACTCACCAACCATGGGAGGACTCACAACTTTCAGCAAGAGAGAGGTGGGACAATGTATTTATTCATTTACCATTCCCCTATCGTCGTCCCCAATTGGGTGAAGTAAAGCCACTTCAGGAATTAATTGGGCCTGAGGCACCTGCCTGTTTATGTAGTGGTTTGTAGTTTTATGCCACCATCACCCTCCCTGACTGGGGAATTTGGTTCCTGACTCTATCCATGCCTGAAAAGAGTGATCCCCAGCAATGCTGAGAGGGCGTTGCCTACCCTATCTTCCAAGGGCTGACCCTACCATTAGGCAGAGTGAAGCAACTATTTTGAGCAGCATATTTGGGCATTATAAAAAAGCAGTACATAACTACTTTAATCTTTTCCTGTCTTTTGCTGACAGGGATGAGGGAAGGTGCATGTGAGATTTTACTGCATTAGGTGACTAAGTAATGTATTTTGTGTTGGTGTTGTCTTCTTCCAGCTGAAAATAGCATATGGTGAGGTGAACAAAGCCCAACTTGATTCAAAGCCTGCTGTCTTGCAGATGTTCAAACTTGTGAGTCAGGTTTCCCAATTTATTCCATTAACTCTTCTAAAACAAAGATATTTCTTTTTAATATTTAGGTACACGTCCTTTTGATATTATTTATTTTATAATGTTAGCAGTTCTGAAAACCTTCCTAGGATATCAGGAAAGATGAACTGTGAACATTAACTTCTGTGAGGTCACAGGTAGATGTGATATCTTAAGGTTATGCCTGGAGGTATTGGAGTGTATTTTTCAGAACTTGGAAACATGACTTTTTGATGAAGGGATTCTGGGACCTGTAGTCAAAAATGCGCCATTTAGTATGCAACAGAGGACCAGTCCTCTGGAACTGTTTTTTTAAAATTGGATTTCATCAATGATGTTGTGTAAGGGGTTAAAATTACCTGTATAGGAAAGGAAACAGAAATCAGATATTGGATATTCCTTAACATGTATATATCCTCCTTTTTTCACTTTAAAGCAAAATGATTTCTTTTTCTTTTTTCCTTTTAACTGCACTTGCAAAATAATGTACAAGGATATTTTCTTGAATCTCTGATACCTACATATGCTACCTTAAGGTTCTGCCTGGGGGTATTTGTGGCTTTTTGTCTCTCTGGCAGTAGAAATATTGTGTGTCATACTGAATCAGATGAGAAGATTAGGATGGTCTATATATTCCACAATATCGAGTAAAGCCCGTATGCAATGGAAGAAATTGTTCCTAAGTCTGGGATAGTTGTGCTCCTAAATGTCAGCTTAGCCGAGTGATTATAAAGGAGATGGATACAGCTCATATATCTTTAATAACTGTGTAAAAGATTTACACAGACTTATTATTCTGTACTAGAGATGGGCACGACTTAGCGGTATTTTCGCTTTCGTTTTCGTTTTTCGTTTTCGTTACGGAAACGAAACGAAAACGAAAATCGGCACCAACCTGGACCGAAAACGGAAACGAAACGACTAATTTCGAGCCAATTTTCGTTTTTCGTTACTGGAAAAGCACTCAATTGAGCTAAATGGGGATAAACGAAAAATTTTTCGTTTTCGTTTTCGTTTTTTCGTTTTCGTTACGTAATGAAACGAAAACGAAAAATTTTGAAATTAGCCCACGAAAACGGAAACGAAACGACTCAGACCCTAGCCGAAAACGAAAACGAAAACGAAACTTTTTTTCTGAGTCGTGCCCATCTCTATCTGTACAATTATTTAATGTGCATTAGGTTTATAGTCCTTTGGATCTGGCCATTTTAGTTGCCTCCTTGGGTCCTTTTTGGGGAGAAAATTGGGAGAGAAATATTTTGAATGGATGGATGGATGGATAGATGGATGGATGGATGGATGGATGTTGCTATGCTTAGAAACCCTTCTGATATTTATTAATAAACAAGATATCACCCTCAGTTATGTGTTGCAAACACCAGTTCTCCAGGTGGCAGATGAAACAACATTTAACATTTCTTATTAGAGCTTTTGTCCATTTGTTCAACAGTTGTGTTGTGGATCCCAGGATTGCATCCACACCACAGAGTGGTGAGGAAAAAAGCCTTATGGTTTTCAGTCTGTTTTTCCTCCCTCCTTCACATAATCTCCCTGGAAGTTGGCATTTGCTCTGCGGACAAGTCCCACTGAGATATTGTTCATACAGAGTGTTGTGGTAACACTTAGTGAGGAGCGCCTAGCTTCATTGCTCACTATTGTCACTTCTTTTACATGGTTATAGCCATGGGGACTAAAGAGAAGAATAGTCCTGCTTATGTGTAGGAGCTGCTGGATAGCTCAGTGGTTGAGGTATCTGGCTGGCTGAGCCAGAGGTTGTGGGTTTCATTCCCCACTGTGCCTTGTTGACAGGGTCTGGGCTTGATTATCCACAGGGTCCCTTCCGGCCCTACAGTATTGAGATTATTATTCATGAACAAGAACTCTGATTTTTCAAGTTTTTTTCCTTGAGGTGGACCCTACAATGTGAGTGGGCTCTTTCTGCTTCACACCTATTGTGGCAACCATGAAGAAGAAGGTGACAATGAAGGGAAATTGTGTTAGCCACTTCTTGCTAAGCATACTTATACCAATATGCTAAATAATGCCTGAATGGGGCTTGTATCTTCTGAGACTCTCATCAGAAAAAAATAGTCTCTTTCCTCCAATCTCTGTATTATTCAGGTTCTAATAGCATAGACGTCATACTTCACCTGCAAGAAGAGGGGAGAGACTAATCTTTCTGAACTGAAGAAGGCAACCTCTGTAACTCTGATCACCTGATAGGTGAGGAATTTCCTCCACCCATGTGCTATCCACAAATTCTGCCCCTGTCTTCTTCTGACCAGCCCTACTTCAGTTCCTCAGTCACCATCCATTAAACAGGAGCTCCCTTTTCTACCTGGTGCTGCTTTGGAACAGACGTTCCAGTTGAGGGAGAACCAGCATAAAGAATAAACAATTTAAGAATACTGTTGCTTAGACATAAAAGACGGCTTCTTTGGTGATTCCAAACGAGATGATTGTATAACTGACTTGCCTCAGTCATAACATTTTTAAAAAGGGCCCAGGGACCATCATCTTCCATATCAAGTTGATACATTGTTTCATCTGTAGTTTTTGCCTGTGGCATTAAGTATGCTTTTGTCTGTTGTGTAGTGATTAATTCGTTGTCCTTTTGGAGAAGAGAATAAAGTTTTCTTTGCTTGCTTGTTTTTTGTTTGCAACGGGTACTGCCTATAGCGTGCTGCTCATATAGTGCCCCGTAGCACTTAAAGCACTCTCTGGGTGGTTTACAAATTAATTATGCAGGGTACACATTGCCCCCTTACACTTGCAAGATGGGTATTGGGTTTACCAACCTCAGAAGGATGGAAGTCTGAGTCAGCCTGGAGCTGGCTACTTGGAATTGAACCCCAGGTTGTGAGCAGAGGTTTGGCTGCAGCATAGCAGTTTATCCACTGTGCCATGAGGCTCCTTCCACACATGCTGTTCAGTTTTGCTTAGCATTGCCCATGAATGCTAAGATTGTAGTGTCTTTGTAGATTGTAATGATAAATGGGACCCTTATATTTGAAAGATTATTTTTGATATATTCACTCCACGCGTTATGGACAATGATTTTTCAAACAGACAGGAAGCAAAAGGAGAGAGGGGAGTTCTGCTTTGAGGTTTATCCCAGCATCTTGTAATGATCTGAAGAACCTGGAACACCGGCATAAACCATGACCTTCTCTATGTATTATTATGGATTTTAGGTGTCCACTGTCTTTTCAAAATTGTGTGGTTTATTTTTCTTCAAGATTTAATTCCTTCTTTGATGCTTGCCGAAAAGAGGACACATATAAACTAGGCATGGGCCTTTCATTTTGGAATGGCTGATATATTGGTTACAGACAGTTGTTTGTTGTGAAATATTTAAAAGGGGCATAGCAGCACCAAAAAGCTATTCCCTTCATTAGTGCAGAACATCAGTGTGGGGGGGACATGGAGCCATCCTGCAAAACAAAATCACCAATTGATTTACTTGGCTTTACCTCATGCGGGGCGCACTTCCAACCAGGAAGAAGCTTCCAATGCATCATTGTTCCTTCTCCTTGGCGCTGGCCAGTCAGGAGCTGTGCATGGATATGCATCATCCTGCCTTCCTGTCTGATTGGCCAGTGACAGGGAAAAGGAACGCTGACTTGTTGGAGGCTTCTTCTTGGTTGGAGGTGTGCCCTGCACGAGGTAAGGCAAGGTAAGTCAATGGGTGGTTTCATTTCACAGGGTGGGTCCAAGTTCTGAACAACATATGTGCTGCTGTGCTTCGTTTTGGAACCAGACCCATTACAAAATGAAAGGTCCATACCTAATATAACCCCCCGTCTCCAAAAAGTCAAAAGTGAATACAATTTGCATAAAATGTGTATAAACTAATTTAAATGACTTAAGGCAAATTAACAATTAGAAATATAGAGTTGATGGCCAGATAACCTGCATCCAGTCTGCTGTTCAAGTAGGAAATGATGATGGGCAACATTAAGGTCTCTGTTCTGCTTCTTATGGTCATTGCTTTAAACAGAGAACCACCATTTCTAGCACGTGCCCAACTTCTGCTTTGGAAGTTCTTAAGGAGGATATGGTAGAAAGAAGCAGGATTATGTTACAGGAAATCTTTATCTTTGAAACACATCTACATTCTGCTGTGAATTGAAGCATGAACAGTTATATTCTGGGATGCCATCAATAGAAAAATGACAATGGCTGACCACTATTTGATTCCCCCCCCCGCTCCCTCCAAAAACCTAGATTCTTTTCTCTGCAGCTCCCCCCCCCCATTACTGATGTTCTGAGCTAATGAAGGGAATTGCTTTTTGGTGTTGCTATGCCCCTTTTAAATATTTCACAGCCAACAACTGTCTGTGACCAAGTATTAATATATCAGCCATCTTAGTAGCTGCCCTTCTACTATTCAAGACACACCACTTTCCCCTGTTTTGCCCTGAGATTCATTATCTTATTTCCCCACACAAATTGAATTAGATAAGCCACTTATCTGCCTGTGATGCTAGTCCCTCTGAGTTATTGTACGTTTTATTACTTTTCTGCTCTGTACTTGCAGGGCTGCCCCCATTTTGTATCGTCAGCACATTTTCTTGCCATGCTACATTTTCCTTCTTTCAGGTCTTTAAGCAAACAGGATCAATAATAATGTTATGGCACACTACAAGTCAACTGCTCCCATTTGGAACAGCTCATGATCGTAACTATTTTCTGTCTAGAAAATCCTGGTGAGGATTTTATTGATCCAGACTAACTCAGCACCTTCAACATATGCCTAAATCATTGCACTTGCCTCTTGCTAAGTGCACTTCATAGGAATCAGAAAAAGGCACTCTCCAAAAGGGGTTGCCACATGGTGATAGAACACAAAGTATGTATTCATACTCTTTCAAACATCGAACATGAGAAGAAATTGTTTTATGGAGAATTACTTATGGAGGTTGAGAAGGAAATGCTTTAAATGGTCAGGTTATACAGTACTTGCAAATATTTATTATGTGAGATTTGTAGCTCCTTGCTGTTGGAGTTTTGTTTACCACCTAGCATGCTGTCAGTAGCTACCTAGATGCCCTGAGCACATCCAATCTCACCTGATTTTGGAAGCTAAACAGGGTTGGCCCTGGTTAGTACTTGGATGGGAGACCACCAGGGAATACCAAGTGCTGTAGGCACCTGGAGTAGAAACTGGCAAGCCACTCCAGTATTCCTGCCAAGAAAACTCTATGGACGTGGAGTCATGAAGAGTCAGTCACGACTGTAATGACACAACACACACACACACACACACACATGCTGTCAGTAGTTCGAGTACTGGGAGGGACTTTTCTGGACTGGAATCTATTGGTTGGTGATAATTGTTTCATTGCCCTTGACCTGTTAGTTGCTAGAATGCTAAAGAAAACCGTATAATTTAAAACAGTATTCTTTAATTTCAAGCAAATTTTTTAATATTTTTTTCTCTTACAAATGGTTTAGAGTGAGTTTCTGAGCCTTTAAGTGCCAGTGTGGAGAAAGGAGTGGACTCTGGAGAACAGAAAGGAACACCTCCTCAATTACACTGCTTGTTGGGAGTCACCTCATTATTCCATAGGAAGAGTGGTCTCACTCACTACCTATTAATTTTTATTGAAGAATCCTTTCAGTAGATTCCTTTCCCCTGAAACAGAGAGGCAGCTCCCAACTAGCAGTGCAGCTGAAGGGGGCATTCCATTCTGCTTCCCGGACAAAACACAAGCAGTGAAAGAGATAGTAGCAGTAGAAAGACCTCTCTTTTGTCTCATTCTTTCTCTTTTCCCAGCCCTATCACCTGGGTTCTATGTAATTTATAGGGATGAGAATCCTGGAATTATGAAATTCCTATTTCTAATCTTCCTAACATAAAATTACAGGGTTGCACATTTTGGATGATTTTGTGTTAGTACTAAAATTTATTCTCAGTAATGCTAATGGAGTTTTATTTTACTAGCTGGAGCCTAAATCCGTGGTTATACTTTTTAGCAAAGCATATTTGGTATAATGATTGGTATAGAAGTCAAATAACTAAACAAATAAAACTAAGAGGTGAATTGCTGGAAGTTAAGAAGTTTGCATAGGCATCTTGTATTGTACACCAAATCATCTGACTTGGTGCCCGTGACTTGATGTGAAGAGGAAATGTCTATGCTAACTATGTAATGTTTGGCAATAAACCAATTAGATTTGCACCAATGCATTATGCTTGCAGTCATAACTCACAGGATTTGAATCACTGCAAAGTAAAATTGCCCCAGCAATAACATCTGTACTGAATGAAACTTTTACAATTAGTTGATAATGGAACCATTTTTACTTGTTGGTGTTTGTACGAAGAATACTATTGCATTTCCTGTCCCCTTAGAATTTGCTTGTGGCGCATATATAACAGCATACCTGGAAACATATAAATGCCCTTTTTAGGGAAAAAAATGACCTTTTTGTTTCTGTCATGTCTTGTTTCGTTTTGCGAAAAAACTTGGCAGAACATAATATATGAACACTTTAGAACTGCTGGTCTAGTTGGTTGAGACATATAGTGTGTGATTAGATGTAAAAAAGGCAGAATATCCTGTACACATAAGCACTCTCTAGAAGAGAGTTTTCACCCCCCTAATGGGGTAGATTAGATGATGCTCTGCACAGCTCTCAAAGCTACAGAGATGCATCTTCCATTCTGTGGACTTTGTTCTATAAAAACAGAAGTGCAGGCGATAGCAGGGGACTGCCTTGCTAGTTGTTAGGAGTCACAGATTAGATTTTAATTAACAACTAAATAATGAGATGGTAAAGGCTAAAGAACTGCCTACAGTTCACAGCACACACTCTCTTGAGAGTGCTGAAGAGCAGTACATTCTCTCAGTTTGAGAAAGAGAGCAAATATTTCGAGTCTGTTGTACAGTTACATTGCACTATAATTTAAGCAACTATGTGTTAAACATGTGCAGGAATGGGGTTCTCTTTCTCCATTTTTTGTAGTTTCATTCATCAAATGCTATGTTTAGGCTTGGCCTACCAATCCTAAACAGACTTGTTAGAGAATTACATTCCCCTGAAATTAGTGGAGCGTACTTCTGAGTTAAGAATGATTATGGATGTAAATGAATGGACTTGGAATCACCAAGTCAGTTACTTGACTTGGACTTTTGACCCAACGTGCCCAGTAGGACTTGCTGTACTCATGCTGCTTTGGTCACCTCAGTCTAACTGGAAATCTGGAAATAGGATGTGCATAGATGGCTCACTGGCAATCTATTAGATACAATATGAGTTAGACAAGGAAAGAATACTTGTTAAATTCCTCATTCTCTTCAGGACAGGTTGTCTCCAGAAGATTACAGGGGATTTAAAATTATTGTCAGCGATTCAGAGCAAGGCAGAGAGTCCCCCCCCCATCCCCAAATGTCTCTAATTTGTGTAAAATGCCTCTGCTATCATTTCCCAATAAAAAACAAAGTATACACACTTGCACAGGCACACAAACAGCAAGCAGAGGATTGAGTGTTAAAAAAGATGCAAGCAACCCACACAGTGCTTCAGATTCTCAAACACAGTAGCAGCAAGTGTAACGTGGGATACTTTTACCCAAAAGTTAGCATTTTTGCACACAGCATTATTCTGGTCAATGTGAGAGCTCCATAATGAAATTCCTTGCCCACATTAATTGCAAAAAGAAACACTGAGGTAGATTTGACTGCAGGATAATTACTGAGTTGATTGATGGTCATCCACTGAGCATCATGGTTAAAACCTTGGGTCTTCTTTCCTTTCTCCATTCTGTTCAGTGATTACTTCCAGCTGCTTGGCAACACGTTTAGAGTGGAGTCCCTGCTTCCCCCCCTCTACCTTGCTGCTTTCCAGCAATGGGATGCTGTGTCTCTGAAACAGAGAAAAATCCAACTTGTGTGTAGGCTGTGTGCACAAGAACCAATTCCCCCCTACAGTTCTTCTCACATTTAGTTTATATTGGCAGAGGATCCTTCCCTGTTTTGACATTTCACTCCCCATATGTATATCTCCAAGGAAGAGGGGAAGAACTAGGTATTTCTCTTTAGGTATGTTGCCATGCAACTTAGCATGTAACAACATAATAGATCTTTCACCTGGCCCTGATCTGATAATCCAGTCACAACAACTGATATCTCAGGATTGATTGATTCAATAAAGGAAGCCACCGCCTTGTGTTTGTACCAGATGATAGGACATTCTGTAGGTCACTCATTAATAAGGTTCCCGTAAATTGAAGGCAGCTTGACAGCACATAACAACAAGAACCTCTCAGGAGCAGATTGTTCACTAAACAGTGACTTGCAGCCAGCAGTGGAGTGATAAGATTTTTCAGTTATATAGCCCCCAAAGGAGAGTGCAAATTGCAGGATGCCGTTGGCCTAGATTAGCAAGGCAGTTCTACAGTGTTGCCTCCATGCTGTCCTTGTGTAACTGTATGTGCCACCAAGTTGGAAATTTCAAGGTAAGTGAGATATTTAAAGAGTAGTTTTGCCAGCTCCATACCCCTTCTGAATTTCCATAGCTGAGGAAGGGTTTGAACCCGGACCATCTGAATCCTAATCCATTGCTCTATCCACTATACCACACTGGGTATCTAGTGTAACTCCAAAGGTTCTAGTTTTTCCATTCAAGACCAAACTATTTCAAAGTTCTATAGATTGCAAATTGGAAGGTTCCTAACAATACCTTGTTACCAGGAAATCTTATGGGGAAGGGTAGCTTGAAGAGGCAGGGAGATGGGATACACCACTGTTGTTCCTTCTAATCCAAAAGCCTTATATGAACAGAGGTTTTATGCTGCATCAGAGGAAAATGCTAGATCTGATACTTGTCTGATTTAGTTTTCACATATGCAGAGTACTCTTTCATAAGGCAGCTATTACCCGAAGAACAACCATGCATCAGTAAGCTGCTCTTTCAGTTGGTGGTCTGTTTTCAATAATTGCCTGTGTGAACTAGATCATAACATTGCTATTACACTGCTGGTTGTGCAGGTCAAAATGTGTTGATGTAAGTGATGTCATATGCTACCCTGAGCATAGCCTGGAAAAGCTACTTCTGAGACTGTATGTTCTAGAACAGTGTTGGCGAACCTATGACACAGGTGCCAAAAGTGGCACTCAGAGCCCTTTCTGTGGGCACCCAATACTGCCCCTTCACAGCCACCTGTACTCACATGAAATTGCTGCATTGGCACTTTGCGAAAAATTACTGGGTTTTGAATTGCAGTTTGGGCACTTGGTCTCTAAAAGGTTCACCATCACTGTTCTAGAATGCCCCAAGATATCTGGGAAAATCTGGCAGTTATAAACATTTTTTAAAAATACTATATGTGTCCATGTTATAGCCCTTAAGTAAAATAAGGAGTACATTGTGTATCCCCTGTATGTATGTATGCCTAAAATATATAGCATAGCTGACAAGGTAATGTAGGTTGAAATCAAAATACATTGTTGGGTAAAGCCGATTACCCAATGTAGCCCAGAAAGGTTCCAAACGAAACCAGAGGTAGAGATATACTTTTTCAAGAACAAAAACAGAAGGAAAAGCCTGCAACCATCTGAAATAAAAGGAGACAGTGTTGCAAGATTCCTAGAGGCTTTCCATTAGATTACATTTCAAGATATTTTGCATCCTTTTCAACTGGGGTGACAGCCCTGTTAGTGATTTAGGCTCTGTAAATCAGCAAATGTGCATATATAAATGTAGGGAGGATTGATGTCTTGATTAGCTCTCTCAGGCAGTGTCTGTGTCGGCTGCCTGTAGATGTCACCGGAGCTCTTTCATATCAGTGCCTTGTTCTTTTCTTCCCCACCCCCTTTTGCCTGCTTCTCACTTTCAGCTCTGCCACGGGATGACTTAACAGGGCTTTGATGCTGTATGATGTTGGCATGCACAAATCAGTTCCTGCCTCCCACACTCTGTCTCTTTTCCTCGCAACGCCACCAATACAACAGCTCTAAAAAGAGACTGCACTGCTTTTTTTCAAAGTCAATTAACGCTCAGGGCAAATGAAAGGGGAAGAGCCATCGGCCACAGATTGCCTTGCTGGTTTGCACAGCCTTCATTCAGTGATGAGAGATCACCGCAGAAAGCGAAATCATAATTAGCCCAGTGCAATATCTATACCTATATCGCTGACTTCAAAACAACAACAACAGTGGTTTCAGAGAGTTGATTTGTTTGTGTCGTTTGGAAGCCATTCTGCAAGCAGTTCCCACCCCAGCTGGTCTCTGCTTTTGCCATTTCAAGGTGTCCTGCAGATACGGGGACAGCAGGAGATTGGTGTGAAAATTGGCATGCCAGGCAACAGCCGGAAGAGAACATTTCATTTAAATTGTTGTTATAGTTCGAGTTAGAAAAGAAAAAGGAAGACTCACAACAGTCTGCGTGCTCTCTCCCCCTCTCCCCTGTGTCCCCTGTTTCAATCCAGAGTTTGATCTCTGACGGAACAATATTTTGCCTTATAAAACTGTTTGCAGGCACTGTTTGGATCCATGCTTCTCTCAGAGATGGGGCATCTTTGGAATTTTTTTTATTACAACTCCCCAAATTCTCATTTTGGGATTCCTGCGAGGTATAGTTCTCCCCATCCCCACAATGTTTCCCACCTTTGTCTTTCCTTTAAGTTGGTTCATTAATAGAACAAACCTATGCATATTTACTCAAAATGAGACCCCACTCTGTGCAATGGACATGCACTCTTTGAATCCACTCTCTGCAACAGGATACACACTCTGAGCACTCAGTGCTCACAGATACTGCCTTATGAGACTGCAGCCTTAGCTATGCTTACCTGAGAGTAAACATCCCTGAACGTAATGTGTCACTGTGCATAGATTGCCTCAGAAATGTAATAAGGGATAACTATGCTTGAGCTATCACATGGGGAAAAGAGTGACAGCTAGCAGGACCTAAAACATGTGTGTGTGTGTGTGTCTCTCTCTCTCTGTGTGTTGTGTCAGTACAGTCATGACCGACTCTTCGTGACTCCATGTCCATGGAGTTTTCTTGGCAGGAATACTGGAGTGGTTTGCCAGCTCCTACTCCAGACGCCTACAGCACCTGGTATTCCCTGGTAGTCTCCCATCCAAGTACTAACCCGGGCTGACCCTGCTTAGCTTCCAAAATCAGGCGAGATTGGATGTGCTCAGGGCATCTAGGTAGCTACTGACAGCATGCTAGGTGGTAAACAAAACTCCAACAGCAAGGAGCTACAAATCTCACATAATAAATATTTGTGAGTACTGTATAACCTGACCATTTAAAGCATTTCTTTCTCAACCTCCATAATTCTCCATAAAACCCCAAGTACAAATGTTTGGCATTTTTACATCTAGACAGGATTTGGGGCCTTTTCTTCTTCTTCTTCATCATCAGTTCTGTAAAGACCAGCCTGATGAAGGGACCCAAAAACTCAATCCCCTTCCCTGTTAAATGATATTTTAGTCATCTAGTAAAGGAATGGTTTAACCTTTTTTTCTGTTTTCTTGCAAGATTTTTGTGTCTTTAAAATCAGGATGGGCACACTCAGGGCTCTGGGAGCCAACTGGACCTTTGGGTCCACTGCTGGATACCATATCCATAACAAGGCCCATCTCAGTGGCTTGGGAATTTCTTTTAAAATGCATTTGTAATATTTAAAACTACATAAGAACATAACATAAGAACATAAGAAGAGCCATGCTGGATCAGGCCAAAGGCACGTCTAGTCTAGCTTCCTTATCTCACAGTGGCCCCACCAAATGCATCTGGGAGCACACAAGACTAGATATCAGTCTCCTGATACCACTCCCCTGCATCTGGCCCTTGAAGTACCCTGGTTTTAAGCCTGGAGATTACACATCTCCATCATGGTTTGTAACCTGTGATGGACTTTTCATCCAGGAGTCTGTCCAATCCCCTTTTGAAGGCACCCAGGTCAACTAATTTCTAATATAGGAAAGTTTATGTGATGACATACGTTATTCATCAAAGACCCACATGTTGTTGTTGCTCCTGCATCTGCTGCAATCTAACAAGACGGTTACTGGACCCAGCCCTACCATTAGTAATTTTGTACTGTTTAGGCATGACACTCTGGAGCTGGCTGGTCTTGAGGCTTAAATTACTGCAACAGCTTTGGTAGCTGCTGTGTCTGGCCCTAGCAGTAGAATAGCCCAACCTCCTCCAGGACTTCCATGATCCCAAGAACAGTTGTGTCATTGTCACCAGAGTGTCAGGAAGGGCCTCCTGAAGAAGTAACAAAGTGGCACGTTCCCTCCATCTCCAAAGGGAGCTGTGCCTTTAGCTACTAAATGGGAACGAGTGAAATCTGGAGGGAGTAGCCCTTGACAATTATTTTAAAAGGTTGTCCTTGGTTCTGCAGCTGAAAGCTGCCTTCCTCCTCTGTGGAGGTTCTGGACCAGTCTCAGCATGACATCCTGATAGTTATGAATGGGTTGCTCATGTTCAGAGGTTATATAATCCTGATTATTGGACAAGAGGAGCATTTAATAAGGAACAGCTATGCCAGTGGTGGCAAACCTTTGGCACTCCAGATGTTTTGGACCACAACTCCCACAGTCCTTTGTCATTGGCAATATAGACTTGAAATTCTGGGAGTTGTGATCCAAAACATCTGGAGTGCCTAAGGTTCACCACCACTGAGCTATACCGTCTCCCTTTGCATGGAAACTATGACTCATGGGGTTGGCCATTTATTTGTAATCCCAGAAATAGTCTTACCAAAGACTTTTCGTGGAATGAATGACAGGAAATCTTAAATATTCTTGAATATCAAGAAACATCTGTTCATCGTGTTCTGAATGCAGGACAGTGTAAGTCCAATACAATGCTAGGAGAGTATACTAATTGAACCCCATTGTTTTCCCCACATTACATATGCTTGTCCTTTTGCTCCCTAAACAAACTACTGCTTGCACAACTGGTTGTACATCCCCCCCCTTTTTTTAAGCAACTGGCATGATTAGCTACTGGCCTATGAGCATCCATTTTATTGTCACTTCACTGGTGAACGGATCCAAAAGAAAAGATGAAATTCCTCTCCTTGATGTTGTCAACAGAGTTTTACCAAACGTGGGAACTACTTGAGGAGTGAACAGAATTTGGCCGCATATCGAAGCAGGAAGATGCCAACTTTCTTGTATAGTTTGGCACTAGATGCTTTGATATCAAGGGGGAAAAACAGGACGAGAACCATCCTTTTGACTGTTTGTACTGTAAGCCTTTGAACAGTTCTTATGATTGCTTTCGCTTCTTGAAAGGTGTCAGTCAAGCAAGCTTATTTTCCAAACCCTGAGGGATGGAGTAACATTAACTTCTACTCTCATTTTTGGAAACACTTTATTTTCAAGTGCCCATTAAGCGGCACGTACCGTAGCTCAAGTTGAATTATGGTGAGTTTGACTTACGCAACACATTTAATATGGATACTAAATTTCCTGCAAAATGCGTGCAGTACCAGCACTGTATCTTTCAGCAAGATATAAGTTTTTCATTGGTCACAGCATTTGGTTCTCGCAATATTGATCAACATGCTTCATCCTTGCTGATAACCCTTTTAAAAATGGATGAGGTATTCAATTTCTGTTATTTATAAGACAAGCCTTAGATGTTTTGGCATATAGTTTTAGATTTTTAACACCTCATAATGAAAAGAAATGCTGGAGAATATATGGAATGTCAGATTCTGTTCAGATTCATCATTTTAAATGTTTTTATCTGCTACAATGGTTTAATTAGAGGAGTCTCCTTTTGGTAGAGGCATTTGTATAATGTTAATGAAACTGAGGAGCATGAAATGCGGTTTCCCTGTTTTTAAATGAAGCTACTTTTGGAGAAATAAATGAGAAATGAAGAAATTGTTGAAGTCACAGTGCATGAAATTAAGAGAGCCCAGACTTTATTGGTAATATTTTTCTCTCCTTTTTATAGAGTTTTTGATATTTTGATGACTATGGAATTGAGTAGTAATGGGATAGTGGTTAGAGTTGTTTGTTCGCTTTCATTCATATACTTAAAAAATAATAACTCTATCCCCATCCCAGGTGACAGAGTTATTAGGATATTAGGATCATTATGTTTGCTAAAGCAAATTCCTGTAACAGTTTGAATGAAGTTGCCGTAACTTGATTTTGGGTTTTCCATAGTGGTACTAGTCCTCAAGGGTTGTAGCATGTAGAACTGTCAATAGTATACAGTATAAGAAGGCCATACCTTTGTACCATGGGAGTGTTGACTATTTTTCCTCTGATCTTTCCCCAATTTTACTCTGTCATTGCTTTCTTTTCTTGGTTTTTGGGAGGTTTTTCCTTCTCTTTGAATAGCATAGTTGCTTCTTTTTACATTTGAGAAACTAATGATGTGCTAAATAATGCAAAGTACTTGCATAACTATACAGAGAATTGTGAAGTTTACATAAGCCCTCATAAGTACAGAAGAGTGCTATTCCTTTTATTGGACAGCATGACTTAGATCTGTTTACAAGATCAGTTCAATTTACAAGAATATAGTCAACTTTTTCAACATTTCAGTTTTCCTCTTTTTGTGTGTGTGTGCAGTTCCCATAGTACAGTTTCTTACTGAGTGATGTCTGATTTGTCAGAGGCCTTTCTAGTCTTGATCTCTTTGTAAAACTTTCAATTCTAGTCTGGTGACTGCTCATATCCATTTGGCCCTATGGTCTGCATCTTTCATCTTGTGTTTGGCCAGGTAATGGTCTATGTGTGAGAGAGGCAGTTAATCCACAAGATACGCAAGTGAATTTATTCTTTGCTCAGTTTCCAAAGGGAGACAGTGGTATCGCAGCATGACCTTGTCTGTCAGTCTTTGATTTTTGCAGCTTTCTGAATGATGTGTTTCATATTTTCCCTGATATTCAGGGTGATAAAGAATGAGACGTGTGTTTTAGATATCCATAGGGCTCTATTATTTTGTCTTGAAAAGATAACATTTTTCAAGAGCAATGCCAAAGCACCTTGTGTCAGTCTGCTGTTGTAGTCTCAAGGGATGTGGGTGTATATGTTTAACTGGTTAGCTGCCATGCTATAATTTCTTCTCCACATACAAAGCCTGGAATGGGGGCTTACTTCCTCATTTAGGAATGAACTTGCTAAGTATTTTGGCCTCTTCTTGAAAGGGAGTGGATAAGAAAACATTTTGAGACCTTAAACGTTTCCTTACTTTCCTCTATGCATTGTAGAACCCATAAGTGTCATTTTATAGATAACTACTCAAAGAAAATAATCAGTCTAATACAATGGGATAGGTGCTGTAGCTTTATTAATTCAGGAAATTGTGTGTATGTGTATGTGTGTGTGTGAGAGAGAGACACAGAGATTCGTTGACAAAAAAGGACAGAATTAGCAAATTTTGCAAAATCTGGTGTCCAATTCCCTAGCTGAACACACAAGAGGCTGACACAATCCTTTAACTATATTATTTCTGAGTGTCCATGGGCTAGACAGGAGGTATACAAATTGAATAAAAATAAATAAATACTCAGAGATTCAATAGCTGCAGGAAAATAGCCATGTTTCTGGTTTAAAACAAGAATTATACTTCTAGGAAGCTGGTGGGAGTGTGGATTATTCTCCTTTAAAACTTGGAATGTGTTCCCTACATATCTCAACATCTTGAATTGATCTGGAAATGCATTCCATCTTGCCAGTGAATGGTAAGGTTTTGACATAATGCTGCCAAAACTGGTAGCAGTGGTGATGAGGGACAGCAGAGAGTGCAAAAATGCTTATTTAGAAACATACAGTTGATACTTGGAGAATTACTGTCATCTACGTCCAATGAAAACAAAGGACAAATCTAGCTGCAAGTTTGCCACTTCTGGTATAGGATTTGAAAAAAAGACCCAGAAAAAATAAAGCAGGGACCCATCTAACTATTTCATTCTGCTTCATTTCTTTGTCACCCAAGAGCCAAAGCTCTTTGGGCAGTTCACAGTGGGTTTTCCATATATGAAGAGGTTTCTGAAAATTGATTCATTAGGCAGCTTGAGAAAGAGAGTCCACCGTGTATTTACCAGTGTACCAATATTTGATCACAGGACATATATTGTTCCCCATCAACCTGTCAGGATTTTGTGACTTGAAATGCAATCATTGTTCCATCAAATTGATATTTTTCTATGCAGAATATTAACTGTGCATTTAGTAATAGCACTGTCGTGAAATTTTGTTGGATGAAATGCTCTGTACCACGATGTAATTGTTTTTCATCAGAGAAGTTTCAGTTGCAGCATTTAAATTGTGTACAGATGGATTTTTAATATACCTAATTGCAGCTGCATAGTTTTTAGAAATGGCTGACTTGACCATGATCATCTCTGACAGAAAACAAAGAAGTTTTAAAGAAGTTGTACTATCCACCAATACGATGGTGTCTTTAATTACTGTGTAGAGATGTGAAACCTGGACAGGGAAGGAAGCTGAGAGGAAAGATCTCATTTTATTTGAAACATGATGTTAGAGAAGACTTTAAGAAAGATAAATAATGGGGTCTAGAGAAAAATAAGCTTGAACTCTCAGTTGACGGTGAAATGAAAGAGGACATATGAGAACACAAGGCTCAATGAAAGACAGTTATACTAGGAGAAGTTTAAGGTAGTAGTAAAACAGGAAGAGTTAACATGAGATATGTGGACTTGGTAAAGGAAATCAGTATTTTGACTTATGATCCATAAGTTGGAAATGATTTGACAACACAGAACTACTATAGCAGGAGTGATTTATTGGGTCCTATGAAGATAGTTTCTTCTAATGTAGGCTGTCATGATGCTAAGAATATAATGCAACTTTTAAAATTTCCTCATGTTTAATAAGCAGAAGGTTTTTGACACTTCAAGACATCCAGTTTATTTTTTCACATTAGTCTTTGCAAGATGTTTTGCTTCTACTTAAGTAGAAAGCCTAGTGCTATTGTGGATCTAGGTGAGATAAGTCCTCCTACGATAGCCATGCTCACCCAACACACACCAATGACAAATTTATAATATCATTTCCAGCAGGAAATGCAGGTGAACAAATGTCATTGGGTACATGTAATTGGGGCCCCAATGTGTGTATGCTTGCCTCCTGAGTACAAGACCACAAGGTAGGGGACCCACTGCCACCCCACTGTGGGGAACTGGGGTAGCCCCCCACTCCCTAATCTCCAGTGGAGGGGATCTCCTTGCCTGGGATAGGGCCAACTACCAGCCTCCTTCAAATGTGATTTCTTTGTATGCTCAAAGCATCCCCCTTATACCATCTTTCCCTTCCCATGGAACTTACACAATTGTTAATAATCCTGTTACATCCAAGGGATGTTGAGTGAATGACAGTGAGAAATTGACTTCTTGGTTCTAGGCTGAAACCCTTTATTTGTACCTCCTTAGATGTTTGTAACAGAAACTTCTGCTTTCCAACCCACCAAGGCAGTTGTAGCTGCTCCAAGCCTAGCCAGTCATCTTTTTCCTTATTGTCAGGCTTTATTAAGCCTTCCCAGTGCCATCCTCCCCAGCAAGGGGTAACTTAGGAAGGAGGTGCCACATGGCCCAGTGAGGAAGTCAGTCACTTTTCTTCAGATGAACTGCCCACAGGGCTGCAAATTGCACCCCACTTGTTCTTCAGACTGCGTAAGCCATGTTTTTAATTTTCACCAGCTTTAGCAAAATCTATTGTCTTGCACTCCAAACTGTTATCTTTTGTGAAAAATAAAGCAGTTTTTGCAACATACAAGGTAATTGTGTATAATATTTTACCTTTGTGCAACATATAGCACAAAATGCAAGGAATTTTGTGGGAAACATTTTGTTTTTTGTTTTGTTTAAAAAGTCAACATAATTTTGACAAAACTATCTTAAAATGTAAAAAATGCACAGAAATGTGCACCCAGCAGGGAGGATGCATGTCACTTTCAACTGTGAAAAATAAGTGAGGTTACATCAGGGGCTAACAACACTACATGGGAAAGAGGTTTTTTGCACTATAAGTAGACCTTAGAGCTGGTTTGAAAGGTCCTACTCAGATTTTCAGCCTCATTCTTGGGATGTGAATATCAGGAAATCTCTTTTGCACAACAAAATAAAATACAGTGGTACCTTCGTTCCAAATGAAATTATGTTAAGCAAATTTTCCTTTATACAAATTTCCCATAGGAATGCATTGAAAACAGAGTAATCCCTAATCATGACCATTTTTATGTTGTACGAATTTGCCCCATAGATGATTCTGTTAAGCAAATTTCCCCTATCTCCAGATTTTTTTTATGTTGTACAGATTTTATGTTATATAAACCGTTTGTTATACAAGGGTCCACCGTAATTGTTAAAAATGGCTGATTCCTATACATCACAGGTATTAATTCATATGAATATGACTCAACTATTTAGTGATTTTTGCAAATTTTGCAATTCTTTTTAAATCCATGACTATCTCTAATTCAGATGAAGAAGGAGTGAAAATTGGCAGAAGCATCAGTAATATAAAATATGCAGATTACACCATTTTACTGGCAGAATGCAGCAATGGTTTGAATGACTTGTAGCAAAAGTGAAAGAAAGTGCCATACGAGGCCTTCAGTTGACTATCAAGACAAAAAGGACTACAGAAGAACCACACAGCTTTAATGCTGACAATTTTAAAAATTGTTTTATTTTGTTGATTCTTTGGATTATAAAATGGCTCCCTAGGCACCTAGAGATACCAAATACCAAGAAGCTTTACCTGACTCTCTTCTGCAATTCCTCCTTTACAATCCCTCACCAAATTTAGAGGGATTATAGAAGACAGGTTAGAGAAGCTTCTTTGTAAATTTGCTGTCTCCGGATACCTGTGGGGTACTTTACTAAGGCCCTCTTTTTGGGGTTGTGTAACTTAATCCTCTGGAGCCCAAGCTTCACCACACTTGCAGTAGAAGCTTCTCTGCGATTCTGGTGCCTGTAGGTACTGTTTTTTTTTTGGGGGGGGGTCATTATATAGTGTTTAAAAGGCAAAATAAACCAACAAATGAATTCATCATTTTTTCAGAAAAATTGCAAATTTATCATTCATTATTTGTCAACCTTGACAAATCAATAGTCAAAAGAAATAACCACTTGATTCCTGCCCGTCTCTAATCTGAATCTCTAATCTGAATCTAGTTTATTTTTCCTGTATAATAGTATGTTCTATGCACATTTGCATAGCTACACTTTAAAACACTTTGTGTTTTTGTATCTACAGTGATGGTGGGTTAAAGATGAGTAAAAGAAGGGGTGCTACTTGTGTATTTAAGAACAAAGTGAAAGTTGGAGAATGAATAAAGAACCATAGGCTATTTGTCATTTTGGATTTGTTCAGAATACAAGTACAAGCTAGATTATTTTAAAATAGGAAGTGCTGCCTATATATGTATGACGATGCATAGCTATTGACTCTGTAACTCATATTGGTTTCTTTTCACATGGGTTGTTGCATTTTGCCGGACTATCAATAGAAATGAAGATCCGATATGAACAAAAGAATGAGTACTTAGTAAGATAGTGGCAGTCAAACACAAGCCCTATTTTTCTATGTGCATCACAGATTCTGATCAGATACAAGCTGACAGAAATGTTCCTTCAACCACTGCAGCACATATAGTTAGATGCATCTTCCAAGCAGTGACTTGTTTTTCAGAAATAAAATCCTAATAAAATCACATCTCAGTATATATTTCTTCTCTGTATTGGTTTGCAAACTTTTATATATATATATATATATTTCTTGTCAGAACAGTATATTCAAATGACTGAATATTTGATCAGATCAGTGTGAGGTGAAGTGGTTCTCCCAGTGAACTGAGAAATCGTTTGAATGTGCTCCTGCCAACCGAATAAATGTCCTTAATTTCTCATTAAATAATAATGCAGCAGAGAAGCAGTTTATTGAGTCTTTTCACTCTTTTATTACTCTAATCATGTGTGTTATTCTATGAAATGTGACAAGAACATCCATTGTAAAGCACAATCAGATTGTTGAATATTGTTTTCCTCCTCACTGAATTTGCTTCCAGCATCAGTGTGGTTAGGGACCAGGAGTTCTGTACTTTTAGTAAGAAGAGATAATGTAAATACATGTTTATAAAAATACCTCTTTGCAGGAGCTCATGGACCATATGAGTTATGCAGACCGGCTTTGATTAATTAATTAAAATGTAGTGCCAGTAAGATGTGGTGGTAATGTAGGCTCCTACCGGGCTTGTCCCGGGTTGGGGCCGCTTTGTCTCCTTGTCAGTCGTAGTTTCGGCGTGAAAGAGGAGAGCACGTGATCCCCGGGCTGTGTGGGGATCAAAGCCCTTAAAAGGGCAGCCCACGCTCCAACCCTCCTCCTTCGCGTCGAACTGCACCCCGCCCTCCCGCCCTTAGAGGTCATGAGAATGAGATAATCTGGTCGCTTCGGGGCCGAATGGGAATTTTTGACTGGTACCAAGATTGGCTGCCGGGTACCAGTGTGTTTTCACCCATTCCATTCTCATGGACAATTAGGCAGGGCCACCTGAGTTTGCTTGGCGGGTAGTGCAACTAAAATGGGGCCAAGACTGTGACATCAAAACTGTAAATGCACCTTGGACAGGGAGCAGGGCAGCTGTACAATAGAGAATATCAAATATAATAACATCCTATAGGTAAACCCCACAGAATGAAAGTAAATTAAAAGATCATAAAGTCACTGAGCTCGTACGGCTGCCCCAAGTAATATGCTGACCTAGTTTTGGCTGGGAGGGCTGCTTTCTTTGAACAGCACCCCCGTACTGGGTCACAACATGGCGTCACACTAAAACAACATCTGTAGGCGAAAATATAAGTTGCACTACGGGAGGCCCATCCCTCGGCGACAACTATTTAGTTACAGCTTCAGTACAGTTAATAATAAAGTTATGCATAAAGTTATTAATAAAGTTGTGGCCCGATTTAAAACCCAATTATCTGTGTGGACTCCTTATTTTGGGACTGGGGGGACAAAGTGCTTGATTAGGATATTGGAGATCCAGCTTCTGGTTCACAGAAAACCCACAAGGTGATTTCAAGCCACCCATTCTCTCTCTCCCCCTCTTTCCTTTCTGAGAGGGTTTTTGTGAGGACCACTTAAGAAACAGGACAACCACTTGTATCCTGACCTTATCCAATAAAAAGCTGAATATATGTTTAATAAATAAATCATAGGAGTTATTGCAACCTCACATGCTGACTTTACTAGAAGATATGGCTGGGAGGGTCGGTTCTGGGCTGGGTGGCTATCAACCTATTGATAATTCTGTCCTGCCTCTGAATTCAAAGACAACCATGCATCTCTTTTCCACTCCTTTTTCTGTCAGGTTTAGTCAGTCTGCTGAAAGCCACTTAGTTTCTGAAGAGTTAAGCAGTTGCTTCTCTTCTACATTACCATTCCTCAGTACTGGTATTTCACCAAACCACAGTCAGGCTTTTGGAAGCAGAGTAAAACAATCTTCTAAGTAAATCTCAGTCCTTAGGTATTTGTGACCACATATACATGTATATTTGCACTGGCTGACATCTCCGTCTTGTGAACTTATACTTAATGGAAAACTCATCTTTGCCTTGACAATTTGTGACTTGGCCCTTAAAGCGAACCAACTTCAGTGCTTTCACTTCAGAGTTGGCAGGGTGCAATGACTTGCAAGGAAGAAGAGATAGATTTATTGGGGAAGAAATCTGCATTGCTTCTCATAAGAAAGTCTTAAACTCCTCCGTCTTTACCACAAGCAATAGATATTATCATCTGTTACAGTTCCAGCCATTAACAGGAGAAGGAGAATAACGAAACGCATTAGATTTAGAAGTTGAATGCAAAAATGGCAAGAAGATTATGGAGCAAATCTGAACAGCCAGTTTCAGAATCTGACTTCTAGCCAGAAATTTTGAATTGAGAAGGTCTGAATATAATGAGAGCAACCAACATAATTAAATAAAAAGTAGGTAAATGGCAATACCTGTAAATATATTCTAAAATGAGCTCTGCATCTTCTGCCACACAATTAATACAGTATGTTTGCAGGCAGGGTAAACATTACCTGGTGATATTAATGGCTAGTCCATTTCTCTCCTAGAAAGGAAGGCAAAAAGAAGTGAAGGCAACTGGACAATTATGGTGCCCCCTGTTTCTATGGGCCTATTAATAACATTCATTTCTTGGTTGAATAATGATTATTCAAAGCACTTCTTAACTTGGAAGGAGATCTCAGACTCCTATGCATGTTCTAAACACATTTTAAATAAATTATAAGTGCTTGAAGAAGAATTTGTATCATGAAATGTCTGTATCTGAATAGTGGTAGGATGATACTGGGCTGGCTGATGTTGTCCTTCTCCATCTTTTAGCCCAACAGCATTTATTGAGTGGACATCTCCTGGAAGTATTGAAGAAGTACAGTGTTCACTGGAAGTGGAGCTGGAGGGACTTGCTAGGGGACATGGCTGGATCAGATCCATTCAGTTCAAATTCTAAACTGTCTCAAAACACGCCAGCAAAGTTCCTTGTCTAAGGCAAGGAAACAGCCAACATAGTCTTGGGGCCTCTGAAGGTAAATAAAAGGTTTAGTTTGCAATACATTTGTAGAAGAGATATAAACAAATCTGTATATAAAATCCTTTTGTGTGTATTTGGATTCAGCTATAGCAGGAAAAGGGATTCTTTTCCTCTGTTGGTACCAATTAAATATATTTCTAAACTACTTTTGGCTTTGAAGGATATCAGCTTAACTTCTGATTTCCTTCCAGATCCACCACAAAGAGCTTTAAAAACATATTCGTTTTAAATGTCAACAAATTCAATCGTTGCTTGCTTGAAATGGGAGCTGCACTGCTGTTTTTGCTTGGGTTTCTGATGCCAGCAAGTTCATTACACGACATTGCAATCCAGATACACAGAGAACATTTCAGTAAAAGTACATTTCAGCCACCAAAAAAGGGCAACATAGTAATTAGAACCAACCTTTCCTGTGGTCGACAGTAGCCAACTCATTTATTAAGTCAGCGTAGCAGAGTAACATAGCCACATCACACTTGATTGAAATCTTGGCCAAGTCTGGCAGATGTTCTCAACTCATTGTCAATCTCAAGTATATTTTAATGAGTTTCAAGTGGCTGGAGCACCCCTCTGCAGATGCTTCTGTTACAAAAACTGTGAAAAAGAAACTTTAGGTCAATGACAACCTGGAAAATTCTTCTGAGTGAATTTTATGTGAGTGAAATTGTAAACAGTTAAGCAGTGTTCCTGAGATATTTCCCCCTGCAATTTTTTAACTGTTAAATTGTCAGAGTAAATACTTATGGCACAAAACTACTTTGGACCAAACTAGAACCAGAATATATTTCAAAAGATGGGTTCAGAAATATACTAGCACCCCAAATGTTCAGACAGGTTTGTAAAATAAGAAAAGAAAATACCCAGCTCTTTTCTCTGTTCCATTTCTTGGTGTGACTGGAACTGAGAGGGCAGAGGGGTGTTAAATATATAATATTGTCTTAAAGAAAAATAAGTTCAAATGCATTTAAGTAACAATCTTACAGAGAAGAACTGGGAAATGTGTGGTCCTCCAAGTACTGTAAAGATTGCACTTCCTAACCAGTTCTAGCTTGCACCCTCGATAATGACAGATTATAGAAGCTTCTGACTGACATCATCTGGACTATCATGCATTACACAGCCCTGCTTGGAAACATACAGGCCTTGTTACAATAGGCCATAGTAACGAGTTGGCTGATTGAATGGGCTTATGTAAAAGATGGATTTGCAGAAGGATTTTATGGCAGTAAGGAGCGGCATCTAACAGATAATCCGCAAGACAGCTCCAGTCATACAGTAGCTTCATTGTCTGAGTTTGTTTTTTGTTTCTTTTCTCCAAAAGAACAGGAAATATAGAAAGGAAAACGGGTAAGGAGAATTTTGAGACTTTAGGTTTGCTTGGATGTCATACACAACAATTACAGGAAAAAAAGAGAAAGCATTTTTGAATACTATGACTATAATACCTTAGAGTTTTGTCTTATTATTTGTTTTATATGTTTTGTTGTCTGCTCTTGTTTTTTAAATTAACTCAGGGACTATTTCACATATATTCTCATTTTGGTTCTTTCCCCTCATTTTCAAGTGCTATGAATAATCTGAATGAAATTTATATACCTAATTCCACTCATGATGTGATTCATTTCCTCCATTCAATTTACTGATACCACAACAGGTCTGGGTTTTATGACCTCTGGGCACAAAGGTACCACTCTCATCATTGACAGATTAATTTTGCAGCCCAAATCAACAGTAAGAGAGAGTACTACATACTTTGGCTCCTCAGCCTGTTGCTATAAATTATGTACAATTATATTCTCCACACTACGAAAACTGTTACAAATATGCACCAATAATTAAATATTATTGAAACAATACTGTGATTTCCAAGCAATCTTCTGAAAAGGCATTTCCTTAGTAGCATCTGGAAACTCTAGGACCTGTGAGGTGATGAGAATTAGTGTCAGCTTCTAGGTTACCAGCTGGAACCATTTCAGTTATGGAGCAGTTTGTTTTTATCTATTCTCCTCCATAGAGATAATCAGCAAGCTCTGTTTTCTGCTGACATTCAATAGCTTACATATTCAATGCAATATTAGATGTATGATATTGACTACAAGAGTGGCTGCAGAGAGAAACGAGTCCCTCCCCAAGCAACTTACAATACTGTGGACCCTTGTATAACAAACAGTTTGTATAGCATAAAATTTGTACAACATAAAAAATTCGGAGATAGGGGAAATTTGTTTAACATAATAGCCTATGGGGTGAATTCATACAACATAAAAATGGGATTACTCCGTTTTCAATGCATTCCTATGGGAAATTTGTATAAAGGAAAATTTGCTTAACATAATTTTATTTGGAACGAATTAATTCCTTTATACAAGGTACCACTGTAGATAGAATGTAGTTGTGCTGACTGAGATATCCTTAACAAGCCTACCTTGATTTATGACTACCAGAAGCTGTGGAAGCATTTTATAGGTGGCCCCCTTGTGGCTGGTATGACCACATACAAAGGAAGAGAAAACAATATTCTGTGCAGACATTTTGGATAATTATCTTTATTTGTTATTTAAAACACTTATACCCTGCCCTATATCACATAATCCCACAGTTGGTTATAGAGCTTTGTAAAATAATTAAAACAACACAAACCTTCAAAGCAACTTAAAATTGAACTGTTCTAAAACATACAATTAAAATATTAAAACATTAAACCCATTTAACTAAAATATGCACAGACTAACATCTTGACCTCCAATGGGTAAAAGAAAGAAGCATGTTTTGACTTGATGCTGAAATGAAATTGTACTTATTTTATCTATCTGTTTATTCAATGTATATGCTGCCTATCTAACTGAAGCTCACTGAGTGGTTTACAGCATAAAACAAAACAATAGGCAAAGCATCTAACCATACCCACTAATCAAAACAGTAATACTAATATAAAAACAAAAATATAACAAACTACAACATTCACGTATTTAAAATGGAAGGATTATGATTTTATTGGCTAATAGTTCTACCAGGTTCCACTTCTAGATCAGAATAAAAGGCCTGCCAAAGAGTCAACTTTTTAAAAGCTTAAAAATTTCCAGATAATAAGCCAGGCAGATATCAGAAAACTTCACAGTTGGAGTGCTTTAGCTGAGAAAGCCTGAAAATTGATAGTTTTCAGTGATGGGACATGGAGGAGGGTTTTCTAGTGGATCTTAGTGATCTGACAGATTTATATAGTAAGAAGTGCTCCTTGAAATATTCAGGTTCCAAGAGTAGTATCACCATTCTTTACCTGGAACTTGCAAGACATATTGTACCCACCAAATATTTACAAAGCAACTGAAGTTATTAAAGAGCCCTTCCTTCACTTATATCTAGTAACTCTTTGCCAGTATAAAATGTTCCCTTTAGACAGTGACATCATTATTTATTTGAATTAAATGATTAACTTAGAGAGAACTGATGTAGGCTCAGAGGGGAAAAAAGAGACCAGATTAGTGAATATCTGGAATAGTGCATCAAAGAGCAAGTGAGCACAAGATGGGTGGTTTTTCTCCTGGAAAAGAAGGAGATTGACATATAAAGTACTGTCCTCACTACATGAAGGGCTCTAATCAAAGGTTAATTGGTTTTCATATGCCAAAGTAATAGGTACTCTATGAATATGTCCAATAAATAGCTTTTAGAGTAATTGAGTGTTCTGATGATGTGGGAAAGGTCTCTTCTGGCTTGCCATCTTGCTATTTGACACTTAAAATAGTTGTAGTTATCTTGATGTCAGAGAATGAAAGGCCAAAAGGTGAGGTAAAAAAAATTTCATTCAAGGAAAGGTTCTTATTGAAATGACAAGAGCAAAATTCTGAATCTGGTGAAAAGGTACAGCTTGCACAATCCCTCACAGCACCTGAACTGAATTCAGTGCTATTGTTGTTTTCAATGGAAAATGAGACTGGACAATTGGTGAGTTATGAGCGAAGACACATGCAGCAGTCCCTGAGGACCAAGCCACCAGAGTGGGAGGGAACTGCGATTGGCTTTGTGATAGCAGTGGTGATGGTGTGTATTAGAGATGGGCACGAATCGAAAAAATGATGCTTTGGTTTTCCATTTTTCATTGCGAGTCCATTTCGGTTCATTTTCATTTGTCATGAATTTTTTGAAAAAAAATCATTTCATTTTTTTGGTTTTGGTTTTACCCTCTTTCTGTGTGACTTAAAGTATTTCCACGTGCGGACGTCCCCCAACGCCTCAGACCGGAGGGAAAACACTAAAAAAAAATGATGCTGGCAGAGACACAGTATAGACTATGTACGCAGGGCGGCTGCAAAGGCAGCGGCAGGCATTGCCCAGGGAGTAAGGCAGCCACAGAGTGACTGCACTGCGGGGCAGGGGAAGGTACTCACTGAGAGGTACACATGCACACAGGGAGGCTGCAAGAGAAATCTCTTCTTTCTCTCTCCTAAGAGCCGGGCTGCAGCCAGCAGGAACACAGAGACACACACCTGCCTGGCTGGCCTAAAGTAACGAGTCGCAGAGACAGCAATCCCACCCTGACTCCCACCACAGATTGCAAGGAGAACGGGGGCTGCCAACGCTTTTTATGTCCTCTGTGGCTGTCACACCTACCCAGTCTGCAATCTGGGGATGCTATTGGTTGAAATTGTCCAAGAATTTACATGATCCCATCACATGGCTTGCATCCATCTTGTGGCTGGAATCCATTTTGTGTGGGAAAAGAAAAAATACATTGCAATGGGAGAAAGACAAAAACAAATGTTTTAAGGACTGCAACCCCCTGGTAGGTAGTAATTTCAAATAATAATCACTGTGTTTTTTACGGATGTCCAGGCCGTTTTAATACCCAAGAAATCAATATTAGGCATCTGGGAGCCATTTTGGGTCAATGTTCCCTAACTCCCCTTAAAGGAAAAAAAAAATACGGCGATCTGAGAAAAGACAGAAATGCACATTTTAAGGACCCCAACCCCCCGGTAGGTATTATCAGGCAGAATAAATAATTATCGTTGGGTTGTTACGGATATTCAGGACGTTTTTTAACATTTAAAAACAGCTCGTTTCATTGCGCATCGCCATTAACAAAAACGAAACGTAATGAACCTAATTTTTGTGGTTCTGTTCTGTTCGTTCCAATTTCATCACAATTTTTGTTATTCGTTTTGTTACGTAATGAAACAAATAACGAATAATTGAATGAATTTTTTTTCATTTCATGCCCATCTCTAGTGTGTATTACATGGATACAAGGGTACTTGGAGATGATGAGATAATTTCCTTCCCCCAACCCTCTCCTCCCAATAGAACAGACACCTCTTCTGCAGTTATAGTTAATCACACAAGCAAGGAAAAGTACAGTGTTCTTGTTTTAGTGGGGAAATACACTTTGTTCCCATCGAATGCACCATTTTAAAGAGATACAAAATATAGTTTATTCTTTATCTTGTGTCTCACAAATTCATACGTCTCCCATTCCCCAGTTCCAGATATATTCAGTAAAGGCATTTTGGATGCAGTTGAGAATCTCCCTTGAAGTTGAAGATAAGCCCTAGGGAGGTAGAGTTTGGTCTCCTGTCTTAATGATTTAAGTGGGGCAATCCATCCAAAATTGACAGATGTTGCAAATTAGACACAATTTTACATTATTGGCATGACTGATGATGGTTGTTCCAATGCTAGATGGAAATTACTTAGTATATAATTAGAGTAGATTCTGGGAGTATTAAAAGAATGTCCTGTTGAGAACAATGTTGTTAATTTCAGTCTATAAGAGATTAATGACAAAATCTGATTTTGTTTTACAGTATTTTATTTTGCAAAAGGCTGTCATTTTTACACTAGCAGTTTTGATGATTGTTGTTCCCTTTTCGTGATGCCTGAACCAAACTCTCCTTCTGTCTACCTTTTAGCATGCAATAATGTGAGCCCATTTAGCTGAACACCACAAGAGTAATAACTATTGTAGGTCCAATTGAAGCAAAACAAGTCAAGGAGCCGTGTAGCTAGCACAAAAACCAAATACAAAAGTGGAACATGTGATACATTTAGGCTACTAGAAAAATAACAAAAACTTTGCTGACCCTCTTCTTCAGAGCAGTAGCAATAGGTTATAACATGGCAAAAGATAGATTTGCCCAGAGTTATTTCTTAGATGTAAGGTCCTTGGCAAGATGGAAAAAAAGCTGGGCAGTTTCTTAGTTGAGGCTCGGAGCTTGGATGTTCTTAGGCTGTATCCGAAATGAAGGGAGGGAGGTGTTTTTATTGTCCCAGTCCTTCCAAAGACATGTCATGGCTCACGTACACACATTCACACCTCTCCTCAATGTGGCTCATCGAGGCCAATGGCCCCTGCCATTGTAGGTAGAAGCTTGCATGAACAGATGAGTGCATGATACTTCTAGTTTTAAAGTGCCTCAAGGATTGCAGAAATGAGTGGAGAAATAGGGGAGCCAAATATGGGGTACTAAAGCTGAATAATTTTTAATTAGAATCTATAAAATAGAATGTGAAAGAAATAAGGAAAGGGGGTCCTATAGTTGTGAAGCAGCCACTAGGAAAATGTCTAATGCATATTGTTCAAATTTCTTGCCCTGTTATCACAAGGCTCATCCAGATGGACTTTGCACCCACCCTTTATTTGCACTGATGACAATATTTTTTTTCTTCCATTCAAACGATGCAAGGCTTCAACTGGTAAAAAACGATGACAATGACAAAAACACTCTTACCTGTGCTTTTCAAAACCATTTGGTGAATCAAGTCCAGAATACTCTTTGGGGCCATCCAACCTCAGGGCATTGCAGATCAAGAGATTACAGCCCCAGGGGAAGGATGCGCTTTGGGGAGGGGGCTTCCTGGGCCATTAGGCACCAATCGCAGACCTGGTGTACCCAGGGAGGGTAATGGAATTTGCTGGCTGGAGTTGCGCTGTCCCTGGGACAGGGAATCCTTGGGGTTGTTACTCACCCTAAAGGTTGCCAATTGGAGGAGTCCCGGGAGACCACGGGGTTCCAAATTTTATTCTGCACTACTGCAGGCCCCTTGTTGAATGACCATTGGTTGATTTGATGTTAATAAATTAATAAAGTGTGGCCCAAGTTTATACCCAAGCTGGTTGTCTTGGGTGGTTATTTCATCTTGGGAGGGCAATGTCTATTTTTATTAAAATAATTTTGTTTCTAAAGAATCATATGACAGAAATTTACCCCCCCCCCAAATTCATAGAACTTTTTAATTCATAGAATTATCCTATGTCAAGCAATGATCATTTGTGGGGTGTGTTGTTTTTAAACCACCCTCATGCACAAGGAATTTTTTGGGATGTATGTGTGAGTAGTGGGGAGTTTTCTGAGCCCAATATGGTGAAGGTCTTTTGTTGTGGTTGTGGTCTTTTGTACTCCCAAGAAGAAATCTATTGTTCCCTCATCAATAAATGTGGTCAGTCCACAAAGTAGCTACAATTCATCAAAAAATGGCATGAAAGCTTTCACACCCTAAACAGAATCCATAGTTGTACTTGTTCTCAATTCTGTTATTTCTGCCAGAATCCTTTCTTCCTACAACTCCAAGATGCATCCTAAAATGGAATCTAGAAGGATTGGAAACTCTATAGAGCAATATTTGTGCCATGTTAGAAGAGTATAGAAGGAGGGGAAGGTGAAGATGAAGAAAATGCATATTTCAGTAATATTGGATACCAGATGGCACTTTTGAATCTCAGGGTATTCGTACATGACCCCTAAACTCCGCCGCAAATGGCTCCCAGCTCCGGAGCTTAAAATTGTTTCCCCACCAGCTCCAGAGTTTACAGATAATTAAGTGCGACCACGCCCACCTAAGCACGTCCCAGTGCACTTTTCAGGTACCTGCTCTCC
>JAHTLZ010000330.1:29072765-29114337 GCA_023846285.1 Phrynocephalus versicolor
CTTTCTTTCTTTCTTTCTTTCTTTCTTTCTTTCTTTCTTTTGCTTATCCCAATCATGGAGAGTAAGGGCCTGAAATGTAACATTGTTTACAACTATTGAAGGGACAATGCTGCAGAATTCGGTAATAAAATGTAACAGTGGAGGATAAAAAAAAATGACCTGTCCCACTGCAAGCAAAGTCAACAGGAAGGCTGTGTTATATTTTTGATTCATTCATTTTAAGAAAGTATAGTATTTAAATTGCAACATTTAAATAGCACGATGGTGGGTGTGGGACTGAAACAATGTCATGTATTATGGCAGGTTGTCAGATGACAATTAATTCTAGAATAAGAGCATTTGTTTTTATTCCAAGATATGTGGCTGATGCAATTCATTACCATCTCTTTTAGTACATGATAAGTATAAAAGATTTTTCCAAGCAACTTTTTACTACAGTGAAGAGTTCAACAATACAATTTACTACAGTGAAGAGTTCAAAAATACCCCCAGGCTATGGAATGGCCTCCTGAATGAGATCTACCTGGCGCCAATGTTGATGAGATTTCGGTGCCATTAATGAACATTTCCTGTTCCAGAATTTTTTTAATTGACATAATATAGATTGTGGGTCCTAATGCCAATTTTAGTGTAATGTTTTATTATTGTTTTAATTATTTATTGACATTTTGACATTTTAACTGTTTGAATTCTTTTAATTATAAGCTGCCCGGAGACCTTTGGGTAGTGGGCAGCATATAAGCTGCAAAAATAAATAAATAAATAAATAAAATATTATCAGCAAAGAATTCAGATTCCACCTCCTGCCATGAGTACTGTAAACTACAATCAGCTCATATGAGAAAAATGTTTCTCTTAATCAAGCATCATTACAAGCTCTTTTGTAAATTACATGCGTTTTAAAGCCTGTTAGCACTTGAAAGGGAAAAAAAGCAATCCATTTTGTGGTACAGACGAGCAGAGGTGGTGTTTTAATTATTACCGGTATTCCTAAAAGATCAATACTTTCTTAAAAAAGCTTTTACTACTGCTTAAATTTTCTGCTTCATACTTGTGTTTGCTTTTTAAATGATTTTATATGGAACATAAATTGTTGTTGAAAGGCAAAAACACAAGATCATATCCCTAGGGCTTTCTTTTTGGTCTTTGACCGTAAATAAATTTATTACGACTACTATCCCTAGGGCTGGATTAATTAACCCATAATAACTATTCTCTCCTGATTCCATACTCATGATTATTAATATAGATTAGAAACTCTTCCAGACACTCAGTTGCATTAACTCATCCTCCAGCATTTAAAGAGGGGGAATACCCAGCAACTTGCACTGATAAAGCACTGGGATATTTTCTTGCTACATGAAAAATCCAATGAATTAGAAGTTGGGTTAGGGTCAAAGTTAAATTTATCTGTCTTATATTTTATGCTGACAATTCTAACTTCCTCTCCTTGAATGGGGATGGGTTACTGATAATTACTATATGTTCTCTCCCTTTTCAGCATCATGATTCTTAGAAAAATCATATGACCTTTTTTTGTCTCAGTTCAACATCATGGCTGACACAAAAGAGTACCTGAATGGTAAAACAATGGCAGATTTGTTAAGACATTGTCCTGTTTTGTTTGTTTGTTTCTGATTTGCCAAGATATCTCATCCTGGTAGTTTGAAGAAGGTTTAATTTTTTCACAATGATGAAAAATGAAAGTGTATTAAACTGCAATTCATGTGACAATTCGCTTGAGTTAATGTGGATTCTTACAAGTTGAAAGATTACAAGCAGCACCAACTCTTCACTGATCAATGGCATATTTGCCTTTAGACTCAAATAAACAGTTGGACTAGCTTCACAGAATCAGTGGATATTTGGTGAGGCAACTCTTCTCTTAGTTCCATGGATTCCAAGGTGTGTCCTTGTTGCAATTTACTGTTGGAATTTAGTCACCGAATATGTTTGACTGTCTGTAAAATATAAGTTCATTAGCAATTTTCTCTCCCCACCCCACCCCGCCCCATGTTGCTTTATTCTATGTGGCCCAGTGAAGGCACATGAGAGTATAGTTTCAAAGAAATATGTGCAGACCAGCAGTATCAGAAGCATAAAAGTCTGAAGCCAAAGTGGACAGTTAATATTAAGTTGTCCAAGATGCTCAAAGTCTCTTTTTTCTCCTCAGTGATCTGTCTACAAATCACAGAGATGAACCTTGTCCCACAATAATTGTCCAATGACTCTGGATTGATGATTTTCTGTTACATGTTTCCTTAAGTGCGCTGTAGCTTCATGACAAAACTGTGATCAAGGGGTTGGCAAGTGTTTATTTAATCAGCATTTTTGTGGGGGAGTAACTATTCAGAGAAACATTAATTAATGTCCCATGTTTATCAAGGGACAAGGGAGTTTCTTCTGTAGCCTGTGGTTTCTTTTTATGATCTCAGAAATGCCATATATTTAACTCTTTTTCTCTTCTTCCCCTGCCAAGTTTTAAAGGGCAATCCGTCTCACAAAGATGAATGTATTATGACTGTTATCAATAAGTCTCTCAAATTGCTTTGATTTTGTGTAACACTGTCCTCTTCACTATTTCGAAATTGTCAGAGGTTTAGGGTAGGATTCTCCACTGCTGCCTTTCCTTTAAGGTGTCTTCTAAAGATCAAAGATAGAATGGATAGAATGATCCTAAAGCACAGAAAGATCTAACTTGCTAGAAGAGGAAAATATATGCAGTGATGCCCCTCCACTAATGGAGAAGAACTCTGTCAAAGGCATCTGTGTTCCACATGGTGCTCACTGGGAACTCTGATAGAGTGACTGTATCACCAGTGGTATTTCCCCACGCAATGTTGGGAAACCTTTTTGCATGCCAAGCTGCTTCCATGGTCACCCTTGGTAGCAGATACAGAATTTGGTGTGCTTTTGTGAGCCCATCAAGAATCCTTTCCCACCCTCCTATCAACTGCAGACCAGACATAGGCAAGGGAGTTAAAACAGACATCAAAAACTACATCAAACATTAGTGCAAAAATGCATGTTGATATTGGCCTAAGAGAATACATTAGTGACCTCACAGTGATTTTTTCACTATATTTATGAACTTCAATCATTTGCATGTGTCAGGACCTGGAACTATAGCTCCCAGAATTCCTTACAGAGCACACTCCTTGATCATGCTCTCTGGCAGGTTCCAGGAATTGAGTCCAATAAGTAACATACCAGCCACTGGTATGTGTATATGAGTGAATTCATACTCCAGAAACCAGGTCAGAGACCTTTGCGATTGTTGCGTCTGTCTCATTCCTCTCTGCTTGTCAAACGGTGAAATGCTGGCTCCAATTCATCTGTTCCCTACAGTGAGCAGTTAATAAGTGAGTCAAAAGATGAGCTTGCCATTGGTTTACTCCATTAAAGGAGCTGCTGACAGCATGCATGGTGATGGCCTAAAAAGAATTTCTTGGCAGCCCGACAGCTGTTGATGTCTTGGCTGTTTAAGCAGCACTGAGGCCCTTTATACCCCGCAGTAATCCTATAGGAAGGTTGGAAGCTAGCCAAGCCTCAAGTCTAAAGAATGTGGCTGTCATGCCTGCTTGTGGCTTCTTTTGTTCACTCTCTCGCTTTTATTCACGGAGGTTAACATCTCTTTTTGAAACCAGAATTCTTCAAAGTGAAAGCCGGTGAAAGGAGAGAGGCATGTTTTGTTAATATATATCAAAGCTAAATATGGGGGTTATTCCTGTAGTAGGACTGAGGTGCTCAGATTGGGAAGTTCCTTTCCTCCTGCGACTCTCAATATCAATCCATAGGTGATTGATATTGAGATGTATATCTGTCAAACAATTAGTGGACATCAGGCAGATGCTTACAATAAAATCTTGCAGGGTGGAGTGTTTTTGTTCACATTTCTTGCTGTTCTTCTCTCTTTTCCTTCTGCTTCCCAAATGCCTGCTCTTTCTGTCCACCAGTCAGCCAGCATTCTGCAGCCACTCAGCAGGCTTAGTCTTCTTTGGGTTAGAAAATCAACCACCTGCATTCCCATCTTTTTTACCCCCTGTTGGCCATTTTCACTTCTATTTCTGGAAGCATTTAAAAATAGCCTTTCAGATTGATATTAGATGTTAACGGGACTGTGCATTTCTTGCGACTAACAAATCCTGCCCCATCCAGTGAGGGAACTTCCTAGTAGAAGTTTGCCTGAGCAATTAGCCTGACTAATTATGAAACAGTTACTGATTATGCACCTCAATTTAGGTGCATAATCAGTAACTGTTGAGGTGAACTTTTCAGCCTTGGGTGAGCATTTGCTTCTGCCTTTCTTTGTCCTTGGAGACTGCATACTTCGGCCATTCTCTGCCCTGGGCAAGCATTTGCTCCTCCCTTTTGCTCTCTTTTAGCACAGGGTCTGAGGGGAAACAGTCTGTAGGCTCCCAGGAGGGACCCCAGGAGCGCGCGCCTAACGGTGCACGAAATCTCTAATTTCACTATTTTTATACCAAGAAACAGAACTTGGAAAATAGGAAAAACAAATAGGAGGGCATATTTTGAACTTACATGAAAGTTTACGGGGACTTTACAGAACTTGCTCTTAGGGCAACCTGGGGCAGGATTCCAAGGAGCAAGAAGAGAACTGGAGGAGTAATACCTCCTTAAAAAACCTTGGTCCAGCTGGCCCAGCTGGTAGTAGCTCGTAAGGGCCCCCATTTGGGGTTAAAGGAGAGGACGGTCAACGGTTTTGAAAGCGGAAGATGGCTCTCATTGCCCCAACGGCAGAAAAGGCGGAAGAAGCACTCTTAGGAGAAGGAAACTCTTTCAAACCTCCACTGCCTTGTGGCTATATCCCTCATTGGAAAAGGCTTCAGGAGTCAACCTCGAGGAAAAAACCGGAGCCGGAGTCCCGGAGACAGTTCATGACTATATACAATCATGTTCTGGCAACTCCTGCGACGGAGCTGGAACTAATCGTATCGACTTTGCCGTTCCATTGGAGCACTCCAGCTACCTGGAGAGGGGGGTTTCGCTGCCTGGGTAACAGCCTAATCTCCATATTGAATTACCCAGGCCTTGTGCCCTGGAGAGGACCATTTGCAGCAAATAGTGGGGGAACAACACAGGAAGTGGCAGCTACCTGAGTGTAGGCGGATCAGGATGGAAACCAGCAAGCAAATTGCTGTCTCCACACCATGCAATAAACATAAAAAATTGTCAAGCCTAAAGTTGGGCACATGGAATGTTAGGACAATGAATCCTGGCTGTTCAGACTATCTCCAAGAAATGGACACTATACGAAAGACAGCTGTCATCGACAGGGAACTGTGCAGACTGCAGATGGACATTGTTGGTCTCCAAGAGACAAGGCTACTTGACTCTGGATCTGTTAAGGAGATGAACTTTACGTTCTTCTAGCAGGGAAAACCATCAAACGAGACCAGGGAATGTGGGGTTGGCTTTGCTGTTAGAAATACTTTACTAGGTCTCATTTTCCCACCTGGTGTAGGAAGTGAGAGAATCCTGTCCATGCAACTACACTCTACAGCAGGGTTGGTTACACTTATCAGTGCATACGCACCAACATTATCATCTCCAGCAGAACTCAAAGACAAATTCTATGATGATCTAGGTGCCACTATGAAGAAAATCCCTGAGGAAAGACCAATAGCTATCCTCGGTGACTTTAATGCCATGGTTGGAACTGATTATAACTCCTGGCCCACCTGCCTAGGTCGGTTCGGCATTGGAAAGATGAACGAAAATGGCCAACGCCTGCTGGAGTTTTGCTGCTATTATGGTCTCTGTGTCAGCAACACATTCTTTAACACAAAGCCCCAGGACAAAGTCTCTTGGAGACATCCAAGATCGAAGCACTGGCATCAGCTTGACCTGATTCTCGTCAGGCGCTCCAGCATCTCTAGTGTTACAATAACACACAGTTATCAGAGTGCCGACTGTGACACAGACCACTCCCTGGTGTATAGCAAAGTAAAACTGAAAACAAAGAGGTTGCAACACCTGAAGAAGGAAAGATCAAAAATTGATACCAGTAAGACCTATAACTAAGGAAAAGTGGAGGTATTCTCCCATGTACTCAAGGAAGCTCTTCCTGGCCCTGCTGAAGATAATGCATCTAAACGTTGGGAACATTTTAAGAATGTTGTTTATAACACTGCTTTATCAGTATTCGGCAGGGAGACTCTAAAGACAGCAGATTGGTTTGAAGCCCACTCAGAAGAGCTGATGCCAGCTATTGAGGAAAAGGGGAGAGCCTTGACTGCATATAAAGCTTGTCCCAGTGAGCGCAACCTACAGGCCCTGCGAGCTGTTCGTAATAAAGTCCAGCAGACTGCCAGGAAATGTGCTAATGATTACTGGCTGCAACTGTGTTCTCGGATTCAGATGGCAGCTGATACAGGTAATATCAAGGGGATGTATGATGGAATTCAACAGGCCTTAGGGCCAATACATAAGAAAACTGCACCCTTAAAGACTGTTTCAGGTGAGATCATCCAGGATCGTGAGCAGCAGATGGCATGCTGGGTGCAGCACTACTCTGAATTATATTCCAGAGAAAACACAATAACCGAAGAAGTCTTAAATGATATTGGTGCTTGTCTGTCTTGGAGGAGCTTGACAATGAACCAACACTAAAAGAACTAAATATGGCTCTGGATTCACTTGCCTCTGGCAAGGCACCTGGGAAAGATAACTGTTGTGTATTGATCTGTATTCCTATTATCTGTAATTGCTTGTTGAAGTAACTGCCTTCCTGTTCCAAAGGAAACAGGCCTATTGGTTGATTCAAGTTGCTGCATTTGGATCCTCAATCCTATTGGTTCCTGCCAAAAGGCAGCCTTGTGATTGCTTGTAATTGTTCCCTCCAAAATGTATCTTTTCCTAGCCAGTCCTGGTGTCTATAAATGTAGCTCCCTCTCCCCAGTCCCCAGTCTTGTTCTCTCCCTGAATAAAGAGCTGTTACACTAGAAGCTGTCTCCAGCCTGCTATGTCAAGAGCTGAAATCACTTGCTGAAATCACTAAACCCACGTTACAACACTGGTGACGAGGATGGGATCCGGAATGCTGAGAAGCAGAGGATCATCATGCTGACTCAGAGTCCAGATCGGAGTGGAGAACAAGACTCACCAGCCAGTTTAGAAGATGGCCCTGCCGCCTGGAGAATGGAAAGTCCACGGGTATTGGAGCCCTTCCAGCCATCGGAGCCCCACACTTGGGAGGACTATGTTGAACGCTTCGAGTTCTTCATGGTGGCTCAAGGAATCACTGATGCCAGCAAAAGAAGGACCATGTTCCTGAGTTGCTGTGGGCGTGAGACCTTCAAGTTGGCCAAGGCACTGCTCGCCCCAGCAAAGCTGAGTGAGACATCACTCACAGACATTTTTGCCCGGCTGACAAGCCATTTGGCACCTACCAAAACCAAGATGGCCTGGCGGTTGGAGTTTCAGAAAAGGCAGCAGCAAGCCGGAGAATCTGTGGCTGCATTCCTGGCAGGACTCTGGGAGCTTGCTCAGCACTGTGGCTTCCCAAATCTTGAAGACACTCTCTTGGATCAATTTGATGGGGGGGCTCAGCAGCAAAAAAGCCCGAAGGCGCATTGTGGCAAAGGAAGATATCACCCTTGCCTCCACCTTGAAAGAGGCCACCGCCGCGGAGAATTATGAGCAGGTAGAGCTCAATGCCAGCTGCAAGGCCACGAAGCTGCAAGTAGAGGCTGCCCATGCCATGGATGAACCAGATGCTAGTCCAAGCCAGAGCCCAGTCCGTGGTGTCGAGTTGGTGCGTCAGGCTGATGCACGGCCCAAAGATCACCGAGGCGCTTGCCCAGGCTGTGGTGGTAACCATGAGTGGAAAAGCTGCCGTTTTCATGATGCTACATGCAGGGCATGCGGAAAGTCAGGACACATCGCCAGGGCCTGTAGGTCAGTGGCAGCCGGAGCAACGGGATCACCTAGATCAATGCATCGCAGATCATACACCACGACTCATCTCCTGGACGACTGCAATTATCTCACATAGATCAACGGAAAGACCGTGCAGTTCCCGGCACAAGGTAAAACATCCATCAGAGTGAAGATTGAAGGTCAACCATGCGACATGGAGGTGGATTCTGGATCTGGATTCACCATTGTCTCAGACCAGAATGCAAGGGGGCTCTTCCCTGGGGGTAAGTTGGTTCCCTTCTCTGGAACCATTCCCAGCAACCTTGCAATCATACACGGCTGGCCGCATCCACATTCTAGGAATGTGTGCGGTGAGGGTACAATTCTGGGAGAAACAGGCCGTGCTTAAATTGGTGATTGCAAAGGGGAGTCGCCCCAGTCTCCTGGGTACTGACTGGTTTCCCGCCTTGGGACTGTGTATATCAGGGCTCAACTCAGTCCAAACTTCCCCAGAGTTGGGCAAGGCATTAGGCCAGGAATTTGCTGAACTCTTCAGTGGAAAACTGGGTTGTTATAAAGGGCCTCCAATTGACTTTGAGCTGGACCCCAGGGTGGCCCCAATCCAACTCAAGCCAAGGCGAGTGCCATTTGCGCTGCAACCCAAGATTGAGGCGGAACTGGACAAATTGGTCAAACAGGGAGTTCTTTCACCTGTGGACTCTTCTAAGTGGGAGACTCCTATCGTCACACCCTTTAAGGCAAATGGGGAAGTGAGAATTTGTGCAGATTACAAATGTACTATCAACAAGGCACTCAGAGGAAATTCATACCCCATTCGTCTCACAGCTGTTGGCAAAACTAGCTGGGGAAAAATTTTCGCCAAACTTGACCTGGCACAAGCTTACCAGCAGCTGCCAGTGACTCCGCAATCATCGGAAGCACAGACACAAAGGGGCTTTCAGAGTAAACAGGTTACAGTTTAGAGTTTGTGTGGCCCCAGGGATTTTTCAAGGACTAATGGAGAGCCTGTTAAGGGGTCTGCCAGGGGTCTTGCCATTTTTTGATGATGTTCTGATTGCTGGGAAAGACCCCCAGGAACTAGTTGGGCATATCCGTGCTGTGTTACTCAAATTTAAAGAGGTGGGGATGCAGCTAAAAAAGGAAAAATGCAGTTTTGGGGTGCCATCTGTGGATTTTTTTGGGGTTTAAAATTCATGCAACGGGCATCCACCCCACTGACTCTAAAATTAAAGCCATTAGAGGCACCATGCCCACGGAACAAGACGGAGTTATAGTCATTCCTGGGACTTAACTTTTATCATTCATTCCTACCTCAGAAAGCTTCAATAGCAAAACCGTTGCATAAACTATTGAAGAAAAAGAGTGTGTGGCGTTGGGCTCAGGCACAGCAGAAGGCTTTTGACACCTTGCGGGGCATGCTGACTAGCAGGAGCGTCCTTGCTCATTATGACGAGTCGAAACCTCTTGTCCTGGCATGTGATGCCTCTCAGTATGGGCTGGGAGCTGTGCTGAGCCATAGGGAAGCAGATGGGTCAGAAAAGCCCATCTCGTTCTATTCTCATACGTTGTCGCCAACGGAGCACAACTATGCACAAATTGACAAGGAAGCCCTGGCAATAGTGGCAGGGATTAAAAAGTTTCATGACTATTTATACGGTCACCACTTCTTCCTTGAAACTGGTCTATATTCCTGAATGGGTTCCAGTACACCCTGACCCATGTCCCAGGGAAAAGGTTGTGCCACGCTGATGCACTAAGTCGCTTGCCCCTTCCTGGTGTGAGCGATGCGGATCCTGCCCCAGCGGAACGAGTGATGATGCTGGAAACACTTCCTGGGGCCCCTGTAACTGCCACTGAAATAGCTGAGAGAAGGAGGAAAGATACCGCTCTCTCCCGTGTGCTCACTTGGGTGGGGAGCGGATGGCCAGGTGGCCCGCATGAAGAAAAATTTAGACCATATGCAACAAGGCAACATGAGCTATCCCTGCATAAGGGCTGTCTCCTGTGGGGAGACAGGGTGATCATCCCAGCGCCACTGAGAAACAGGGTTCTGGATACACTGCACATGGGGCATCCGGGAATGGTCAGGATGAAGTCGCTGGCCCGGTGCTATGTATGGTGGCCTGGGATGGACCAAGATGTTGAACAATGGGTGCGGACATGCAAGGCATGTCAGGAAGTGCGCCCAGAAGTGGCCAGAGCACCAGTCCACTGGTGGGAGCAGACCTGGACTCCCTGGAGCCGGCTGCACTTAGATTTTGCTGGGCCATTCCAAGGAAAGGTTTTTTTGGTTACCGTTGATGTATATTCTAAATGGTTAGAGGTGGCTATGGTTCCCAGCATGTCGTCAGCTGCAGTCATCAAAGTGTTGAGACAGCTGTTTGCAACCCACGAGTTGCCCGAGACTATTGTGTCAGACAATGGAGCAGCCTTTGTATCCCAAGAATTCAGGGCATTCCTGGCTGATAATTTCATAAGAGGGGTCACATCAGCTCCCTTTCATCCCTCATCCAATGGGCAGGCTGAGCGCATGGTGCAAACAGCCAAAGGATCGATTGCACGCTTGATGGAGGGTGACTGGTCAACGTGCATTGTCCGAATGTTGTTCTTGCAGCATGCGAAGCTGTGTACTACTACAGGCAAGTCGCCAGCAGAGCTGCTCCTAGGTAGAAGGCTGGTAACGGTGCTGGACTATGTCCACCGAGACAAAATGCCAAACCGCAATGCTAGAGCACCTCCACAGGCACAGAGAGACTCTACAAGGTATTTTGCCCCTGAAGATTTGGTCTGGGTGACAAATTATGCCAGAGGTCCCCTGTGGGTGCCAGGGGCAATCACCAGAGTGTCTGGGTCAGTCTCTTATTACATGACCATTAAAGATGGCAGGGTCTGGCATAGGCACGTGGACCAACTGAGGCGCAGAGCGCCCAGTAGAGTTGGTACAGGTGTGGGAGAATTGCAGCCTGAGAGTGACACTACCCCCATTAATGAGTCACAGCTGCAAGACCAGAGCGGAGATGCCCCAGGAATGCAGGTACCAGTGGCGTCAGCAAATGAATCTGCTCCTGCAAGTCCTCATGGTGCCGAGGAACAGATCAGGGACACTGAGTTGTCTGAAACCCCCTCCATGTCAGATGAAGCTATTACAGTAGACTCTCCACCACAGACACTGCCTGCTCAAGCCCCTGCAACACCCGTAGTCAGGAGATCAATTAGAAGTCGCAGGGCCCCACAATATCTAAAGGATTACGTGTGCTGTGCCCACCAGGGGGGAGGGGTGTTGTGTATTGATCTGTATTCCTATTTCTGTAATTGCTTGTTGAAGTAACTGCCTTCCTGTTCCAAAGGGAACAGGCCTATTGATTGATTCAAGTTGCTGCATTTGGATCCTCAATCCTATTGGATCCCGCCAAAAGGCAGCCTTGTGATTGCTTGTAATTGTTCCCTCCAAAATGTATCTTTTCCTAGCCAGTCCTGGTGCCTATAAATGTAGCTCCCTCTCCCCAGTCCCCACTCTTGTTCTCTCCCTGAATAAAGAGTTGTTACACTAGAAGCTGTCTCCAGCCTGCTATGTCAAGAGCTGAAATCACTTGCTGAAATCACTTAACCCACATTACAACAATAACATCCCTGCTGAAGTTCTGAAGTGCTGCAAAGAGATCATTGCCACTGAACTGTATGAAATCCTCTGCCTTTGCTGGAGGGAAGGGGGAGTACCACAGAATATGAAGAATGCTAATATTGTTGCACTTTATAAGAACAAAGGTGACAGGAGCGACTGTAACAACTATCACGGTATCTCTCTTCTTAGTGTTGTTGGGAAGCTGTTTGCACGTGTTATACTGAAGAGGCTCCAGATACTTGCAGAGAGAGTCTACCCAGAATCACAGTGTGGCTTTCGAACCAACAGGTCCACTACTGATATGGTGTTTTCCCTCAGGCAGTTGCAGGAGAAATGCAGGGAACAAGGACAGCCACTTTCTGTAGCCTTCATAGATCTTACGAAGGCATTTGACATGGTTAGTAGGGCCGGACTCTTTAAAATACTCCTCTGGGTTGGATGCCCACCCAAGCTCCTTAACATCATTAGTTCTTTTTGTGAGGATATGAAGGGCAATGTAGTTTTTGATGGCCTAGTGTCAGATCCCTTCGACATCCAAAGCAGAGTGAAGCAGGGCTGTGTCCTTGCACCAACCTTGTTTGGGATCTTCTTTGCTATCATGCTGAAGTATGCTTTTGGAACCTCAACAGAGGGTATCTATCTCCAGACCAGATCAGATGGAAAACTCTTCAATCTCTCTAGATTGAGAGCAAAGTCTAAGGTACAGGTGAAATGTTTGCAGGATCTCCTCTTCGCTGATGACGCCACCATTACTGCCCACTCTGCCGAAGATCTCCAACAACTCATGGATCATTTTAGTAAAGCTTGCAAAGATTTTGGGCTAGAAATCAGCCTGAAAAAAACACAATTAATGGGCCAGAATGTGGACTCTCCTCCTCGCATTACAATTTCTGCAAAAGAACTGGAAGTTGTCCATGACTTTGTGTATCTTGGCTCAACTATCTCAGATACACTCTCACTAGAGTCTGAGCTGAATAAACGTATAGGTAAAGGAGCTACTATGTTTTCCAGGCTAACAAAAAGAGTATGGCTCAATAAGAAGCTGACAGAACATACAAAGATACAGGTCTATAAAGCTTGTGTACTGAGCACACTTTTGTATTGCAGCGAGTCTTGGACGATCCATGCCCGACAGGAAAGAAAGCTTAATACCTTCCATATGCGCTGTCTTAGACGAATATTCAACATTACCTGGCAGGACAAAGTTCCAAATAGCATAGTCCTGAATCGAGCTGGAATCCCTAGCATGTACACTTTATTGAAACAGTGACGTCTACGCTGGCTTGGACACATTGTGAGAATGGATGATGGCCGGATCCCAAAAGATCTTCTATACGGAGAACTAGTGCAGGGAAGGGCCCCAGAGGGAGACCAGAGCTGCGGTATAAGGATATCTATAAGAGGGACCTGAAGGCCTTGGGAATAGACCTCAACAGATGGGAAACCCTGACCTCCGATCGCACTGTCTGGAGGCAAGAGATACAGCATGGTCTACATAAATTTGAAAAGGCATTTGTCCAACAGGCAGAGGAAAAGAGGCAGGCACGGAAAGAACGAAACTCGAGGACCGGGCAAGAAACAGAATACATCTGTCTCCAGTGTGGTAGAGACTGCCATTCCTGAATTGGTCTATTTAGTCACACTAGGTGTTGTTTTTAGGATCTCTACTCCAGGCATGATACCATAGTCTTTCGAGACTGAAGGATGGCAATGAATGATGATGACTGATTATGCAATAAATCATACAGTAGCTAAATACAAGATACAGAGTTGAGGAAAATCCCATGCAATGGCAAACATGTATTTTGCCACCAGACGAAGAACTTGTTCTACATAAAATCCAAGAATATTGTTCTGTATAGCTCTTAGGGATGGTTCTGGAAATGACCTATTCAGGTAGATAGTTCTCTTTGCCTTTAAATTATCTTTATATCTCTTCCATCACCTTCCATTTCTAATCACTCATATTTCAGTAATCCTTGCACTTCTTTCCTGCCCCCAAACAATCACCTTTCATTCTGATACTGAGCATGCTGAGTTCTTATTGAGTCACTTAAAGTTGCCCTGTTTTGTATGATTGTGAAACTGGGAGTTATCTTCTTCTCTCTTGTATAGATGACAATTATCCTGTTGGTTCAAATAACTGGCTTTGATTTAGAATAGAGGGTGCTTATTATAGAACAAAGCACAAAGCATCCACTGTTACTCTGCATATGTTCAGAACTCTTTTGCCCCAGTGTTTCTGATAACTTTTGTTACTTCTTGCTTACAGAGAACAGCTGGGGTGGAGTATTCTTGTGGGGAAATCACAAACGGAAGAGTTCAAAGCTGTGTATCAGTTTTTGAACAATTGATTCATTGAGCCAATTGGGAGCCATTAGGTTCTATTTATACATGTCTTGAAATTAATGTACAAAAATAATGTACAGCTAAAGTTTTTTTTAAAAAATGTAACTGTTCTCTATTCATTTGCTCCATTTTCAGACATGAGTTTATTTCTTCCTGTGGGTTGAGTAGCTGCAACAGAGCTGAACTCGGCAGCCTGGCTAGCATATCTCATATCTTCTTACCCACCACCTGGAATGCACCAAACACTATGTTGGTCTCAGGGACATTGTGAGGGTTAAATGGCTACCAAGAGAGAATGCTTACCTCACACTACCTGTGACTAGAAAGGAGAAATGAATGAATGATTAAATAAATGAAGGACTAGAAATGAGAAATGACTGGAAAGGAGAAATGGACTAGAAATAGGGCCTTTTCCGCCATCGCCCCTCGCCTGCGGAATAACCTTCCACCAGACATCTGCCCCCCCCGGCTGCCTTTAAAAACTATTAATAACTTGGCTATTTAAGCAGGCATTCACTCAAATATAATGTAATTTCAGTATTCACCCATTAAAGCATGATTTTAATTGATTTTCCCACCAATAGCAATACATATACACTATTTTATGTCACTTTAATGGTAATGTTATTTTTATTTTATTATATTACTGTATTTTATGTTTATTGTATTGTATGAATTATTTGAGTTTATTTGCACTGTATTGTAGTCATCGATTGTTGTTAACTGCCCAGAGTGACCCTGCTGCCAGATGGGTGGTATAAACATCCCATAAATCAATAAATAAATATTTAATGACTAACTAAACGAAAAAGGATTTTAATCATGAAGAACAATGCATGCATATGCATTCCTAAAAGAATTTGCCTCTTAACCAGATTAAAACCTAAAGAACATTCCAGTCTCCTTCCTAAACAATGGTGGTATTTTGTCATTTTATTTTTACTGTTCTTAGAGTGTCTTTCCCCTTGCACAGTATGTACAGCATAGATTTCCGTTGCCCTGATTGCCTTCCTGTATGCTAGAAGCTGACAGTTAAGAGCCATTTTATTCTATCACACAAAACAAAACTGTGTGGATCCCAACTGAACCTGCCCTTCATACCATCCTACTAGAAACAAATGATTTGAAGTAGCCCTGCAGAAATAAAAGCTTATAACACTTGAAGTAATATGAAACCAAGCTTTTCTTTATTGTTGTAATTAATGCAGTATCAATGGGAAGCACCTTTTCTTTTATAACACATGGAGATGCTCATTATATCTGGGGATTAAAAATGAGATTTGGTTTAATCTAGCTGTTCTTTCATGTGGTAGCTTTGGGCCAAGCGGAGAGAGTATGATCATTAACTTCCTAAAGTCCTAACTTCATTTCAGTATTGCCTAATTGTAGGGGAGACACTGGGGTCCTTTCTACTCAGCTGTATTTTATTTGCCTGGCAGGAAAATATTCTCAGAAAACAAGGCAATTAAACCATTCCTTGAGAAGCCTGACTTGACTGTGGTAACACATTCTTTGGTTCCCTCCTATTTGGATTACAGAGGCATGTTCTATGCGGGGCTGCCTTTGAAGACAGTTTAGAAAAATTCAGTTCGTGCAAAATACTGCAACCAGTATTTTGCAACCAGTTGACTGTGGCTGGTTACCATGATGATATGGAACCCCTCACCACCAGTACAGTGGCTTCATTGGCTCCCAGTTGGTGTCTGGGCCTTACTCATGTTGCTTTCTTCAGACTGAGTCCAGTTATCTGGACAGCACCAATTATAGGTAGACCCAGTCCCAAGTAATTCTGATTCTGTCACTCTTCCTTCAATACAGCTGGTCAGGCATCTGCAGTATTAAGTATGAAGTAGCAAGATGGAAAACCAGTGGGAAGGCTGCTACTGCATGACTCTGACCAACCAGAATCAAGAAAGTGAACTATAGAAGCAGTTACCATAGGAAAAACCAAGCATTATGGCTGCACTGGTGTCAGAGATCAAGGTAGGCACAGAGAATCATAGCCACATATTGGCCTGTCTAGGAGTTTAAAACTTGCTTAGTCTTCGTTTTGGTCTCTAAATTGTACTTGATATAATTGAGTGATTTTTCTAGGACTAGCCCCAAGTCTGTTGTTACCTGAGATGGTGTAGCAATTGTGACTTCTTCACAGATCACATCAAGATGTATCCCGATTCCCAATCAAAGATAACCACTAGTTGTAATACCTAGATATACCATCTGCATCTGCATGTATATTCAACATTTTAAATTCAGTTAGTGTGTATATTGCCATGTTATTAGCCCAGACACTGGTCTTTAAAGATGGTATTTGTGAGGCTCACTTAGCAGATCATTTATCCCTTAGAAAGTTTTTAAAATATCACTTGCAATTCTAATTGCTTATGCATGGAATTTTGATGAAACAGTGTGGCTCAAGAGAAAATGTTGTAATAGCAGGAAATATCCATTTTCCTTAACATATGAGTCAAATTCAGTCTTTATCAAATTCAAACTTGTCAACATGTTAAGAGCTGACTTCATAAGCAGTACTCCTCCCCATTGCTTTTTCTTCATAGGTGATGAGAAATCTTGAAGAAGCTAAACAGATTAGAAGTAGGAACCCTTGGAAATCTTGGCTAGAAGCCCAAGTTATCAATAAGGATTTTCTCTATGCCCCTCGTCTGGGAGTAATAAAGCCTCAGTTTTCTAATACAAGAATGAGGTACCTCCTGTATTACTAAGGCAGACTGATTATATTCCTAATTACATTATTTTTAAAAATATAAAATAAAAAAGAAGTTTATATTTAATTTTTAAATACATGCCAATTTAATATCTGAGTTAAGGCTATCCCATGTTCAATGAAGCTCCACAGAGATTTTTGAAGTTAAGGCCTTAATAGACATGGCCCAGATGATCTGTAAAGATCAGACTAAATCTTGTTTTAATACCTGCCAGTATAACTCTCTTGGTGTACATTTCATCACTGAATTGTCACAGATTAAGAAATCACCACCACCGCAACAAAATAGTCATGTGTCATAAAGTCAATTCTTTAATGTTTTAAGATGCATCTTTTAATTCCCTGTTCTTAACTTGAATATGTCTTAAATGTTGTGGGCTGTATATTGCCCCTCATTATTGTAAGACACCTTGGGTCCTTTTCTAAGGAGAAAAGTGGGGTAAAAATATTCTAAATAAATAAATAAATAAATAAATAAATAAATAAATAAATAAATAAATAAATATTCCTATATTCATGCCATAAGGAATACAGCATAGGAAACCTGCATATCTCTTTCCAGAATTCAACTAATTTTTAAAAAGTGGTTTTTCTTTAGATTGAAGGAGAATATGTCTATGAAGATTCTCAGTCATCAAGGTGAGTTTATCTGGAAGTAGAGTAATGACAACTGGACTCAAGAAAAAGAAGTCTAGTTGCCATGACTTAACTTCCAGATATTGAAGGAGAATAGTGAATATATATTGAAAGAAACCTTTAGCAGAGCATTGACCAGTATACTAGCTGAACTCCCAAAGAATTTAACCTGATTTCATTCAAAACAGGTTTCAAATTACAGAGCACAATAATTATCTCTGGTAACAATAGTTATGGGTGAAAACAAAATAAAAATAAAAAGTGAAAAAAGACCAATCTAGCTTATGCTTGGTTTTCCTCTTGTCCTGCACCTTTTAGTATTCCTAATACTACTGTCTTTACCTGTAGTTAAAGTCCCTTAAATCCACTGGTATATGTACAATGGCACAAATTACAGTGTTCAACAGCTATTAGTTGATGAGTCACTGTTTATATTCTTCATAATGAAGAATAGTCTGAAAGGCTGTGTTTAGGGTACTCACCCTGCTTCTTGTTTACTTTTGTTTCCTGTCTATAATGTTAACAGTTAAACAATTTGCGAGCCATCTGTCAAGATTCTCTCTCTTTTTAGGTTACAGGAGTAGGCATTTTCCATTCTTCTCTGACTACTACTTTTTAAAAATCAATTCACAGTGTGTCTGCCTCATAGTTGATTGAGCTTAGTAATGCAAGGCTGTTCTTTACATGGTTAGGCTTACTCCTGGTGATCTACGTCACTGCTGTTTTTCATGGCAGCCTGCACTTTGCAGCCAGATTGAGCATAACAGGAATAATGAAGGTTCTGCCCAATTGAATTCAATGCAATCTCTGTTTTGCATCTGTAAATTATTAAGAATTACATTAGTGAAAATGAATGGAGAAAAGAATTCTCCTTGGGGGGATATGGAATATTTAAATATGATAGATGCTGGCATTGTTTTAATGAAAAAATAACATATGGATACAAACTAGCATTTTAAACATTATTAAATATATGTATACAGAATTAGTTTCTTATTTGCCTGTAATTTATGCATGTTCAATACTTTATGCATAGAAACAGCCAAGTTTCATCTAACAGGGATGATCTTTACATGCTAATTAGTGGGTCAAATGTTAATTGACTAATCAATTCATTGCCTATTATCTGACAATTACAAAATATTCCAGGAAATACCAATGCTGATCTTTTTGTTTGTGTGTGCTAACTAACATTGCTGCTCTAGGTTAACCCCAACCACCTAAAGAGTAATGCTCAATTTACAATTAGGTTTCAGTGGGATGGCTAAAGTCTTAGGGAATAGATTCTGCTTGGAGTCTTCATTAGGAATTGGGATAACTATTGCATGGTGGATTCACTAGGACTTTTATCTGATCCAGGAGGATCTCATATCTCTTGAAATTTTTGGTTGGGTGGGGGAAGGAGAAATTAACTCTACTTGTAAGCCTAGGGATTCCAGTTATGAGACAATGCCTTAAGTGTATTAGTAACATTGTGCCAGTCATTGAAAGAATCTGGAATACAAATACATTTAGGATCTGGAAATTACAGCACCTCTCATGTACCTACCTCTCTCACTTGAGAGCATTACATTGGAACCAATGACAAATGGATTGGCCATTTCTAACCCTGGAAAATAAGCGTTTACAGATTTTAAAAATGGGAGTATGAAACTCAGGCAGAAAAACTGCTTAGCTTTATTGCTAGTTGCTCTCAGTCCCTGTAGTAGTACTGTTAACATCTGTTATGATGTGCAATTCATTTAAAATAAATGAAGTGTCACACTTTTTTTATTAAGGCAATATGCATGATTTGTAAACTGTAAATAATGTCCAGAAACACCAAAGACCCAGACAAATCTATAGCTATTACTATATTTAGCAAAACCAGCAAAATTCATTATCAATATATTCTCAAAGGCTTTCACAGCTGGGATCTGAAAGTTGTTATGAGTTTTTCAGGCTGTTTGGCTGTGTTCTGGAAGTTTTTATTCCTGACGTTCCATCAGACTCTATTGCTAGTAGAGATGGGCACGACTTAGCGGTATTTTCGTTTTCGTTTTCATTTTTCGTTTCCGTTACGTAACGAAACGAAAAACGAAAAATGGCTCAGAACTGGAATGAAAACGGAAACGAAACGACTAATTTCGAGCCAATTTTTGTTTTTCGTTACTGGAAAAAACACATAGCTAAATGGGAAGAAACGAAAAATTTTTCGTTTTCATTTTCGTTTTTTCGTTTTGTTACGTAACGAAACGAAAACGAAAAATTTTGAAATTAGCTCACGAAAATGGAAATGAGCCGAAACGGACCCCTAGCCGAAAACGAAAATGAAAACGAACAATTTTTCTGAGTCGTGCCCATCTCTAGTTGCTAGCATCTTCAGAGGGCAAGGAGCTCAGGGAACCCTAATTCTGTTCCCTGAGTTCTTTGCCCTCTGAAGATGCCAGCCACAGAGTCTGGCAAAACGTAAGGAAGAAAAACTTCCAGAACGCACCCAAACAGCCTGAAAAACTCACAACAACTATAAAATTCATTAGGCTTTGTTTCCTCATTAGATCTCATTAATATTATGTGAATCATTTCAACATTAGGGCAGGTTTGCTGTCATGTTGTTGATCTTTGCTAAGTGAGCAAAATAACTGTAGAATTTAATTAACATGTGAACTCGGGATAACATTAATAAGGTATAAGTAGATTATTCTATTGAAGATAACTCCTCCCTTTGCATTAATGTATCCTGCCTTTGACTTCGTACTTAGAGTTTCTCTTGAATGTTAGAATTACAATATACTAATTCTCTAGGTTTTTTTCTCTCCTGCTCTGTGGCTGAAATTTTGTACCAATTATGTCATCAAACATGGCAATTAGTTCAGAAATAATAATTTAATAATTTTAAATTCGATAATTTTAAAAAAGTGATGTCTGGAGGCTCTTTGTCATAAGGAAACGGCACAAAGGACAACACAAAGGGAGAAGGGAGTCTCGAGTTTCATAAAATTGATGAGTGCTACTGGTAACCCATTGTAAGAAATCAACAAATCAAACAAAAAGGCAGTAAACAGAGCATTCTGGGGGCATTACAACATGAGCAAAATGATATAGGGAGAAATAGTCCTTCATATATTTCAGTGACTAAGTATGCTAAATATCTGTTTTGGCTACGATGTTCCTCCAAAGTGTAAGTTGTCTGTCAGCCAATTAGCTTAATCAAGTTCAACATCTTGTTAGAGTAATTACAGACTTTGCCAGATAAACAATTACTTGTATTTTACCATAAAGAATAATAAAGCAACATACCGGAGATGAGGCTTCAAGCCACTATATTTTCATCTCAGTCTCTCTCCAATATGTCTTCTGATGCTAACTTTTCCTCTTATCCTTACTGTCCATGAGGTGCGAGGATGATCAACAAGGATGTACTAGACAAAATCAAACCAAACATATATCTGAAAGCCAAGATAACCAAACAAAGACGGTCATACTTCGGCCATGTTATGTCAGCTGACTCAGTTGAAAGGACAATAATGCTGGGATTGGTCAGTAGCAAAAGAAAAAGGAGCTGCCCAAGGACTCACTGGCTTGACACTATCAGAAGGGACATGGGAATGACCTTGATGGAACTAAAAGAAGCTGTAATAGTTAGAAAGGCATGGAAAGCGTCAATCTACAATGTGTCTGAGAATCAGACACCACTGAATGGATAGATGATGACAATAACTTTTCTTCATATCAGTACTAGAAAGGGGGCCCCACTGGCTTGGTTTGATTCCTCTCCATTTGCAGCCCATGCCTGTTTTCTATAATTAAAAATGTGATTTGAACTCTGTTTTTCAATGTTTTCAGTAAGGACATTAATTCAGTCGAAATTTGCGTAGTAACATTTGCTTTCCTCTCTACTCAGTGAAAGAATATTATTAAAAGAAGGTGAGAGGCTTAGATATGATGGTTCATAATGTACTTATTCAATAAGCGCATATTAAAATTCTGATTAAAATAAAATATCTAATGAAAAAGGATTAAGCTGCTTTAGTGTTTCATTTTCCTTTTTCACGTTACAGGTATGAGCAACTGATTCAACAGTTGTAGGCTGAAAGCATGTTGTAAGCTACTGATAGGCAAGAAAACTCATTCAAGTGGAATTTTCAACAGCTGTTTGCAGGCTTCATTAAGACTCATTATGGTTTGTCATGTAACAGAGAGCTTGTATTTTCAGATGATCTGTGCCTAACTGTAAAGATAAAAGTCTTTCTTAAGGCAGAACTAGAAAGAACAGGACTGCATATATTTAATAAATGACTACTAAAAATCCTCCAATTATCTAGCAGAGACCTTAGAAGTATACTAACTTAAATTGAAAGGGAAGCAAAAAACAAACAAAAACAAAAACACAACCATCCCCCAAAACCCCCAAACCGTATGGACTTTAATGAATGATGGGATTGTACTGGATCAATGTGAGTTTTCTTGAGCAGGGGAAATGATTCAAATCACAAGTAGAAAGCACAATATTGATCTTTTGTTCAGATATTTAGCAGCATTACAGAACAAAGGATCAGACTGTGAGAAGGATTCACATCTGATCATGCTGGAAAGGGTTGCTTTGCTGGGAGTGATCTCCCTTAAAGTGACCTTTCCGCCCTTGCAGGAATTGCTCGAATCTGGATCTAAAACAAAACCTGTTCCTCTGGTTCACCATCTGTACATTATGCGATTGCTGAGAAACACATCATGCCACAAGCTACCCAAAATGTGACCCATTCCATGTTTGATCACTCCCTATGTTTTCAAAAAGATAGAAGTTCTTCATGGCAAATACCACTGTTCTTCTGCATCAAAGGACCTGGAGGGCAGGATGGAGGAGAGTAGACCCATAAGCAGGGTTTTCTTTTCTTTTAAAATCTGTTCCTAGCATCAGTGGATGTGGATGTGGATGTGGATGTGGATGTGTGTGGGGTGGGTGGGATGAAGTGAGCTGCAACTTGATACCATGGCAATGGAGAAAGGAAATCAAAGTGTGCTGCTTATATACCTCCTCATAGCACTTAAAACACTCTCTAGCCAGATTACCATTTAATTATGCAGTCTACACATTGGACCAAGGTTTACTTGCATCTACTCTGCTGTTTTATTTCTTTTAAACATTTTCTCATTGATGTAGGACTATTCTACATTCCCAATGATGTCATTATGTGTACCATGATAGGTAGATGCATTGCTGTTTCACTATGACATACATACAAAGCTGCCATTGTTATGAAACATTTGAACACCCATTTAAGACAATGCAATTCATTCTTAGCATTTAAAGCTTGACTACTACATTTATAAAAACAATTTCTGTAGAAAAATAACATTGAAAATTATTTAACAATAGAAGAGTGCAGGAGATAAAAAAAATTGAGCAGTGATTTTACAAAACTCATCACAATTCACACATTACAGTGATTCGATATTGAGATCATCATTTCCCATCACCCATCCATTGCTTTCCCCCTTATATTCAAGTATCACCTGCAGAAATCTCCTTTATTCTACACCAACATCTTGGCTTTCCAACAATATTTGGAGATTGGGACTAATAGTTGCTTCCCCACATTGAAATTTTGCTTTCACATCATGGTTAAACTTTTTATTTCTATTGCACATCTTCAAGGCTCTTTGCAGATACTTATTGGACAAATTTCAGCTTCGGCTGGAGGTACTTCATAAACAGAATCACAAGGATGAGGCTTTATCAATTGTTCCCTCCCTTTTATTGAACAGAAATATAAAGTGAAAGTGACTCTGTCCCACTGAATAATGGTTGTGGTATAAGATGGGTAAAGGAGTAGCAAGGGGAATGCTATTAATTGAAATGGAGACAAATTGGGGTGATCCAAAGACTTGTCTGGACCTTGCTCAAGGGAGAAAAAAATGTTGATCATTGTGAACTAAACGATTCCTCAAGTGAGAGATCAAACTCCCTGCCATAGGATGTGGTGATGGCATCTGGCCTGGATGCCTTCAAAAGGGGATTGGACAGATTCCTGGAGGAGAAGTCCATCACAGGTTACAAACCATGATGGAGATGTGTTATCTCCAGGCTTAAAACTGCGGTACTTCAAGGGCCAGATGCAGGGGAGTGGTATCAGGAGACAGATATCTAGTCTTGTGTGCTCCCAGCCGCATCTGGTGGGGCCACTGTGAGATATAGGAAGCTGGACTAGATGGACCTTTGGCCTGATCCAACATGGCTCTTCTTATGTTCTTATGTTCTTATGTTAAATAGAGTGCACTGAAGATAAAATTTGTTTAGGCATAAATCTCCAACTTGCCCCATCAGAACATGCTCATAGTTGCTGGAAGTAGTACAGGAGGTATGCAAGATTCATAACCTCTAGAACCATGGGAAGATCACTTAAAGAACTCCTTTTTTATCACAGCTAAGTGGGATGGAGGAGAAAAGAGGAAGAGAAGGAGAGACGGGGGACAAAGAGCATGTGATGGAGACAAAAAGAACATTTTGTTCTTTTGGAAATGTGTTCAGACAGAAGCGGCTTCATTTATAACAAATCTTCTCCAGGCAGTTAATTAGCTTTGTCAGTCAGCTCTTGCCGACCAGATTATTGAACTGTTTCATATTTGAAATTCTTTAAACTAACATCTTGACATTGCCGGTAGGTGTGTTAATAATATGAAGACATGAGAAGAATTTATTAGCTTTGGTGTGCTGTCTGCGAATGTAGTAGCAAGTTGCTTCGGATTATCCAAACACAGCTTGAGCTTTCCACTGAAAAGTTATAATTGCATTTTGAAAATGCTATTAGCTTTTTTTTTTTAAAACTAGCAAATGGCAATATCAGATGCACTGTGTACATAATAAGAATCATAATGAGAATAAATGCCAGTTTTGGCACACATCAGATCACTAAAGGGAAAAGCAAGAGTAGATGGTCTAGCCTTCCTTTTTTTTTTAAAGGTCATTTCAAACACTTGATTGAAAAATTTTCAAGATCTGAAACCTCTGGTGACTGACACTGTGATCCTGAAAGCTGAGCAAAATGTGTGTTTTAAGAGGTTAGGCAATCGACATGTGTGACACTGCATTGTCTTTATAGATGTACAAAAATAAACCAAATGGGGCAATTTGTGTGATTGTGGAGTGACTCCAAAATGGAACAAGCAGCCAGTTGTCACCTCTAGGGTGAAGCAACGCCACAATGTATGTTTTGCATTGAATTCAAAGTGCACAGGGTTGAAAAATATACTCAGCAAAATAAATTGAAAAAGGAAACTGAAAGTAATATAGTTAGCAGTCGCACAGTGAGCTGCTGGTGCCAAAGGAAAAGGCGGACAGCAGTTATAGATCAGTCTAGTCCAGAATCACTGATCCCGGCTCACTCACTACAAAACTTGGTTGAATATGTTTTGTCATGTAGAGGAATGAGAATCTGTACAGTGCACAGATCTTCCATCCCCAGCCATCATCATTACTACTCAACTGGTGCTGTTCTGAACTCGCAGGCACACAGTAAATGGCATAATAACATAGACTTGCCAGCCAGAAAATGCATGCTGTTACCATGTCATATTTTAAATGTGATAGAGTGGTTTGCCTGTTTCTTTCCCAAGAAGATTGTCTCAGAATAGCTACTGTCATCTGTGAGACTGACCTCAGCCTATGGATCAGTAGGCCAGTTTCCAGATGAGTTTCAAGCAGATGTTCTACACCAGGGGTCCTCATTGGTGTTGGCCAATCAGCCAGAGAGGCAGGATGATGCCTGTCCCTGAACAGCTCCTTATTGGCCATCATCACAGAGCAAGCAAAGATGAAGTCACAGCCTGAGTCCTGGTTGGAGTTTAACCCCACGCAAGCCCAGAGAAAGGTAGGACATTGACTGGGTGTGTATCAGAGGGTTCCAAGCACCACCTGGGCTCACATTGGTCTTTTCAGAACCTACTGGTTCCAAAACAATATGCCCATCCCTAACTAGCACCCTTTATTTGGGACTGGTTAGGTACTGCATCCAATATTAGACAATGTACTTTAAGAAGGATGCCAATAAACTGGAAGAAGTTCAGAGAGGGTGGCAAGGACAATCAGGGGACAGGAAACTAAGCCTTATGAGAGAAGACTGAAAGAACTGTGCCTGTTTAGCCTTGAGATAAGAAGGAGGAGACAAAGGATAGCACTCTTCAAATACTTGAAATGTTGTTATAAAGAGAAAGGTGGGATCTGCTCTCAATAATAATAGAGTGCAGGACATGTAATAATGAGCTCAAGTTATATGGACCCAGATTTCAATTTAATATCATATTCCGCTCCCTCAACTATTAGAACTGCACGCATGGCTGGAGCTACCTCTAGGTGACTGCCTAGAGCATAGATCTGAGGGGGCGTAAAACTGACCTCAGAGGGTCACAGAACTGATCTGAGAGAGGCACATTTTCCAACAATTTGTCTGTTTTTGAAAATTGGTTGAGGGGGGCAAGTAGTTAGTCTTGTCTAGGGTGCAAAAAAGCCTGGTACAAGCTCTGGCAGTGTGGAAGTGGAACCACTTACCTCAGGAGGTGGTGAATACTCTAACCCTGGAGGCTTTCAAGAGAAAGTTAGATAACCATCTATCAGATATATATTTCTTTGGATTTCAGCACTGAGCAGGTGTTAGATTTGATGACCTTATAGGCATCTTCAAACTCTGTTATTCTATGATTCTAGGGTTTACATTTATTTCTATTTTTAAAACACAGGGGCTGTACAGCTCTCCATTTCTAAATTGTTCTTGTGGTTTGTTTTCTAGTTCATTTCTCCTTGAACTGATGACTAACATGAACTTTGTGATTAACAAGCAGATACATACTGTTCCATCCAAAGTACATCCTAGGGAGAGTACATCTCAGAATGTTCTAAAAGTGACATGAAAACTGCCCAATTTGAAGCATATACCAATGAGAAGCTTAGATGTGGTCTTCTTTACTTTTTGTGTTTTAAACAGAAACAAGGGTAGGATAGTTATTCAATTCACCTGAAACTTGGCAGGTCTGATGTCTTTGGGGATTAATTCAGAAGGCCTGGATGTTCTACACATTAGGGTGGAAACTGTCAAACTTACAAGAAGGATACAGGGAGGTTTTCCATTTAAAGGAAGAGATACCTTGTGGGACAATGCCCCCCCTTTTAATTGCTTATAATAGGTCCCTACCTTTTGCACAATCTGTTTGAAACTTGCCAAGATTCATGCCTTAGGGAGTACTACAGAGCTGCAAAACTTCATACCATTTGGACGTAATCCTCCAATGGATATCAGAAGATAAACTCACTTCAGTCATCAGCAATCGAAAAGGGAATCAAATGAAAGATTAAAAAAAGGCAAGTAATGAAAGAGAAGTGAAACAAATGAGAAGTTGGAGAGTAAAACAAATGAGGATGCAAAATAAAGTAGATGAAATTTTGTTTAGAATATGTGAATGGCACTGCATGAATATACCTTTATCAAATCATTTATTAAAATCTATCAGAATGCACAAAGAATCCATCCATTTATCTATCTGAATAGACAGAAGATTGTCCTGGCCTCTGAAGAAGTGACACATACTACCTCTTCAGAATTTCTGCCTCAAATTGAAAGCTTACATAACCAAATATCACAAATGTACTCTTGGCTTGCCTCTTGAAAGGTCAGTGCATAACACTTTACATAATTCATTCAAATATATTATTAGTACATCATCAAGAACAATGACTTATTTACATGAAGGTATACCAGTGTTAGGATTCACTTTGGCATGGAAGTCTCTGAACTATCAAAAGTCCTACAACTACAGTATTTTCCATGAATAAGACTCTGTTTGGTGGTTGCAAAATATGGGTAATTTTGAGTTGGAAAAGTGGTGTCATCTTATACATGGGAGCGTCTTATACGGTATTCTCTTCTCCTTAGGCTCATTTCTTAACAGACATTGTCCTACACAAACACTTCAATTTGTAAGCTTATGGGGCTGCTTGGCAGGGGCTGAGGTTATTTGAGGAGGCACCATGTGGCGCTGAGCCCCTTTCAAGTTCTGGCCATCTTCTGCCCTCCCACCCAGTTAAGAGAATGAGAGTAGCTGGTCACATAAGGGCCAGATTTGAAGTTTTGACTGTTACTCAAATTGGGCCAGAGTGGCAGTGTCTTTTTGCCTATCCCATTCCCTTCAGGGTAAAGGGAGGTTATTAAAACCTGGTCACAATTGGCGGGCAGTGCAAGTGGTAAATTGAAGTGAGGTTAGATTTAGATGTAATAGACCCTTAATTTGGCTGGCAACCCTCAGTAAAATTTTTAAAGGATCAGGAAATTAGGAATGATAGGTTCAACTAGAAACAAAGAAAAGTGTGAGATGAGGGCTGCCCAGACTGCAACATATGGGAGGGCGATGAGCAGATGGGCAGCACCCTCCTAAAATTAATTAGGTATTGTGAATTGAGCCACTTGCTCTACTTTCAGGCCCTCTTGTATAAACGAAATTTAGTTTAATTTCAGTGAACTGAATATCAATAAAATTGCAGCCCATTTTAATCCCACAACTGGTGTCTGGTCTTCTTATTCCGGCCTGGGAGGGCAAAGTAGTGTATGGTACAGCCTACTTCCCTTTTTATGCTTGCTGGATCTGTGCAACTTATTGGTGCCAACTGACACATGTTGTATATACATATCATTTGGTATCATTCTCTTCTGGCCATTTTGATCTTCAGAAGCAACACCACCCCATAAATAGAATGGTGCAAGAGAAGCAAAGACATGAGGAAATATTCCTTACTTTTTGGTGGTAATATTCCCTCCCCCCACCTTTGAAACTGTGGCTACCCATGGAACCAGCACTGCAAGAAGTCATTTTGTAATATTATACCCTTAATTAGACAGCTTAATTCCCACTAATTTCGCTAAAATGCATGCTTTTGGGAAAAGAACATTAGGCGTGATGATAGGCTGCTTGGCACCTGTATTTCTCTGCATTTTCAAATATCCACATTTTCACTAGAAATAAGAGCTATCCTAATGATGTCTTGCAAATCTGTTTTCAGATCATTTATATGCAATCTCACTTAACTGAGAATTAATTTTTGTATGTTCCTTCTCAATTATCCATTTTGCTTTCTTCTTTCTTTTTTTAATTAATGGGTTTCCTCACCATTAGTCAGACTACCAGAAATGGAACATTTGGCCACAGTGTGCTGCTCTTCTCTCTGCTTTCTGTCCAAAATAGAACACTCACTGTGGTGAATACTTGATAGGGCAAGATTAAATTATTCAAAAAACAAACAAACAAACAAACTTCAGTTTATGAATGTAGAATACACAGTACTGTGCTTCTGTACCTATTATTCAAAATGTCAGGAAATGGCCCAATATTGCTGTACAACATTGTGCCCGCAATGCCATTAGGAAAAAAGTATGCCAAACTTTACATAGCAAAGAGTGATCTGAATGTTGGCAATAATCATGTTATTAATCAAGGTGGACTATAGGATACCCTTTTGTGCTCCCTACCATTTCTTCTACGCTTTTTGCTTACTTTGTGACTCCAATCAATAGAGACCTAAAACGCATGTTGGAAAAATGACTTTGACCATTGCTTTCTGTCTGGGTGAGAAGTGATTAAATGATGAAAAAGTGTCAGGTCCTGGGATTTTCTTCAGTGTGGTGTCCCTTACTGATGGTAGAGAGTACAAAGGGGTATCATGTAGACCATCTTAACTGCTGACACAGGTCTCATCAAAATTCAGGCTATCCTTTGCTAGATAAAGTTTGGTATCCCTTTTCCTGCTGGCAATTCAGATACAATAACACAAAGATATAGACACCAATGCTCTACTAAAATCAAGTAAGTAATACCATTCCTAGCCACAATGTTTAAAAAAAGTAATTTCACAGCTTCAGCAAGTGAGATTGTGAACATTTATTCTCTATTCTTTTAAAATACATTTTAAAAACAGTTTCATTACCTGCATTCTAGTCTAATTTTTAATATTCATTTTGTGTCTTCATTTTTACAACTAGACACAGAATCCCACTGAAAACATGATTCTGATAAGCTTGATTGTTCAGGAACAATATAATAAGTTAACGTACCTAGGAGTCAGTTATTTGGACCCTGAATGACAGAATCAAGAGTTCAGAGTGGCCCAGAGTTGGAGCTGATTTTGCAATTGAAAACGTATGTGAGGAGACTTTACTGAAGATACATGGCAAAATATTTTCCATCTGGAGGACTGTTACTCCATTAGTTTATTAAAGGCAAACCTGTTTTTTAAAAAATTACTCTTTAAAGAAACCTGCCTTTTAATTCTTTTTCTGAGACCTTCCTCTCTAAATATTGCCTCCCCCCACCCCATGAAATGCATTGATCCATTTTCTGAAGCTCCTGTTGCCTAGCCTTCACCTTTCATGCTCAATGGTTGCTTTTCCCTTTTGAAAGACCTATTTTAAGAATCAATATTTCAGCACCCATGTCCTCAGTTCTTTTTAAAAAGTGGGTAGGGTCAACTGTTTTCTTTTCTATTTATATGATCTGTTTTAAATATGGGGATGTTTAGGATCACTTCTTTCTGCATGCGGGCAACTAAAACAGCTTTACTTTTTAAAAATATATATTTCCTTTTGCCCAAACTTCCCTGAATTTGGCACAGTGCAAGGGCAGACTATCTGATATATCTGTGCCAGATTTGGTGCTGATCAACTACAGTTTCAATATTATTTTTTTATTTTTTTGTTCAGTCTACCAGCACAACATCATTGCTGCAGTCGCATCATAATATAGGCCAGGGCTGTTAAGATAGAAAATTCTCTGAAAGAGAAATATGGATCTTGAAGTTGATTAAAAAGTTGATTGGAGTCATGTGCCAGAGGAAATACCTGCACAGCAAAGCAAATAAAACAAAAATCAGTCATTGATTTTATTCTCCTTTCATTTGTTAGAAAAGTGCATGCATTTAGATATGATGAACGTTAATCTAAATAGGTTGCTTGGTTTATCTTTATGGTTTTATAATTGTATTAGTAATAAATCAAATCTGGGAAAAGCCTGCTTCTTGAAAATCATTTGTTTAAGGTCCTTGGACTCCTTTGGAAAATGTTTTTGACTATTAAGTTCTTGGCTAATCTAATATTTTTGGTGTTGAACAAGTGCTAGAGGCTCTTTGGCATTCAGCAGACTGAAGACATACCACCATGACTCCAGCCTTAATCACTTAAATATGTAGCAATATTAACTGGATAGTTTTTTAGATGAGTCACTACAAAGAAAGTAGAGCATATTACAATATCAATAGTAGATTAATGCAAAGCAAAAGCACTGTAAAAACTCTTGTCTCCTATCTATCTATCTATCTATCTATCTATCTATCTATCTATCTATCTATCTATCTATCTATCTATCTATCTATCTATCTATCTATCTATCTATCTATCCTGAAATCGTTCATTTCTCTGTACAGTCTTGACTTGTCTGTTACTCCAGAAATACCAGGAATATAACTTTGGCCTGAACTGGTTTTATAAGGGTACAAAAATGTTCCAAGCATGAGGCCAAAACTGGTCCCCATGAAAATTGTATCACTGAGTATCTGTATCCCTTTAAATCGGGGTACATGTAGAACAAATAAGATTCAAGCATACATACATAAAACCAGCACATGTCATCAGTCTGCTCAGATAAAAAGGAAACTGGAATCTATTCCCCCTCCCCTGATAAATTGTTCAAGTATTAGAATAGGATTAGGGAATCTGTTGCTTTCCAGATGGTGCTGAAAGCCATATCCCATTATCCCTAGACAGCCTAATCCATGGTTAGGTATGATGGGAACAGTAGCTTGTCACCAAGAGGGACTGATGTTCATCACTCCTGCAGGGGACCTGAGCTGTTCTTTCCTGTATGGATGTCTTTTACAAAAACAGTAATATAAACTGTGGTGTATGAGAGCCTCCAACCTGTTGTTTTTGTTGTCACTGCTGCTGCTGTTATTGTTATTATCTCATTCAGAATGTTGAGAGGTGCTAAATTGCCACCATGAGAAATACTTCTTCACAAAATAGTCATCCCTGTGGCACATAAGAGACCTACAGAAGTATGAGGTCTTGTCCCAAACAGGACAAATAATTCTCCTTCACCGAACCTGAAGGCAAAGACAGCACTGCTCCTAAGAACAAAAAATTACCCTCTGTTGCCGTGTTCGTCATCAGGAGACTATGGCAGAGTATCTGCCATCCCTTTGCAGGCAGCTGGGAGTGTTCAGACAGCATACACCTGCCATCTTTACCTAAGAATTTTTCTGGATCCATGCCTGGAGACATTCTGGGAACATAGAGGTGGATGGAATTAGGAGCTAAACTTTGAAGTTATTCATTAATCAGGACAGTGTCTAAATCTATAAAAAATGAAAAATGAAAATGGAAAGGCCCACGGGACACTTTGTTTGTGAAAAGGAAGGTATGAATGCTGCCTGAGGTACCATATTATGTACCCTTTCACAGACCAAGTTTTTCAGTCAAGTAGCATTCCTCTACAATAGCAACATTTCTTAGAATTATTAGCCTAACACTCTGTTCATTTATTTGAGAGCAAGGCAATTAGGCACTACATTTCATGGGAAGGTAAATTTTTAATGTCTTGCACAAGGCTTAAAGTGGTCATTTCACACAGTGCAGTGCATAGATTCCATTGATAAGATGATATTTTCACTGCTCTAAGCACTTCCACGGGACTAACTTTTTGTTCCCATGCTGTTCTGCTTATGTGCTTCCCTGAGATGCCATCATGCAGAGACATAACCACATCATCATCCATTGGAGTGAAGGTGTGCAGGTTTATTTTTCTGTCTTCGATGACCCCGGGGAAGCAATTTCTCCTTTGATTAGGTCCCTGCTTGATGTCCACTCTTAGATACTTGAAAATGTCCTGTAGTTAAATCCTGAGGAAACAGAGATTATTCTAGTTGGCTCCTGCTGCCTTTTGAATGACATTCTATCATCTGCAGTTCCCTTTGATGACTGCATTGTAGAACATGCTGTTGAATGTTGGAACCATTTGTTTTATGGTGTTCTCCTTTTGCTGCTACATTCACACAGATTGTGGCAATATTAGACCAATAGTCCCCCAAGAAGATGTGCATGCCTCTGCAAGCAAGATGTGTGCAAAATAATCCTGTGCATGCTTGCTTGAAGGAAGTTCCACAGGGCTTACACTCCAGAAAGTGAGCATCTGAGCTGAATGAGCTGACTGGATGGCACTTTTTAATCTTTTATTTTTCATACAATGACAATAAATTCCATAGGAAAAAAATTGAGGCCTGTTCAAGCCAAACTATCCAAATTGCAGGCTGAATCTGCATATTTGTGTTGGAGAGGGTAGCCGTTTCAAGACTTTCAGGCAAAATCAAAGAAAAACAAAACATGTGGCACCTTAAAGACTAACTTTTATATTTTAATGTAATGTTTCATGGATTCAGACTTCTTCAGACATAAAGCAGCAGAATGACATGTGCAATATAATATATGATGGGGTATACTTTTCATACAAAATATTCATTGGCTGTAGTATCTGTATTTGCATGTCAGCCTGGTTGTAAGTTCCTATAGAGACAGTGGATAGGGGAGGGGGAAGAGGAGGAGGGGGTTGTAAAGATGAAGGGGAGGAGGATTTGCCTAGGGTCATATGTTGTGTGTTGATATGGTAGGTGTTGTTTTATGGCTCTGTGGTAAATTCCTCAAGAGAAGGAAACCAGACATGAGATCAGAGCAAGGTGGGGAGGGGGGGAAGAGAGAGGGGAAAGGATGGGAATTTTTTTATGTCTGAAGAAGTGGACGTGTAGTCTATGAAATGTTACATTTAAATATGAAAGTTAGCCTTTAGTGCCACATATTGTGTCTTTTTTGTTTGTTTTTCTTTGTTTTTGCCTGCATATATGTATGTACTCAGTGAGTATAAATATTTACACTTGACCTATACTGAAGGTAAATGTAAAATAAAAAGTGTTATGGACATTTCTGTACAGCACATAAGTTGCTATCAAAGTGCTATCAAACTGTTGAATAATCAATTGTTTCTTCTTTTCTTCCTTTTTAAATAATAGGTTATATTGTGTTGTTGTACTGTGTTTTTATTGTTGAATATATGATTCTTATATTTCTTTCTTATATATGGAAATCATTTTTTACCAAAACAAATTCCGGATGTGTCCTACCACACTTGGCCAATAAAAGGATTCTGATTCTGATTCTGATTTATGTGTCATGGACTTGAACCATCCACACTTACATTCCAAGATCACCTTGAAAGGAATTCATTATTAGGCTAGATAAAGACAGTGGTTTGTTTCTGATTGACCTCATTTTCACATGTGTCTACTCAGAAGCCTGATCTATATCTCTTCTGCATTAATTTACATCTTTTAAAATATGCACAGAAATTTGCATTGAAAGACATTTCATACCCCCTTCCCTACCAGTAATCTCTGGTAGTATTCCATCTACATGTTAATATGTACCAAAAATTGAAGATTGCATTCTTCAAGCATCTATGGATGCCTGTGGCATCTGAATCATGTAGAACTGTTTAAGATACAATGTTTCATCATAATTTTCCTGTGGTTTTGTAGTTTGTTATGTGCCTCATTCAAAGCACATGGCAATCTAGGTGCACTCTTGCCTGGCTACCTTATTCCACATTTAATAAGACTGACCATACAGGAGGGCTAGAATTCATGATAAGCACCATGAAGAATATAAATGATGCAATTAATGGTATGTGCCCTTTTATTTCTAAATAGTTTCACAGGGATCCTCTCCATAAAATTATACTCTTAAATAATTGAAAATGGGATAGTGAGTACACTTATTATCTTTATTAATGCATTCATGAGATAAAAACAGATTTGTTTCAAGTCATTTCCACTTTCTGGAGCCCTTGCATTAAAAGAACCAAGTCCGCATCATGATGAAATCTGAGCATGGTAGTGTACAATCAATTATGATGCTATAATTAATAATATTGCCTTATTAAAATCCTTATAGTCTAAGAATCATTGAAATTCACTTTTAGTTCTACATCTTAATTAATTTGTCAATGAAACCAATCTGGTGTGGATAACAGGTTTGATAGGTGAAATTTATGAACAGTGTGTTTGTGGTGAGCTGTTAAAACATGCATCCTCTATTTAAATGTACAACACACTGAATGTCTATATTAAGGGGCGATTCCCACTGCATGGTTTTGCTGCTATGGATAGATTCCTACAGAGGCTTCTATGTATATTGGGCTGGGGAAAAAGCACTGCAAACTGTTTTGTTTTTTAAATCTCACATAATTAAACAAACCCTTTCACTTACAATGTTCAGAATTTCGTGCAAATCTCTAAGTAAACACCAAGGGGAAAACCTATAAAGTGCATCCTTAGGTAATAGGAAACAAGTCTTGTCACATTCAGCAGGATTTGCTTCCTGGTAAACGTGTGAAGGATTAAGGCTTTTGATTTCTACTGAGAATGGCAAGTCACATTTTAAAAATGGCCAGTCATTATTTGTGGTCACCAAACCCTTAATTTCCATATTTGAGAGGAACAGGCCAGGAAAGGAAGTTGCTACCGTAACTTTTCTGGGCTTTGCAGGAGATGGAAATAACAAAAAACTTTCCCTGAATCTTCTATAGGGCCTCTCTCTCTCTCTCTCTCTGTGTGTTGTGTCGTTATAGTCATGACGGACTCTTCATGACCCCATGTCCACAGAGTTTTCTTGGCAGGAATACTGGAGTGGTTTGCCAGTTCCTACTCCAGGCGACTACAGGACCTTCACTGGAAGGACAGATTTTGAAGTTGAGGCTCCAATACTTTGGCCACCTCATGAGGAGAGAGGACTCCTTGGAAAAGTCCCTGATGTTGGGAAAGATTGAAGGCAAAAGGAAAAGGGGATGGCAGAGACTGAGACGGGTGGACGGTGTCATAGATGCCATCAATACAGATTTGACCAAACTCCGTGAGGCAGTGGAAGATTGGAAGGCCTGGCAAGCTCTGGTCCATGGGGTCACAAAGAGTCGGACACGACTGAACGACTGAACAACAACAACTGCAGGCACCTACAGCACCTGGTATTCCCTGGTGGTCTCCCATCCAAGTACTAACCAGGGCTGACCCTGCTTAGCTTCCAAAATCAGGCAAGATCGGATGTGCTTAGGGCATTTAGGCAGCTCTATAGGGCCTACTCTATAATTAAGCAGATGGTCAGTTGTTTTCTTCATTATTCTTGTATTCATAATAACAATTACATGCTGTCAAGTCAGTTCTGGCTTACTGTGGCTCATTATAGAGCACTGAGGCATGGTTTACCTTTCCCTGTTTCTGGGGTGATATGGGTCCACATAATTTGTCCAAGTCTGGGTCTTCTCCTGCACTTCCTAATGGAGAATCAAACTCCCAACCTTTGCCTCTGAAGCCCAGTGTTCCAGCTCACTTGTTGCATTTTTGTTGCCAGGGAAACACTGTCAAAATGATACTGCTGGCTTTGGGTATCTCATAAGGTATGAGGAAGTCCTTTTTGATGCTGTGCCCCCAGGCAGACAAATGTTTGGGCCTGCTCTGATGCGTATAAATTGGAGGAGGAGCTGGACCTTGTTTCTTTTTGTACAAGGTTTCAAAGGAGAACAGAAGATCTCCCTTCTTCACTCTCCTGGGATTAAAGGTGGAAAAGGATTCATCAGTCTCAGCATGAGCAGTATTTTATATTTTCTGAGACTCATTGTGAGAAGAAGCACATTTTGCCTCAAGGGGCTGAACATCTTTGAGGCTTACAGAGCATTCAAGAGAAAGGGAGTGTGCACAGAATTATGTCGTTATAAGTGTCAACTCAGATCTGACATAGTAATTCTTACAGGGCTTTCAAAGGTAAGTGAGATATGTAAGGAGTGCTTCTGCCAGTTCCACACTCCAAGTGTGTTTCCGTGCCTGAGTGGGGCCTCCTGAGTAGTAGTCTGTAACTTTATTCACTACACTACACTGGGTATCTTGCTCCAAAATACATGTATGATTTAAAATGCAAACAGGTGGAATTGATGCAGTTGAAAACAATATACACATGTTTTAGTTAATGGGTGAAAATGCTTACGTTATGTGAATTTGATAAATAAATGCACATAATAATTAAAAATACCCAAATTAAGGTGCACATTAGGAAAACAGTGATAGAATAGGGTATGAATGAATTTCAACTTGGGAAGGCAAAGAAAAGAGAAAACATCTGAAGGGCATGCAGGTGGAATTTGGAGAAATGCAACAAAATGGAGACTAAAAGATTTTCTGTCCTTTATGAGAAACTCATCCTGTGTGACACTCAAATGCTCATATTAGTTAATAATTCCCCCTTTTCATTCACAAGCTATCACTGTTCCAGGCTCAAAACCAGCAGTTCTAGATAGGGCTATGAAAACCAAGAAGCCCACTCTCTGGCAGCTTAGACAATACCAAGATAGAAAGACTAACAGTTTAATGAAATATATGTTTGTATGCTCTATGTTTCTGTGATGCTAGACAAAATAATAAGATTTTTTTGTCTTGCTTCTTGTAGAAGAAATTAGGCAACATTTGTGGTCTAGGACTGAGATTTCTGGGTCCTTCTATTTTAGATCATCTAATATTTCCTACATGGCATGGACCTTGGTTTTTTTCCAACTTACAGACATGAACTCCCACCAATTGCCATATTTTTCTTTCTCTTTCTTTCTCTCCCCTGCAGCATCACACTTCCTTCTCTTGTCTGAGCAGTTTGAACTGTTTGCTCTACAGCTAGCTTTCTGTGAATTACCTTCTCTCTGCTTGAGGCAGGGTCTAGAGTGCATTTGGTGATATCATATAGTGCTGGTTGCTGGTCTTAACTTCTGCGTAGAAGATTTGGAATGGATGACCTTCAGTCATTAGATGCTGACTTTTTTGTGGGCCAAGCAATTGACCTTAGGACATGGATTTAAATAAAAGCAGTATCTGAAAAACAAGAATTTTAAAACAATGTAGTGAAATACCACTTTGGGGGACTAGCTACTCTTTTAACTACTTATAACAAAGAAGGAAGACCTCTTCTTCACTTGCCAGCATTCAACCTAGCAGATGGACCACCATGTTTTAATAATATGCCCCGAGGTTGTCCCAGATGTTACAGAACGGATGCAGTTATTTGGCAGCAAATTCAAAAGTTAAAATTTCAAAGCCTTTATACGTTTAAGAAATATTACACTGGAAGAAGTTGATTTTGTTTTTAGAAAGTATCATTTACATTGCATTGTTACTACAAACAATGTATTTCAGTAATTTCCCTACTGCCAGCCTTGCTAGTTGGTAGGGAGATGCCTTTCCCCTCTGATTGCTTGAGAGATACGTGGATGCAAAACAGATATGGTGGGTATAGAAAGGCAGATGGCCTGAGACAGATCGTAATGCAAAATCTCTCCTACAGATTCATCTTTTGTCTCAGCACCTACCTGTCCATCTGACTTTGTTGATTGAATGCATGGCTGGTAAGTTCTTTTCCTTTGTCTATATCACACTTGGCAAACTATAAAGTTAGTTAATGGATGGTAGTGTGTAAAGGAAAACTGACAGGAGAAAAGGAACATTGTCATTTTGGTGGCAATTGTGACATTGAAGGTGGTTATACTGCTAAAAAAAGCTACCTGTAACCTAACCCTACATTGGACAGAGAAGATAGGTGGTTTGAGAGAGGAATCAGGATAGCCATTCATGTGAGCATTAAAAAAACCTCTCTCAATAGAGGTGGTGGCCTCGGGCACATTCTATCTGCTACTTATCAGGCTGTGCTTTCAACAACACCCAGACAAATAAAAAAGTAGTTAACGACCCATAGTTTATGGGTTTCAGTACCTTAGGCCATTGTTCACCTTAGGCTATTGACTGTTTTCTACCTAAGAATCCTATTCAGGCCTTTGTTCATCTTATGAGCCTGTTTCAGACCAGGGTGACAAGAGGTCAAAGAGGACTATAAGGTGGAGGACTAGCAACTAGTTTTCTTCAGATTGATGAAGCTGTTTGGATGAGAAGTGAAACGTTTTGATCTCTCCAGAAAAAGAAGTCCAGTTGCCATGACTCAACTTCCAGATATCTTTGGACTAAGACATCAAGGCCAAGTTGGTTTGGTCCTTCCTGTTATGCTAATTGGGAAATGATTTGAGCTGTGTGTGGGGAAGGGAGCTCTTGTCTTCATGAAAATCTCAGAAAACCTGAAGCCTACCTGACTAGTAGAACATCTCAAAAAGATTAGAAGATGATGAGTAGGGACAGGGACAGTGCCAGGATTTTTTGTGCCCTAGGCAAGACTAACTACTTGTGCCCCCCAACTATTTTTCAAAAACAGACAGAATTTATGAAAAACAGAATATACAAAAGTTGAGATTGTGTAAATTTTATTTTTAAAAAACTGAGATAACAAGTAATAGAACTCCTCTGAGTTCAGTTTGATGCCCCTCAGGTCGGTTCTGTGACGATCTGAGGTCAGTTTTGCACCCCTATCAGGTCTGTGCTCTAGGTGGTAACTTAGTTCACCTAGTGGTAGCTCTGTCCCTGAGTAGAATATCAAGAAGTTCAGAAACATTTTAATTGGCTTAGTTACTTCTTAGGAGATGCTGTGCTCTGTTGATATCATGCCACAAGATATGCACTCATGTTTTTTTTTCTGAGACTAACTAGATGCTACAAAAGTGTGTAGCACTGGGTAGTTTAGCTAGCTTTTTTATTTTTGTGTGTTTCCACTGCATTGCTCCTACCTTGGATTCTTACTGATTTCTCCAGAATACTTTGAGGCCTTTTTGAAAGTTTATGTTTGCCTTTTCCATTATCTTTAATTTAAAAATTCTCCATTCAGTTTTCTTCACTTTTGGTTAAGAGGATCATGAAATTGAGAACCAGGTCTTGGTTTTAAAACCAGGTCTACCTACTGGGAGCTGGTATGTTTTGTGGAGTTCATGGTTGTTCTACCTAGTAGACTTGGCATGAGAGTCAAAATGTAAAACCTTGTGGATTATTGGGGAACTCTGTGGTAGCACTTCTCAGTTTGATCACACCAGCATATTGGAAAGTTACTGGGACAGGTAGATAACCCAGTCACCATCCCATTTAAGTCTCTGTTCACCTCTTCCAGGATCAATAGGGTAATCCGTCTGAGTGAATAGGGTGAACTCCCTGAACCTGGTGATTTGTGACACTTGTGTATCATATGTCTACTGGCTATCCTCTAATTGCTGTCTTGTGAGGGAGTTTTCATTTTCTCTCAGCAGAAAACCGGTAGAAAATTTCTGCATAGAAGACACCTTATTCTCTCTCAGAGACATACATATATTCTGGTTTGAGTTTGCCATCTTTCTTCTTTTTCTTAGCTTGTGTCCCACTTGGTGGTGGGGGTCTGTTATTCTTATTTTGGCCTCCCACTTGTCACAGTCATGGGTCAATCCACATCATAGGTCCCATGGATTTGCCCATTTTCATCTGTTTCATCGCCAGAGCAACTTCAATAGATGTGATAGGTTGCATAGGCCCTAGAACTGGGGGAACATATGGGATGGGGAAGGTGTCATATGGAGTTTGCCATAGGGAGGCAAAAATGATGGCTAGCAATCATCAGACATCTTCCTTCAGTTCAGCTGTGATGATCTTGTGTTATAAGCCATGAAAGTTTCAGCAAATAAAAATGCATTAAACATGCACCCACATGCATAACATTGGATGTACTAGAGATACACTAGATGTGATAGAGGGACTGTAGGTGACCATTGTTTACCCCTTCACATGCAAACCCACAGAAGCTGTCATCTCTAGTGGGAAAAAGCCCAAGAAAAGACTGAAAAACTTCCAGAACATAGCCAAACAGCCCGAAAAACTCATAACAGCTATCAGTTCCTGGCCGTGAAAGCCTTCGAGAATACATTCAGGTGAACTCACCACATAATCTTCCATTTGCTTGTATGTCACAATTCTAGGCTTATATATAGACAGACTAGAAGGCCAGCAGGGAGAAACAGAGGAAGGTAGCTTAAGTCACAAAAGTGTGGACTGAGCGAAAACAACATAGACAAAGAACAGATGCATGAAAAAGAGCCACGAAAAAGAATTTAGTAGTTTACATATCCCTGTTTGACCAGAAGGTTGCAAGGCCATGTGTCCAACCCCAACTACTACCAAAAGTGTAGATGTCCCCTGTTTCCTCAATAACCATATTTTGGACATTGTGGGAAGAAATTAATGCATGCACAGAGAAGTTTTTGCAAATATCCATCAGGGAGAAGACAGCTGGCATGGGATTCCAGCGGGGATGAAAATGAACTTTGATGCATTTGACTACATTTTTCACAAACCCAGTGTTTCTCCATTTCCAACATTTCTTGCAAGAAGGAAAACACCACAGCTTGAAAGTCTCCACTGCTATAAAGAGCACCCCCCTTGCTCTTTGAGACCTAGGGGAAAAGACCCAAACAAGGTTGAGAGGGGTGGGGGGGCTTCACTTATTTGTAAGGAAGAAAGAGAGGTTGAGCTACATTGTTGGGGACCTAACTGATGATTGGACACAGGTAAGGGAAGTGCTGGTGGGGAGAGGGAGGCCTTCGCTTTACACCAGTGTAGTTCCCCCCCCCTTTTCCAGCCTCCTGTGTGGTAGGGTACATGTATACAAAAACATTCTTTGTTTATCCAAAGTGGTCCTGATCCTAGCATGGAGCCCTGTGGACTTATCTGAAAATAGAAAAGAAAGGCGGTGGTGTGCGCTACATATTTAATGTATCATTAGCTGAGAAAAGTAGTGATTTGCATCAAGTAATGCACAATTACAGTGTTTATTTTAGGAACTGGTATTTGCAAGAAGATGTGTTTTGCTTTTATTATGCTAGATATCAGTTTTGCAAATGGTGTTTTATCACTCAAAAACTGCTGGTTTAGGCAAAACAAATACCACCAAACAAACAAGCAAACAAACAAACCAGGCAGTTGTAATAGGTTCCTTATGCCTTCAGCAGTAAAATGAGCATTTTCCCTAATGAGAACAATTAACAGTAATGTAAATTGAGAAGTTATATTTTAAGATGAAATTACATGTAAATATGATAGTTAATGATGGATGGTGATGGAATTAGAAGTACAGTATATGAAGGTAGTCTGTTCACATGACCAAACAGGCAGAAGTAGAAGTATGTGGAATAAAAGGGGTGGTGGAGGAATCAAGAGCACACAAATCAACAAAAACTGATCATTACTAAAACTATGCTAGGTGCATTTCTCCCCTCACTGGGAGAAAGGTGGCCTACAAATGATTGTAAGTAAGTAAGTAAGTAAGTAAGTAAGTAAGTAAGTAAGTAAGTAA
>JAHTLZ010000330.1:29119283-29130684 GCA_023846285.1 Phrynocephalus versicolor
CAGTGGTACCTCTACTTACAAGTGGCTTGACTTAAGAGCAATCAAATTAAGAGCGAAAAATCATTGGCATTTTAACTGCTGCCTTACAAATTTTAGATGTGGTCTGCTCTACTTACATTTTTTATTTTTTTCAATTTTGTAATTTTTGATTTTTACTTTTTAGGTATTGATGATCTACTTAAGAGTTGTTCAGCTTAAGAGCATGCATTCAGAACAGATTGAACTCGTAAGTAGAAGTACCACTGTATTGGGTTTTTACATATATGCATGAGGAATCACACAGGTTGTCCTGGTGTATCGATGATGTGCTGCTAAGTGTGTGACCAGGCCGATGACTGAAGGGAGACTGTTATCTCATGCTCTAGAAGCTGCAGCTTCTATGATTCCTCTTCTGTTCATGTAACAAAAAATCAATAGGTTTTTTTCTTATGGTATTCCCATGAGTATTGAGTAGCTGGGCCTCGTCATTTTAATCTTCTACAAATCTCCTGGGTTGTTTGAAAGGGAACTATGGACTAATCACTAAGATTTGTTGGAGAAGGGTTGTGGACTTGTTGTTGAACAAGTCCCTCCCTCCAAAGCAAATACTAACTTCAGAAGGAAATGTTTCATTAACTCGATCCCATTAATTATTAGCCAGCCTCAGTTGATGCAAAAATCGATATGTTAGATAGAAGATCACACCTAACCTCACATTTAGTTTGACCCTGTGATTACATGTTGATGTGCTTTGTAGAACTGGGAGTTGAGTCATGGCTACTGGACTTCTTTTTTTTGAGAGATAGAAACGTTTCACTGTTCATCCAAACAGCTTCATCGGTCTGAATACAGCTAGTGCAAGAGACCTTCTTATAGTCAGCTTGACCTCTTGTCCCCTGGTCTGATTGGCTCATAAGATGAACAAAGCCTGAATAGGCTCATTAGGGAGACATTAGTGTCCATGGCCTTAAGGTAAACAATGGCCTAAGGTGCTGAAACCCATCAAGAATGGGTCGTTAGCTGTGACCTGGTGGTGAAGGCTCCTTGATTTGCCTGGGTACTTTGGAAAGTACAGCCTGATAAGTAGCAGATAGACTATGCCGGAGCCCACCACCTCTGTTGAGGGAGGGATTTTCAATGCTAACATGAATGGCTTCCCTTACTCCTCTCTCAAACCACCTCTCTTCTTTGTCTCATATGTGTACATCCTCATCTTTGAAAGAGTGGCCTTTTTCCTTCAAATGGAGGTGTACTGCTGATTCTGGTCCTGAGCTGTTACCTCTCCTATGTTGGGCCATTCTTCTGTTTAATGGCTGTTTAGTTTCTCCAATGTAGAGGTCTGAACACTCTTCACTGCATTGGACTGCATATACTCATCTTATGAGCCAATCAGACCAGGGGACAAGAGGTCAAGCTGACTATAAGAAGGTCTCTTGCACTAGCTGTATTCAGACCGATGAAGCTGTTTGCATGAACAGCGAAACGTTTCTATCTCTCTCAAAAAAAGAAGAAGTCCAGTAGCCATGACTCAACTCCCAGTTAAACGAACCTGGATGACTGAGAATCTTCACAGATGCTTTGTAGAACTGTTTCAACATTTTCAGTTTGTCTACCTGGATGAAAAGCACACACACGCACACACAGATAACATAGAATATGTGATGCTATCTAGAAAAATCTACTGTGCTTATTATCTGGCCAATGGTACAGTCCTTTAGAGAAGAAAGGAAAACTTAATCAAATCCCAAGGCAGAGCATTATTAGCCATCAATCTTAATAATATCTTAACTCCACTTTGTGCACAAATTTAATAATATGGATATTTTACAGTCTCTAGGAAGATGCACAAAACCAATTATAGAAATGTCAGAATTTCCATAGGAAGGTAACCTTCCTCTTAGCAGTGGCAAGGGAACAAAACAAACTGATAGTGATTAAAGTGTCAAGACATAATTGCATTTTCTTCCAAATACACCATCACTTCCCAATAAATAATTAAAACAAGTGGTGTTCCTCAGGATGCAACAGTTCAGTAGCTGTGATTAAAAACTGCTAGCAGGCATTATTAGATTTTTTTTATGATAAATTTTCTTCCATTGTCAATTTGTCAGATTTTATTACCTGTGTGTTCTTTTGTTTTTTTTCTGCCTTCAGGTTTAGGCAAGAAATAATAACTTTGTTCTTCTGCCAGAAATGGTGATGCAATCTGTATTCCATATTCATTTCACACAGAACTTTAGATTTTCCCCCATTCATGGTCTGGCATAGAAATCTAGATTTGGGTTTTGTAATTCATTATACCAAAGGACAAGATATTGTGATCTGATCTATGTTGAATTTTTTTAAATTAATGTCAGAGGAGGCTGATGGACTAAGCAAGTGATACCGCTCCACAAATATGCAAGAGTCCATGAGCTGCAACTGATGCCATGCAATGTGATCCAATATTCACTTTTGGTTGCTTAATCAACTCTCTGCATGTTGCTTGGTGTCAAGCACCAGGATATTCATAACATCTGCTTTTCTGGCTAGCAAGGGAGATTCTGCTGCCTTTTTTTACCTTATCCAAATTTGTTAGCTGTTGGTCTATAACCCATAGTATCATCAGTTAGCATACCCAAAGGTAAGAAATGATGTGTATTTTGGGCCAAAGCATCTGGAGGTAGGTACTTGAGTTGATAAAGGCTAACCTAGTGTCACACGGTCAATATAGTTAGGATGGTTCTCTTGATATTCAGCCAAAATTTACCCTTCTGTTACATAAAATCATAGAATCATAGTGTTGGAAGAGACCTCAAGGGCCATCTAGTCCAACCCCCTGCCATGCAGGAACCCCATCACAATATTTCCGACAGATGGCCAAAGAATATCCAAAGAAGGAGACTCCACCACCCTCCATGACAGCATATTCCCCTGCCGAACAGAACTGTCATGAAGTTCTTCCTAATGTTCAAATGGAATCTCTTTTCCTGTCGTTTGAAACCATTGCCCCGAGTCCTAGTCTCTGAAGCCATGGAAAACAAACCTGTTCGCTCTTCAATATGACATCCTTTCAAATATTTAAACATAGCTATCATATCCCCCCTCAGCCTTCTTTTTGAAAGGCTAAACATTCCCAGTTCCCTATGCCGTTCCTCATAAGACATTTCCTCCAGACCATCAACCATCCTGGTCACCCTCCTCTGCACCCGCTCGAGGTTGTCAACATCCTTTCTAAATTGAGGCGCAGAGAACTGGACACAGTACTCCAGGTGGGGTCTGACCAGAGCAGAATAGAGTGGTACTATCACCTCCCTTGATCTATGGTTCTGTTCACTATGGTTCTGTTGATGTAACCAAGAATCGCATTGGCTTTCCTGGCCGCTGCATCACACTGCTGACTCATGTTCAATTTGTGGTCCACCAAGACTCCCAGATCCCTTTCACATGTACTATTCTCCAGCCAAGTATCCCCCATCCTATATCTGTGCAATTCATTCTTTTTACGTAGATGTAGCACCCTACGTTTCCCTCTGTTGAAATCCATTCCGTTAGCTTTGGCCCAGCACTCTAATCTGTCAAGGTCTTTTTGGATTTTCATTGTTGTTACATGCTGTAAGCTTAAAGCAAATCTAATATGGCTTTCTATTCAAATTTCTTCATTCCCCAAGTTTCCATGGCTAAGCAGGGATACAAACACAGGTCTCCTGAGTCCCAGTCTTAAATCATATAAAATAACAAAATAAAATCCTCACCTTTCTAGAACACAAGCATGCACCCTTTTGTTTAAAAGGAAACCAAGACATCCAGGTCTTGATCTTGTTATATACTTCCTATTTGTGGAGATACTAACAGTTTTTAAAGTACTGTATTTGAGATGCTCAAGGATTGGCTTATCACTCTTACCCTCAAGTATGTTTCTATGGCCAAGCAGGGATTTCAATCCAATCTCCTAGGGCCGAGAGTGCAAGCAGAAGGGCATTTGTCCTGCAGTTTAGTCTGGATTGGATACAGACTGATTTGCTTCTTTTTCTGGTGATCATATGACATAGTGGCCTCATTGGCCAGTGTGCATCTTACAGATGCCAGCTTGCACCTATTTTGGCCCCCTCTCAAGTACTATGTTTTCTGGGGCTGATAAGGTGACTTTGTTTCAGTTCGGTTCCAGCATATATGAATGCTTGGATTGAACCAAAGTGGCTGCCCAGTTGTCCCTTTGCTGAAGCCACTTAATGATCTTGAAAAATGGAAAGCTTCCTGACCACTCACCTGCAGAGGAGAAGGGAGAGGAAAATGTGTACAGTGGACCCTCGTATAACAAATGGTTTGTATAACATAAAATCTGTACAAGATAAAAAATTCTGGAGATGGGGAAATTTGCTTAACAGGATCGCCTATGGGGCGAATCCGTACAACATAAAAATGGTCGTGATTAGGGATTACTCCGTTTTCAATGCATTCCTATGGGAAATTTGTATAAAGGAAAATTTGCTTAACAGAATTTCATTTGGAACGCATTGTTTCCTATATACAAGGTACCACTGTATTTATTTTAAATTGTTGCTAACTCATCAGTCATTGATGCTGTTGGGCGGTCAAGAAAGGGAGTCCATTTAGCCTCCCTTTATCAGGATAGCAGGGAACTAGACTTTGAAAACTTCTTTGCAACAAACTTATTTTAAGTAGATGGACCAAAAACAGCAACAACCATGAACTGAGCTGGTTCATGGTTTATTTTCTTGGTGGTTCACGGAATCATGCTTTCACAAAGTGAAATGACATGCTGAACTTTTTCATTGTTGGCGTTTGGTTTTGCTTCATCCCCAGTCCTCAGAAAGCTTCCTTTCATGGACCTCAGCACCAGCTTTGCTCACTCCAGGATTACTCCTCCTCCGTAGTGGTAGAAGTGTAGTTTTTCTGCCCAAAAGCACCCCCAGCAAAAGGGAATAGTAAACTACTTCTAAGTACTCTGTACCTAGAAAATCCTGGAAAGGGTTGCCAGCATTCATTTTTATGATGTGAAATTGTTTTTATTTGTAATTCGTATGTAGAGGCACAAAATTAAAAGATGTTCATAATTTAAACAGATTTTTAGAATGCATCAAATTTGAATTGGAAAGACTGGACGGTGATAAAAAAAATTGTTTTCCTATACTATAATATTGTCACACTCTCTAGTCTCAAATCCACAGATCATTAGGAGAAGGTAGAAATTAAGCTGAAACAAGGAGACTCCTTTTTAGGTAGTTAGACCACAGCCTCGGTCCTCTGTAGATAAGAAACCAGTATAGAAAACAACCAAACTTGGGCTTCCAGATTCTGCCAGACTAGGCCAAGGAGTCTCTTAATGTCCTCATCTCATTATGTCTTATTACATGACTTTTGGTATGTTCCTGTTATTGGAGACCCCTGCTCCTCTTTTTTATCTGGTATTGGCAGGCATTAAACCACTGTACATGTAATTTCGTACCTGTCATACTGCAACCTTCCTGTTCCCTAACTGGAGGAGATTTGATCCTGATGTGATGAGTGGCTTGCCATAATTTAATCTATATAGAGTTTGGGCAATTCTGAGCAAAGTGTGGTTTTTATTTTGCTTGTCTAGCATTTCCATTTTTGTCAAAGTTGCAGGTTTTTTGTTTGTCTATCCATTTGAATAAAGCAAATGGCTCCCAATGTACATTTGCTGTGATCTTTCTGCTTTCCCACTTGGGTTACAGGCTACAAGGCGTGGGAAAATTCACAGCATATACCTTGGTGCTCTAGGTGTTTGCTATCCAGGTGCAAAGTCCCTGGTCTCCTTCCTTATGGCTCATCTCTTCTAACATGGAGGATGTCATGAAACCCACAAAGAGGGGTTTCATTCTCTGAAGATTGTGAGGACCTGAGCTTTGTAAGTGCAATGAGCTGGGTGGGAGGAGGGAAGCATCTACTAATTAGAGAGACTAGCTGTGTCTGTGTATTGCTTTATCTACAACTTTGATGTCTGAAATAATGGTATGGGAATCAGTTTGTTTTAGGCTCTCATGGTACTTAAATTAGGGACACTTGTGGTATTGGATCAGGTCTTCTGCAGAAGCTGCAAATTAGCTAGTTTGGGGGAAAAGCACAGTTTGGTTGGCCCAAAGGATTGAATCATCCAGAGACGGGATATAAGGAGAGAAAGAATGGTTTACTTAAACAGCTTCTAGCAGTTTATGATTAGCTAGATGGCCTGCTTCATCTTTCAACATGTAATCTAAGCCTGTTATTCTGCTGAATTCTGCGTATGCACTGGAACCATGCTTTGCAAAAATATGGATTTTAATAGCTTTTACAGCTTTCTGTGGGCTTAACTCTTCCCTTCCTAAGTCTCTGAATGTATTTTATGTCTTGCAAGGTTGGTTTGCAGTAAAAACTAGAAAGTAATTGTTTCTTCCTGGAGCACTAAAGGAGCAAGTAAGTTCAAGAGTGTTGGGAGAATGGTCTCATGCAAAGCTTTTTTCCCCCCAATCCATAGCACACTGATTTTATCTGCACAAGATTAAGCAAGGGTAGTGTAGCTGAGTGTTCAGTTGATCCTGAGTTAGCCTGCAGACATCACAGAGGATACCTTCAAAATGAAGGTATCTTCAAAGAGGGTGATTTCTAAGGCAATACGTCAAATAGAGGACTACCCTTCCTAAAAGAAAGTACCTATCGAGCCTAGTATTTTAAAATGCTTGAATACTGTAGTTCAAAGTATCCTTATAAGCAGTGCCTTAATCTTCCATGATTCAGTACAGATAGACATGCATAATAAAGCCTTGCCAGTTATGTGCAGCATGCTTTAATTTCTGCTCCATGCAGGAAATAAATGTGCTTTCCTTAAAAAACTCCTCCTGTGTTGCTTAGATTGAGCCAAGCAAACTAAACAGGCAGGTGATCATCATCTAAAACATATTATACAAATGCTGGTTCCGTCTCTTTTACATCCTGTATTTAATGTAAGACAACATGAACATCTGCTGTTCAGGGTATCTCAGATCTGTTCTTTGCACTGTAAATGTTTGCGGCACATTGATAGTATAGTATAGTAAGAATAGAATGCAGAATGGAGTGCAGAGCAATTTAATCCTGTGCATTGTTAATATAGACTGAGACAGAGGCTTGCGTTTTCTTCTCTGATAATTGTCCTTATTAGCAGGTAATTTTTAATGGAATTTTTATTTGTGCAGATTTTTTTCTTATATCAACTACATTGATGACTAGCATTTGCATAACCATCGTGTTCCTTTGTGAGCTCCAGCTCTAGGTGACATCTTGTGGGTACCTAATTCAAGCTACTGCCATGAATGATGTTGAAGAGATTTCCAGAAAAGGAAATGGACAATAACCCTCCCTAATTACCATTGGCTTCTTCAAGAGAGTACTGGAGATTTTAATTTTGGGAAGGTTTCAGCTGAAGTGGAGTTGCTCCCCACAGGACAGGGGGTCAGAGACGTGATGTTCCCTTTAAGTGTGTGTGTGTGTGTGTGTGTGTGTGTGTGTGTGTGTTGGGGGGTTTGCTGACATATGAAGCTGGTATTCCATGAATATATTACCAGTTCAGATGAGTACTCCGGGCCATATTAGTGTGTATGGATTTTCCACCACAGGAATATAAATCCAACTCCTTTTGAATTGGGACAGTCACTGAGGCAGCTACATTGAGCATGGCCCTGGGCCACATAAGGCAGACAGGCAGATAAAAGCCAGATGCTTACAAAAGTTACTCCTGAGAGCCTGGACCTGAACTTTTGGGACTGTTGATTCGTCAGATTCAATTCCTCGGTGCTGGATCAGGAGACTGCTTCTGGAACCAATAAAGCTGTAGCGTTTTTTCCCCCAACAGTTGTGTTCTCCCTTCTTAGTATGTAGGGACCTGTTCTCCAGTAGGCTAACAAACAGGGAAAGATGGAGAAAGGAAAAGCCACAGAAGAGCTTTTAGGTTTTTCAAAAATTCTTGAAGCCATTTCCATGTTTCCAAAGCTCAAAATGGGCAAATAATACAATCATAGATAGGATTGTTAACAGTCTAATTTTCCCCTTTATGGTATGAACCACAGGGGACTTCTTGCTATGTCTGTACATTTTTTTCCTTGAATTGAATGGAACTGAGTAGCATGCATTGTTATAAAGTCCCACCCCGATAAATTAAAAAACAAATATTTCAATGAATACTGTGCTGCTATTTGTCTCTAGGAAGTGGCCTGAGAAAAGTGGGTCCTTTTGTCCTGTTGTTGGCAGTGCAGTGCCCCCCCCCCCCCCCGCAGTCTGAGGGTGCCAGCCTGGCTGGCCACTATTCCTGTCATGGTGGCTGGGGAGGGTGCTGAGACATCCTGGCTCCACATGACATGAGCTGAGGAATTCCACAGGCAAAGGGCCACAGCCAAGAAGGTTCGATCCCTGCTTTTTGTTTTCAGGGCCTCCCATAGTTTCAGGGCCCCAAACGCCCTGCCTGGGAAGAACAAGTGGTTTGGTCAGTTCTCTGTGGTAGAAGATGCTCTGTCAGGTACTGAGGTTCTAAACCATACGGGTTTGTGTGCTGTTATCATTACTTTGAAGTTAATTGCGATTCTCCACAGGAATGCATTGAAAACAGATTAATCCATTCCAACGTATAGAAAAATGACCCAAACCTCCAGTTTTTGGTTTTTGCAAAAAACATATATTAAAGTGCTCTTTAAAAACCACAATATTGTGCAAGAACATTAGTGATTAAGAATAACTGTTAAAAACATATTTTTTTAAAAAAATGATATAGTACATACAGTATAGTACACATCAGTAACATTACAAACCTACAACTTAAAGTTTTAAAACATCAAAGACAAGTGCTTAAATTAAAACATGAAATGATTCCTTTTTTTATTTGCAGAACAATTCCTAAAAAAAAAAAAATTCTAAGAAGAGGATGAGGTGCAAGGCTGGTCGTCATGACCAGAAAGTGACTAAAGCATTTAACCCCCCCCCCCCATAAACACACAGCCACACACAATTCATAAAAATAACAGATAAAATATACATCACACATTTAAACAAAGCACCTAACAAAAACTGCAAGCTAACATAAACTAGGAAGCATTTAAATCCCCCCACGTGCATGTTAAAATCAGGCATTTAAACTAGAAATTAAATTCTTCTTACCTTTCCTGTAGACTGTAAAATCTCTCAGAACTCCATAAAGTGCTGCAAGAAGAAAGAGAAAGCACACCTTAGGATGCATTTTACATTAATAAACACCCTTACCCAACAAAATAATTAAAAAAAAAACCAAAATAGAAACACCCCCCTTTAAAAAAACCCTTCATTACAGTATTTTACAATAGTCATGCCTACATGTTCTGAAACCTCTGGGGATCCATTTGAAATTTGCTGGGCTGGAATGACAAGGTCTTCAAGCTGCTTCCACGCCTCTTCACTCAAAGCTTAGTGCTGAACACAAGCAAGCCTGCAGGATTTAAACAACTCCTGGGAGGCTTTTCTTTGAATCTGATTGGCTCAAGACTGACTGCAATGCACCATGGGTGCATTTTTTAGAAAGCTCAAAGCATTCCCACCCACTTTAACTTAATGCTCCCAATGCATCCTGGGAGGATTTTTGAATGCTGCAAAGCAAGGCTTTTTAAAAAATCGCAACCGTTTTTCTGTTATACTGATTCACCCCATAAGCAATTTCGTTAAGCAATATCCCCCTATCTGCTAAAAATGCATAAGCCCAATTCACACCCTCATTGCATACGTATCATTAGCTATGTTTACTATGAGCTAAATGCATTCATTAACAGAATGAGCAAATTTATAACCTGGAAATGCCAAACTGATTAAAAACAAAGTTAACTCAATGTGAGCTGGTACAGGAATGCCATTAATTTGACATCAATCTACTGCCTTCCACAGTTTCAGTATTTAATAAGTGTCCAATTTCTTCAATGGGGATAAAAATTAGAAACAATAACCAAAGTACATTATTTTCCAATAAACAGAAATGTCTGTGTTGATTAAAGAATAGTAATTGGGTGCTATATATTAACAGCTTGGCCCAGAGCAATTTCTGTAATAACCTTCTAACTGTGTGCCCCATTCACCCAATATTTTATTACATGCAACAAAGTGCAGTTATTGCTTCTCTTAATTCATTTTAGTGAACTGTCAATAAATTTCACTCCATTAGATACAGAATTTAATTAGCTGGGGTCAAGATTTACGTGATTTCTAACTTGCTAGCTATTTACAGATTCTGGTAAGTGTTGCCCTTGGCAAAATAAACTTATTTAATTTACAGCCGGAAGTGAGCAATTATTTTTCATTTCAGTGACACTAAGTCTCACCAAAATGTTGACTGCTTTAAGGTTACAAATGTATCATTCTTGGGTCCAAGCCAGCAACTTTATCACCATATAATTGATCTCTGCTTTCTTTGAGGGACTAGTCGTCAAATTCTTTTCCAGAAATATGCAAAAGCCAGAACCAATAAAATGTGCTTTCAAATGCACAGTAGAAGGTGGGCAGGATTTACACCTAATATTTTTGGGTGGAATATTACAAGGGTTTGCTTTTATGCTTCTGCACATCTGTGTGAAAATTGGCCTCATTGATATGTGAAGAATATTGATGATTATGTTTGTTTGCCATGCCATGTGCCATAAATCTGAAATCAAACTACTAGTTCTGAAGAGGAAGATCCTAGCTTGAGTTTTGCTGCTTCCAAAACAGTTGTGTTCTGCCTTCTTAGTATGTAGTTGAAATACTTGGTTACTTCCCAATGTCCCAAAACCTTCTTCCTTTTTGGTTGCTGTTGCACTGTGACAATCTTTATCTCTTAAGACCAATGCCAGTTCTAGCATTGAGTTCTAGTCAGTTCATGTCCTGAACCCTTCATTAAAATAAAAGTCTAGTCAGAACAAATGAATAAGACTGGGTTGCCCCATCTCATTGCCATATTAACTGTTTGGCTAGATGGGAGATGGCATCTAGTAGCCCTTCCCACAGTCCTCATGAGGGAAACTACATTTTAAGGTAGGTGTGGGCAACATCTGGTCCTTTAGAGGTTGCTGGCTTACAGATCCCATTGGCCCACAGTGGAGGCTGGTGAGTCTGATTTCATGGGAAGTGAATCCTCTCCAGCTTCTCATCTGAATGCCACATCAGCTATCCAAAGTCCTGGAGCTACTTTGGGGACATCTTCCTCAGACTCCAGGGAAGCAAAGATTCACTACCCCTGTGAAATCAGAGTCCCCAGGCTTGGTAACCCAGGAACATTTTGATAGCCACAGCTTTCCTGCTTTTGCTCAAGGGCAGAACATGTAATGTGAAAGTGGTGGATTCAGCCACAGAGTATTGCTTGCAATTAGTGAGTGTTAGTGGTGAGTGTCTACTGCTATGAAGCAAACCTGGTGTGTGTGTGTGTGTGTGTGTGTGTGTGTGTGTGTGTGTGTGTGTG
>JAHTLZ010000330.1:29130694-29147226 GCA_023846285.1 Phrynocephalus versicolor
TGTGTGTGTGTGTGTGTGTGTGTGTGTGTGTGTGTGTGTGTGTGTGTACAGCCACAGAAGAGACCTTTCAGAGATTTTTTTATCAGTGGCTTCTTTCAAATCCCAACTTAACAGTGTTCATTTCCCCATCTTCTTTCTCCTTAGCAGTGGCAGCAATGGCAGAAAGGAAAAGAAAATGATCATTATCTCTTTTCCCTGTGTCCCCTCACAGGGCTGGAGCTTCTCTGACCAGGATCTGCAGAATATCAATATTCCTGAGTTTTAGAAACTCTGTAAAGCAATCCATCATGCTCAACAGATGGACAGTGCCTGAACAACCCCCTCCCCATCAACCTCCCCACAGCAAAGGATGTGCAGAACCATGAGTCCAGATTAATCACTTATTTAAAACACTTGAATAGGGATTTTGTCTCAAATGGTTCTTTCACAATGTATTTATTTTTGATAATACTGAGCTCTTGTGTTTCAGATAAAAGCCAGTATATTAAATATTCTGTTTAATATAATACTTAGTCCATCGTATTTGTCAATATAAAACTTAAATATAATAAAACTAATTCAATTTCCTCACTCTGTATGGGCATATATTTTCTTTATTATAATAATAAAACCAGATGAGTTAAATACATTGCATTTTAAGTGCTATCAATTACAAATAGGATTATCCTAATAATTAGGGAAAAAGTTATTTTCAAGTTCATCATTTAACATGTGCTTTAATTGTCTTTTTGAAATATTCCCTCTTTTATTATGGCCAGGCAAGAATAATTATCTTGAACTTTGTAGAGACTTGTTCATGTATAAAACTTTTCTGAGATTTACTCATCTTGAGACATGAATCTTTTCATATTGTCATTGAGTGCATTTAGTGAAATGTAATTACAGTTAAAATTATCTGGGAGGCTTTTAAAGATGACGGTTACAATACCTTTTCCTAATCTTATGATCTCTCCCATTCGTATGCTAGCTAAATACAATTTTATGCAGTAATTAGCCATCGTACTATTTTAAACTGATGTTACATGTATGTGTGTGTGTTCTGTGCCATCAAGTCAGAACTGACTTCTTGCAAACCTAATAGAACTGTCCAGGTAAGTGAGCTATTCAAGGAGCGGTTTTACCAGCTCCAATCCCACAGTGATTTTCCATGGCTAAGCGGGGATTGGAATCCTGCTCTCCAGAGTCCTAGTCCTTCACTCTGTTCACTACGCCACACTAGGAATCACACAAAACCATAGCCAGATTAATTTTGTTATAGTTATTATGTAGTTATCAATTTAACTGCATAGCTGTCAAGCTTTCCCTGGTGCTGACCAGGTCGGGAGGAGAAAGGGGTAATGCGTGCATGCGCGTGCATGCAAACACAAACACAAACACTAATGCACGCATGCATGTATGCATGCCCACATGCACATGTGTACACACACACACACAGCTCACTTTGCCCTTCTCACACCTCTGAGCTGCAGCTGCAACAGCTCCTCCCCCCTCTACCCAGTCCCCAGCCGAATCTGGGGCAGCTTAACAGGCACCACTTTCTCTGCTCGGCCGCTCACTGCTATGTCAGCAAAAAGCCTCCCTGTCAACTGCTGCCACCCAGGACATTTCTGGGAAAATAAGTGTTCTGGGAAGACGGCGGTAGAAAGGCTGAAAAACGGTAGTGTCCTGGCCATAATGGGACACTTGACAGGTACGTTTCACTGTGATTCAGATCTCAACTGGAGAGAAGAACATTGTAACTATACTATGCTGTCAATTGAAAACTGCAGAAGAATTTGTAGATCCAAAGAGGGATTGCCCTATGGGATATTTTCACCATTAAAAATGGCCCCTTTGAGCTTGCCAGTGGGAATATCAGTGGGTGGGGTCTGGAAGAAACACTTATCCATTCTTCATGTATCTCTGTTAAAATTATATGGTGTGTGTCTGTGCATTTGATTTGTAAACTACATGGGAGCCCATTCTGATGGGTAAGATAGGAATAAATACAATACAATAAATAAATACAGGAAAAATTATCTGCAGAATACTGGCCATATCTAGCACATCTATTGATATGATGTTGAGACAATGAAAATGCAATGTGTACCTGGAAACAATCCCCGACAGAGTTAATCTTGGAGAAGTCAATTAATTCCATTTTAGTTAGCAGAGTAAGAAATGTGGAGACACTGGCCTAGCCTCATCACTGCTCCTCATGTATTCTCTTTGTATGAATTAGGTCAAACCCTGAGACCAGCAATTGCAAAATGGTGGGTACGTTCATGTGTGTAGGCTAGGGATGGGCACAAAATGAAAAACAAAATGCTGTTTCATAAGTTTACAAATCGATTCATAAGCTTACAAAATGGGAGACGGCATTTCAAAACAAAACAAAATGAAGCACCAATTGGTTTCACTACTAACGAAATGATTTGTGAGTATAAAAAATGGCTCCCCTGGCACAAAATACAGTGCCTCTAGAACCCAGGGGAGCCATTTTTATACATATGAACCATTCCATAAACAGTTCATTTCATTATGATTTTTGTTTAAAAAATTGTAACAAAACGGGGCAAAAATGAAACAAAACAAAACAAAATGCAATTTTTTTTTATTTTGTGGAGAATCTGTGATAAATAGAGTTGGGGACAGATCACCAAATCATCAAAATGGTGTTTTGTCATGGTTCATGGCTTGCCAAGGTTGGCTGATGGCTGTCTTAAAAAGAAAGGCAACCCAGCCACCTATTCTCTGGAGCATGCGAAATAATATGGAAGCATGAATGCTTTTGTGCATGTGAAGCTACAAGATTAGAGTGTAAGGTTAGAAGCAATGGTTCCCATGAGATTTGAGATCAAAAGCCTGAGAACTGGAAAGGGGTCCCCCAAATTGATTCCCAGATCTAAAAACTATGACCTAGCAATGCTAACTATCTTTATTCTGGCATGAGTAAGACAGTAATAAGGAATTTAGTATCTAATAATTTTCTGTCCTTTTGTGCCACCCAGAAACATCTACCTCAAACCATTGCTTCCTTCCACCTAATGGTAAGGTTGTCCTAATACAGAGATATAGGCAACATGTAACACAAAGAACCCATCACTTTCTGATCATCCACTTGCCCTGTGGGTGGTAGGGGTCATTGACATGAGGTACAGAGACCTGAGAGGTCGGGCTGGTCTCAGTGGACCCACTATTTCCTCTACAGGATGATTATGTGTGGCTGAGTGAGGGTGTATTGGTGTCTAAATACTTTTGACAATCCTAAACACATCTTTGCTTTACTTCATGTCATCCACTGTCACTCTGACAGACCACTTTAAACAGTTAATGGGATGCTTCATGACTTATCGGGTTGTTCATTTCAGGTTCAAAATCTGATCTTCATCAATGTTATTCACAAAGATCAAAACTCTATGTCAACTGTATTCAGTGATCAAAACTTCATAATGGATGTCAGTGTATGGCAATATATTTTTACACCACAGACTACCATTATGAGAATGTAAGTACTATTAATATTTATGGTGCAACTGTGGTGAATACCTGTTGACTCCAAATTTGGTTGCAAAATGTGCTGATATGTTTGTGCATCAGTTCTCCCACTATGTGCTCCCCTTTTTCCTTCTTGCATTCTCATTAACGTTTCAAAGCAGAAAAGAGCAGAGAGAATTTGCGATACTCATTTCTTTCCTATATTGTCTACGCCACATACACAAAGTAATTTTTATTTTTTTTTAAGGAGACAACTTTATTTTCCATAAGGCTACTGGTGACTTGCGTTTAATCAGTCAAATACCATATCCATTTATTATTATGAAACTCAGTTATTGTTTGTGTTATTGAGAAAGAATTTTTCAATGATTTATTCCATGTATATTAGGTGTCCAATATTGTTATACCAGATAAAGGGCATGAAGAAGAAACACTTCAAGTTAAGTGTTTATTTTTTTTAAGTATTTTTGTACAATGTTAAAATGAAAGAGCTTGGTATGGGTTATTTGCATTTACTAATGATGACCTGAGAACAAAAGCTAAACTCAATGGAATTTGGGTTTCAAAGGTAGCAAAACATAGCCATGTCTTTAGGGATCTTCATGAAATTAAATTTAACGATTGCAATGGCCTGTCCAAACTGTCATGCTTCCTCAGTAATTTAATTGATATGCTTCAAGAGTAAAGTTTTTGAAAAACAAGTGAAACCATCAAACCTCTGCAACAATGCTGTAAGTTCAGATTTCAAAATCCGAATGTTTCAAACACTGTTTTTAATCTTGGGTTTATTATTAATTATTGTTTAATTATTTTTATTAGTTTTTATATAGTATTTTAAAACTGCATAATTTTAATTGTTGTGAGAGAGTCGCCTATAGGGAAAGGGAGTAATAGGAATGATATCAATCAATCAGCTGGACCATCTGGAAGTCATTTAATACACTTCAAAGAAAAATAAGAAGGACAAATTTTGTGTCAGTGGAGAAATTCAGCCAAAAAGGCACTTACGCATCCAATTTATGTTTTACCACATGTAGAGAGGAAGATCTAGCAGTAGATAATGCTGAAGTAGCCCACTGCTGGTCAAAAATAGTCTCATTATCTTCACACTTTAATTTTGTTTTTACGTTAAGCCGTATGCCATATTCATTGCTAATTTTAAATTGTGCAACGACTTGATACGAATAAAGAAAGCTCAGTCAACCCATTCCAGGGTCCCTAAGAAACGTCTTTTGTTAAGTCATCAGCAATGAGTTAAACAAAAACTGCCAAGTGTTGGGTTTGAAACCATGCTGTGAAAGGTAACATAATTACCCCTTGAAATGAAGGAGTTTACATATATTAGGGAACATGTCTAAGGTAATACCTGTAAAGTTGTCATTAATATGAGATGATAATTCCTCTTTTAGGTCATTCACATCCAAAGAGTTTATTTTGGTCTCCAGTATAGTGAAAGTACAGGGATTTCAACTCTAAGGTGATATGTGCATTTTAAACAAACCTAAGGTTTTGAATTGTATATAAAACTCCACTGGGGAGCAGGGCAAAGGAATACCTTGATGATTACATAAGATTTGATAATTTAATTTTGCTGAGATATTATTCTCCATGTTATTTCTTGGCTCTACTAGGTAACCAAGTTTTAATATATAAAACGATTGTCTTCAATGATATAATTAGCATCATAAACTGAACAGAAAGGATTGTGGGAAACATAGCTAGAAGATTTTTATCACTGAAAAACATCATATAAAATAAAAGCAGGATATAATCACAAGGGGAAAGCTAATTAATACCACAAGGGAAATAAAAAGGAAAAATGAGGACAAGAAAAAATTCTCTAAGATTTCTGCATTAAAAGAAAGCAAAGGAGATTAAAAGGCATTTTTCTTAATTTATAGCATACCAATCATCTAAGGGCAAAACTGAATAATATATTTTTTTCTCTAAAAAGTCTTCCTCGCCTCTTTTCTGCTGCTATTTTTATGGCTAGGCTGAATATAGAATTGGCTGGATGCAGGAAAAATCAGTTTGCAGGAAAATCAGTTCACATGATGTGTGTGTGTGTGTGTGTGTGTGTGTGTGTGTGCCTGTGTGTCTGTTTTAAAATTTCACCACTGAAAATTAAATTGGGTGAAAATTAAATTCTAGGATTCTCCAAAGTGACACATCATTCAAAAGATTCTATCTGCAGTGCATTAAACTGCTTGAATAAATTATTGACCAGGAATACATGCATGATACAATTTTTGTCAATATCTTTATGTGTGAGTTTACCAGTGGACACAGGCCTTGACAAGGCGGAGGTGCTTGCGTGCTTCAGTGAAACTGAGAACTATGCTGGCAGTAGCATTGCTACCAGAAGGGTCTCCCAAACTAAAAAGGTCTCAGTGGAGAAACCAGACTAACAGTGTCCACCCCCGAAGCATCTGATCCAGAGTGGGTGGCTTCAAACTGTGTCTGATCCATAATGGGTGGCTGACATAATGGCCAGTAATGGTAGTGAAGTAGGCAAGAGGGAAACCATTTCACTTAAGCTAACTCCCCCAGGCAAATCTTTAGCATGATTGGGAAACCTAAAGTCATGGCCCCCAGTCCTTGGCATCCCTTCAGTGGGCAGGGGGTGCTATGAATCTCTGGGCCAGCCATGAGAAGAATAGCTACCTGGAATGTTCAGAAGAGGAACTTGTAATAGCAAATAAGTATTTCCAGATGCTACTGGGCTGCCTTTAAACATGAACTTTAAATGCTGACAGGAATCAGATTGATTATGTCTTGATTATTAACTGTTTTAGGAATTCAATTAAATGTGTGGAAACATACCCTAGTGCAGATATTAATTCAGATCATGATCTTTTTTTAGCAACAGCAAACCTAAAGTTGAAGAAATGTCAGTCAAAGATGACAATCAAACTGTGATTTCTAAGCTTCAGGACCCAGCATTAAGAACTGAAGTTCAACCAATCCCGACCGAGTACAAAATTCAAAACCATCAAGGAGACAGCAGGTGTAAATGAAGTTGAAAACACCTGGAGCCAAATTAAAGCTGCTGTGAACGAGGTGTGCCAAGATAAATTAAAGATTGTGAAGAGAAAGATTGAATCTTAGATGAAATTCTGGACCTCATAGATTATAGAAGAGAGATGAAAAATTGAGATCCTGTAATATATAAACAACTGCAGAAAGAAAGATGGTGGAAAATAAGAATAGAAAAGGAAGAAAAACTTTCAAAGGAATGTAGCAAAATTGAAGAATTAGATGCTAAGCATGATTCATTTAACATGTATAAGAAAACAAGGCAAGCAACAGGTTTGTATAACAGTAGAGGAAGTGAATCTCTTATTGGCAAGAATGGTAATACCTTGACAAGCACTGAGAAGAAAATACAGTGGAAACTACAGAGACCACCTGATAGTGGGGCGGCTAAAAAATCTTGTAAATAAATAAACAAAAAAGGAATATATAGAACATCACTTTAAGGATAACAGAAGTATTGACCATGGTGTCAAGTTAGATGATGGTGTAGATAGCATGAGAGAAAAGGTAGAACATGCCATTAAATTATCAAAGCCCCAGATCTTCATGAAATATATATGGAAGTTTTAAAAGTGTTGAAGGAAGAACAACCACTTTCCCTTCTGGATGATTTATACAACATAATCTATAGAAGTGGAACCATATCACAGGACTGGCTCAAATCCACAAATCCACTCAAATCCAATGCAAAAAGTTGTAATGAATACTAGACAAAGTTTGATGAGTCACACCCTGAAGTTATTTTTAAAAGTCCTGCATTTAAGAATATATCAGAAGTGTGAAGAGAGCATTGGAGATACCCAATATGGATTCAGGAATGGATTTGGAACTCGGGAGGCATTATTTAATTTTCAGATACTAGTTCAGTGATGTCTCAATGTCAATGTTGATGGGTTTTTTTTTTTGCTTCATTGAAAAAGCATTTGACTCTGTTCAACATAATAAACTTATTACTATTTTTATAGAACCTGGTCTAGAGTCATATTTTGGCTGAAGTCCTGTTGCAAGATTATTGCAACATTATTGCAATGTCAGCTTGGAACAACAATATTTAATTGAACTGAAAGCTTAGTATTTCTTCTTCAGGTCCTGAGGCTGCCCTGGGCTTCCTGTTGAGCCTGTGAGACCCTTGGGAGAGTGAGATGTATGTGTATTGAGATTATCCCACTGTGATTAGGGCCATTTTTTGTGATCTCGCAGCAATTATTGGATGTTAAAGCTCCCCACCCCTGGTACTAAACTTCCAAAAGGCTTCCCAAGATCAAAAGGGTGACCTTGAAGTCTTGGAGCCTGAGGTTGGGACAGGAAGCTTTAAAACTCAAGTCAATATTACTTATGTAGGCTGATGACCTCATCTGATTTTTGGCATAAAGTTATGCCAAGAGGATTTCAGCATGGTTGTAGAAACCACAACCAAGCAGGCAAACTATGTTGTTCTGCAACATTTGAGAATAATGCCTGAAAAACCTGTTTTTCTACACTCGCGCAACAGTGTGTTGTGTATATCATTGTCTTTCCTATGCAAGTGGATATTCACTATTGCCTTGCACACACACAAGCCTTGCTCTTTTTAAAAATGGCAGTCTCTAGACTGTGTCACTGTAAGCTGGTGACAGCCTAAATCAGTCAAATTTGGTTGGGGATGCTCTTTATACTTGATAAAATATGGACACTATTTTAAGCAACTAAGCAACAACCAGCCAGCCAACCAACCAAAGAAATAACCAACCATACAAGGCCTTAAATTGAAGGACAGCCACGTGGGAAAGGAAACATATATACACAATATCTTTGACAACAAAAACTTCTATCAGACAATTATGTTCTGCAATGGGAATGTTCTCTCCACCAAAGCTGAATAATGGTATGGCAGAGATTCTTTGTGCTCTTCTCTCAGTAGGATATGAACATGTGAGGAAACTAGTAGGTTTCCCTCCACAAGACTGGCTGAGGGTGGGACCAGTGGACTTTTGTAGGCCCAAATTGCACCCAGCTAGCTCTCTTTCATTTGCAGCAATCCACCAACATGCCCTTGGTCCAGTGCGACTGTTGTGGGCTGTATAGGAATTTTGGGCCCATCTCACCTGATTGGCTTGAAAAGGTTTATGCTTGTATTTTTGCCTATCCCACACTCCTTTACCCATGGGTCATTGCAGGTCTGTAAGTGGTGTTGGGTCTCACTCAGCCAGCGGCAGTGGATCTAGTAGTGTCAGGTTCTTTTTCCTCATCTTTGAAAGCTCTCACCTCCTTACAGAATCTCAAAATGGAAGAGGAAATTGCAGTACTTGTCATTGACAATGGATCCGATATGTGCAAGGCAGGCTTCGCTGGAGATGATGCTCCTCATGCTGTGTTCCCCTCAATTGTTGGGCGCCTACATCACCAGGGTGTCATGGTTGGTATGGGCCAGAAAGATAGCTACATAGGGGACGAAGCTCAGAGCAAGAAGTACCCTATCGAACACAGAATTGTCACCAACTGGGATGAAATGGAGAAAATCTGGCATCATACTTTCTACAACGAGCTTCGTGTTGCCCCTGAAGAACACCCTGTGCTGCTAACAGAAGCTCCTTGGAATCCCAAGGCCAACAGAGAGAAGATGACACAGATCATGTTTGAAACATTCAACACTCCAGCCATGTGGGTGGCCATCCAGGCAGTGCTCTCCCTGTATGCCTCTGGTCGTACCACTGGTGTTGTAATGGACTCTGTAGATGGTGTCACACACCCACTGTGCCCATCTATGAAGGTTGTGCCCTTCCCCATGCCATTTTGCGACTTGATCTGGCTGGTCGGGACCTGACAGACTACCTCTGTAAGTGGTCTCATGTTTTAATAGGTCACACTGGCAGGTAGAGTGGAACGGGAAGTGAGTATTAGTGAATTCTCAGGAGGTAAAAGGGTATTATATTATTGTGCCCCGTGTTGCAGCAACTAGGATACTGATATTCATTTGCCTGTTTGAGTGGTACATTGGGGTGGGGGAGGCCAGGATGCTATCCATCTGAGTTCAAGAGGATTGCACAGTGGTACACCGGGGAGGATCCACTTGAGCTGCCAGGGAAGGAGATGTCCAGGGGACAGCCCTGACTAGTGGCTTGGGACTTGCCTTCTTGGGGGCAGGGGAGGGGTAAGAGATACCCCTGGTACCTCTGCACAATGCGAGGCTCCTCTTCAGGATGAGGGAGGTTGAAATTAAGAATTAAGTGTGGCCCTAGTTGACCCTATCACCTGTGTCCATCTGTTTATTCCAGAGGTAGGTGGGAAATTATGTCATCAACAGCAGTAGAAAGCTATTCACTGCCAAACAGCCCAAAAAACTCACAACAGCTATCAGATCTCGGCTGTGAAAGCCTTCGGGAATACAATAAATCCTTTCTTGATTTCAGATTGTTTATGGATCTCATATAGAGAGACTAAGTCACATTTGCCCCAAAATGGGGGGGTAGTCTTTAATCAGTAGCAATCTGCCACTGATGCTGATATCATTCTTGTTGCAGTCAGAATCCACCCAATAGTATTTTGGCCAATGTGTATATGGGTGTGACTATCAACTCCTTTTCTTATCCTCTATATATTTCATTGTAATTCTTCATTGTGTATTTTATTTTTACATTCTGTAAGAACCAATGTCATGTAAAGATTTTAAAAAGGGCAACTGAAGCTGAATTACATCAGGAACTTTGCTGATGTCTATGTATCACTGAAGTTTGATTAGTAAAAATGAAACACGTGCAGACCATTTCTTTTGGACTTGCACTAACTTGGTGCGGGGAAAAAAACAGGGAGCCAATTTTGTTCCTACCTAATTTGATCTGATCTGTTGTTTACTCAGATCTTTGTTCAAAACTGTGTAGTTGTCTTGATTGTATTAAGACTGATTTGGGATGTGGAAATTCCGAAGCAGAAAGGATATTTTTAATAGAAAGAAATTTAAAATTTCTCATGCCTCCACAATTGAAACATCAAGATGGTGATTCAAAATTATTTCTCTTCCTAAATAGTCTTGCAGCCCAATTCCAAAGTTTGTTTAGGCAATATATTTGGATGTAAATTGGATGTCAAGCAGATGCCAATGACTTTAGGGTGTGATTCTAACTATATTCACTGGCTTTCTAGTGATATCGGTGAGGCTGTTCATTTTACTGAAAAAGGCTTTCTGTTCCTACATTTTGATTGCATTTGATTGAATTACTTGTGGCCTATGTTCCATCTATTTTTATGTATATTAGCCTGAAAACTTTCGCAGTGGTGAAACTCTGAGTTTGGAGAAAACAAAATCATAACCATAAATAATTTAAATGTGTGGACTGAGCTGTTCAAGACTAAACTACAGAATTTGTTTTCATGACAGAACAAACATCATTTATCTTTCAAATCAGTTGGAAATGCAAAACATTGGTTTGCAAGCCATTCTTCCACTTTAAAAATATGAGTTCAAAATCCTCTCTCTTGAAGAGGCACATGTCCATATTTCTTTGCTAGCAGCCTGTTGATAAACTGTCAGATTTAAGCCCTGTTCAAGTGAACATAAGTATATAAGAGCCTTGCTGGATCAGGCCAAAGGCCCATCTAGTCCAGCTTTCTGTATCTCACAGTGGCCCCACCAAATGCGTCTGGGAGCAAACGAGACTAGATATCTGTCTCCTGATATCACTACCCTGCATCAGGCCCTTGAAGTACCCTGGTTTTAAGCCTGGAGATTACATATCTCCATCATGGTTTGTCACCTGCGATGGACTTTTCCTTCAGGAATCTGTCTAATCCCCTTTAGAAGGCATCCAGGCTAGATGCCATCACCACATCTTGTGGCAGGGAGTTCCATAGACTAACAACACACTGGGTAAAAAAAAATTCTTTTCTCTGTTCTTACTCTCCCAGCCCTCAATCTGAGTGGATGTTCCCTAGTTCTGGTATTTTGTGAGAGGGAGAAGAGTGTCCCTCTATCCAGTTTACTCATGCCCTGCATTATTTTGTACATCTCAATCATATTCCTCCCTCAGGTGCCTTTTTTCCAAACTAAAGAGCCCCAAATGCTTTAGCCTTTCCTCATAAGTGAGGTCCCCCAGCCCAGTAATCATTTTAGCCACTCTCTTCTGCACCTTTTCCAGTTCCACTATGTCTTTTTTGAGATCTGATGACCAGAATTGTACACAATACTCCAGGTGCGGCCTTACTATCATTTTGTACAATGGCATTATAATGTTAGCTGTTTTATTTTCAATCCCCTTTTCGACCAATCCCCTTTTTGATAATCCCTAGCATGGAATTGGCCTTCATCACTGCCACACATGGGGTAGACACTTTTATTGAGCTGTCCACCAACACACCAAGATCTCTTTCCTGATCCATCACAGATAGCTCAGAGCCCATGAGTTGATAGATAAAGTTTGGATTTTTTGTCCCAATATGCATTACTTCACATTTTCCTACATTGAAACACATTTGCCATTTGGCAGCCCATTCCCCCAGTTTGGAGAGATCCTTCTGGAGCTCTTCACAATCTTCTCTGGTTTTTACCACACAGAAAAGTTTTGTGTCATCCGCAAACTTGGCCACCTCACTGCTTATCCCTGTCTCCAGGTCATTTATGAACAGATTGAAAAGCACCGGTTCCAGGACTGAGCCCTGGGGCATGCCGTTTTTCACTTCTCTGAATTGTGAAAATTGCCCATTGACACCTACTCTTTGTTTCCTGGATCTCAACCAGTTCTCAGTCCATAAGAGGACCTGACCTCTTATCCCATGACTGTGCAATTTTCTCAGCAGCCCTTGGTGAGGGACTGTGTCAAAAGCCTTCTGAAAATCAAGATAGACAATATCAGCTGGTTCACCCAAATCCACATGCCTGTTGACATTTTCAAAGAATTCTTAAAGGTTTGTCAGGCAAGACTTATTCTTACAGAAGCCATGCTGATTTTCTCTCAGCAAGGTTTGTTCTTCAATGTGTTTTAAGATTTTTCTCTTGGATGAGGCTTTCCACCATGTTCCCTGGGACAGACACAAGGCTAACTGGCCTGTAGTTTCCCAGGTCCCCCCTCCTTCCTTTTTAAAAAATTGGTGTGACATCTGCTATCCTCCAGTCCTCTGGCACTGTGGCCATTTTAAGAGACAAGTTGCATATTACCGTTAAGAGATCAGCAATTTCATTTCTCAGTCCCTTAATAACCCTTGGGTGGATGCCATCTGGGCTCGGTGACTTATTGATCTTCAATTTATAAATTAAACCTAAAACATATTTTCTTTTAACCTGCATTTGATTTAATTCTTTAATAAAGAGTGGCCGTTCGGGAAGTAGAATCTGCCCAATGTCTTCTGTCATGAAGACAGATGCAAAGAACTCATTTAATTAACCTGCAATTTCCAAGTCCTCCTTTACCTCCCCCTTTCCTCCCTCACTTTCCAAAGGGCCAACCGGTTCTCTGGCAGGTTTTCTACTTCTAACATATTTAATGAAGCTTTTATTATTTCCCTTTATATTGCTAGCCATGCGTTCCTCAAAGTCTTTCTTTGCCTCTCTTATCATCTTCTTACATTTCTTTTGCCAGAGTTTTCATTTCTTTTTATTTTAGTCATTTGGGGAGGGTTTCCATTTATGGAAAGACCTCTCCTTGTGCTTCAGAGCCTCTCTAACTCCACTCGTTAACCATGCTGGTGCCCTCTTGGACTTAGATGAACTCTTCTATCTTTGTGGCATGCAATTCTGCTGGGCCTCTACTACCGTTACTTTAAACAGGCTCCATGTACTCTGAAGAGATTGGATTCTTTTTACCCTCTCTTTCAATGTCTTTCTAGTTTCCTCATCTGAGGGAAGTCTGCCTTTTGGAAATCAAGGGTTTTCATGTCAGATTTGCTTGACACTCTTCTGCTGACATGCATGGCAAAAGAGATCGCAGCATAGTCACTGTTCCCCAGATACTTAGTGACATTCACATCCCTGACCTGGTTTTGAGTATCACACAGTAATAAATCTAGAGTTTCCTGTTCTTGGGTGGGTTCCATGACAAGTTGCTCTAAGGCACAGTCATTCAGCATGTCAAGAAACCCGGTTTGTCTGTCTTGCCTTGAGCTCACATTGACCCAGTCAGCTCGATGGCCATGAAAGGAAAACATAAAGATGGTTTGGTTAGGAGGGAGAAGAGGAGAGTTTTGTTCATTGGTGGCTCTAATGTACAATAATCTTTATCAACTATCACAATACTTGTGGCAAGGGATTATGTGATTTCACTGAAGGAAGACAACCACACATAACATATGGCACTGCCTTTTGTGCCTTTTTAAAAAACACCAAAGTTGTCCAGTTGCCCCTGAAGGCCAAAAGGTCCCTTGGGACCCCTCTCATTGTAATGAAGCCATTGAGAGGAATGGGAATTTGGTGTGAGGCTATAGTTTCCAAAAATTGCCCCCCTCTGTCTCAGAAACTAGGGTGGCAATTTTTGAAAACTATAGGCTCCCACTGTATTCCCATGTCTCAGAAACATATCTTAAACTGATATGAGGATTCTTACATTCATTGGTGTTAAAGGACTGAAGTTTGCTAAGACTTTGCTGAACGTGGGCTGGAGGATCAGTATAAATGAAGAGGAATAATGACGGCACCCCCCCCTCAAAAAAAAAAACCAACAACAGGTGGCTTTGTCATGTTTAATGGGATGTTGTGTGAGTGATTCTATTGATATTGCTTGATATGCTTTGAAGAATTCTGTTGGATCTGGGGCTTCATGAAAGAAAATAGTTCCTTCCCATTGCTATTTAAAACTGAGCAAAAATACCATATTCTCCATTACAAAGACTTGTCATATTGAGAAAAACTAAGTCTTTGCCCAAAGCACTGACAGCAGTACTCACATGAACTCTGACAAATATTATTCTGCAAATGCCATTCTTAACACCCATAACTCAGTGAGCAGTAACCTGACATTTATAACTACACTAAATAATGCAACAAAGAAAATCTCATGGTTCATGGGAACCTTTTCCCATGCAGACATTGTAGTCCTTTAAATAATTTATCTTGTTTTTTGAAAGCATCTTTATTGTGAAGCATATTTATTAGAACAACAACAACAAAGCCAGGACCCAAATATTAATAGGACATTTTTAGTGATCTTTCTTGCTGTCTTTTATCAGGATAGACAACAGCAAGAGAGAGTTCATATTTGTCCAATACTTAATAATTGCTCATTTCCTTTACTTGTTAAACCTATGCAGAAAAAAAATTACTGGCCCATATTGCAAGGTTATACTATTGCACTTTGGCTTTTAGACATGGGCACGACTCGGCGAAATCGTCGTTTCCGTTCTCGTTCTGCGTTCTCGTTACATAACGGGGAACGAGAACGACAATTACTCCGCTCCAGCTGAAACCCGACCCAATAAAGATAAATTGGGTCTGATTTTTCGTTGTCGTTCATGGCATCGTGGCGCCGGCGATTGTGCAATGCCAAGCGGCGCAGCACAGAAAAAAAGTTTTAAAAATAAAAAAACCCCGATTCCCGCCATAAAAGCAGGCGAAAATATGCCTGCCTCAGTGAGGGCACCTACTGAGGGGTGGTTTCTGGGGGCGGGGGTCCCCGGCCTTCCCCTCCTCTCCTGTCCTGGGCTGCTGGTACCAGGCTGGGAGGGGCATCCTCGCCGTCTCTCTCCATTTGCCATGCGGTGGGGGGATCCAAAATGGCAACCACAATTTTTCTTTTGAAATCGTGCTCCAAAAACCCACCAAAGCACCACAGAAACATGTGAAAATTAGGTATTTTAAATCCCTGAATTTTTATAGTAGCAGCAGTGGGTTTTTCTTGCAATAAAACGTCTCCATTGATTTTATTTTATTTTATTTTTATTTTTTTACACCTGCGCAGGCGCAATGATGAGCTGGCCATGGGATGGGACCATGCAATTTTTTTGACCCATTCCACCAATCGCATGGCCAGGTTTTGACTGAGACTTCTGGGTGTGCCAGAGAGGGCATTAAAAGCCCACAAACCCGAACCCTAACCCTAATCCTAACCCTAAACCTAACCCATACGCCAGTACGCTGTCCTTCTTAGTGGGTCAGAGGCACCCAGAGGTGGAGCCCAATAACCCAGCCTAACCTTAACCGTAACCCTAAGCCTAGCCCTTACCCTAACCCCACCAACCCTAATCCAGATCTGTACGCAAGTACACTTCCCTTCTTAGTGACCCAAAGTGGGCGCCTCGCAGAGCCCACTCTCACTATCCCATTCCCAATCCCTAACCTGTACACCGGTACGCTAGTATGCTGCCCTTCTTAGTGAGTGAGTCAGAGGCACCCAGAGAGAGAGGTGCCTCTGCCACTTACCCCCCACCCTAACATATGTAAAAAATAGAGAGGTGCCTCCCAGAGCCCACTTACCCCAACCCACAAACGACCAAACGACCAAACGACAATCAGAACGACAAATTTTTGAAAATTATCACGACAAACGGAAACGACCCGAAATGGACCTGTCCCGACAAACGACAACTCGAAACGTCATTTTTTCTGGTCGTGCCCATCTCTATTGGCTTTCATTAAAAAAAATGTGGGACCAAATTAATCTGTTTTTAAAAATCCGTTCTTTATTGAAAATTGCTCAGATAGTTCTTTTTGGCATGTCTCCATGGCTATTTGATCTTTCTATCGCAGCTGAATGGTTCCCAGCTTTTTTTGGAAGCTAAAGAGATCCCTTCTTCTATACTGCTAATGACTGCAACCAGTCATTAAGTCTCACTTGACTATACCAACCAACCAACTATTGATACTAATAAAAAAAGTTTTGTTTTATTCTGCTTTGCTTTTCGATTGCAAAATGCTGGCTGGAGAATTCTGAGATTTGTGGGCCAAAAATTAATTTTCTGAACTGCAGGAGCTGGTGATGCTTTTATTGGACACTAAAATATTAAAGCAGAAGCTGACTTTATATAATTATTCATCTTTTTCATATTTTCTTCTTTCCCATCTATGGAGGCAATGGAGGCCTCCTGGTCACCAAATAAAATCACTTGTTTAAAAGCACATC
>JAHTLZ010000330.1:29147236-29211876 GCA_023846285.1 Phrynocephalus versicolor
TCTGCCCCTGTAAAGAAGGCAGGGGGAAAAGGAAAGGGGAAAGAAAGCCAGTAGTGATTTCTGAAATGCCTTGAGGAGGTTATTATTTCCCTTTATGTTTTCTTCTTCATAAACCAAACATGCTTGGCTGCACAACTACCGCATTTAATTTAAAAGGCATCCTTTCTTCCAGGGTTCATGCCACCATATAGTATTGTTTCAGTGTGGTTTTTATCATCATCTCAAAGAGAATTAAAATGCTGTGTATCTTTCAAGCAGCAAGAACATATTGTAGAACAACAAAATATATAGTCACAGAATTTTTCACAGAAAAATATATGTTCAACCTGTGTTTTAAATTGATACTTACATATTTTCAAAGCCTTCAAACACCCTCTGGTTTATGGATGTGCGGTGTTGATTCTGTGTCCCTGATTTAGAACACCAGGAAATGGTGTAACATTGCCTAGCAATATTGCTTGCATTGCCAGCAGGAAAAGCATCTTAAGCTTTATAGACAAAGGACAGTTTTAAGATGCCAGTGTCAGCAATCAAGGAAGTCTACCGGATTTTTATTCACAAGCAAGAGAAAATCCGAGAGCTTGACTTCTTCTTTTTCTCAGTTAACAATGTGTCATTCAACACAAAGCAGCTGTTGCAGCTGTTTGTTGACAGGTTCTCTAGGCATGGCTTGCTTTGGGACACAAACAATCCAAATGCTTTCACAGAGAACTGGAACATAATCTTTGTCTTGGTCGTCATCACGTGATGTTCTAAAGGCTAGTCTTATGCCATTGCCTGAAGACATTTAGATTTTCCATCTTTTCCTGTGAAGTTCAACTCTTTCAGTTCTACCTACCCATGGCAATGAAAATGTGGACAAACTATGCTACTTCCCAACTGACTAGTTACAAAATGAAAATAAGCCAATACAGAATTAGTACCTAGTCTGTTAAGGCAGATCTTTGAGCTCAAAGTGGATTTTATTATTAAGGATCTTCATGTTCTCTAGGTTTAGTTTTATTTTAGTTATTATGTTGTTATATATCAGGGGAATGGTTATAGTCATAACATATGTTTTGCAATAAAATGTTACCAGAATCCACTTTGATAACTCAGAGCAGCCATTCTCATCCTTTTTTAAACCAAAGCCATAGACCAGGGGTGCCCAAACTTTTTGTAAGAAGGGCTAGATTTGGTGGCTGAGAATGTGTAAGGGGCCGGTTGCTCCACGACCTTACCACCCCACTGCAAGCCCAACCCACTGACCCATAAGCCCCACTCACTGGCCCCTTGTAACCCCACCTGCAGGAAGGAAGGTGGGAACCAAGGGAGGGAGGGAGAAAGGTGGCAACCAAGAGAGGAAGGAAGGAAAGTGGGGAACAAGGAAGGGAGGGAGGGAGGGAGGTGGGGACCAAGGGAGGGAGGGAGAAAGGAAGGAAGGTTGGGACCAAGGGAGATAGGAAAGAAGGAAGGTGGGGACCAAAGGAAGCACAAGGAGCCATGGCCACAGGTCGGCCCTTGGAAGAGGTGATCTGTGCGACCTTGCACCCCCCCAAGCTCCCCAGCGGTGGCGACGGCTCACCCACCAGTCCACCCCAAAGCTCCTTGGCGGTGCCTGAGGCCCACTGGCCTGCCCACCCCCACACATTCCCCTGCGGTGCTGGTGGCGGCAGACGGCCCGTCTGCCCGTCCGCCCAAGCTTCCCAGCGGTGCTGGTGCCAGTTTCCATCCATGCCATGGGATTTTCTTCCTGTTTGTCAACTATACCTAATAGACATGGGCATGACCAGAAAAAAATGACGTTTCGAGTTTTCGTTTGTTGGAACCGGTTTGTTTCGGGTCATTTCGGTTTGACGCAAAATTTTTCAAAAAATTGTCATTTCGTCATTTTGTTTGTCGTTTCCACTGCGATTTAGCGTGATTTGACTTCCCAGAGCATAGGGGCATCCCACAATCAGGGCCGGCACTAGGTATTTTTGCGCCCTAGGCGGGCGGGTGGGGTGGGGGGGCGGGTGGTGGGGGAGAGGTGCAGGTGGGCGGTGGTGGCGGGGGGCTATGGGCAGGTGGCAACAGCGGCAGGGGGAGGCACGGGTGGGTGAGCGGGTGGGTGGTGGCTGCGGGCAGGCGAGTGGGCGGGTGGCAGCGCGGGCGGGCGGGCGAGTGGGCAGTAAGGATATCACTTAGGATAGAGGTTCTGTTCTTGGCTTGCACCCCAAATGTGTATGTGTGCAAGCAAATTGAAGTTGGGAAAATAGAAAATAAATGGTAGTATGTAATATAGTTTTAAAATAAATCCACACCTCCCACTCCCAGTCGAACCTCCCCCTTTATCCAATATCAGAAAAAAATCCTCACAATCTGCCAGAGAAGAAATAAAGAATAAACTGCTATTCCCTTCAGCAGACAAAGCTGCAGGGAATCAAAGAAATTATTTTCTAAATTCAATTCCCTCCCTGCCTGCCTAACTTAAATCCTAAAGCCTCCAGCCTCCCTCCACCTCCAGCCTCCCTCCTCAATCTCGATCAGATCACACCAGCACCAGCAGCCAGCCCTCCTCCTTCAATCACATCCATACACCCGACTGCGATTTCTGGAAGGTGCCTCGGCTTTTTATGCCCTCCGAGACATCCAGAAGTGTCAGTCAAAAACCTGGCCATGCCATTGGTGGAATGGTTCAAAAAAATTGCATGGTCCCATCCCATGCCCAGCCCAAATGGGCAGGTCTAAAAATAATAATAAAATAAAATAAAATAAAATAAAATCAATACAACGTTTTATTGCTATTAAAAACCCACAGCTGCTACTATTAAAATTCAGGCATTTAAAATAAATAAATTTCACATGTTTCTGTGGTGATTTGGTGTGTTATTTGACCACGATTTCAAAAGAAAAATTGTGGTCGCCATTTTTGATCCCCCCCACCGTATGGCATGCTGAGACGACGAGGATGACCCCCCCCCCAGCCTGGTGCAAGCAGCCCAGGACAGGAGAAGAGGGGGGGAAGGCCAGGGACCCCCCAGAAACCACCCCTCTGGTAGGTGGCAAAGCCTCAGGCAGGCATATTTTCACCTGCTTTTTTGGCTGGGAGTCGGGTTTTTTAAAAAAAAAAACTTTTTAAAACTTTTTCTGTGCTTCGCATTGCGCGATCGCCGCGATGCCACAAACGAAAACGAAAAACCCGACCAAATTTTTCTTTTTTCGGTTCGAGTTCGAGTTCTGACGGCTTAATGATCGTTTCCGTTTCCGTTACATAACGGAAACGAAAAACGGAAATGAAAACGAAAATTTCGCTGAGCCGTGCCCATGTCTAATACCTAATTTGATTTTTTTGCTGTATACCATTGGCCTTTTCATCTCAGAAGTAGCATTACTACTGATTTTCAATGCACCAGGATTGCATGACTGGCAGCAGAATGCATTAAGGGCAGTGTAAATCCTTTTTATTGTGTTCCATTGAGATATTAAATAAATTGTTTTTCTCCCTTTCAATATCTATAACCTTGCTTATTGCAGAATTTACTGCACTGAAATGCCTTTTGTGTTGGGATTCTGGATGGCATGTTGGATAGCAACAGAGCCAGAATTAGGTAACATGCCACAGTTGCTTTGTTTTCTGTACTGCACAATTTTAAGATTACATCATTTACTTGCATACCATTATTTACAAATACGATGAGTTCTTTGCAAACTGCAATCAAATACCAGCTGCTGAAATCAAAATCTAAGGCTAGTCTCCAGTTGCTAAATATTAAGCTCGAGGGTTATCACATAGACTTCAGCAGAATCCAGCAGGTTCCCATTTGCATGGTCATTCTTATCTTGGTTGCAAGGCTGGTCACACACATAGTCACAGACAGGGGGCCTATCAGAGAAGACAGTATACTTTCCATTCTGTAAGTAAGCAACGGGCTACTAGCCTGAATGTTTAACACAGTTCCATTAAAAAATTCAATGCAAGCAGGGGAAATAAATTTGAAGCACATATCAGATGTTTCACATAGTAATTTACAACATACGTCTGATAAACAAATAAAAATGGGATGAGGGGACACGAGCAAAGTGTAATCTATGCAACGTGAAGCATCTTATAACATTTAAAAGAGGACGTTTGTCCACCTATCCCAGAAATAAAGAGTCAAGACATGTTTGCGGGATTGAATTGGGGCACAGTTTATTGTCTTAAATTCAGCATGTCACTGGTGTTCTTTTCTCCTACAAGGGGACCTGAAAGTGCAAGTGGCTACGTGGTGTTCATGTATTTGGGAGGGCCCTGGCAGCTCCTCCCACTTGAATGTGAACTTGAACATGAATTTGCACTTGAACTTAAACTTAGAGTTAAACAGTCATTCACTTAGTGTGTTATTAATCATCCTGGACTGTCATATCTACTATCCCATTCTATTCCTACTTGTTGTTGAGGGCTGATAATTTGATAAAATGACCTGATGTCATTTTGCCACTTCTGACCACGACAGAAAGAGGGCTATGCAATATGTGCTCTTCCCACCCCAAGCCAAGTAGCTTGGCACAAAGGCCCCCTTGCTGATCACTTGTAGGGCCCATAAGGGTTGGAAGCCCTCTCTGGTGCTGAATGCGTTCATGGTGCTATGTTCCAACTCCACCATTGGTACTTGGTTAGCCAGGGGGCACGTGATACAGTAGCAAAGACCTGCTAAGTGTTGTCAGTAAGCCATATGGGCTCTCCGTCCTCAGGGGGCATAGCTGCACTTTACCACCTACTCTCAATGAGAACTTGAGTTGTCACAGTTAAATAATTCCTCTGTACAGAGGATCATGGCTTATCTGCTTGGATTTTACCACCAATGGATCACCCCTAAAGGGGGGGGGTCACAAAACCCTTGCAGCAACCAAACAGTAAATCACTCAGGTAAGGTTGTGGCACACTTGTATTTATTTCTTATTGATTGCACTACTAATTGGGTTTTCCTCGCTTCATTGAGATACTTGGCATCTACTTTAATTAGACTTGTGACCCACTATCCCAGAGTGACTTTGGTCCTTCTGGACCATGTGACCACTGGTCAACCCTGTCTCCCCAGTTAGGTGGACAAAGCAGCTCCTCCCAGCACAGAGCTAGATCAGAGCCCTGTGCTGGGAGTCCCTTGTTCCTTGCCTGAACATACACTAAATTGTTAAATTAGGTGTTTCATCCAGATTCAACCTCTTTAGCTACCCTTCTTTGCAAAGAAATGAACTTGGATATGGTTTCAGACATCTTTCTGCACAGCAGGCATGAGATACATTTTGATTCACCACATGGAGTAAATTGATTTTTACTCAGTGTGAAGATGTTACTGTTCCTTTACATCTGTAGTAGGAAGTAGTATACATCTCACACTAAGTAAAATTCAATTTACCATAAGCAGAAGTGGGGAAAAATGTTCTTGGATCAAGTTCTTTGCCCAACAATACATGAAGTAAAGAAATAATGGAGAAATAAAATACTGAGAGCTTGTTGTTGCTTTAGTATATGGAAACATGTTTTATTCCAGAGAACAGTAGCTCTAGATTTTTGTTGTCAGTGTTCTTGTTGTGTGATTATTCATACACAGTGAATGAACTATGTGTCCACAAATACTGTCCAGTATGAGTTACATAAAAGTATATGCCATATGAATCATTTCTCCCCCTAAGCCCCAAACTATGCTCAGGTTTACTGACCAACTCTGATCTCTAAACTGATTTCTTCTCAGGTTCCTGCAGATATATTTATTTGTATGCATGTTTCCATATCAGGTATGGGAAGAAAGTAAAAGGACACAATACAGTGCCATCAATTGGGAATGTGGTTGACAATCAAGGCAAAGATCCTAACAGCTTCCTTCCTTCCTTCCTTCCTTCCTCACCCTCACATGCTCAGGGCAAAGAGGTCATGGGATGTGTAAGTTGTCTCCTCATTGTGCTTGTTGAGTAGCCTTGCTTGCCTAAGTTGCCCATTCACTACGCAGCCCAAATCAGTGGACTGTTCATTTGGCACTCACTCATTTTGGAATGGACATAGGCAACCATTGCTAAGGAAAAAATGGAAAAGAATGGGAGAGAGATACATTCATGAAGAAATGTCTTCTGTGGTACTCTTGCAAGCCATCAGAATATGCAAATCTTGGGAAGAAAGGGATAAGGCATGTGTTGAGCTGGAGAAGATATCTCCTAGCGTCCTCAATGGGTATCTTGGCTTGCTCACTCATGTCCTAGCTAGGGATGAACACCTTTTGAAAAATGACATGCTATTTTGTCGTTATGTAAGCTTATGAAAGTTATAAAATGAAACGAAACAGCAAACAGTGTGTCATCAAGAAACAAAACACCATTTTTGTTACAGAAATGAAACAATTCATTCTAATGGTGAGAGTCCTCTTGATCCAGCCGTCTTGAGAACAGGAGGTTTATTTTTAAACTGATCATTTTGTTTTCCTTCCTTCTCTCCCCGCACCTCAGCTATTGAGCTAGCTTATACCTGTTCTTGATCTGCCTGTAGCTAGCCAGGAACTGAGCTGTGCTGCTGCTCCCTGTCTCTGGGCTGTGGACATGGCAGCTTTAGGACCACTTTCCCTTCCCTTCCCTGCGCTGGCTACGCATGTGTCTGGAAGTTGATTTATTAAACTTATATGCCAAGAAATCATAGAAATAAATGTATTGATACAACAGAAATAAGGAAATAATTATAACGGGTTCTTTTGGCTGGTGTACTTAGTTATGGATTGGGAATATATCCCACCAGTATCTCATTTTGACATTTCCCCTTGAAGCTGGTGCTTACCCCTAGAATGAAATGCATACAGTAGGACCTCCTTATCTGCAGGATCAGTATCTATGATTTTACTTTTTCTCTCTATAAAACATTTCCATGTATAAAATTATCCCCCACATTTCCAACCCAAAATTACAGATTTGCAACCGAACATTTCTCTGCTTGGCTTACTTCTGTGTTTAAGACAACCTTCAATTTTAGACAAAATAACTTTTTTTAAGCTGAGGCTTCCTTACAAAATCAATTGTTTCCTTTTGCAATGGGAAAGTTATGTACTTGGAAATAGTGATTCCAGGCATCTAGAAGCATGGAAATTACAGCAGAACTTCCTCAAGCTCTTCCCTGTACCCCTCTCCCAAATTTGTAGAGGGCCAAGTTACTCAACTCCAAACTGGCTGCCCCCAGGAATCCATTTGTAATTAGCAAAGCACTTTTCCAATTACAAATGGATTCCTGGGGGAACCACTTTGGAGTTGAATAACTCGGTCCCCTGTACCCCAAATTTGGAGAGTTTAAAGGTAAGAGTCCAAGGAAGCTACCCACCAAATTTGGTGCCTCTAGGACCAATCATTTCATTTTTACAGCAAGAAATGGTGGTTCATTTCATTTCATCACAAAACGCATTCTACCGTTTCGTTTTGTAACAAATTGATTCGTTGCACAACAAAATGGTGAAACAGAATTTCATTTTTCATTTGGTGCCCAGTACCATTTTGTCTGAAGAAGTGGACTTGTTCCATAAAAGCTCATATTAAAATATAGCAGTTTTTAATGTGTCACAATGTTTTTGTCTTCTTTCTTCTTTCTTGTTTGCTTTTGCTTTTGCTTTGTTTCAGCTGTATAGGTTGAGGATGGCTTGGCTGGTTCAGCTAGCATGGGTCATCATGGTTTGACTCTCAAAAGGCCAACTAGATTTAAATTGTATGAGTGCTCTGGCTTTGTGCTTCTTCAAGGTATTGGTTGTCTGTTATAAATCTCTAAAATGTTTTGGCTAGCACTCCTGCAGAGAGTGAGCCAAATGATCATGGCAGAAGAGAAGTGAACCTGTGAATTGCAAAACAGCCTTGGATTGCGGGGGTCAGGGGAAAAGGGAGAGATTTGCATAAGCAGCAACAAACATAGCCTAAAAGTAAGACGATCTACACACACATCAGATTGCCACCTTCAGAAAATCCTTTTTAAAAAAATCCTTAGATTGTACAAGAGAGAATTTTCAGTGCTGTAGCCAGCTATGATCCTATTTATAATATAATTATTACAGAGAATAACTCTGAAAAATCAGAAGACAACAATGGTAACTGCTTTTGCTTAACCTTTCATTACCAGGTCTCTGCTTGATACCTGAGTTGACTGTAATTCAGCTAAAACCTCTAGCTACACACTTTGGCCATAAATATAAATTGGAATGCTCAGAAAGGTAGAGCAAAATAGTCTCCCTGCAGTGCCATATCTGAATTATACATCAGATCCTCTCTGGCAGAACTAGTAGATGTTATTTGAGTTTCTTAATTCTTTTATAGGAACTAAAATCAGAGCTGAAACTTTTTTAAAAAAAGAAACCCAGAAATATTTGTTTTAAATTCTGTAGAAATATTTGACACTGCAGTCAGTCTGTGTATCTTCTTGGAATACATTCTTCATTTCTCACTAGTTTAAGGTTTTTTCTCTCTCTTTCTGTACTTCTAACATGCTCTAACATTTTATGGCCTGAGACCCTCTTCATCAGCACCTCACTTCAAGACACAGTCCACATTTGGAGTTGATTAAATCCAGAGCTTGGGAAAACAGCTGGCCAAAATGGCTAGAAGGTCCTGGGATTTGTAGTGTATCACAAATAAACTTGGTGAATGTCAAGCTTTTGTTAAATTATTAGGAAGGTTTGATAACAGCAAAAAGCCAAGCTATCTGTTTGTTTTATATATGTAAGCTTCATTTCCAAGATCAGGGGACGATGCTTAACCGCATATCAACTCTTTAGGAAGGATGTTACTTAATTGGTATAATGAGTAAACTTTTCTAGGTACTCTTAAAAGTTATAATTTAAGGGCATTTTTGAGGACTTGGACATGAAACCCACCCCACTGCAATTCTCCTATCAGTTTTCAAGGATCTCCCCTAAAAGGGATGGGAAGCAAACACAAGAAGGCAATGTAACAAGCAACTGGCTTGTTTAGGAATGACATTGAATGAGTTCTAAAAATCTGAAACTTAAGGAGGGATGAGAATGATTGCCAAGTTTGAAAGATAAAGAGGGTTCTCCAAAGGAAGGTTTCCTTACAGTACCAACTGGGCAGGTTTCTTTCCTTAACAGAGTTCTTAGATGGGGACACAATCAGAAAACATAGGAGGCTTAAAAACATAAGGCAACCTCATCTGTACCCACCATAAATGTATCGGAATGAGTCAAGGGAGTTGCACAATAAAACACTCATCTGTAAGCAGGAATTGTGACTTGACCTTGATCACAGCTGAAGACAAACTTAAAGCTGGTGTTTACTTCCCTGTGAGGTACACCTAGACCCGTGTACCATGGTAGTATTGTTAAGAAATGATAACAGTGCAGCCCACCTGAGATCTCTCTTAATTATACCTCTCTTGAGGTTTGTGTTGTAGACTCACAGAGGATAATGATAATTTGAACAATAACACTAATCTTTATCACTGTATTTTAGGGAATAAAGTCACACTTGTGATTGACAACAGCAATTCTTTGAAACCTCATTTTGTGTAAAGCATTTTGTTATGGCTGAATGTATTTGCCTCCTTAAGATTCAGCAGCTTTCCTCACAAATGATACAGTAATTCTTAAGAGGTTTATCCCATCAAACATTGTTAAAATGTAAATAAAATAAATAAAATGGATTTTAAAGCCACAGGGTGCCTCTAATAGCTTTTCCTTTCAGACGTGAGACTCATACAAACTTGCCTAAAGTGCTCATTTAGAAAAAAAAATATAACTGAAGAAGGTGACAGTTGAATACCATTGTTGTTGTGGAATGTGTTTGGTTCTGAAGGGAAAACATAACTGCAGTACCTGTGGTATCAGAGTTAAGAATATTTCGATAAATTATGTAAAGCAAGGAACAGTGATTTGTGTTTAAGGATATCTTGCTTATGCTGATGATTATGAAGTAGAGTTATCAGGGAAATTATTAAAAAGAGGGGAGCAGTTGAAGCAATACATTCCTATGGGAAACTGCTTTTAAAACCCTGCACCATTCCCGCCAACACACCAGATTGGGAGGGGAACAGTGCGGGGTTTGTAAACTTTTTTTGCTCCGAAGCCTCATGCGCCAGCTGATTGGCACTTGCTTCAGTGGCAAAAAATGTTTTAAAAGCCCACACCATTCCCCCGAATCCACTGGATAGGGTGGGGGGAAAAGCACGGGCTTTTAAAACTGTTTTGCCACTGAAGCAATGCCGATCAGCTGGCACGCGTGGCTTCAGCAACAAAAAAGTTTTAAAAGCCTGTGCTTCCCTCCTATGGCACCCATTGGGGGGGGAAGCATGGGCTTTTAAAACTATTTTTGCACCGAAGCAAGCACCAATCAGCTGGGGCATGGAGTTTCAATGGCATACAATGTTTTAAAAGCCTGCCCCCCCCCCCGGTAATATGTTTGAGCAAGCAATAGACACAGCTCACATTCCAAATCCATTTCCCCTTTTAAAATTTATGTTTTTTAAACATAAAGGTGACCCTGAATTGTAGATCATCAAACAATGATGGACTTCAGCTTCTAGAAGTGCTAGACAACATAACCAACAATCAGGGATTTGAGAGATGCAGGCAAAGTTTGGTAATCCATAATATGAGGAGAAACATACTGGAGCTGAAGCTGCCAGGGCAAAAGTGCTAGGAGTCAGGACTTCTTGATTTTCAAGGAAAGACAATGATGCCCTTTGCCAACCCCACAGATATCCCATCTCCTTCTTACATGAGTTGCAGCTTGCATGGTAGCTAGGAACGGGGATAATAAGCCTGAAAAAGTGATTGAAAACGAACATGCAAAATTACTTTGGGACTTCAGAGTACAGACAGGGTTTTGGAACATAATACCCTGGATATTGTGATTGTGGAGAAGAAATAAGTGTGGATCATTGATGCTGCTATACCAGGTGATAGTAGAGTCACCAAGAAACAACTTGAAAAAATTACCCAATATCAGGATCTGAAAACTGAACTTTAGAGACTCTGGTATAAACTGGTACAGGTGGTCCCAGTGGTAATTGGCATGCTGGGTGCAGTGCCTAAAGAGCTAAAGAGCTAAGCAAGTATTTAGAAGAAACTGGAATTGACAAAGTCACCATCAGTCAGCTGCAGAAAGCCACCTTACTGGGATCTGCTTGCACAATTCGAGCAGCGTTCGACTCGTGATTTGTAATACAAAATCCATAATTTAATAATATTAATTTTATACTTAGCTGAGTGCCTCTTGGAGGGACAGGGTGCTGAACTGAGGAACACTTGTATGGCCAATAAACAAACTGGCATAAGCCATCAAACCAGTGTTTTGTGTCCACCTGTAGTGTGCTTTCCTAGTCCCTCTTCTGGTAGTATTCTGGAATTGTGCAGCTTGCCCAAGGCCACTCAGACAACCTCTTTTCCTGGTAGACACAGAACAGAATCAAACACCAGACTCCCAGCTCTTATACCAACTGAGCAATTCAGCCAGTTAGTTCAATTCTTACTTGCCCCACAAAGGTAAGGCCTGCAACTGTGGATCAAACTCCTCCCTTATGAAGAAAGGCTAAAACATTTGGGGCTCTTTAGTCTGGAAGAAAAGGTGCCTGAGGGGGAATATAATTGAAACGTACAAAATAATGCAGGGCATGAGTAAAGTGGATATAAGGATGCTCTTCTCCCTCTCACAAAATACCAGAACTAGGGGACATACACTCACATTCAGGGTTGGGAGAGTAAGAACAGACAAAAGAAAATATTTTTTTACCCAGCGTGTTGTAAGTCTATGGAACTCCCTGTCTCAGGATGTGGTGATGGCATCTGGCCTGGATGCCTTCAAAAGTGGATTGGACAGATTCCTGGAAGAAAAGTCCATCACAGATTACACACCATGATGGAGATGTGTGATCTCCAGACTTACAACTGGGGTACTTGAAGGACTAGATACAGGGGAGTGGTATCAGGAGACAGATATCTAGTCTTGTGCACTCCCAGACGCATCTGGTGGGGCCACTGTGAGATACAGGAAGCTGGACTAGATGGGCCTTTGGCCTGATCCAGCATGCCTCTTCTTATATTCTTATGTTCTTATGTTCTTAAACTTTGGCTCTTCTCCATCATGTTTCTCAGAAACTGGAGCAATCCTGTGGCTCATGGAATGTCTTCCTAGGCTCCTCCTAACTTCTTCCTTGGTTTATAAAGGCCTTCTGTGAATGAGAAGGAGCTTCAGGACAATGTGTTCTATGATGCAGAGGCACAGAACCAGTTAGCCAAAAACTTCTTTGTCTGTTCCTACTTATTTCTGAACTCTGGCTGAAAGAAGAGCAGCCAAGCTTTTGAAAACCAAATTGGTTTTCTTTCAGCCCTGAGGGATTACTGTTTCAGGGTATATATTTGTATTTGTAGCAGCTAATTCTTTTGCTGTAGTTTTGGTGAATCAGGCACAGTAGGCCACAGATCTGATATGCAGAGCTTGAAACAGTAATTACAGAAGCACTGTATGGAGCCATGTGAGATGATGTTCTCACTGTGCGGCATTCTGTTTTGTCAATAAGCTTACATCAATACTTGGCAGGTCATTTCAGCAGCTTTAATGCTTCAGAATATAAAAACGTACAGCGCTCCTAATACAGAACTGGAGCTGCTTTGCATCTGCAGTTGACAAATCCTATTTTGAAAACATGCAGGCACATAAGGATCAAATCTAGCTTTTAACATTTACACTTTTCTTTTCCAGTGGGGAAGTGTCTGATCTACTTCTAATTTACCTGTTGTTGACTTCCATGGTTTCTCTTAATCTTGCACAGTGAAGATAGTCTTACCATTGGATAAGCAATTACCCAAATCCCTAACAGGAAAGCATGAAACATCTGTTGTAAAGTATAAAAGGTTAACCTAAATCCCCCCACACTATGTCTGTCTAATACAAATCAGCACCACGGATAAATTAACTGCAGGCTATATAAGGTTAAGTCTCTCTCTCTCTCTCTCTCTCTCTCTCTCTGTCTGTGTGTGTGTGTGTGTGTGAGAGAGAGAGAGAGAGAGAGAGAGAGAGAGAGAGAGAGAGAGAGAGAGAGAGTGAGTGCACACACATATTTGTACTCATATGTGTGTATGTAATAGTCTAATTCTGAACAGAATTCAGGAACAGAAGATTTGGTTTTTCTGACCGAGAATGTAAAATTTAAAAGTCTTAATGATGACACAGGAACATGCTGCACTTCATATGTTGAAAGAAGATAAGTTTGTGACTTTTTGTTTTTTGTTTGTTTGTTGATATGAATGAATTTAAAAGCCCAGGTATATGAGCTGAACTTGATGGTCCTTGGAATCCCATCCGTTTCTGCAGTTCCATGAATATATGACAAAAATCCTGTCGCTTAGCAGAGACAATTGCAAGAAAACCCACTGAATAAATGGAACTTGCAGAAGAATTGATTCACCAAGTTCCCATCAATTAAATAATTATCCTCTAGTTGCAATTTACTGCACTAAAAAGAGCATTTCAGCCTATGGTTCTTCCTTCCCTTTATCCTGGGTTCTTCTAAGACCTCCTAATCCAATACGCTAACTACTAAACCTTACTGACTCTCCAGTAGTTCCTTTTAAAATAACAAGACAACTAGCCAGCTGAAAACAAATCAAAATAAAACCACAAGACAAGAAACGACTACGTTTTCCAGGTTATAAATGTTTTGGTATCTGCTTGGTGTTTCATTTTCATACAATGCTTCCTTTCATTTTTTTAACTTTCTGTTTTAGACAATGGCACCAGTTCAACCAGCTTACACATTTTATTTTAAAGCCTCATTTATTTCAGGGTGAGGTTTTAAAATACTTGGAGGGTGACTGAACCAGTGGGACCTAAAATTGGTTAGATTTTAGTAAGCCTTGGGGACAAATCTTTGCAATGGCTTTCTTAATCTCAAGCTCCTTTGAGAAACAGCAATGAATCACATGTATATGTGAGCAGTTGCTGTGCTCATTATAGTGCATGGTATTGTACTTGAAAATCAAATTACCCAGATGCATTTTCTCTGTGTGATGAGTTGAACAGAGGATAACAATTATTTTCTACCCACTCAATGTAGGTTTGTAAGCAGAGAAATGATTTGCATCTGTTTTAGCAACTCTCTGGTACTGAGGAATCTAGATGAGCTCATTTAAAGTGTGATCACATGGTTGAGCTCTTGGAGTAAACAACTAGTGAAAGTGATTTGGTGTTAGGAATTGGAAATTAAATATCTGGGGCTCTCTAGCATATCAATTACCTAGACGTTATTTTGTCTCAGCTATGCAAACTGGCCCCCAGTACTGAACCAAACAGATGGACAGTGGACATCTACACAATTATCTGCTTTGTTAACAGGACTTTGGGACAAAGTCGTAGATGATTGATCTGCTTTGATTGAATTAGTTGTATATGGATAAAAGGTGGTGTATGAGTAGGCTCAAAATATTTATAGGCCTTTGGTTTGTATATCTGGTGAGATTGTGCCACCGCTTGTCATGCTTATGTTGTCAACCTAGGCTGAGAAAACTGTAATCCTGTTAGTCTCTGCCTTATTATATAAGCTAGTTACTCCTCAAGGTTTTATGCTATTTGGCCACTTGTTTTTTTTCGTTTTTTTTTACAGTCTACTAGTTAAATTTCAAGTCATATATAAATGAAACAAACCGGAAATTGGTAAAATGACAAAATTCCTGTAACAGGCCAAAGTGAATATTGCAAATGACTTGTCACTAGACAGTGAACCCATTTTGGTGTTGTAGGCACATTATTCCATTGGACCTTTGAATATGAGAAATCATATTTCCAAAAAAGCCTGTTTTTACACCAAAACAAAGCAAATTAATTTGCAAACTACAGAGCATCTTTCTTAATCTTCAGCTTCACTGGCAAAATGCAGAACATTTGATGGGGCAATTTTTATCCCCAAACTTTTCCCCCTGTAAAAATGAAACATTGTATCTGATAAGTGTTTGAAATCCTGGAAAGTTGTTTGTAACTCTACAAATAATGATGCTGTAAAATGCCCAATTCTAGGGTATGTTATGAGTGAATTCTCCATGAAAATGCTACCTTAGGGGACTAAAGAATCCTATTTTATATGAATTTCCTATTTAAGAAACTGAAATCAATTTTAAAATATATACACATCTGACATTCACAACAACAATGCACAACAACGATGTGAATGGAAAATATTATTATTTTGGCAACTCTTGTCTTAGTTACCCGAGAAACTGTTCATCTTTTACTCTTGGCTATATTTCTTGTATGTTTCCTATATTTTGCCCAAACCAACTATGGAAATAGAAAAATGCCAGGTCAAAATATAGAAAGAATGAAAAATACTCTTAGTTCTCATGCACTTTTGAATACAATGGGATTAGAATGTCTATCCTAAACAATGCTCAGGTGACAATCTGTTTATGAACCTGCAGTTAAATAGCAGGCTTTAAAAAACAAATAAAGCAAAGTTCTGCTTATATACCTTCCCATACCGCTTCAAGTAGTCTCTGGGCGGTTTACTGTTTAATTATGCAAGCTACACATTGCCCCCCCCCCAGCAAGCTGGGTACTCAATTTACCGACCTCAGAAGGATGGAAGGCTGAGTCAACCATGAGCCAGCTACCGGGGATTCAACCCCGGGTAGTGAGCAGAGTTTTACCTGCAGTACAGACATTTAACCACTGCACCACGAATAACATATTCATTGTGAGCATAGCTGAAAACAGTAGGTTGGACATAGTTAAAAGTTAAAACTTTGCTTTCCTCAAGATGTTATAAAATATTACTTGGCTTTCCATAATAAAACATTTCTCTGTGATGGTTTCAAATCATGCTTCAATGTAAGCAAAATCCTTTGCGATTTATCATACTCTCACTCCAGGGCTGGATGAACTGCATCCAAGTGTACTTAATGAATTGGCTGTGGAACTCTCAGAACCATTGTCCATTGCTGTCTTGAAATCATGGGAAATTGGTGAGGTACCAATGACTGAAGGAGGATTAATTCTGTCCCTATCTTCAAAAAGGGCAAAAAAGAGGAGCCAGGGAATTACAGGCCAGTCATCTTGACATCAATCCCAGGAAAAATTCAGATTATTAGGCAGTCACTACGCAGGCATCTAGAAAACAATGCAGTACTAACTGGAAGTCAACATGGATTTGTCAAGAACAAATCCTGCCAGACTTAACTTGATCCCATTTTTTAAACCAGGTAATCTCCCCGGTAGACAGAGGTAATGCTGTAGATGTAATCTATCTTGACTTCAGCAAAGTGTTCCTGTGCCGGGAGACTCCAACATCATCTGCCACCCTCACGCCTTCTGGGTGAGAGATGGAAGGGGCTGCTTGCAGCTTTTCCTTGTGGGTGTTGTTTGGCCTTGGAGTCCCTGTCATCTCCTCAGGACCAGGACCCTGTGACTCGGCTTCCTGGGCTCCCCCCACCTCCCTGCTTAACACCAGCCACCTGGCCCAGGGAGGAAAGGGCTTGAAAAGGCCGAGCTGCCAGGGACTGTCAGACCAGCGTTCCGGTGCCGGGAGACTCCAACATCATCTGCCACCCCCACGCCTTCTGGGTGAAAGAGGGAAGGTGGTGCTTGCAGCTTTTCCCTGTGGGTGTTGTTTGGCCTGGAGTCCCTGTTGCATGTTCATGGATATGATGGGGAGGGGGAGGTAGCATGGTGGGGGTGAATGGGTGGATAATTGTTGCCATCAAGTATAGGAGATAGGACCCACAATAGAACTGAGGGAACAGGAAGGGGGGGAGGACAATGAATGGGGCAGCCATTGGAATTGTGCTGGGTAGGGGAAGGTATGGTGGTAGGAGTGGAACGTGCCCACATAGGAGAACAGAGTTTAGATACCTTACATCTATCCCCTCTTCTGGTTCCACCCCTAGCCAGAAGGAATCAGGTTACCATATTAGTGAGCCCACAAGCCACACAGTGCTGTTGTTGAATGCCAGGTTGGTACAAAGTAAGACAGCCCTCATCCATGATATCATTCTGGATGAGGGTGCTGACTTGGCATGTATTACAGAGACCTGGGTGGGAGAGGAGGGTGGTGTTCCCCTCTCCCAGCTATGCCCGCCTGGGTACTCGGTCCAGCACCAGTGTTGCTTGAAGGGTCAGGGAGGGGGAGTTGCTATAGTCTATAGGAGTTCTATCTCCTTGACCAGACTTTCTATCTCCTTGGGAGGAGGCCTGGAGGGCCTGTACTGTGTGTTGGGCTCATGAGACAGATTGGGGATTCTGTTGGTGTATCACCCACCCTGCTGCGTACCAACAGTCTCCCTGCCTGAGCTGACGGAGGTGGTCTCGGACCTGGTGTTGCGGACCCCCAGACTGTTGGTACTGGGGGACCTCGACATCCATGCTGAGGCAACCTTGAATGGGGCAGCTCAGGACTTCATGGCCATCATGACAACCATGGGGCTGTTTCAATATGTCAACGGGCCAACACATGAGAAGGGCCACACTCTAGACGTGGTCTTCTCAATGGGATTGGAGGATGGAGGTCTGGATGTGGAGGGGTTGATTCTGACTCCATTGTCATGGTCAGACCACTTTCTGGTCAAGTTTAGACTATTAGCTTCTTCTACCCTCTGCAATCTATTAAGATGATCAGCCCTCGGAGACTAATGGATCCAGATGGTTTCCTGAAAGCTCTGGGGGATTATCCGACTGATATGGTCAGTGCTCCTGTCGAAGCTCAGGTCACCCTATGGAACAGGGAAATGTCCCGAGCGGTTGACACAATGGCACCTAAGCGCGCTCTCCCCTTAAGCAGAGCCCAGATGGCTCCTTGGTATCCATCTGAGCTGTGGGCAATGAAGCGGGAGGGGAGATGGCTGGAGCAGAAGTGGAGAAAATATCACTGTGAGTCTGATTGAATACGGCTTAGAGCCCATTATCGGCCCTATCCTGTGGCGATACGGTTGACGAAAAGGCAATATTTCACAATATTTCACTTCTTCAGAGTGCCGTCCAGCAGAACTGTTTCGCGTGGTCCAGGACCTTCTTCAACCGAGAAATACAGTGGAGGTTCTAGACCACTCAGCAACCCATTGTGATGAGTTTGCTGTCGACTTTGAGGAAAAAAATCGCTCATATTCGCAGGGAATTGGACTCCACTATTGGTGCAGAATCAAGGGATGTGTCCAGTGTGCCATGCTTAGGTCCAGTATTATTGGATGAGTTTCAGTTATTGAGACCCGAGGATGTGGACAGTGTGCTTGGATCTGTCCATGCTACCACCACGCCACTTGACCCTTGCCCTTCTTGGCTAATCGAAAGATCTGCCAGGGGGGTTCGCATCTGGGTCCAGGAGGTTGTTAATGCCTCCTTAAGAGAGGGAGTGCTCCCCGCCACCTTGAAAGAGGTGGTGATTAGACCACTCCTTTAAAAACCTAACTTGGACCCAGGGCTGGTGGTTAACTACCAACCAGTAGCGAACCTCCCTTATTTGGGCAAGGTGTTGGAGCGGGTGGTGGCCGGGCAACTCCAGGAGCTGCTGGATGAAATGGATTTTTTTGATCCATTTCAATCTGGTTTCAGGCCGGGTTTTGGTACAGAGACTGCCTTGGTCACCCTGTGTGATGACTTCTGCTGGAAAAGAGACAGGGGGAGTGCTACCCTGTTGATACTCCTGGACCTCTCAGCGGCTTTCAACACCATTGACCATGGTGTCCTTCTGGATAGGCTGGCCAGGTTGGGGGTTGGAGGCACTGCTTTGCTGTGGTTCCGATCCTCCCTGGCTGACCATGTCCAGAAGGTGGTTCTGGGGGACAGATGCTCTGCCCTGAGGCAGTTTCTGTGCTGAACTCGTGTTTTGGCCAGATAATGGACTGGATGAGGGTTAATAAATTGAAACTCAATCCAGACAAGATGGAAGTGCTGTTAAAGGGTGCTTCGCCGGACAGGTTAGAGGGCCATGTTCCTGTCCTGGATGGGGTTGCACTCCCACTAAGGGATAGGGTCTGCAGCTTGGGGGTGCTCCTGGACCCCGGTCTAACTCTGGAAGCCCAGGTGGACTCGGTGGCCAGGGGTGCCTTTCTTCAGCTGCGGAAAATATACCAGCTCCACCACTACCTAGACGAGCAGAGCCTCATGACAGTTACGCATGCACTGGTAACATCCCGTATTGATTACTGCAATGCGCTTTACATGGGACTGCCTTTGAAAATGGTTCGGCGATTGCAACTGGTTCAGAATCAAGCAGTGTGGCTGGTAAGCGGTGGGGCCACCAGGGATCACATCACACCGATTCTACGTAACCTACATTGGTTACCAGTTGCTGCCCGAGCCCAATTCAAAGTGCTTGTTTTGACATATAAAGCCCTAAATGGCATAGGACCGAGATACCTAAAGGACCGCCTCCTTCCATACGAACCTACCTGGCAATTAAGATCAAGCCAGGGGGCCCTTTTGAAAAAGCCATCCCTCAAGGAAGTGAGAGGGATGGCTTGCAGACATAGGGCCTTCTCGGCCGCTGCCCCCAAGCTATGGAATGCCCTCCCAAGTGAGATCTGCCTGGAGCCAACATTGATGACATTTCGGCGTCAGGTAAAAACCTTCCTGTTCCACAAGTTTTTTAATTGATACAATATAGACTGTGGGTCCTCTGATGGCAATTTTACTGTAATGAATTTAGTGTAAGGTTTTTATTATTGTTTTAATTATTTATTGATATTTGATGTTTTAACTGTTTTAATTCTTTGATTGTAAGCCGCCCAGAGACCTTTGGGTAGTGGGCGGCATATAAGTTGTAAAAATAAATAAATAAATAAATAAAGTTCCTCATGATATCCCCTTGTTTGGCGATTCCAGCAGGTGCAGAATGCGGCAGCCAGATTGGTGATTGGTGCAAGCAGGTATGATTGCATCACCCCAATTCTGGCTTGCCTGCATTGTCTACCTGTTGCCTCCCGGATACTGGTTTTGATTTATAAAACCTTCCATGGCTTGGGACCAGAGTATCTGGTGGAGTGAATCCCCCAAAGATCAGCTTTAGCCCGGCCCACCAGACCACAGCAAGCCTTCCCACTTTGGGTCACGACTCCAGAGAGGCCCATAAGTCATCTATTCAGAAACAGGCCATCTCAGTGGCTGGCCCAATACTTTGTAATCAGCTCCCTAATGAGATAGGGCTTTCTGAACCCCTTCCAACATTTTAAAAAGATCTTAAAACCTGGCTGTTCAGTTCTGCCTTTGGTGACTGCTGAGGTTATTGTTTTGTCTATTTGTCAACATGTTGTTTGCCGTTGCCATCCTGCTGTGCTCATCTTAACATTATCATTCCTGTTGTTTTATTTCCTGTATTACTTTGCTTTGGTAGTTCACCGCCCAGAGTTCCCTTGGGAAAGTCGGGCGGTATATAAATGGAAATAATGGATGAATAAATAAATGATATTCTAGCTAACTAGGTGTGGGCTGGAGAAATCAAGTGCAAGGTGGATACAGAAATGGCTTCAGTATCATTGATGATTAATGGTTCCTTCTCTAAGAGTGAGGAGGGAACAAGTGGGGTTCCCCAGGGCTCTGCCCTGGGTCCAGTACTCTTCAACATTTTTATTAATGACTTAGACAAGGGAGTGCAGGGAATGCTTGTCAAATTCATGGGTGACACAAAATTGGATGGGATAGCTAATAGCCTTTAAGACTGAAAAGAAATTAAACATGATAAGCTGAAGCACTGGGCTGAAACCAACAGAATGAAAACTAACTGAGATGAGTGTAAGGTACTACATTTAGGAAGAAGAAATCGAATGCATAGTTACAAGATGTAGAACTGGCTCAGCAGAACTACAAGTGAGAAGGATCTTGGAATTGTTGTACATCATAAGCTAAATATGAGCCAACAGTGTGATATGGCCACAAAATAAAGACAAATACTATTTTTGGCTTCATTCATAGCAGTATAGTCTCCAAATCTCACAAGGTACTACAGGTAGTTGCCCTCTATTCAGCACTAGTTAGAACTCACCTTGGGGACTGTGTCCAGTTGAGCATGTTTAGCCTAGAGAAAAGAACAATGAGGGTATGATATGATATCACTTTTCAAATGTTTGAAGGGCTATCATACAGAGGAGGGGCAGGATTTGCTCTTGATCATCCCAGAGTGCAGGGCAGGCAACAATGGACTCAAGTTAAGAGAACTCAACTTTCGGGCAAATATAAGGAAAAACAAGTTAAGAGAACTCAACTTTCGGGCAAATATCAGGAAAAATATCAGCAGTATGTCAATGGAATGAATTACCTCAAGAGGTGGTGCGTGCTCTCAACATTTCAAGAGAAATTTGGACAACCACTTGGCAGATATCTTTTGATTTGTATTCCTGCATGGAGCATTGGCAGGGGGTTGGACTTTATGGTCTTATAGGCTTCTTCCAACTTCACAATTCTATGATTCTATGGCTATTGCAACTATTAATCTGTCAAGTGAAGTGCAAACAACACACTCAGCAATAGTATCCAGTTAGTGAATATGCCTGAGTGTCGCCCAAGCATCTTCTCCAGAAAAAGTAGGGGTTGTCTTGTACATGAGGGTGTCTTATAGATAGAAAAATACTGGTAAGTAGCAAGCTTTTGTGAATAGGGTTCATTTCCCACCCTGGAAATACCAGATACCAACCTGAAGAAGATTCTGATGGAAGTGTCTCCAGAAAGGTGCAAGGCAGGTTGTGCCCTATTCGGACAGTTGGGTGTTGGAGGTCAGTGTATATTCTTGAGTTTTCAAGGTTTCCCCCTGCTCCTCCCACCTGCCTTATTTCCCCATGCTTTTCTGTACCACAAAAGGTTTGCCTTGAGTGCAAACCCTGGCTGTAATTGTTTCCTGCCCTTCTGTTGCTGCACAACAACAGTGTGAGATCAGTTAAGCTGAGAGAAGACAACTGGCCTAAAGCCTCCAGGGATACTTCCACACATGCTGCAAAGGTAGCGCAAGCGCCTGTGCTGCGTTAATTTTCACAGAAGAGCAGAAGTCCAGCCTTAAAGTCAAGGAGGAAAATAAAGTTAGCAAACAAAGAAGAAGAAGTTGCCATGACAGGGAACATTGCACTGCCTAGCACGTATTTTTCTCTTCAAATAAAGGCCATAAATAACCTTCAGCAAGTACTTTCAGTATTATGCTACTATCAGTGGGAGGAAAATATATACTGTATGCTTCTTCTTTTTCTCCTCCTCCTCCACCTCCTCTTTCTTCAGTGGAGAATATTTCTCTCCAGCAATTAGTGATGATACATGTACTGAACTGCTAAGCATTTATGAATAATCCAGATAGACAGGGCTGTCCCTTGCTAATCACAATGAATATTGGCCTGTCCATAAAGAACAAGAAGTGATGATATCAAAGAGAACAGTCAGTTATTACCAGGGCAAATTCTTGGCCATGAGCTTTTGCAGATGATAATATGAAAAGACAGAAATGAAATTAAAAGCAGTGTTAAGTACCCTTAAGGCGGAAAAACAAATGCTCCCCCCATGCTACTTATATATTGTGTTTTATCAAGCAAGGCTTGGCAAAATAAATTTTATTACATATACTTTAAGGAGAATGGTGAAGTAAGTTGCATGTTTAAACTTTAATCTACCATGGCTTGCAATTTATGTAGAGTATCAAAGCATAATACACAAGTTACACTTGTACTGGGATATGAGAGCAATTTACCCTTAGGGAGGTTATTTCTTGGGAAAACATGGACACAGTGAGGGTCAGTGAATGCTTCCAGATGGTTCCTCAATTGCAGGATTTTATGAGCAGGACAGGTCCAGAAGACATCAGGTTCCTCTTGCAACCCTCCTGCATTTCCCACTGCTGCTTTAAAAAGTCTTTTGGGAGAGATTCTTTGCTGACAGCTCTTTATAGGATTCTAAAAGGAATGGGATGGAAGGACCTTCTTCCTTATTACTTCCTCAATGTCACTTTTGTCTTCTCAAAGTTGATGCACTCCGCTGCCCATATGAGCTCAGAGAACTGCCTTGAGTTATGACTGAAAACCAACGTCTCACAAAACTGGGTTGATAAGCCTGTCTCTAGTCTAGACTGTACCCATTCAGACAACTGGTATGTATTTCAGGCAACTTCTCTATTCAAGTATTATATATTAAGCTCTGCATAAACACACACACACAAATATATCTTAAGGTACGTGCCAAGCTTTTTGCTTGACATCACATTTTTTCTGTATAGAAATATCTCTTTTTTGAGGAGGGGGACATTCTCTTATTTGAGACCTCACTGCAAAATGAAGCAGCACAACCTAAAAATAGATTAACCAACTCATCTGCTGTTTGTGATAACAAGACCGTATGGGAAGGAATCAATTCAGAAAGGCATCGTACTCCACCTCCACCAAACAAAGAAATATACTTGCTTCAGGCAATAAGGAGAAGGAATTGCTTGGTACTTGAATTGTTTGGTCAGAACATGGAATGGAGAGGTAAATATAGCCTTTGAAAAGCTGGCTTTCTTTCAGTTAAATACTTTCTATTTGCTCTTCTAATCTGTTGTGCTGGAAACACTAATTTCCATGTTTACCTCACTGGCTACAAGAGGATGGTGACATTTTCGGATTGTTTCTTGTGTTTAACGCTTCCCATGAGGGCAAGGAAATGGTGACACTTTCCAATTATCTTTTATCTCCTGGAGTCCTCTTTCTTAAATTGCTCTCACTTGTCCTGCTTGTTAACTAGTCACTGTGGAATCGAGTTTGAAAGTTCAGTTTCCAAAGGTTTCTATAGAGTAATAAATAACCTTCAACCACCTCAGGTTCTAGTTTTCCTTGCAAGCCTTGGCTTCTCTAAGCTTAAATGGTCAAACACTTGCTCAGTTTTATAGAATGGAAACACTTTTCTTTAAGTTTCCATATAGATTTCCATATCGTATGTATGTAGGCTATAGAGGTATGCACAACATAACTTTCATTTACTTGGAAACAAATTGTACTGCATTATATTTATTTATTTATTTATTTATTTATTTATTTATTTATTTATTTATTTATATACACCACCCATCTAGTTGCAGGGTCACTCTGGATGATTACCCACTATTAGATGTGGTTCATTTTCAAACACCTATGCAAACTAGGATTGCAGTCTGAGTTAACTTAAACATTAGAGGGAGGGTAACATAATATGAATATTGGCTGACTTACTGACTGATTTGTGTCATTTAGAGACCCTCTTTCTCCCAATGAGGGAACTCAAGGCAGCTCATGGGATTAAAAAATAGAAATAAAAACACAATAATTTATACATTAAGAGCAATGATGATTAAAAAACATTACAACTTTAAAAGTAACTTAACTAAAAACAGCATTCATCAACTCAGGTGTGTTTATTATAACCCTGCCTGAAGAGGTGGATCTTCAACTGTTAGTGGAAGGATAAAATGGAAGGGGCCTACACAACCCCTCAAGAGAGAGTAATCTACAAACTGAGAGCTACCACATCAAAAGTGCTTGTGACTACAAATTGACTGAGAGGAAGTATCATCCTCTGATGATCTCGAAAGCTGAAAAGGGTCATATGGGGGGACCCTTCAGGTAGCCTGGACCAAAGCCATATAGAGTTTTATAGGTAATGACCAACACTTTGAATTGCACCTGGAAATTGGTTCACCAACATAAATTTTCTCAGCAAAAGCAAAGCAAAGTGTTTTGCAGATATACCGCCCCATAGCGCTTCAAGCACTCTCTGGGCAGTTTACAATTGAGTTATGCAGGCTACACATTCCCTCCCTCCCTCCAGCAAGCTGGGTAGTCATTTTAATTATCTCGGAAGGATAGCCATGAGCCGGCTACCTGGGATTGAACCCAAGGTCGTGAGCACAGTTTTAGCTGCAGTACAGGCATTTAACCACTGTGCCATAAGACTCCTTAGACATCTAGATATCGGGCAAATTAATTCTGATAGATATCTGGTACATATACAGAAATGACTCCATATGTTATGTAGGTAGGTTTGATAACCTTTTACTATTGCAGAAATTTGGATAGATTAATTACTAGTCTTGAAGTCACAAGAAGTTTGGGTGGGTTTATTTTATTCTTATGTGTAATCTCACTGCCTTACTTTAGTTAAATTCTAAGAAACTTTCTGCTAAAACTGTCTGGGAAAAGATTTAACAAAAAGGGAGGTACATATCTGCACTCAAGTATTCTTCATTAGAGTAGTTGCTAGAAATGTTAAGCAAAAGATGAATTGTTCCCATGAATTTTCCTTTAAGCTTTTCCCCTTAAAGAAAAGGCTATATATATAAGTGCAACAGAAGGCAATAGCCAAAGAGGAAGTGGCTATTATAAAAATAGATGTTTTCAATAGTCACTTCTGGTAAGTATGATGCTGTGAGGGATTCATCACCAATGGTCTTGGTAAGTTACCCTTGCCCCGAGCTGCTCTCTGAGTATGGATGGGGGAGTTGTGCTGGAACAGTTGGGAGCTGTGGAACAGCTGGCATGATGGGAGGAGCCCATTGGTGACCTTATAGGACAAGGGTGAAGTATCAGCTAAGGAGGAGGAGACCTGGGGGTCAGTAGCAGGGATATGGAATTCATGTTCTGATATATTGTGAGCTGGCCTTGCTATTCCAAGCATGAGTTTTATCTCAAGATTCAGCATAGGATTTGATAAACCCCAGACCAAAACTACAAGGAAGAGAAATGTAGATGTGTGAACAAAGTCTCCACTGTCCATAATTAGTTTTATAATAACAAAGAATGTTTTCAGGCTTAATATATTGACTGATTTCTCTGCCTTTAGCCATTGGAAGGTTGGTAATTAATGACTATGAGCTGTGTCAGCCTCGACACAGCAGGGTGTCCTTCTTCTATTTTCTGATCCATAATCTCAAGATTTATTTATTTATTTATTTATTTATTTATTTATTTATTTATTTATTTATTTATTTATATACAGCACTATCTAGCCTATAGGATACTCTGGGTGGTTTACAGACATAATAAAAGACATTTCATTCATACATAATAATAGATAATTCCAATAATACAAAGCAGAAAATTGTAAAACCACATAATCAAACAAACATAATAACAATAATTAAAGAAATGCAAAATTAAATGTGCTTAAAACTAAAAAAAACCCCAACAGCTGAGAACAAGCAAGAATCAAGTAAACAAAGCAAAGTAAAATATGAAGAGAAAAATATGAACAAATATAGAAATAGGAGTCAAAGAAAAAGGACGATATGGATGCATTATGAGTGTCCCAGTTGATCATCGGAACTCCGGGAAAGCTAGTTTGAAAAGCCATGTTTTTAAAAGATGTTTGAGAATTCCTAGTGAGGGGGCCAGGCAGATTTCTGGGGACAAGTTAAGAAAGTTCAAAACCAAAAAGTGTCTACTAGAACTGAGGAAGGCGTAATATTCAACTGAGATGCATCAACCATAGAGCCCTCCGGCCTAGTTAGGTTCACTGTCTGTCTGAAGAGTCTCTAGCTTCCTCATTCCCTTCACTGGGATATCGTTCTTATCATTGGGGAGGCAAATTACCTGTCATTCTCGGACAAGTCCCCTTTCCACCTTGGTATGATTATAGTAGTTGATAACCATCAAGCACGGAGGTTCCTCCAATACTACATGAGTTAGGGCTGACACGCCTGCCATGAGTGTAGGTTTGTGATAGAGGTTTCCTTGGAGGTCCTCAATTTTTCCAAATCAACAGTCTTATTCTCCCTCTTATTCCAGCACATTGCTGTTTCCTCCATTAGTGTTTGGCTCTCAAAGGCCATGGTTTCATCTCAGTCCTTCTCAGACTCTCCATGTGCCAGATGCTGTCCCCCTAGTAGGAAGATTGGCATGGAGACCAGGGTTTTTGGTCCTTTCCCTTTCCCTTTTGGGGAGCCTTAAATGAACCAAGATGTTTGCCCAAGGATAATGCAGTCCCACTCCTCTGAGGACTTCTTTGATAGTTCCTCCTCAGCATCTCCCCAGGCCACTTTCTCAATGTTCTGTTCCTCTCTGACCCCAGGATATATATTTTCAACATCCTATGTCTGACAGCCCATCTCTTACCAAGTTTGTACCCTTTGGTTGTATGGCTAACTAGAGATGGGCATGAAATGAAAAATGAAACACTGTTTTGTCATTTTATTAGGCAATGAATTACTTTGTTACCTAAAGAAATGGTAGGATGCATTTTGTTTTGTTTCATAATGAAACACCATTTCCCCCCATCTAGGATGAAATGATTCATCCTAGAGGAAATGGCAGGGGAGCGATTCTTGCTAAGCCCCCAAAATCTGGAGGTCAGGGCCCCCCATTATTAAGGTCCAAAGGAGATATAAAAATTCTTTCTAATTGGATTTGGAAGCCAAGCCATGGTTGAGCGAGTAGCGCCGCCGCAACTTAGCTTCTGTTCAGAATCCAATTGGAAAGATATTTTTCTTTGGAGCTTAATAATTCAGCCCCTGACCCCCAAACCTTTTCAAATTTTGGGGGCTTACAGGGAAGAGATTGAGGAAGCTTCCCTGCCATTTTGGTACCTCTAGGACTCAGGGGAGCAAAGCATTTCATTTCATTTCATTTCATTTTGTAATGAAACTACCTAAACAATTTGTTACAAATGAAATGAAATGGAACTACTAAAGAAATGAAAAAAAATGAAACACCATTTTGCTGTTTCATGCCCATCTCTATAGCTTACTAAAAATTCTAAAACCTCAACAATTGGCACCTTCAGTTGGACTGTTCATTTTTTGCAGTGAACTTCATGGTTTTAGTGAATATCTTTTATTGTGTGTGTGTGTGTGTGTGTGTGTGTGTGTGTGTGTGTGTGTGTGTGTGTGTGTGTGTGTGTGTATGCTTGTAAACTGAGAGCATTGCCAGTTGGATGAGGTATTTATATACAAAGTGTCCTTAGAAACAGTTATTTTAAATAGTTGACTTTTTTAATGATGTAGTGTTTAAGGGTGCTGATACAGTGAATGTGCACAGTAAAAGCTTATGAATGATCATTTTTTTTGTTACAAGGCATGTTCCTTATGAGGATCATTAAAACTAAGCAGGCTGCCAGCACTTCTCTTACTGTGGCAAATATTGTCTACACAAACAGAAACTCAGCAGTGTTTCTGTAACCTATATTGACCTCAACTAGTTACAAACTAGTAGTGTCCCCATAGGCAAATAGAAGCTATCAACTTGGTTAAAGTTGGCTGCATCACTGACATATGCCTAAATATCATGTCATTCAAAACACTTATTTTTGTGACTAATTTGTTTTTGTTTCTTGAGAGACAGATTGTAGAGATAATTCAAAAGGGCTTATTTGTTTATTTCATGATCAACTAATTATTTGTTCTTTGTCATTAAGTGTCTCGTGGCCTACTTTATTTTAGTACAAAGATGTCATTGGCTTGATATTCTACAGTACCTCCACTCCATAGATAAATCTGTTTAGAATCAGATTTTTCAAACATTGTTCATACCTGCAGAATCCATTCTAACACATCTATATACTGTTATAGGCTTACTGGCTGCCTGGCTTCCCTTTACAATCTAAGCTGGGGAGTGGAAAGAGAAGCTTTATTGAACCTTTAGTAGGTCACCATAAATGGTATGAAGGCAGCACTTATTGGTTTCAGAGCCACAATTGGCCTGTGGTGGATGAATGGTTGGATTCCGCCCCCGCCAGAACATTGTGGAATAAATCCTCAGTAGGGAAAGTGATATTTCTTTCCTGTTTTATTCTGCTCTGTGGCTGGCTCAAGAGTCCAGTTGAATCAAACCGTGGTTGGCAAACAGAAGAATCATGAAAGAATAATCATCTTCTTTAACAATTGTTGTTTCTGGATTTGAGAATGACTGACCTGTCGTAAAGTGAAATATGGTTTTGTTTGAATATTCATTTCATTTCTTTGATTCTCTTTTTTATTTTGTCATGAAAAGAAATTAGATCAAAGTGGGTCTCTACTAACTGTTTCTACATAGTTGTCTATGACCAGACACATTGTTTACTGCAGTTAAGAGTGTGTTGATTACACTGTTATCTGTATCACTCGCTGTATATTATCTTTGCTTGTTCCTAGGCATTGGCAACTGCATGAATATCAGGTGTTAAGTAATACAGACTTTTCATACTTTTCATCCTGACAATGAAATGGCAAAACCAACAAATCTTAGGACACATTTTCAAACAGCCTAGTCTGGAAAGAGCCCAATGAAACAAAGGAGACAATTACAGAGAAAGGTATAAATTAGTATCCTTTCATCTCTTACTTTTCCAAAGCTGGACATCACAATTAGTACATGAAGTCTCTCTCTCTCTCTCTCAATGCAATTGTGTACAGGGTCCCTTCTCTTCAGATTTGTAATTGCTACTGCTCTGAATGCATCCATCTCTATACCTTTGGTTTACATAACCCCATCTCCTATCATGGATGCCCAGTGCTAGGAGCTGTTAGATTTTCCACACCACTATTTAATCTAAACACACACAGAAACAGTTGCAGACAGAAGCACTGGATCTAGCCTGAATTTCGGGAAGCATTAGCAACATGTGGTTTCAGTGTTTCACTCAGTTGATGTCGATTAAAGTGCATAATTGACATTGTTCATCTTTTGCTGCTGACTAAACTATGAAAGCAGATTGTGAGGAATAACCAGGGATAAAATAGTTAATGTTGAACTGAGGCCTATATAATTGAAACAAAAACTAGGGATACAGAATGAGCCTCCTCAAAGGCTGCAAGGAGGGTGAACATATGGGCACCACCTTGGACCGCAACAGCCCTCTGCCTATTGATCATTCCAGTCTGGATGTGAATGAAGAACAGTTAGCAAAATACTTTTTATTAGAGACACCCAAGCATGAAGAATTATGTAACAAATATTTATTTATTTATTGGTATCAATAATTATTTGTTGGTATCAAAGAGATCATTATTTGTTGGTATCAAAGAGATCAATTGGCCACTTAACACATTGACACAAAAGAGAAGACGACTGATCAAAGAGCTTTTCATGAGATGTGTGAGTTCTATGCTACCGGATAGCTGAGTGGTTTAGGTATTGGCTGCAGAGCCTGATAAAGGTAAAGGTAAAGGTTCTCCCCACACATGTGTGCTAGTCAGGTCCGACTCTATGGGCGGTGCTCATCTCTGTATTCGAGCCAAAAGAGCCAGTGTTGTGCAAGTCCATGGCCATGTGGCCGGCATGGCTGCAAGGAAACACTGTTTTACCTTCCCACTTTTTACAGCAGTACCTATTTAACTACTTGCATTTACATGCTTTCAAACTGCTGGGTTGGCAGGAGCCGGGGTTATCAGCGGGAGCTTGCTCCGCTGCGTAGCACCTGGGATTCAAACTGCCGAGCTGGCGACTTTGCAGCCAACAGTTTTTGGAGCCTTAGTCCACGAGCCACCATGCCCCCTTTGCAGAGCCTGATACTAGGAGTTTAATTCCCCACTCTGCCTCCTTGACGTGGGCTTGACTTGATAATCTATAGGATCCGTTCCAGTTCTGTAGTTCTAAGATTATAATTTGTATGTGTAGGCACAAATTTATTAGCAGGGACAAGTGTGAAGAAGCAACCTGAGTGCCTGTTAGGCTCCTTTCCATTTGTTAGTTTCTGATGGACAGCTTAAGGATTCTTCCTTTGTCTCTTAATCACTAAAATGAATTTGAAATAAGTAACCCCCCAAATATATGTCCTCTCCAGTAGCATCCATTGCCATTCTAAATGGCTGTTGTGGTCCTCCTGGATTACTCCTGCAGCAAGTCCCCTAGATTCTTGGAGGCACAGGAAACCATAGAGGAGGTCAAACCATCTTTCAGCCCATGAGAATGTGACAGTGTAAAGCACAAGTGCAGCTGGAAGTTACCAGATGGCTGGTTCCGTGGCTGGGTCCTCCAGCAGGTGGGGCTGGTTTGCCCTCTCACGTGAATGAGCCAGAGCGTAGACACGGAAATGCATCCTGGAAGTCCCCTGGATATATAAGGGGACTCCTCTCCTCAACAGCGCCTATTCCAGTTGAGCGTTCCCCACCCGCCCACCGCTTATGAATACTAGTGTGACTGTAACCGGTTGCCTCAGGGGGCCGGATAGGAATTTTCTGTGGCTGCTCTCATAATGCAGAAGTCCCTCCCACAGGAGGATATGCTGGACACATCTTTATTGTTTTAAGAGAAAGATATTTCTCTTCAAGGAAGCTTTCCCTTACCTGAGTGGGTTTTTTAAAAATAGATGGCTGAACCATTTGCTTTGAAGGTCCTTTGGCGTTGCTTATGTTTTTCAGAATTGCATCCATTTGCTCCTTTTTAGTATTTATATACTTGTTGTTAGCTTTAAATGCTTTCTTTTAATGATATAAGCTGCCCTGGGTACTACTTAAGGAGAAAGGCAGGAAACAAATAAATAAATAATCTTTTTGATCCAAAGTTTCTCTTAGGGTAAATAAGAAGGCCAAATCCTCCCACAGGGGACTTCCTTCTCCAACTGGTCAAAAGCCTGAAGCTGTTCAGCAACAGAGCTCAGTGAGCTCAGCTATATAAACCTTAGGTCAAGACTGGTATGAATTGGAGACAATGCCCCTTCTTGCCCCACACCCTACTTTGTATCCTGACCTTTGCTGATGGTTCTTTACTATTTTTAACTCTGGACTAGTTGACTACACTTCTGGGACTTCCCTGTTTGTTTTCTGACTTTAGGATTGTTCATGGACTTTGCTTGGCTTGACTTTCTGACTGTTCATGGACTTCAGCTTTGGCTGTCCCCTCCTTTGGCACACCTCCCTTCCTGGCACGATGTTGTTTTTTTTAGGTTACTGACTATTGCTACTGGTACTCAGACTTACACACACTTTGCAGCTGGAGCCAGCTTGCCTAAGATGAAAATAGAAACATATTGTGAGTTTTGACCTTTGAAGACTCTTATTTCTACGTGCATGTGGGTTAAAGACACAGTGATCTGGCGCCATTCAGTTATTGCTGAAAGCAAAACTATTTTGGTTAGAGAATTCGGATTTTTATTCACTGCATTTTGGATTTAGCCTCTCGGAGCAATTATTATACTGTAATATTTACACAATACTGAAGAAACTTATCTCCTAGAGGGTTTGTGCACAGCTTACTTGTTTATGTTTTAGATATTATGTAGATGTAGACCTTCATCAGAGTCATATTTGTGTTCACCTTGTCTATGCTTCAGTGAAAAGAGAGAAAAGGGTCGGAGATATCAGGGATGAGTCTAGAAGGTTTCGTTCTTTTAAAAGAAAAACATAAGATGGGTGTGCAATTAGCCAGAGCTTTTTGTATGATCAAACAGTCTCCACACTTTAAAGCCCAGACGTGTTCAGCTGCTCTTCAGAACTAGTCTTTGAGATTCAAAGGACACAGCCCAGTGAGTGATGCTTCTTGGGAAGAAAGCAAATAAAAATATGCAAGTAAGCTCTTTCAGCTAGATCCGGGCACCAGGGAAAATTCGAATTGACACATAAAAATCTATGCTCTTAGTTGGTATGCGCAGTGGCTCAAAAAGATGTTATTAGTATGGAGAAGAGAGCGCTTGCGCTTCTATATCACCATTGCTGCTTTATTCATCTCTCAAAAATATTTTTTGAAACCTAATGAGTTGTCAGACATAATGGATTATATAACAGATGAAAACTTCAGTCGGCCAGGAGGGACTTTAAAGCTTTTGATTGCCATCATTTTCTCTGAAAATGTGAATCAGTTTAAAACATTTGTCTCTGTCAGTATGAAAATGACAAATGTTTCAATAGGTAGTTCTGGCTCTCACATGCAAATAAAGTGAGCCGAATATATGCCTGAAATATGGTCTTGGAGTCATCTTCAAAGGATGGATCAAAGTACAGCGAGAGTAGATAAAAACCATCAGATGGCTTTAAATAATGTTTTTCTCATGTTCAAAGTGAAATTATAACGATTATCTTTATGATTTCATTACAGACAAGGATTTTTTTAAGGAAAATGTCTGTATTCCTATGTGACTATTGTGATGAATGTATTTGGGTTCAAAAAATGGTTTCTTAATATATAAGAAGAGTACAAGAGGAGACTGAAAAACACCCACAAAAATATGAAAATTCATAATTGGTAATAAGTACATATCTTATTTCTGGATCTCTTTAATAGGAAAATATTTTCTCTGTGTATGTTTTGTTGGTGTGGGAGGAGAAAGCGGGAGAAAGGGGGGAAAGCAAGAGAAAGAATAAGAATAATGGCACATCTACTTTCTTTCTCAACAGGCCCTTGTTTTAGAGCAGTAGTCCTCAACCTGTGGGTACCCAGATGTTCTTGGACTGCAACTCCCAGAAGCCTTCACCACTAGCTGAGCTGGCCAGGATTTCTGGGAGTTGCAATCCAGGAACATCTGGGGACCCACAGGTTGAGAACCACTGTTTTAGTGCATCTGAGTTCAAAGAGTCATGACAAACACAGGAGTCTCAAAACAGTGTGTGATGTCTCCATCTCTTCTGGTCTCATTACTAGAATGGGAAAAAAGTAGGGAAAAATCAAATAGAAGCCAAGGAGAAAGCAATTGATTAAGAAAGATAGGTTAGTTATTTTCTAGGGTAGTAACTTTCTACCACTGCGAATATGAGTGAGATACAGGAAGCTGGACTAGATGGGCCTTTGGCCTGATCCAGCATGGCTCTTCTTATGTTCTTAGAAGTCTCTAGCCATGTCTTAGAAGGTGGCTGCTCACTGTCAAGATGACCTATTTTAAGAAGATATTTTATTCATTCATTCATTTATTTTTATATTTATATCCTGCCAGATTTTCCCAGATGGGAACTCAGAGCGGTTAACAAGGAATAGCATACAACAAAATACAGAAAAAATAATAATAATCGGTTCCACAATATGACATAAAAGAAGAAAAACAAACCCTACAACAATCAGTAGAACCAAAATTTTAAAAGCTAAAAATGCAAAACATTACTAAGGTGGGATGGTGAAAAACGTGCAGACAAACAAACTCATAACACCTACTAATAAAATAACTCAACCTCCTTGATCACCGAACGTGGCCGTATAAAGCCAAGTTTTTAACAGCTTCTTAAATGCCGGGAGGAACTCCGCAGTTCTAATTGGAGTTTTTTTTTTACATTCCTTCTTTTGTTATGGTGCCATGGCAAACATGTGCACCTGAGCATTTGAATGCTAGACTTATGCTTCCAGTTTCCTAAAGAGAAACTGAAGGATGTAACATTTCTGCAAAAGTTTCCACCCTGTCATGCAACTCTTATTAACACTCCAAAACAGTTCTTTCCCAACATTATGTGTGCTATCATGACATCTAGAAATGACACTTTGGCTCAATCAGCTGATACACTGGGAGCTATTTTCTTGCTCCTAACCATTCCTGAGGCAATAGCCTAATAATGAGCTTGCCAACGATTGCAATTGCAACAGTTTGTGAAGCAATAGGGCGGTTGTGCCAGTGAATTCTGCCTTTGTAGAGGATCCCATACAGTTCAGTATTCAACTCACTTTCCATCATTGCCTTGTTGATTTCATAGCAAATGGCAGCAGGAAGTACTTTGATGACTTTTGATCTCAGAGCTAAGTGTTCACCAAAGAACTGCATCAATTCCTGCATTCTTTCTGATCAGGTTGAATGCTCTTCACCTCCTGTCAAGGCAATGTGAAGGAAATGTGTCAGTAAAGCAGGAATTATGTCTGAACTCTGGGGGCCAGACTGTCTGCCTGTCTTGCTCCATGATAATAATTCATATTTGTAAAGCAACTTTAGTGAGAGTTTTTGAATGGTTTTTGTGTGTGTGTATCTTATAAAATACGACCCTTTCCCTCCTTCTTTTCTCAATATGATACATCCAGAGACTTTCTGGTTCCTGAGCAATAATTTTTGTCAATTTGGAATTTAATCACTTTTGCTTCATGTTTGTGCATTTTTGAAAATGAATGCATTGTCCGGCTCTGGAGAAGGTGAAACACAGGGAAGAGGCAGCCTTTTCATAGCCAGAGGTCCCATAGGAACCTTGCTAATTGTGAGTTTAAGTTTTCAGAAGCATGTCCCACAGATGACACATTAGATACAGAGAGTAGATCTGGGGAAGAACAAAGATGAAAAAAGAAACAGATACTTCTGGCATTGTGACAGAAGACAATCAATAAAATGGCATTGGAGTTGGTATTGTACAGAGGACATGTCCGACACAAAGTACACATGGTGTATTAACTAAACTGCAGATAACGAATTGCATGTTTGTTGCTTGCAGTTAAACTGATTTAAGTAACTGCAAATTCTTGTCACAATTAACTCAATCATGCAGAAGCATTTTTACCTCCCTGCAAATACCTCTAAATTTCTACTGAAAGTCTCCCTGTGTTGAGTTAGATTCTGAGTGTGGAAAAGGCATAAGTTCATTCTGGTAGTAGTATCCCCCTCTCAGGTGTCTTGTTTCCAGTCTAAAGAGCTCCAAATACTGTAACCTTTCCTCATAAGAGAGGTGCCCCAGCACAATAATCATTTTACTTGCTCTCTTCTGCACCTTTTCTAGTTCCACTGTGTCTTTTTTGAGATGTGGCAACCAGAACTGTATGCAATACTCTAGGTGCAGCCTTACTATTGTTTTGTACAATGGCAATATAATGTTGGTTGTTTTATTTTCACTCAGATTTTTGATGATCCCTAGTATGGAATTGGCCTTCTTCACTGATGCCACACACTGGGTAGACACTTTCATTGAGCTGTCCACCAGCACGCTAAGATCTCTTTCCTGATATGTCACAGATAGCTGAGAACCCATGCGTTGATAGATAAAGTTTTGATTTTTTGCCCCAATATGCATTACTTTATGTTTTCCTACATAGAAACACATTTGCTATTCTGCAGCCAATTCTCCCAGTTTGGAGTGATCCTTCTGGAGCTCTTCACAATCTTCTCTGGTCTTTACCACCTGGAAAAGTTTCGTGTCATCCACAAACTTGGCCACCTCACTGCTTATCCCTGTTTCCAGGTCATTTATGAACAGATTGAAAAACACCTGGCCCAGAACAGATCCCTGGGGCACAGCACTTTTCACTTCTCTCCATTGTGAAAATTGCCCATTGACACCTACTCTTTGTTTCCTGGATCTCAACCAGTTCTCAATCCATAAGAGGACCTGTCCTCTTATCCCTTGACTGTGCAATTTTCTCAGCAGCTTTTGGTGATGGACTGTGTCAAAAGCCTTCTGAAAATCAAGATCCACATGCCTGTTGACCTTTTCAAAGAATTCTAAAAGGTTTGTGAGGCAAGACTTACCCTTACAGAAGCCATGCTAATTTTACCTCAGCAACGCTTGTTTTTCAATGTGTTTTAAGATTTTCTCTTTAATGCTTTCCACCATCTTCCCTGGGACAGACGTAATGTTAACCGGCTTGTAGTTTCCTGGGCCCCCCATCCTTTCCTTTTTAGAAATTGGTGTGACATCTGCTATCCTCCAGTCCTCTGGCACTGTGGCTGTTTTAAGAGACAAGTTGCATATTTCCATTAAGATAGCCACAATTTCATTTCTCAGTTCCGTAATAATCCTTGGGTGGATGCCATCTGGGCCCGGTGAATTGTTGATCTTCAATTTATCAATTAAACCCAAAACATCCTCTCTTTTAACCTGTGTTTGACTTAGGGGCCATTCAGAGGGCCCATTCAGGCAGTGGGATATGCCAAAGTTCTTCTGTCATTTATTTTCTCTGGAATTTCGAAGTCCCCCTTTACCTCCCTTTTACCTGCCTCACCATCCACAGGGCCAACCGGTTCTTTGGCAGGTTTTCTATTTCTAACATATTTAAAGAAGATTTTATTATTTCCCTTTATATTGCTAGCCATACATTCCTCAAAGTCTTTCTTTGCCTCTCTTATCATCTTCTTGCCAGAGTTTGTGTTCATTTTTATTTTCCTCATTTGTGAAGGATTTCCATTTATGGAAAGACCTAGAGCCTCTATAACGCCACTCGTTAACCATGCTGATGCCCTCCTGGACTTAGAGGAGCTGTTCTTTCTTTATGGTATGCACTTCTGCTGGGCCTCTACTACTGTTGTTTTAAACAGCCTCCATGCACTTTGGCAAGATTCTTTCTCTCCCTCATTTATTTATTTATTTATTTATTTTTAAGATTTATGTACTGCCTTGCTTCCCCAAAGAGAACTCTAGGCAGTTTACAGAATAACAACAACAAAAAATAAAAGACCAGGCAATAGCTGATATTAGTAGAAGTGGGTCAGCAGAGCACAAACCTCAGGTTTTCCCCAAAGCCTCCCTAAAGAGCCAGGTTTTCAGAGCTCTTTGGAAGGCAGGTAAGGTGGGCAGAAGGCACCCCACCCCCTTTGCAGTGCTGTATAAGTCTGGGTCTTGTGCAACGTGGGGCATAAATATCTCTGTCCTGTTCTCTTTCTCCAAAAAGGTAGACACTTGGAAATGAGCAGATCTGCCCTTCAAAGTCTATATGCCAGTTAAAATTCTGTTATCATACTTCACTATTATATCTAAAATGTCTAGTAAAGAAGAAAGTAGTGAATACTCTCGGGAGAAGCCACCTTTAATGCCCCTTTTCATGTTGCACAGTCACCCATTTCTGTTCTGTGTAACAGCAAAAAGTTATTCTGGCTGATTTGTCTTTGATTTATAATATTGATCAATAATGGGTGATTGTTACTAATGTGTGAATGAGATCATAACATCTGCACAGTGCAGGAGATTATGATGCATGCAGTGACCTGTATGGAGGATTGTTGCACGCCACATGAAGCACTAATATTCAGGACCTCAATCTGATTTTTGTTTTGTTTTGCTACACTCTTGAGCTCCTAGAGGGTATATTCTGGCTTTTTGAAACCATTTTTCTTCCAGTGTTCATTGTGTAAGCATTGTGTTGTGGGAAGCTCTGAAAGGTGCAATTAGAGTGGAGAAGTCAGTTGTAAAATATCAGCAGCTAACCTTTCCTTTCATTCTCCAAATCTCCTATCGACCAGCGATGATCCGCTGAAAGATGCCACTTGGAAAGCACTTAAGAAGGGATGGTTGTAAAGGATTTACAACATAACAGCTAGAAGGAAACCTCTCATAACCGAATAGCTGGAGGTACAGCAAGGAGCAGTCATGCAAATTATTTTTATTGTTTACTATTCAGACTGAGAAAAGTGAATCAACTTGGGGCATCATTTAAAAAGTAAAAGGGGACACTAAAATGGAAAGCAAATTCCCCAAATCCCTAACAGGATCTTGCCTTCTTCCAGAAGATAGGGTGTTTGTGCATCTGCTTCAGTGGTGCATTGTGGGACTTCCCTCCCCCCCCCCTTTAGGCTGAAAGGGTTATATATCTGGAACTTGAGGAGAAAAAGATGAAATGATTCAAAAAGAAGAAGCAGCAGCACAGCTCAGTGTAGTATTTCAGGAAATCTTGCGAGCAGAATGAATAAACGAGTTTGTACAAAACAAGAAAAGCTGACTACAAATATTGAAAAAACCCAGCAAACAACAAAATGAATGTTTCCTGAAAAAATGAGAGCATATGGCAGGCTTCCTGAGATTTCTTCTCATCAATAAGATTAGAATCAATTAAAATACTATCTCTTAATAAGATAAGTGCATATGCTTCCACATCAAATAAAAGGGATCTTTGTTATTGTGTGGCACTATGTCTATTTTTTTGCTGAATTTGTCTTAAAAGGAATCCTCTTGGTTCATTTCAAAATACTCTCATTAGATTCCCAAAGCAGGGGTTGCGTTCTCTTGGAAACATGAGTTTGTTGCGCTAATCCCTTTTTCATTTCGTAGCCTTTTCAATCCAGGTCTGGCACGATTTGCATTTTTTCAAGTAAGGTGATATTTGAATCTGTTCTCATCTGTTCACATTTTTAAGTGTACAATTTTTTTCGTGACTTAAAGTATGGGCATTTTCAAAATACTCTTGAGTGCCTTCAGTGTTGGAGGACTTACCACTTCCTGAGGTAATTGGTTCCATTGTCGTACTGCTCTAACAGTTAGGAGTTTTTCCCCCTGATATTCAGCCAGAAGCTGGGTTCTCTTAACTTGAGCCCATTGCTGCATATTCTGTACTCTTGGATAACTGAGAACAAATCCTTCTCTTCCTCTGTATGACAGCCCTTCAGATATTTGAAAAATGCTATCCTATCGCCCCTCAGTCTTCTTTTCTCTAGGCTAAACACGCCCAGTTATTTCAATCTTTCCTCAAAGGGCTTGGTTTCCAGCCCCCCGATCAACCTCATCACTCTCCTCTGAACTTGTTCCAATTTGTCAGATTGCTATTGATAAAAGACTTCCTTTACCATTTTCAGGGTGCACGTGATTTTGTTTCATTGGTTATAAGCCATTAACACCCTGAAATGGAGAAAAAAAACTTTTAACAGCAGTAGTCATCCATCAAGTACAACATTATTCCTGTTGTGCAGAAAAAGCAACAGGATTTTGGCTATTGAGTATATTCTTGTTATATGAATTCCACTGAAAGTATGTAAACGTGTACGTTTCCGACCAAAAATCATATTCAGATCAGTAGAAATGGGATTGAGTTTCATCAAACTGAACACATTTCCATCAGTGTCTACTTCGTTCGTCCCATTAGTATCCCTGAGCAAACATTCCTCACTTATGTTCCCCAATGCATTTCTTTCTAAATCTGCACTTGTTATTGTGGTAGGCCACTGTCATGACACACAGAAACATATTTATTCATCACTCAAAATGGCCAGACCTTGCATGTGGGTATAAATCATAGCAAATCCCATGGACTTCCATGCAATCATCACCTTTTCCTGTGTTGGGGCAAAGTGTCCCTTCTTCTCCAACAGGAAGCCTCGAGTGTTGACACAGAGACCTCACTGTCCAGCAACATTCCCTCTAAGGCGTGCACATCCCCACCTCCATACACCCATTGTGACTGTTTTTGTTATGGGGGGCGGGGGATGGTGGGGGACGGCGACGGGCACGGGAGGCGGACGGCGATGGCATGGGGTGGGCGGCAATGGGCGCGGGGGGCAGCGGGCGGATGGTGACGGGCAGCTGGTGGGCAGTGGGGGGACGGAGGGCAGGGGGCAGCGGCAGGGGCGGGGGGCAGCAGGCTGGCCAGCGCCCTCTCTCCATTTTGGCGCCCTAGGCAACTGTCTGGTTTGCCTTAATCGAAGAGCTGGCCCTGCCTGTAAGTTCTCAATACATAGGCAACACTCATAAAAAGTTAATAGCAATAAATAAAGTATACTAAATCATGCCATGTAACTTTACCAACTTTAAAAGGAAGGATTAAATGTGCCTTGTTCCTCCTTCATGACCAACAATAAAAAAGAATTTGTAAATAATCACCTGGAAATAAGTCCAATGAATTCTTTGGGCCTTTGTGGGGGTCTGATAGTTGGGATTCAGCCTAGGAGACATTTCCATTTCATGAGTGGGAAAGCCCACCTGATGGAATTCCTCCTGCCTGAATCCACATGCTCCAGACTCCAGACCTTGGAATCTAACCAGGCCTGGGTCATCTATTATTTGCCTTTAATTTACCAGCCTGTTTATTCCTGACGGTGCTGCCTGCTCATCTCCACTTATTTACTCCTGGTTACTGGAATAATTACTGTTTGCTTTTCATTTCCCTTTGCCTATTCTTGTCTTCCCTTCATCTATTGTCTCCTTCTTATTAACTCACCTTCCTCTGTCTCATTAACTCACCTTCCTCTGCAAACAGAAAGGACATGGGTTATGGCAATCAATAACTGGGCAAGGCATGCTCTGTTCACGAGGCAGTCATGAGGCAATCCTAGCCAACCAGCATATGTAACATTTCCCTTGTAACCAATCTCTGATTCTGTGCATACTCTGGGATGTACCCTTTCTCTTGTAACCAATCACTGATGCTGTGCATACTGTGGAATGTAAATGATATGTAGTAAAATGTAATAAACTGTGCCGAATGGCAAGTGGCGACATAATCGCTCCGCTGGTCGGACAACTGGACTTGAGTCTACGTTCTTTCATCCGGATCCCCCACAGGCCTTACTTCTGGGTGGGTATGTATATATGCAGTTAGAAGGAGGAGTAGGAGGAGTAGGAGGAGTTGGAGTAGGAGTAGGAGTATATATTATGATTTCTGTCATTATATTTATTTCATATTTGGGATGGGGTGCCATATGTATGGTGGAATTTAGTACTAGATGTGCTAAAAACCTGGGTCACATATTGAGCCCTTTGAAATTGTGGGAAATGGCAGATTTACCTTGATGTTTGGAGAAATAATTTTGGCTTTGGGAACGGACAAAAATAAATGATTTCCATTCAAACTCCATTAGCGCTTTGGTTTAAAATACTCATGATGAGTGGTTTGGGGAGCTCAAAGTTAATGCATTTTTATTTACTCAGTTTATGAACTAATTTTCCAGAGGGGGGAAAATCATGACTACTTCTCATTGATTTCCAATGAAGGGTAACCCACTGCCATCATATTTTATTATGCACTCATTTGAATTCCCACAGGGCTCCATTTAAGGGAGGGCTGTTAATAATGCCAACAACCATTGGATAAAGAAGCAAGACAGCAATTTCCACATTGTTAATTCTGGCAGTTGTGTTATCTATCTGTAGACAAAATGAATTTTAACCAAACACTATATTATCTCCTGATGGCCTCCGTGTTCCTACTGTATGCATACCAATCATTCCATCTTGACATTCAGCCATTCTAGTTATTATAGATGTTATCAGTGAGCAAGGAATAATTAGGCATGGCTCAATACCTCTAAAAAGATTTAAGCAGTTGTATAAATCCAGAGGAGGAGATAAAATCAAATGCCTCAGTGCTTTGGCTACAGCCATAAAATATAAACTGATCCTAGAAAGAAACCAATACTAGCAAGAAAACCTACAACTGTGCATTTAATATTTTGATAGAGAACTAAGGAAAATCTTAAGGGGTCATCATTGAAATGAAAAACAGGTGACTGAATAAATCTGGATGTACCCATGACATGTTGTTGGGATGCCCATTGGAAACTCTTTGGTCACTCTGTAAAAACTATTATGAACTAGGTAGGTTCTCTGTTTGACCCAACATGACGTTTGAAAAAAATACATACAGCAGAGTGGACAGAGAAGCCTGAGATGTCTTGTTGATGGATTTATTGAAACTGTATGGAGGGAGCAGCAAGATTGTTGCAACTATTTTCAGTATCTTAATCCCTCTGTGTTGTTCATAAAAGTGTGTAAATGTGTGTTTCAATTCATGTACTATGTTTCAGAAGCACAAACTGGGAAAATTCATCTGAAAATATAAGCTTTTTATCTTTATCTTTTTTTACATTTCTATTAACAAAAAGAAAAAAGAAATGACAAGAGAAACATTAACATAACGTAGTGACTTACATTGTAATCTTATGTATTAATTCATTAATCACCTTAGGCACCTGTTATTTACACAATTTAACAGGGTTACATTTAGTTTCCCAATTCCATCCTAGAAAATAAGAGACCAATAATCTAGATTATTTCCTAAAACATGTTTCTTCTTAATTAAGTAATTCATATAATTTAGTAAAGGTTTCCAGTTTTCCATGAAATTGACCATACTTTATTTCTCCTTTATATATTCTAATCTTATTAGTCAAATTCTCCATCAGCACTGTTTGCCATGTCCTGTTCATAAATGTCTGTAGCTAAAGATCCTGTGTGGTTCTCCAACATTTAGAAATATCACACCTTGCTGTCCCTATCCAGTTCACAAGTAGCTCTTTATTAGTCATCTTCTCATTTCCCGCAGTAAATAATGAAAATAATAGCAATGTTTCATTCATAATTATTTTTTGATTAGTCAAGATCTCTAGCCAATTAATTACTTCATGCCATATGCTTCTATTTTAGGACAGAGATTTTACATATGTTCCAATGCCTTCCCTTATTAGATATTAGATACCATCCTAAGTAGTTAGAAGAGCATGCTGGGAATTGCAATCTATATGCAGAGAAGGTGGGGCCTAGGAGTAGATGATGTACCAGTAAGATATTGTGGTCTGTCTAGGAAGAGATGGACTGTCAGATATATCAGTGTGGAGGATGATTTTATGGTGGTTGAGAAAGATCCCATGCAAAAATCATATGAAGTCAGGAGGATATGGTAAGATCTGACTTCTTTTACCCATAAACATCTTTTATTTAAATTTAAAGAAAGATTTGATTTATTTGTAAAGCTTCATAATTTCCCCCCCAAACGTGGTATCCCTAGTCCTCCTTATTCACCTTGACCATACTTAATATTGTTTAGGAACCTTATCTTTCCCTTTCCTGCAATAAACTTTTCTAAATGTCCCTGCCATTTTAAAAAAATTTCTGGTTCTAGAGGTGTATTTTGGAATAAAAACAGAAATTTTGGTAAGATATGAGCCTATCTAAAAATATAAGTTAAGGAATTTTCCCATCTGTTCCTGGAGTCTTTGCACATGCAGTGCATCCACCTAGTATTCCCTGTGCAAATTGCAATGCAGGTCTGAGAATATGTGGAGGGAGATGATGCACATGTCTAACTCACTTTTAAAAATGAGTCTTATTATCTGCTGACCAAAATAATGGTGGATATATCTATGTGTATATGATGCCTAGGAGAGGTTTCGTCTGGAAAAGTCTCAGCCATTTTATCCACTGCACAATTAAAGGAAGTTTATTTTTTTTATTTTATACCACACTTGATTTCCTTACATACTCTTCCCCAAGAAATAATGATCCATTGTTTGTAGGAAACTGTTGAACAGCATATTGGCTTCCCATCTACTTCAAGTTCATGTAGAGTGGAAAGGTTATGTTAATATAGAGAAATTATCTAATGCCTCTTCTTGATTACTCAGTAAACTTGACTGAGCGATTAATATTGTATATTGATAATACAGTACAACCCCCTTATCTGCTGATTCACTAATTGCACATTCAGTTATCCATGGTTGGTGATCAGTGGGGGGGAAGCAAGGAGAGGGAAAATTAAAAGTAAGACTTACCACTGCCTATGCTTGCAACCTCCTCCTTCTTGACGCCACCACCATCGGTGTTGCCATGGGCTAGCCAGGCACTCTCCAGAGGGGTGAGTTGGGGACTTTGAATTTCCCGGTTGGGTCCCTGGTGGTGGATGGGAAGTTTGAGTGGGAAGTTCAAAACTTCTGACCTGCTACCTGGGACCAGACCTGGAAGTTCAAAGGCCAGTTGGCCAGGCGGGTGAGTCCCCACCCACCCCTCTGGTTGGTGCCTGGCTGGCTCACCATGACAGTGGCAATGAGGAAGAGATGGGCCACAGGCATTGGGGTGGTAAGTGCTATTTTCCCCCTCCTTGGTGCCACCACCACTGCAGTGGCAAGGAGGGAATAAAGTTCTTTTCTTTCTTTTTCTCCTTGCTGCAGCTGAGCACCAAGGAGAAAGAGGAAAAAAACTTTATTCCTTCTTTGCCATTGGGGCGGGGGTCAGGGTGAAAGCTTTCACCTGGGCACTCCACCACCCCTTCTGCCACCATTATCATTTACTTGCTCTTATCTGCAGATTTCATTATCCATGGGGGATCCCGGAAACCGATCCCTTGTGGATACGGACGTCGTACTGTATAACAAAACCTGTATTGGCAATATAGGGAAAGGAGATTGGGAACTTGGGTAGATCTCAATTTAGATGACAGCCCAGAGACACTGAGAGCACATATAACACCATCATTCACAGCTGTAATCTAAAGGGGGCATGGAACAGATATTTAAACTATACAGTTTTAATGTTTGATACCAATTGAGACTTACAGTTCTATCCCATGGAATCTTTGGATTTGGCGAGTTACTTCTTTGAACTAGAACACTTTCAGATTTATAATCTTCACACATCTATTAAGTCCCTTCTTGAGATATAGTAAACAAATAATCATCTCAGCCAAATTCACTTTCAGGTGTTCTTTTGAGAAAAATGATATAAAAATCATAACACATCATCTCTATTTTTCTTAGAAGAAAGGATATATGTTGAATTAATAGTGGTGTCCACTAGGGTTGCCAGGTGAACTTTATCTCATTCTTTGAGATTTCAAGAGCAAAGCTTGAGATAAGGAGCTGTACATTATGATGTGATAGAGACACTCTCTTTTGATATCAAAGAGTAGGGGCAGACAGGAGCTGGAAGGCTATTTATTTTTCTTTTTTTGCTAGGTTGAGTGAGAACCAGCCTCTAGGTGCAGGTCTGCTGAAGAGACACATCTTGGCATGCCAAAAAGTGATCTCAGCGAGTTTGATAATACTCTTTTGACTGAGGGATTGAAGCCCATGATCCAAATTGGAGCCCCATATAAAAGCTGAGCGAGAACTTTGTGCTTGACTAACTGAAGTGCAGCAGGAATAAACTCCCCTCCCTGGATGTAATAATGATTATGTCTAAGGACTTTGCTTGTGTTATTTGCCCTCTGCGCTACTGCTTGTCAACAATAAGACCACGAAAGAGTGTGAGAGAAAATGATGCCTTGATATTTGAATGTTTTGACTTGTTCTATGCATTGTTGCTCAATGTGCCAAACGTTAATTTTACTGTGTATCAAGAAAACCATGATTCTGGTTTTCTTGAGGTTGATTGATAAGTAATTGATCCTGCAGTAATTCATAAATACACATAAGGATCGTTTCAGGCCAATTTGCAATGATGACATGATGTCTGCGTCATCTGCATATAATAACAAGGGCACATTTATTTTTGCCAGTTTTGGAGGATGAAATTCTGGAGTTGACCAGCTTTTGTGGAGATCATTTAGGAACAAGTTGAATAATGTGGGTGCCAGAATGCAACCTTGGCGAGCTCCTCTTTCTGCCTGGATGGGATTTGATAAATTGCCATCAGTCCTACGTTTTACTCTGATGGTAAAGACTTCTGATAAGATATAGTAACCTCTTGTCGATAGAGGTAGAGTAGAGTTTTCCCCATAATTTTTGTCTAGGGATTGAATCAAATGCAGACTTTAGGTCTATAAATGCCACAAACAGGCCGTTCCCGTGCCAACCCATGTACTTCTCTGCCAGATGGTTTAGAGTTATACAGTGAATGCCAGTGGAGAGGTTTTTCCTAAAACCAGCCTGTTAATTACCTAATATGCTCCCCTTTTCAATCCATAAGGTTAGTCTGGTGTTAAGGAATCTAGAATAGTCCTTAACACCAACTAACACCAATCTTGCCAAGTATTGATAAGAGGCTAATTGGCCTATAATTAGAGGGCTCATATTTGTTTCTGGACTTACAGATTGGTATTACTATAGCTTCTAGCCAGGAGTATGGAATTTGTCTGGTTTTGTTAATGAAAGGGAATGTTGCTGCTGTATTACTCCTTGCCTTGTTTACAACAGTAGAATCGATCCAGTATTGGCACACCAAAAGGCCAGAAAATGAGAAAGGGTTTGGCTTAAGATAGGGTGAGACTGTGAGACGTCTTGTGCATTATTTATTCTTTTAACCCCCCCCCCCAAAAGCAGCTGGGGCATGACATTTAGGACTGTGGGAACACATGCTCCTGTGTTAGTGCTTGATCACCAATCATTTTTAACTAGTGTTGATATACTAGTTGATCACACCCAAACAAGAAAACATTGGAAAGAAAACATAAACAACCTAGATGAAATAAAAGGTGTTCATGTGGCATGTGGCATTTCTGTACATGTTAAGAACAATTTTTGAATGCTGTCATCCTTTCTAGATTATTGTACAACTCTTTCAATTGGCTTGACAGCAAATCATAAAAGGATCAACAGAGATGGGACCAGAAGAAGAAAAGAAAGAAGGGGGAGAATGCGGTCTGAACAGCTAATTGCTTAGCATCAAGTGTGAATATTTAACTCCTCTGCAGCCGCTGTATAATCACTGACTGCAAATTCAGCCGTAATACGAACTGCAAATCAAATCATTGCAAAGCCAGTGTAGTGACAGCCTTAGATATGAATTCTAATCACAATAGGCAGAGACAGCCCTTTGATGTTGTATTGACAATTCCATTTGGTGCAAAGGAATCTGGGCCTGCCTGCAGGCCAGAGTTATTGAAGATCATTGGTATATGAAAAAGAAAATATTCATGAGCTTTAAAGAAATATATTTGTACAAGAATTATGGAGCAATAGACAGAAAAAAAGTCAAATCGATTCAGAAGAGAGTAGATGTGCAGCCAGGTTTACCTGTGAGATTAATGCTCTTCACAGCTATAAGATGGGAATAGTGATCAGAGACTTTATGTGTTTACTAAGTGGAGAGCAAACTGCCTAAGTTCACCTAGCAGCTTCTTAGAAGAGCTAGAGAGAAAGGTCCAATAAATGGTATCACCCACTCATAGTTTCGCATAATATTGGGAACCATATATCTTTTCTTAATTATTTCTGAACTATGTCTCATCTCATCTTGGCTCTCTGTTCTGTCATGTCCAACACTCAATCACTTTGTGGATTGATGCTCTCTCTTTCTATCTCTTACAGCTTTTTAAAGCTCCATTAAATTCATTTCCATGTTCCTGCTGATGATGTCAAACCAGTGAGTCCTTGGGCACCCCCTTCTTTTGCCACTGACCAGACCCGGTATTACTGTCTATTCAAATGAGCGCACTTGGATAACATGATCAAAGTATCAAAGTTTTTGCTTAGTGATTTTGGATTCCAGCAATTTGCTTGTTTTGACTCTGTCTAGGACTTTGTTGGTCATCCTCAAAGTCCTTGGGATGTGTAGTAGTAGTCTTCAGCAGCACAAATCAAATGCCTCTATCTTTTCCCTATATATCTTCCTCAAAGTCCAAATTTCACGCATACAAAAAGAAACTGTATGTTTTAGAAGCAAGCTATGTGAGTGCATGGGATGGGCTGCCACAGAGCAATTAGCAAAACTGGGCAAAATTTCCAATCATGCTGTGAGGGATGGTGCTTGAGACCATGCAAACACCCCCATGATGTTTGCAACTTGAATCATCTTTCCGAACAGATGTGGAACAGACACCTGCTATCAATTTTCAGCACTGTATTCTCTACACTTTGTTCTGTGGTGTCCATAAAGTTTTAGCCTGATAAAGTGGGTTTTCCTCCATTAAAGCTTGTAATTCATTTGACTCTTTTAGTGGTCCAATAAACAGTCTTGTTGACTTATACATGAGAAGACCTAGTTGTTGGTTGATCCCTGTGAAGTAAAATGACATCAGAGAGGCTTCGAGGTTGATTTAAAATAGCAGCATGCAGTGCTCTTTTCAAAGTTGGAAACCTCATCATCTTAAATGCATGGATGAAAATAAGTTCTTAAATAGCTTTAAAAAACCCCCACAAACCCACACCTGAGCTGCCTTACTACTTTTAATCCATAATGCATATTCTTAACCCGAAATCCCATTTTTCACTTAATGTAATGACAATGCTATGGCTGCACAGTGATTGGAATTATAAAAAATATGGGGAGATAAATGCTAGTATTATGAAAATCCTATTAGCAAACCCCAGTGTTCCACACATGCAGCCCAGACATATTAATGTAGCCCTTAGTAGTTTGGTGGCTGAAACCTGTTTTTGCTCCTGTGGAACACAGGACAATCTTTCAATTAATAATTGAATCTAAATGCAGTACATAAAGTTGCAACCCTGAATAAGATGAGAGTGCGTGAAAACAGGTTAATCACAAATACACTGAGCAACTTGTTGAATAGATTTTTCTTCTACACTGCTATGAGTAGTTATAGATTATTTTTGAAAAAAGAATACCAAGTAGCAGTTTTTCTAAAGCACTGTCAGTAGATGGCAATGTGACTATTTTATACAAAATTATCTTGTGTGGTAGAGTGTGATCATTCTAAACTTTTCCTTAAAGTGAACTTTAATAAAATCAAAATGTTCATTCAACGAACCTTCATAAACTGTTTTAAAATTATATATAGTTACAGCTGGAAACATTGATTCAGAATCTTGAATAATGATCTGCAATATTCGAATGTTCTGTAAGTTAGAATTAGAACATCTTCTTTTAAACAGGAATTATAGTAATTTATAATAGCAACAGCCAGGAAAGGGAAGAGCAGTGCCCACCACCAAGAAAGGGTAAACTAGTAGATGTACAAATTCTTGATAATAGCCCTCATCTTTTCATTCAGAGACAAGATTTGTGTGAGTTCTTAAATACCGTTCAGTATGGCACCACCACTCTGTCATTCTTTTAGTTCCTTTTTGTTTTTTGGAAAAAAATGTTGTGGGAGCCGGTAGCTCAGGTGCACCTGTGCTGGCAGGCAATCCCCTGGATGAGCGCCCCCAGCATGCGACGTGGGTGTGCTCCCGGTTGGCTGAGCCTGCCCACCTGGTTGGGCCTATTGAGGCCTTTGGAGACCACGTGGCAAGCGCCATAATGGAGAGAGATCCCAAACCAGGGGATGTGAATGGGCCACTCCAGCCGCAACATTGGTCACCAGTGAGTCGGGGTCCTTTTATTTCTCTTATTTTTTAAAAAAGCTTGTTCTGTTTACACTTATTCCATTGCTAATTTTGAAATAGTGAGCCATATCTTTAATAGGATGCTAGAAGTATTTGATTTAAAGCTATTTAAAGCTTCCTATTTTCCTTTTGTCCTGGGAAAGTCTTTGGCAGCATTGGGATGAGAAAAATGCTAAAGAATCATGGCTGGATTGCTGGTAGTGATCCTGACTCTGGCAGGCAATTTTTACTATTAAAGACTCTCCATGTTCCCAAAAACATGTTCCCAAGGGAAAAACAGAGCCCTTGTGAAGCCTTGGAAACTAAAAGGCGGGGAATAAGAATATCCATATGACTTTAAATTAAATGTTTCTGGTGCCTGATCCAGGTTTGGTGGATGCAAAATTCACTGATCAAAAACCCTGTAAACAGTATTGAAATTAGTCACACTGACTATAACCAGGTGTAGTGCTTCTTAAAGGCACAAAACAATGGTGTGAAATTATTGTTTAACACATACATACATGCATACACAACATGTCAGACTTGTAATAATTTTAATGAGGATTTATCTTATTTTATGAGGATTTATCTCCTTTCGGTCTTAATAAGAACTTCCAATGACTCTCACTTGTTGCAATAACCTGGGGCAGCTGGGTGCTGGAGTAAGGGGAAAGCGCTTTGAAGAAACACACACACACACACACACACACACACACACACACACACAGAGAGAGAGAGAGAGAGAGAGAGAGAGAGAGAGATCCGAACCAGTGGAGGAGCTCTTCCATTGTCTGAAGAGGCCCTCTTTATTAACCCCTGTGCCAAAGCTGATTACATCATTTCTATGTGGCACAGCAAGAAATTCCCCAAATATAGTTTAAAAAGGCGTTGCATAGGAAGGCTACATTAATATGCATTTGTATGTGTATAGGTATGACTATGGGCGTTTATACACGACCCCTAAACTCCGGGGCAAATGGTTCCCAGCTCCAGAGCTTAAAAATGTTTCCCCACCAGCTCCAGAGTTTACAGGAAATTAAGTGCGACCCCGCCCACCTAAGTGCGACCCAGCGCACTTTTCTTGTACCTGCTCTAGGAGGGTGAAAATTCCTTGATGCGGATGTGCCAGGCTCTCCTCGCTTCTTTTTGTTGTTGTTTTTTGCCTCCCGCCCCTTTAAGAGAAGGAATCAGGAAGTGACGGGGCTCGGAGCAGCTTCCACCAGCACCGGGAGGTAAGCCTTTATTCTTTTGTCCTTTCCCCCCCTCCCCTCACAGACAGGAGCAAGGAAGTGCGGAGGGGTGGGGACGGAGGAACAGCAACGAACCCCCAAGATCTCTGGTCCGAATTTAAGGGGCCAGTGGATCTTAGGGGTCGTGTGAAAAGGCTCTAAGTCTCTTGCTTTAATTGGTAAGCTTTAGCTTTGTGATAAGAGATAGTGCTCTAATTGGCAAACTTAACTGAGTAATGATAGAAGACAATGAGAACACTTTTTGGCAAGCTTAACTAAGAAGGAATAATGAGGTAAGATAGAGGAAGGGCTTGGTGGGTTGACACAATTGTGTTGTTCTGCTGTTGCAGAGAAGCTCGGACTTTTGCCACCAGATGCTGTTGCCTCTGAAATGGCTCTGAATTAAAATGGTTCCAATTATATCAACTCAGAAGATTATCCCCACACTCCCTTTTCATAAATCTTTATCCAAACAATTCCTTGGTGTTTTGTTTTCCATCTAGAACTAGAATATAAGGCACTACTATTCTTTCCATAAGAAGTATCACCAAGCCTTATCTAATTAAAAAAAAAATCTATGCTTATCTTAATACATTCCCTGTAGCTATAAACCCTCCAAGTTTGGTGAAGATTGGCTTTCAGACATCTGAGTTATACAACCAGAAATACCTCCCTAGTAAATTGCCATATAACAACTGGCTTGGGGAAACACAGTCTTCAAGCAAATAAAAAACCACCAAAATCCATCAATTCACGGTTAGAGATGGGCACGACTCAAGAAAAATGGTTTTTTGTTTTTTGTTTTTCGTTGAGGGGTCCGTTTCGTTTCATTTCCGTTTCCGTTTTGTTTTTTGGAAAATTTTCGTTTTCGTTTTTGTTGCATAACAAAAACGAAAAACGAAAATGGAAACGAAAAATTTCTGTTTAGTTAGCATTCTTTTCAGTTCAATGTACTTGCTGCAACAAAAATGAAAAACATAGCAAAGTTTTTCGTTTCGTTTCCGTTTCCGTTTTGTTTTTTAGAAAATTTTCGTTTTCGTTTTCATTGCGTAACGAAAATGAAAAACAGAAACGGAAACGGAAATTTTGCTGAGTCGTGCCCATGTCTATTCACGGTCATCCATTCATAGCAATACAAATCGATGAATTAGTGATTTTTGATCAATTTTGCAATTCTTTTTTACTGTACTTTCCACAGTACCCAGGCAAATCAAGGAGCCTTCACCACCAGGTCACAGCTAACGACCCATTCTTGATGGGTTTCAGCACCTTAGGCCATTGTTTACCTTAAGGCCATGGACACTAATGTCTCCCTAACGAGCCTATTCAGGCTTTGTTCATCTTATGAGCCAATCAGACCAGGGGACAAGAGGCCAAGCTGACTATAAGAAGGTCTCTTGCACTAGCTGTATTCAGACCGACGAAGCTGTTTGGATGAACAGCGAAACGTTTCTATCTCTCAAAAAGAAGTCCAGTAGCCATGACTCAACTCCCAGATAAACGCACCTCCCAGATAAACAGAGAATCTTCACAGATGTAATTCATTTTTAAATTTGTGCACATCTATATCCACAGCTTATGCTATTTTCTTATGGGACAGCTATTTTCTTATGGGACACCTTCCAATATATTGGAAAACTTTTTAATTCTGATGAAATAACACATCTATCTATCTATCTATCTATCTATCTATCTATCTATCTATCTATCTATCTATCTATCTATCTATCTATCTATCTATCTATCTATCTATCTATCTATCTTTGCCACAATAATGGTGGTTACTTTAATGGCTTTGATTCTGACAAGAAGAGGGCAGGTTGTGCATACCCGCAGATCTTGGTAAGGAATGCACAGGTACAACAGAGGGGCAAAATAGTACAGCCCTTCCGGCAAGGAAGAAAAAATTCTGCAGTTACACCACTGGCCAGAAAAATGTTCCAATCTTGGCTGTGTGTCATGTGACTGGAAAAACAAAAGCAACTAGCTGGGGGATAACTAGAGAACATTTCCTGTGTGCCCAGGGCTCTTCACCTGTAACAACATTGTTACTTATATTGTCATTGCCATTTGTCATTTTATTTGACTGATTAAATGGGGAAGTAACTGGAAATTTTCCGTATCTGTTAGAAAAATAGTCTCTCTCAGTTCCTATATTAAATTTAGAAGTTGAAAATCTAAGCTTGGGAATATTCTGATTAAAAAACGCCCCAACAAATTTACAGCATCAATTTCAGTGGACTTTATATCCATCTGAAGTGAAGAGTTAGTTTCTGGTTCACTTCACTTTTTAAAGTTAAGATTTCAATTTTTTTTTAATGTTTTCTGTTTGAAGCTGGGAGGTGGAAAAGAGGCAAACACTGAGAAGGAAAAGAAAGCAAAGAAATAGACTCTGAAACCATATGCAAATCTGAGTGCATTTTCTTTGATCTCATAGGAAAAAAAATCAGTAGACTTCTGAAGGCTAAAAATGTCACAGATAGAATCAGCAGCCTTCTTAATGGTGAGAACAGCTTTCATCAGTTTCATGATATACCAGTACTTTGACTTAAGGTCTCCCAGTTCTGAGACTCAACTTCATAATTTACATATTTAGTCCAACAGATGTTTGATTCTGCCACTTCTTCCATTCCTTTTTAGAACTCTGAATATATCACTTAATGGGTGGAAAAGAGATATCTAACAGTTGAAAAGGTTTGCTTAGAGAGAGTGAAAAAAAATAATGTTCCTTTTTACATGTATTAAGCTGTTGTATACATACTGAGGTGATTTGATTCACATACACCCTCCAGTTTATGAATGTGGGATATTGTGCCTCTGTATCTACAACTCAAAATGCCAGGAAATGTATGATACTGTTGCGCAATATCCTGCCTGTGTTGCCAGAAGGAAAACCAATGCCAAATTCGAAATAGTAAAAAGCTGCATGCATATTGATGACAACACCAAGGGCCACAGTCAAAATGGTCTACAGCAGGCATGCCCAAACTTTGGCCCTCCAGATGGTTTGGACTGCAACTCCCATAGTCGTTTGCCATTGTCAATCTAAGCTTAGAATTCTGGGAGATATGGTCCAAAACATCCGGAGGGCTGAAGTTTGCATATACCTGGTCTACAGGATATCCTCTTGTGCTCTCACTACTTTGGGTGAGAAGCATTTAATTGAAAAAAAGTCAGGTTCTGAGATTCCTTGTTCCTGCTCAGTATCTCTGAGTTTCCTGTGTGTAGACCATCATGACAGCTGCTGTTGGTGTTGTCAGCATTCAGGATGTCCTTTGGTATGTAAAGTTTGGCATGAAAGGATGTCATATTGAAGAGGGAACAGGTTTGTTTTCCATGGCTTCAGAGACTAGGACTCGGGGCAATGGTTTCAAACTACAGGAAACAAGATTCCATTTGAACATTAGGAAGAACTTCATGACAGTTAGAGCTGTTCAGAAGTGGAATATGCTGCCACAAAGGGTGGTGGAGTCTCCTTCTTTGGAGCTTTTTAAGCAGAGGCTGGATGGCCACCTGTCGGAAATATTGTGATGGGGTTCCTGCATGGCAGGGGGTTGGACTAGATGGCCCTTGAGGTCTCTTCCAACACTATGATTCTATGATCCTTTCCCCTTCCGGCAATGTATGCATTATATTGTGCAGCAATATTTGGTCATTTCTAGGCTTTTTGAATCAGAAGGACAACATCCCACATGCATAAATTGATGGTGAAGAATAGAATTCCTTGCCTTTTAAAAACAGATATTTGAGTATATATACACTGCACATGTACTGAACCAGAAATGTCCTTTGTATAGTACTTGAAAATTCCAGAAAGTGAGCGCTCAGTTTTTACAATGGTTGCTGGGGGAAGACAAAACAGCTAGAAAGTTGCTATTGCTGTGTGAGAAAATATTTTGAAGGGCTGTTTTGGATTTAATGAAACATTGAAGCAAAAATATGAGAACAACACATACAATGAAGAAACATACCCTTTAACCTCTCAGCTAAACTAATGTTGCCATGCCTCCTGTACAGAATGAAGACTAGAAAGCTCTCGTCCATTTCCAAAACTTTTCCTTGGACTAGGCAACCTGAGGAAGAAGAAACTACATCAGACCAAAAGTGCTATAAGCAAGTGTGCATGCTTTCTCAAATATGTCCCCATTCCTTTTGAAATAAGAAAATGAGAGAGAAAGCTTGGAGTTGGCAAAGGTTGTCACAAGAAACTAAGAACAAAATCATCCATATGATGTGAAGGAAAAACCATGAAGAAAGACAGGAACAAAAATCAACTCATTTGAAAGACCATGGGCGCTTTTACACGACCCCTAAGATCCGCTGGCCACTTAAATTCGGACCAGAGATCTTAGGGGTTTGTTGCTCTTCCTGTGTCCCCACCCTGGCTGCTGGCTGCGTGAGGGGAGGGAGAAAAAAAAGGAAGAAAAGATCATGGCTCACCTCCGTTCTGCCTCCGCTCTTGCCGCGGCAACATTCCTGTCTCTGTAAAGTAGCTCTTAAAGGGGCGGGAGCCAAAACAACAAAAAACAGAAGCGAAGAGAGCCCCGCACTCACTATCCTTACACCGCATCAAGCAATTTTCACCCTGGAAGAGCAGGTACAAGAAAAGTGCGCTGGGTCGCGCTTAGGTGGGCGGGGTCGCACTTAATTTCCTCTAAACTCAGGAGCTGGTGGGGAAACATTTTTAAGCTCCGGAGCTGGGAGCCATTTGCCCCGGAGTTTAGGGGTCGTGTATAAACGCCCCATGTTGGTGGAGACTGAGAGCCTTGCGGAGAGCATAGGCACCCAGAAAGGCCAAAAGAGGGTGTTCAATCAAGTCAAGTCTACACTCTCACTGGAGCAAAATCAAGTAACCTCAGCCTATCTCATATAACAAGAATACAGAACTGACAAGAAAACACAATATTTTGGGGGGAAAGTGGTGTGGAGGCAGTAAGAAAAGAGGAAGACCTAACATGAGGTGGGTTGTCCCAATAAAGGAATTCATGACTGTTTACAAAACCTGAGCTGAAACTAATATAAAAGACAATATAGCTATTGGGGCAGTAGACACACAGAGCAACCTAATTTGAAATGTTCTGGTTAGCAAGATTTGAGCAGAGTTGCTAATGATAGGACATTTGGGAGGTCATTAACTTATATAGTCATACATCAGAAGTAACTTGATGGTACATAACATCTTTCATTCATTCACTTATTTTATTTAGTTTTTATTTAGTTATTTTCATTTAGCTACTGTGTTTTACTTATTTGTGTGGGTTTATTTTGTTGTTTTGTTTTTTGGCTCAGGAAAGCTGTTAGATGCTGCCTGGCTCTTAGCCTTGGAAGTGTCCTCGACACTAATTAGTTTACCTTACCCTCACCTGGGGTATTCTCTTCCACTCTCCAGTGAAGGACACCTTTTCTGGCAGCTGTCTTTATTTGATATGTTAACCCTTTGTACTCTTGTATTGTAATTGTAGTTACTGAGTTTGTTGCTAAGTTATTTGTAAGCCCCCTGTTTTTTTTTTTTTTTTTTTTTTTTTTTTTTCCTTCCACCCTTCACTCCCTCCCCCGGCTAGGTCACCATGTCCGCAGGGACTCATATACCAACCGTGTTGGGTCGTGGACGTTACGCTAGGAATCACGGGATTAGTCGGATAAGAAGAACTAGGGTCCGGCATCTTGTGCCTGTCCCGCGTTCTGATCCCGTGATTCACCACCACGTGTCCGGGAGCCATTCCGCCAGAGCCTCCAACCTGTCCTGCCTCCTTCTCAACGCCAGGTCGGTCCACAATAAGATCGCTGTCATTTACAATACCATCTCTGACAGCAGGGCCGACCTGGCCTGTATAACGGAGACCTGGGTGGGCTCAGAGGGTGGGGCTTCCCTCGCCCAGCTGTGCCCTCCTGGGTTCCTGGTTCAGGGAGTGGGCAGGTTGGAGGGTCAGAAGGGGGGAGGAGTCGCCATTGTACATAGGGAATCGCTTCATGTGACCAGGGCCTCGACATTGGTGATTCCAGGGCTTGAATGCCTCCACCTGTTAGTAGGACAGCGGGATAGATTTGGCATTGTACTGGGTTACCGAGCTCCCCGCAACCCAGCGCAATCCCTGCCAGAGCTCGCGGAGTTCATCGCCGCTGCGCTGTTGAAGTCCCCCCGGCTTCTGGTCGTCGGGGACTTTAACGTGCATGTCGATGGTGAACTCGTCGGCGCAGCTCTGGAATTCATGGAAACCATGACATCCATGAGTCTATCCCAGCATGTTTTTTGCCCTACGCACAGGAGTGGGCATTCCCTGGATCTGGTGTTTACCTCCATGTCGGGGGATTCCAATCTGGAGGTGCGGGACATCGTTCCCACACCTGTGTCATGGTCAGATCACTACCTGTTGTCCTTTTCCCTAGCAATGGCGGCTCCTCCTCGCGGGGACCAACAGCCCCTTGTTTGGGCTCGCCCCCGAAGGCTTCTTGACCCGGCTCGGTTTCGGGAAGCCTTTGGGGAGCTTTCTGGTGGTCTGGCTGACGATTCGGCCGAAGTCCTGGCCAACCAATGGTTTGAGTCAGCTGCCGGCGCTGTCGACCGAATCGCCCCCAAGCGTCTCCTCCGGGGCAGAGCCCGCGCTTCTCCGTGGTTCACGGGGGAGTTAAAGGCGATGAAGCAGGAACGGAGGAGACTGGAGAGCATCTGGAGACAGAGCCGCACGGCGATAAATAAGACTGCTGTTGTGATCCAGACTAGGCGCTACTCGCGAGCGATCAGGGAATCCAAAAGATCTTTCTATTCCCTGAGAATTGGTGAGGCCTCGAACCGCCAGGCAGAACTCTTCCGGGTGGTTCGGGACCTCACCAATCCTAGTCTGGCCAGGCCTCCTCCTACTGATTTCAGTAGTGAGAACTTTGCAGTCTTTTTTAGATCCAAAATAGAGGCCATCCGTGCTGGCTTTGTATCCAGTGACACTAGCCCTCCCTCGCCATCCCCAGCCCCCTCACCCCCTCGTTCGCCTCAAATGGATGAGTTTGGGCCTGTTTCCCCTTTGGAAGCCTCCAGGGCTATTGCCCACTGCCGCCCCGCGACCACCCCCTTCGACCCTTGCCCATCTTGGCTAATCAAATCTGCCGGAGGGAGCATGCCCGAGTGGGCTGCGGCCATCGCCACCGCCTCCTTTAGTGAGGGGGTTTTTCCCTCTCGTTTTAAGGAGACGGTGGTCAAGCCCATTTTGAAAAAACCGGGACTGGCTGCGGACCAATTGGCTAATTACCGTCCAATAGCCAATGTTCCCTTCATGGGCAAGGTGATCGAGAGGGTGGCCGCGGTGCGGATTCAATCTTTTTTGGAGGAACAGCGGCGCCTTGATCCTTGCCAGTCCGGCTTCAGGCCTGGCCGGGGTACCGAGACAGCTCTGGTCGCGCTGCAAGATGACCTTATCCGGGCGGCCGACAGGGGTTGCTCTACCCTGTTGGTTCTCCTGGATCTGTCAGCGGCCTTTGATACCGTCGACCACGGTATCCTACTGGACCGGCTCCTGGAGGTGGGGATCGGGGGCACTGTTCGCAGTTGGCTCCGGTCCTTCCTCCAGGACCGGCCCCAGTACGTGCAGCATGGCGGAGAGTTGTCGGCCCCGTGGACACTCCCGTGTGGGGTGCCGCAGGGCTCGTCTCTCTCCCCCATGCTGTTTAACATCTATGTAAGGCCGCTGGCGGGGGTCATCAGGAGATTTGGGCTGCGTTGTCATCAGTACGCTGATGACACGCAGCTCTATCTCTGTTTTTCCACCTCTGCAGTGGAAGCTGTCCGGTCCCTCGACCAGTGTCTGGAGGCGGTCATGGCTTGGACCAGGGCCAACAGGCTCAAACTCAACCCTGAGAAGACCGAGGTGATGTTCTTCGGGAGCTCCCCGTCTGGGTATGGGGGCCCCCTCCCCAGCTTGGAGGGTGTTTCCCTCCAACTGGCGGAGAGGGTTCGGAATCTGGGCGTGATCCTGGACCCGGCCTTGTCCCTGGATGCCCAGGTGGCGGCCGTGGCCAGGACCGCGTTCTTTCATCTTCGCCAGATCGCCCAGATCCGCCCTTACCTAGACGGGGACTCCCTGAGAACAGTGGTGCAGGCGCTGGTGATCTCGAGGCTGGACTATTGCAACGCTCTCTACATGGGGTTGCCTTTGACTCTCCTCCGGCGACTGCAGCGGGTGCAAAATGCAGCGGCCAGACTGGTGGCGGGTGCGCGTCGCTTTGACCGCATCACCCCGGTGCTGGCCCGGCTGCATTGGCTACCCGTTGCCTCCCGGATCAGATTCAAAGTCCTGGTTTTAGTTTATAAAACCCTCCATGGCCTGGGTCCGGACTACCTGGCGGAGCGGATCGTCCAGCGGTCAACATCGGCCCGACCGGTTCGGCAGGCGCGAGCGCACTCGCTACAGGTTCCATCCCCCCGAGAAGCCAGGCGATCTTTCACCCGGAACCGGGCTTTCTCGGTGGCCGCTCCATCCTTATGGAACTCCCTACCTAGTGAAGTGCGCTCAGCAGAGTCCCTGCTGGCCTTTCGTAAAGCGGTGAAGACCATCCTATTCCGCGAGGCCTTTGGTGACCTAGCTTAGTCTTTTTTTTTTTTTTTTTTTTTTTTTTTTTTTTATATCCGCCATCGATAATTTACTGAATTTGGTAGCAGCGGCGAGTCCAGAACTCAAGGGTGCGCTCCGCCTCTGCTTTTAGTATGTTTATTTTAACTCATGTTTGGTGTGTAGGTTTTGTATTTTACTGTTATTGTTTTGTATTGTTTCCCTATTTGTATTGCTGACTTGTTTAGTCATGTTCGCCGCCCAGAGTTCCCTTTGGGAAGATGGGCGGGATATAAATGCAACAATAAATAAATAAATAAATAAATAAATCTTTGGAGCTTGTTTTTTAATTGTCAAACAATTATATAGTGACAAGATGGATGGACTGGTCATTATATCCACCATGACAGGAAACAGGCACCAAAGTTCTGTTAAAATCAAGTAAGAACATCCCTAACCACAATACAAAAAAAAAAAAAAAGTACTGTCACAGTTTCGACAAATGAGCTTTTAAATGCCCATTTAAAGTCTATTTAAAATTAACAATAAGTTCATTGTAAAAATATCTTAAGTGGCATTTAATGCTTTTGCAGTTAAGCAGGACCCATGCGTCTTTTTCTTGTTTTCCACAGCTATTTGGTCCACAGTCCCTTACTTGAGGAATCTCAGGGCCAAAGGAGAAGGAGCAAGCTAGTGATTCCCATTTCAGTCCTCCTTTTTTCCTCCTCTTTACTCACTAGCTAAATATTTCTTCCATTTGCCTCTCCTCTTGGTGTATGTATGCCCCTCCTCCATCTTTGCTTGCTCTTTTAAATTATGATGATGATGATGATGATGAAGAAGAAGAAGAAGAAGAAGAAGAAGAAGAAGAAATTTTACTAAATGATGACTATCTGCAGGTAAAGCATCAACAAAGATGCTTCCCCCCCCCCAAAAAAAAATTAACAGCTAATTCAGAGTTAAGGGGAGATATTATGTTTCTGATGAAATTTATTGGGCATAGAAGCAAAACATTCATTCTTCCTATCTTACAGGACAATCTTGTACTCAGTGAAAAAGAAATAACACTCTAATAGAGCCAATTTCAGTCATTCTAGTGGTCAACAGTAAATAAGAGCTTCAGCCTATCATTATGTACAGAGACCTCTCAGACATATTATACAGAACAGCTACTTTGAAAGTGGGCCTGACCTATTCTCAGCCCTGATCAGATGTATGGTGCTTTTTGAATATCTTCTGTGATTATACTCAATGGAGTGAAGTTAGGAAATGCTTCCTCTTTCTTCAAAGCAGAGCATGTGGTTTTTCCTTACCAATACCTGATTGAATTGCAGCTTGCATGACTGAGGTGCCAATGATGTTGAAGTTACATTATTTAACAGTAAATGTACCTTAGGAAATCATTAGGTTAGTTTTAACATTTAATTTTAAAATAAAAAAATGAATTTCTTTAATTAATATATTTTTAAAAAATAATTTAATTAAAAATCATTTCAAACTATCAGATTGGCCAATTCCCTCAAAATATGTCCTCAAAAATGGTAATGAGTTACAGTGGAATGCACTACACTGGAACTGTGTAGTTCTTTAACTGTTAAATCTTAACAGTTAACGTGCGTAGCATTGAAATTATTGATGTGAATTTGTATGAATTAGAAGTAATGAATTTGTTTTAAATGAAATATTGGCAAGATTAGAAAATAACTTCTGTAAAATTTTGGGTTATCATGCTATCTGTTTTCTTTTCTCTCTTTTTCTTGGTAGCCAACTGTGACTTGTTAAGTTATTCACCTCTTAATACATTACGTTTTGTCCTTTATAGTGCATTTCAGACAAAATGATTTAAGTTGAGAATATTAACATTATTGTTATTTATTTAAAATATTTTTAATCTGCCTTTCTCCTTTAAAAGGACCCAAGGCCGCTTTCATCTATCAAAAGACAGTACAGTGGTACCTCTACTTACGAGTTTAATCTGTTCTGAATGCCTCCTCATAAGTTGAACAACTCCTAAGTAGAGCAGCCGTATCTTTAAAAAACCAAATAAATAAATAAATAAATAAATTGAAAAAAATAAAAAAATATATAAGTAGAGCAGACTGCATCTAAAATTTGTAAGGCAGCAGTTAAAACCCCAATGGTTTTCCGCTCTTAAATAGAATTGCTTATAAGTAGAGCCGCTCATAAGTAGAGGCACTACTGTATTTAAGTTAGTAATGATGAATATGGTGGCATGACTAGCCTCCAGTGCTGCAAAGATGGCCATGACTGGGTTCCCTGGCACAAACTCCACAGACTCAAGTTCAGGTTTTAAGCATATGGGTGCTTTATTACAGTTGTACGACAGCTTTGCAGAATCCCTGCAGCCTTAGAAGATGCAGATTGAGGCGCGTACACCAGTTTTTGAGCAACCTCTTCCTCCATGAGGTCCCTGGTTATCTTCACTTAGGAGTTCCCCACAGTTCAGGTCCATTGACAGGAAACTTCATCCAGCTCAAAGAGGGCTTGTATTGTCCTTGATATGGATGCCAGCTGCCCAGCCCTTCCCTTCCTTCTGGACTTTCCCTGTCCAGGTTGACAACTGGAGGGAAGCTTCACCAGCAGTCCACAGTGGTCCTTCAAGTGGAAGAATGCCCAGCTTCTTCAGGCAACAGAGGCTCCTTCAAGACATCAACCCACGTCTTTCTTCCATTCACTCCTTTTTATCTGGCTTCTGGATGTCTCAGGCAAATGTTCCTCATCAAGCTGTTGCACCTCCCCCCAATTATCTTCTCTCTCTCTTTTACTGTGCCTTAGACCTCTCTTCCATCTTGAAAGGGGGCTGACAGCTTTCTCTGTGTGTGGCAGCTACCTAGCATGCTCACCTCATGGCAAATATTAAAAGGATCAATGAATACAAAGCCAAAAATGATAAGCAGCACCAACCTATATTTAATACAGGAAGGTACAACAATCTACTAAAAAAACCTGTTTGGCATCCATCCTTTAGGGAAATCCTGTCTGAAGACAAAGGCATTTCCCTGCTTGCAGAAGGACAGTAAAGATTGGGCCAGTCTAGTCTCCTGTGGGAGGGAGTTCCGCAGTCTGGGAGAGGCAATAGAGAACCAAGTATAGTTGTGAAGATGGTGAGACTGAGAGGAAGGCCTCTCCTGATTATTTTAATACTTGAGCAAGGTTCTAAGGGAGAGGTGGTCCTTGTGATAGCATGTGCCCAAGCCGTTTCGGACTGGATAGGTTAGAACCATCACCTTGAATGCAAATAGCTATGTCATAGCAAGTTTCAAAATAAAATGAGGCAAAAAAGCTTAGAGACTCATTGTCCCATTTCAGCATCACAAAAACAACACAGAAAAAGCAATGTAGCTTAATAGGTAAACTGTATTCACTCTGTGATTTTAGATTCCTGTGAAGGTTGTGCTAAAAGACAGAAGTTATTCCCTGAGGAATCCTTAACTGCATTTTCTTGCTTTAGGAGTTTAAATCAGTCTCTGGTTGTCACTTTAATGTGTAAAAGGTTCTTTGTGTGGTAATGTATGTAGACAAAGATGTGATTTAAACCCAGTCTTGTCAATGTACCTGTTAGATGATGAGATGATACTTGGCTGTAGACCAATGTGAATGGGGAAAATATTTTATAAGAAAATACAGAGAAGTTTTATAGGTTCTTCTAACCTCCACGGTTACAAAAAAAAAATTCTTGTCAGCTCTCACAGCTAATGCATTTTGTCAAGTCATAAGTGCTTTTTTATTTTTAAAGAAACGTCTATGGTTAATGCTGTGAAAGACAGGCATTCTACATTTCTAGACGAAGCAGTAAAATACAATTCGTGCCCTGGAGGAGTGAGATTGGTGTCCAAGCATCAAAGAAATCCCTCCTTTGAAAGAAGAAACCATCTGAAAGTATTACAGACAGAATATACACATTTTGCAAACCTTCCAACTCCGAGCACAAAGTCATGTTAGATATCGACTTCTGCTTTCTGACTTTTGATAAAGGGGTCCTTCACCTGATCAAATGTGAAGAGATGACAAGAAGTCATTGATAGGAGAGAGAATCATATTTGCTATGTAAATTTCGGTAATGCTGAAATGAAAGCACATTTCTCTTGTGTTTGCATATACAGCAGTTATTCATTGCATAATACTCAGAGATGGGTGCTCAGAATCTGACAGCATATTAGGTAGATGTACAAGCTGCACCAGTGGAATCAATATGAGAAAGAGCATGCTTTCTTTTAGTCTTTCAAAATGCCAAGGGGTAGCAATCCCCAGGATTCTCTTTGGCAAGTGATTAAACTATATTTTAAACTATGGAAGATCTTTGATGGGTAAAAAAGCCATTTGAAAAGTATAGTTTAATGTGGTGAAAATGATACCAATCCCCACCTCACCCCATCCATCCACCAGATGAAAATATTAAAAGTTTGAACTTACTGAAATGGCTTTTTAAAAATGTGAACTGCTGGAATTAATAATAATAATTTTACAGAAGGGAAATTTAGGGTACCAAACAGCTAAAAATTCACTGAAAATTTCTCATCTATTGTATATGGATGACTTAAAGTTGTGTGGAAAATCAGAAATTGAAATACACTCACTGACCAACACAGCCAGAATTCTCAGTACTGATGTTAGTATTGAGTTTGGACTAAACAAACAAAAAATGTGCCACAGTGGCACTGAGAAAAGGAAAAATTACTGAGAGTGAAGGAATTGAAATGCCAAATGGACAAGCTATTAAGTATCATCAGTCTGAAGCCTATACATATCTGGGCATACTGCAATTAGATATCAAGCATGGTCAAGTGAAAAATGTAGTCAGTAAAGAATATATCCAAAGGGGTAGAAAAGTATTAAAAAGTAAGCTGAATGTTGGTAACACCATGAAAGCCATTAATAGCTGGGCCATACCGGTCATCAGGTATACCACTGGCATTATAAACTGGACTCAGATGGAGCTAGATAATCTGGATAGGAAAACAAGAAAACTTATGACCATTACATGCATCACATCCATGCAGTGATGTTGACAGGTTGTATTTACCTAGAAAATTAGGTGGTAGAGGTCTTCTGCAAGTGAAGCAGACAGTTGAAGAAGACAAACATGTGTTGGCAAATTATGTAAAAAATAGTACAGAGCCAGCATTATTGGAGGTTAAGAACAGGGAGGTGTTTAAAGTAAAGCAAACAAAGGGTCAATACAGGAAAACAACAATGGAAATACGAGCTGGTAGCTGGCATAATAAAGCGCTGCATGGGCAGTTCCTCAAAAAAGTCAAAGGAAAAGTAGATGAGGAAAATACCTGGTTATGGCTCACCAATGGAACACTGAAAAAAGAGATAGAGGCCCTGATTTTTGCAGCTCAAGAGCAAGCTATCAGAACAAATGCAGTTAAGGCTAGAATAGAAAAATCAGCTGAGTCCCCCACATGTAGACTCTGCAAAGAGGCAGATGAAACTATCGACCATATATTGAGTTGTTGCAAGAAAATTGCTCAGACTGATTACAAACAGCATCATAATG
>JAHTLZ010000330.1:29215121-29237737 GCA_023846285.1 Phrynocephalus versicolor
AAGGGAGAGCCTATAGAGACATGCTCTTCTTTTTACAGTAAATGCAATTTAAATATTTTTGTCTTTTAATTTATTCAGTATGTTTTTATTTATTCAAACCCAACTGTTCTAAACCCCTTAAGAGACTATTGTATTTTGCCATAAAGGAAATAATTCAAGAGTTGTCTGCTGGAGACACAAAAGTGCTCTACTTGTGATGCATGGCTGTGGCATTGAATTTCAGATATCCAAATAACATTAATGCCTCAGAATATGAAATTTTGAAGTGTTGATTTATGACAAACAAATCCATATATTGCATACAACCGGAAAATATTCAATTTTAAAAATAAATGCATGACTTCCCCATACTAATTTTCCTTTCTTCTTCCATTTGCATTCTAACCAACATATCTAAGCTGTTGCATGAATTATTTTATTATTGAATATGATGCCAGACCCAGTTGTGGAAGCTAAGTAATACAGACTTCCTCATCATATGATATTGCTTTTCCTGGAATATAGTTTAATATGACTGGCAAATATGATTAATGCTCTTCTTTTACAGTTAAACTTATTTTATTTCATTTTATCTTATTTAGCAAAAGATCTGTGTATTATTAGCTTGCCATTGCATTTCTGAGTTATGCTGTTTTCATTTTGACACATTGTAACATGGCAGGAAATAACATGGATTTATTATTGTACAATGATAGCATAATATTATATATATAGATCAGAGAATAAAGAGAATAATATCACATTTGAACCAATGTCTTGCTTTGATAATATTTATGGAAATAGTATGAGGATGCAGATGACAGAGAAAGTGACAATGGTTTCAGTTATTGGTCTACAAGGAAACAATAGCATTGTTGGTAGAAGTGGCAAACTATGGTAATCAGTGTAGGGGGTTCATATTTTGTGATTATTTAAAAACAGGAGTTTGGTGTGAACCTCAAGCTTGGAAGTTTGTGCCTGTTCATATACCCAGCACAGGTGCCATGTGTTCCTCCCTGGCCTGTGACCCACTCAGCTGTTAAAGCATGTTCCCTACTCCTCTGCTTCAACTGTTTGGCCAGTCACTGACATATACATGAATTTGTCTGTCTTCCCTCCTTGTCTGAGTGGGTGATCAAATACATGTATGAACTGAGGTTGGTGCCCATATCTATTAAAAACTCTTGGTTGATATTCAAATCTTCTAAGTGGGTTTCTAGCATCCATTGACTTGTTATGACTGCTGCCCCCCCCACCCCCCGTATCATTCTGCAATGGTTTTGTTTTTTCAAACTAGTCACTTGTAATTCACTCAAAGGCTCTTGAGTATCCAGGTCAATTGGAATATACAGAAAGAAGTTTTTGTGTGTTTCCATTCCTGATGTCAGATTTATGTTGATTAAGTCTTTTGCCCAGAGATTGTCCTGTTTGCCCCCGCCCCAGAAGAAATAAAGACACAAGACAAAGTTTATGGAGTTAATATGGGCCGCAATTTATTTATAACATTAATTAGCTGGAAAGAATAACTGCAAATTAAAGAGGGCCTGTACCGTGGGGCAAGTGGTAGAAAATTCTATGTTATAATTCATCAGCACCTCTGCTTGATAATAAGAGATTAAACTGGCATGAAAGAATAATGCCTTTGGTAAGATGCCAAACAGTAACAACACCATCTTACCTTCAATACTCATAAACACTGGGTGCCCTCATTACCTAACAGGGGCTCCTTTTTAACCATAAGAATTGACATTCTAGTTTAAATTTTTATCCATGAGGGCTGCCAACACCAAACAGGTGCTGTATAACAGAGGTGCCTACTTAATTAACAAAACCGCATGCCCTAACCGCCAATTGCGACTGATGAAGGAACTCTTTAATATCACCCCACCGCGCCATGCAGATGATGGGATGGACGAAAAAACGCCGCCACTCTACGGCCAATTTGAGCAACAGCCAAAAATTCCCATCCAGCCCCAAAGCGACCAGTAAGACTCATCATCCACAATATAGGGCGGGCGAGAGGGGAGCTGTCAACATGCGCTGGCTGCGGGCAGGGAGCGTACAGCGCCTTAAATAGGCTGCTCCTCGCCACGCAACCAGCATATGGGCGCAGACTTTGCGCCCGCCCTCTTCTTCGAGGCGGCAAAGAAGCCCCACCGAAGACAAGGGCTTCGAGCGGAGCCTCCATTGTCCCATGTAAAAGGCTGAAGCACATTGTTGACAAAGGATGGCATCATTTCCATTGTTCCAAAGGAATAAATAAACATGCCCCTGATATTGTGTGTGATGTTGTTGTGGGCTATAATTGTGTTGCTAGAGTAGGTGTGAGGACAGAGCTGGCATCTGGGTTCATAGTAGGATTTCGTTGCTATCTGTGTATTTGTATTGTTAGACTGCCGTGTGGCTGTAGTTGCTTGAATTTGCATGGTAGTGGTAAAAAAAAAGAGAGGAATGTAATAAAGAAAAATCAAACTATGGGAAAAGTGTCTGATACTCCCACAGAACCAAATGTTTCACCCTTCACATAAAATGTATAAAATAAATGGAAGGTAGGGCGGGAAAGATTCCTAAAGACTAGTGTTGGCATTGGGGAAAAGTGGTTGTATTAGAGATTTTTTTTCCTTCTCAGGACCATGCGTAGGCCACAACTTTTTGGCAACTAAACTTGATTGGCTTGGAAGAATTATTGTAGGAGACAGTCAAGACCAGGATTGAAAATGGCTGTTCATTCTTCTCTGATCCCTAATGCAGAGTCCAGTGTGTTGGAGAGTTATGCTTCATAGGAACGAAGTCCATGTACCTCAATGACAGTGACTTCCCAGGGCTTCTGTCAGGGTGTTTCCAACTCTGAGCTAGGCTGCCAGGGGTAGGACCTGGGAAATTCTGTATGCAAATAATATGTTGTACCAATGAAGTATCTGTCAACTTTACATAGTTGTTTTTTTTTTACTAAGTATCCCAATGTTGCCTACTTTGATTATTTAACAGTTTCTGGAATCATTGGCAGAGAGAGAGAGAGAGAGAGAGAGATTGGCCATCCTTGCCACTACATGGTCTAGAAATGGAGATCCTGTTTCAGTTCTGGACCTTCTGCCTGCAAAAGCTATAGTCTACCATTCCACTAGGCCACTTCTCAGCTTGTTAGCTCTTTTAAAAAGATGAGTTCTAGATCAAGCTGGGTTTATGTCTATTCGTTTATCAATTATTCTCTTAGATATCATTACCCAATACTTTCTAAGCCATGTGTCACAAGAGAATGGCTAGCATGCCTTGAGAAACAGATGAAATAAAGTCACTTGTGAGTCTCTGAAGTTTCCGTCCACAGACAGATTGCCTTCTGTGTGACTCACACCATCATCCAGGCACTGGATTGCATATCTGTACTTCATTTTTGCATTGGGTGTGATTGGTTCACTTCCAATATGCTTCTAGCTATTTCTAAAACAGACACTTAACAGAATAGACTGCTGTCAGAGAAGCCGGACTGCAGAAACATATGTATGGGCTCCTCTGATGTGTGTGATTCTCAGTCTTATGCATCTAAAAATGAGCATTGTTGGTAAAAAGAGTGAAACTACAAAATTTAAAAGAAGAGTATTTCTCAAAGCTGGACCAACAGTCTTTTCAGGTTTCAATCTCATGAAATCTCAGTGAAAGTATTTTTCTTTTTGTGTGTGTGTATAGGGGGTTACTTCTGATATAAGGGTACTCCAATATTCTCCCAAACACTGCTCTCTTTTTGCTCTCTCTGAAAGAAAGGCACATGAAAGCTGCTGGCAATACAGTGGTACCTTGTATAACGTAATTAATTCGTTCCAAATCAAATTACGTTATACAAGTTTTCCGTTGTACAAATTGTAATTTTCCATAGGAATGCATTGACACTGGATTTAATCCGTTTCAATGCATTCCTATGGTGGTTATTTTGGGCGACGGGGGGCGGCGGGCGGCGGACCCAGGCAGGTTCCAAGTAAGGGTGCCCCTCCCCGGCTCACCCCCCTCCGTGTCTGCGGCCCCTCTTCTCCCCTCCCTCCTTCCCTCTTTCCCCGGGCGGCCGCAGGTGGTCGAGTGGAGGTGGCCGCGGGGGTGGGGGGAGGGAGTGGGGTGCGTCACTTGGCCTGGGGCTGGGGGCTTGGCTGGGGCGCGCCGGGATTCCCCACCTTGCTTCTTGCCGGAGTCCTGGAGGCGCCCGGCCGCCCCTCCCTTCGCTGCCATTCCCTCACCTTGGCCTCCTTCTTGGGGTAGGCTTTGGGGTCCGCCTGGGTGAAGGATACGGAAGAGGGCAGAGCGAGGGCGGCTTGCTGGCGTCCGTGGGCAAGTCGGCGCCGCTGTACTCGAAGGGCCGCGGGACGGGGCTGGCCCACTGGTCATCTTTAAAAGCGCCGGAGTGTGTTGGAAAGCTGTGTGTGTGTGTGTGTGTGTGCACGCGCGCGCTCGGGGCTGCGAAGCCGTGACTCAGGCAACTCAATGAAAGCAGCAACAAGCCTGTTTCAGCTCCGGCTCCGATCCGCCTCCCCCCCGAAAGCGGCCCAAACTCCACGGGCAACAAGTCTGCCCTCCGCGCATCCATCTTGCAAGCTTCCTTCCCTTCTGCCCCCCCATCACCCCTCCAGATCACCTGTGGAGATTGAGAAAGGGGGGGGCGGGAAAGAGAGGGGGGCACCGATCTGATCCTCCCAAGTCAATAACAGAGGACAAGCGCCCCCACCTCCTTCTCCTTTCCCGGCCAGCCACACAAAGCCAAGAGACAAATGGGGAGAAAAAGCAGCTCCCTCCGGCCACCGCTCGCCCCTGCGCTCACGCACACAACACACAACCGTCGAGGGTGGTGCACGGGGTGGCTCAGCCTTCGCCGCCCGGGGCCAAGTGCGGCCAAGCAGCCAGGCGGTGCGGATGGGCGGAAGCGGCGATCACGGCCGGGGCGGCAGTGGGCTTGCTGGGATATTGCGCTGAGCCGCTCCGGTGCTTGCCCTTCCGGCCGCCGCCGCCACCGCCGCCGCCGCCACTGCTTCGTCAAGGTAGGCCCCCAGGCCGCCCTCCCCACCCGCCGCCTCGGGCTCCGAGCTGTAAGAGTCCGGGAGGCAGCGCGGCGGGGAGTAGCGTTTGGGGCTCCTGCGCCGCGCCATGTCCCCTCGCTGACTCTCGCCGGCCAACAAGCTGCAGCAGGAGGTGGTGGGTGGAGGTGGCCGCAGGGGGGAGGGGTGCGGTGCGTCGCTTGGCCTGGGGTGGGGGGCTTGGCCAGGCCGCGCCGGGAATCCCCCTCCCCGCTTGCCTCTTGCCGGAGTCCTGGAGGCGCCCGGCCGCACCTCCCCTCCCCTCTTTCCCTGACCGCCCGTGGCCGCGGGGGGGAGGGGGGCGGATTTTTTTTCGTTGTACGGATTTTCCATTGAACGAACCCTCCGTTGTACGAGGTACCACTGTACTTATATAAGGCTAAAGCCCCACCACCTCAGATGTGCGGTCACAGGAAGTACAAAGTCAGAAGCTCCACCTCCTCAGCCTTGTGCTCCAGTGTTCTCCCAAACACTGCTCTCTTTCTGCTCCCTCTGAAAGAAATCCTCTACTGTTATCTTCAATCAATGTTCAAGAAACCAGGGTGCTTACACTTCAAATGCCTAATTGTGTGTGTTGTGTCGTTGCAGTCGTGACTGACCCTTTGTGACTCCACATCCATGGAGTTTTCTTGGCAGGAATACTGGAGTGGCTTGCCAGTTCCTACTCTAGGCGCCTAGAGCAGCTGGTATTCCCTGGTGGTCTCCCATCCAAGTACTAACCAGGGCCAACCCTGCTTAGCTTCCGAAATCAGGCAAGATCGGATGTGCTTAGGGCATCTAGGCAGCCCTCAAAATGCCTAATTATTGGCTTTGTATTCGTTTTCCCTTTACCCATCTCAAAGGTGAAGAAAGGGTGTTATGGATAGATCACTGCCTCCTGTACACCAGTGAGGGCAGGCATCTTCCCATCCTTGGAATATTCTGGAACTATCAAGCAATTATTTAAAGATATGGAGACTTTTGGAGAGTGTCTGCCAATGTACTTTGCCACTATATGAAGTGGTAGATCCTCTACGATATGACCAATCAGTGTTGATTTTACAATTATAACTTTGTAAAATAATCTAAATCTATGAATCTGTCCTTTGTCAATACAGTGGAACCTTGTATAACAAACAGCTTGTCTAACATAAAATTTGAACAACATAAAAAATTCCAGAGATAGGGGAAATTTGCTTAACATAATTGCCTATGGGGAGAATTCGTACAACATAAAAATGGGATTACACATTTTCAATGCATTCCTATGGGAATTTGTATAAAGGAAAATTTGCATAACAATATTTCATTTGGGACAAATTAATTCCTTTATACGAGGTACCACTGTATGTCACTACTGGTCACCAGTTAATGAGATCTGTCCTTCTTATGGTTAGGCAAGGATATCTTTCATGGGAAAAGCACTTGTGCTTGGGATACGGTCTGCAGACATTAGAAGTATGCTTTGCATAGGCATTTATTCTGTTGGTTTGCAGACTTTTGGAGTATCTATCCAAACCTGATTCTTTTTCCTGGCAATCATATACAAATGTAGGTGTCCAAGAAAGGGACCTGAAATGAATTCTAGGTGGAAAATCCTTTTGCTAAGATTGCTGATTTTTGTCTTCTTCCAAACTGACTGCAGGAAACCACTGATATGGATTAGAAAGAAATCAAATTACCGGTTATTGGTTAAATCATACTGACAAAAGAAATGCTTGCACTGGGATTAACTTGTAGAAATAAATATGTGCAAGGAGGTAGGAAGAGTCTATTTATGCAAGACCTTAAGCAAAATGTATGAAACAGAGGGATAAAGGCATTTTCACTTAGAATAAAATATTCATGTTGATAACTTACATAAAACAAAAGATGGAGTGTTTTCTGCAGGGAAATTACCTTCTATGATGAGCTCCATTTATGCATGATAAAGTTTTAAATTTTTGAAAACCCCTTTGGTGTTGTTTTTCCCCTCCTTTCAATTCTGGTGGTTTTCATTTTCAACATACAAACAGAGAGCTGTAAGAGTCTTTGCTAAAAGGGTACGGTGATGTTTAACACTGTATTTATTTCATTCTATGGAAACAAATACCCCCTATACAATGACAAGGAATACCAAATCAATACTTAAAAGTGTGGTTACATGGAGTTATTTGGGGCATGTGATGGTACTGCTGCAGACTACCCTCTGATGAAATATGTCTCTATTTATTCCCATTCTCTTTTAACATTTTTCACTTCACAGTGAATTCAAAGGATACTGTTTGCTGTATATCATAAATCAAAGTGTAGCTATGACAGATTATTATAGGCAATCACCCTCACCTCTCTTGTTGAGTTGCTGGAATTGCGTTGTATTGCATCCAAGGTGCTTGGACCCCAAAGAAACAAGAGCTGATGAATATCCACCAGCACGGAAAACTGGCCCTTAGAGGCAATTGTGATATTCGAGGCTGTAAGAGCTATTGTGCTGTAATTGGAAACACTTCCATGCTTCTGAGTGGGTAGAAAGTAACAGAGAATAAAATCAGTGCAGGGTCAGCCCTGGTTAGTACTTGGATGGGAGACCACCAGGGAATACCAGGTGCTTGTAGGTGCCTGGAGTAGGAACTGGCAAACCACTCCAGTATTCCTGCCAAGAAAACTCCATGGACATGGAGTCACAAAGGGTCGGTCACGACTGTAATGACACAACACACACACACACATTTCTGAAGAAATGGACCACATTCTTGGTTAGGGCAACGAGAGGAAAGGATTCTTCCTCTTGTTGTTCCTTCTGGTATCTGTGCCTGCCTGCTTCTAGATTTCATCTGTTAAACAAGACAACATTTAAAGGTTTTGTTCTCACTCCAGCTGCCCTCCCTTGAGAAACCCATGACATCTTTCATTTGGAGGCACTGTGAACCCACCTCCTAATATTCCCTGTCTTTAAGTTTGACAATGTCTTTAAGTTTCATTTCTCATGAACTCAGGATGCTCAGGAGTAGATTTCATGCTCGCTTCTTCTTCTACCAAGCAGAAACCTAGCCTTTTTAATTTGTAGGAAAAATAGCACTCTGAACATTAGAAATTATTATTGTAGACATTCCTCATCTTCTTAGGACTGCAGAGCTGGAAGGGACCCTGTGAGTCATCAAGGCCAGCCCATGTCAAGGAGACACAGTGGGGAATTGAACTCCCAACCTCTGGCTCTAAACCACTGAGCTATCCAGCAGTTCTGGAACCTTCACATTCAGATTTGAATATGCTTGGGACTATGAATGTGTATCCCTTCTTCGTATTATTTTGCCACTTCCACCACATGAACAGATGCAAGGGACTAACAAAAGATGTCTTTCTTTTCATGCAATGTTTTATGAACCAGTTCCACATCACACTTGGCTCTGAAGAAATTCTACAAAGACATTTGGGTCGGTCCTACAGATCTGGTAGGAAAAGTGTCCTTTCCTAGGATGGTCCACCAATTTCATTCCTGGGAGTTTCTTGCAGTGCACTGCATTTGAGGAGATGCCCCAGGCTTCAAGGGCAAAGTATGGTTATGGAGGTAGACTGTAGGTGGAAAGCAATGGTTTGGAAGATGTTTAGAATCCCACAGGAGGCCATTGGGTTGGAGCCATTGTCTTCCGCAACCTTATGGAACTGATGCTGTGTTCCTATTTATTCTGTTGCCTTTTCCTTACAAAAAAAAAAAAAAGCTTAACAACATTGCAGTTAACATTGCTTATTTTTCTCCTGCAAAGAAAAAGAAAAAAAAACTAAAATTCATTAACATAAAGAAAATGCAACTTTCTTGAGTAGAAGACATTTTGTAGTAGTTGTTTAGCCCTGAGGCAGTTCATTATTTACACACAGGTATATGAAGTATGGGCTCCTGGCAATTTCTATCATTACTAATGAATGAATAAGTGCACCCTTTTCTTTTCAAACATGCTTCATCAAAGGGACATGTTACACTGTTCTTATCAATAATTACGTGCCAGTAAAATACAAGCCTCCAGGATTATAGTGTCTGCAGTGCGTGTGCGTGTATGTGTGTGTGTTCCTTTAAAGAGTGGTATATGTAATCACATTTTATTAAAGGAAAATCCATGCAGAGATGATAAATGATGGTTGCACATTTTAAGCAATTAAATGATAAAATGAATCATTCTTGAGTCCTGCTAACAATGAGGATGTGGAAAAATATTCTACAGCTTCCTAAATAGATAACATCCCATTAAAATGAATAATATGCAGAAAAAAGGGTTGGATAATAAAAAAAATAGATTGGCAGTTTGTTAATAACGAGACAAATAAATGAATTATTCTTTCTTCCCCTCCCCTCCTGAGAAATGCAGAATAAATTTACTATTAGAAAAGGGCTACCAAAAAGAATAAGTCAGTTACTTCCATTTCTTTGTCGCAGTCATTAAATGTGGGCAAGGTCCTTTCTAATATGTTCAGGTGTAAGACAAGTGTCAGGAAGTGATATTTGGAAAATAACCAAACTGGATCGTTTCATTTGACAAAATGAGGTCTGATGGACCCTTGCCAACAGCTGCAGCCAATGATGCTGCTGAAGCCTAGAGATCCCTGAGAGAAACTTATTATTTGTGAATTAACTACCAGAATCTCATTGGTTTTTGTGTAATTTTAGTGTGACTTGTGACTAATTAACAAAATGTTTCTCCCCTTAGTTGTATGCCTAATCATGCACCTAACTATGCATCCATCCCTGCATCTTAGCATTTAGCAGCAATTAGTCACACGAGGTGACTAATCTTATCCAAATATTAATAGGATTCCAGCCACTGCATCAAAGGATATGATCTATATCTTCCAGACTAATGTGCCCAATATTCTCCCAGCTTAAGTGGAAAAAGGTATCTTTACTTCCAGTTGTGAATTTAGTTACAGTGAGAAGTATAAAAGAATCAGAGGTGGGGGTGGGGAGAAATTGCAGTCTCAACCAATTGGGAGACTTAGACTATCATTGCTACTGCATGTTTAGAGGTCAGGAGCAAAGGTTGCATGTCTTCTTTGATCAAAAGCCAGAGAAGAAAAAGAAACAACAAACAGGAAGAAAGGAGCTGCAAGCCAGAGGTAAAACAAAACAAAACAAAAACATGTTGCTAATTGGTTAGGCATAACAACGTATGGCTGTCAAACCACCTTCCTACTGAAAACCAATGTCAGGTTGCATGCAAGAAGAGTCAGAGGTTGGGAGTTCCATCCCCTACTGTGGATCCCAGATGAGCCAACCGGTGTGATCTTGGGCAACTCGTAGGATGCCCCCAGAAGGGAATGGCAAAACACTTATAAGTACTCCTTACCTAGAAAATCATGAAAATCATCACCATAAATCAGAATTGACTTGATGGTACACAATTATTATTATTAAAGAATCACTAAATATACTGATAAGCTCAAGCACACTTATTCCTCTGTGTCACTTGGCATGCCAAAGTTACATAAAAATAATTGAGTTTCCTATTTCGGCACATAGGACTGGACCGTTACTAAGATCAACCTACAGCCCACAGTCCATTGGCTTAGTATGGGTCTAGCTCACTCAGTTCAGATTGGAACTCTGTCACAATGTAAATTTCCATAGTTTGCTTCAAGTGCCTGGCAATTGGATTTCCATAAGCATCACACATTATCTCTTTCCTATATGGTTTAACTTGCCACTTACTTGTGTACAATCACTACATGGCAATGTTTTCAGCTTAGGGAATAAAGAGGGTGACCTTACATGAGCAATAGGTGGATAAATGTAGTTACATTTGTCATCTTTTGTATTGGTACCTGCATCCATGTTTTAATGAGACACACTGCATAATGCTCATCATTTTTTAAAACGAGTTGTCACTAAGGTCAGATTATATGCATTGAGCCTGAACATAATGATTTTGTCCAGAGTGGCAATGTCAGAAAATTTATCAGTCGTAATATGATGCTATTGAGCTCCCAAAGGCAAGGGAGCGGAAAGACTCAAAACAGATTACCAATACCAGTTCCAGCAAAACCAAATATTTCAAACACTGCATTATGTTGGTAAAGACAGCTTTCATTTCAGTGTTGTACATGCTCATGCAAAAAGAAGCCTCCCTGAGTTTAGAGGGACTTCCTTCCAATTGTATGTATATGGGTCTGCAGTAGAGTTGGGCAAGAGATGCACTTTGGTGCTTTAGTGCAGTTTGGTGGATTTGGCCCACAGGTGTTATGCAGGTGCCCCAGATTTCCAGCCCCACCTCCTACGGTGGGTGCCCACTCAAAGGAAGAGGTGGGGCAGCAAAGCCCTGGGCACTGCCTCAGAGTTGGTCCCTATGGGAAGAGGCAGGATGGAAAATCCAGGATGTCCATGCAACAGCTCTAGGTCAGATCTGCTGAAGTTCTTAAGTGTGGTTCAGGCCCATCTACAGAGAAGAGGGAAACGATGACAAATCTATGTCGCTTTAAAAAAACTTATGGAAAGAATTCCGACATTCTTCATTATTGTTGATACTTAGGGTATAGAAATGGATCCATTTTATGCAAATCCCACAGGCTGTGTTTTCCTATATAGTCCATAAGAAGTATTGAGTGAATTGTCTGCATGTGTCTGAACAAATGTGTATGCATGGGCATTCACAAGCACGTGCATGCACATTTTGCCTCTCAAATGCCAAGGGCTCTTTTTGAGGCTCTAGAGACCTTGTTAATAAAGTTGCTCCGTATCTTGCTTTCATACTGGAGATGAAAGAACGTGCAAAACCTCACTGAGATCTCTCACTGTTCCGAGAGAGTGCAAATCACTAAGAATGAGGGGTTTCACTTGTTTTCTTTTTAGTATTAATTACACCCCTCTTGCTGAACATAGGAACATATTCAGGACATTATTTCCAATGTTCTCGTCACTTGTTCCTATGTTAATGTAGAATTTCATAAAAAGCCGCCCTGCTCCCACCTTTGTTCACCTCTTCAAACAGCTTTTCTAACATTCCCAAAATCATGTTTAGGAAGCATTTGCAGGTAGTCAGTTCACATATACCCGAACAAAGAAAAAAACTTACATGAAAAAGCACTTAGGCAAGTACCCTCTCCCCCTTTCTGGCCAGCTGGGACAGAAGGGTAGAAAGCCTTTTTGTAGCTTAGCAAAATTTCCATTGAGGAACAAATTGTCTAGGGGCTCAAAAATTGACTGCAAGTATGTTGTTCTTCAGGTATGACTATTCAAAGTTATTATTGCTACCACTTCGTACATCATCTTGTTACTGAGTGGTAGTAAGGAGTGTTACTTTTCAAAACAAAATCGCTGGGAAAAATCCTCTTGCATAACTTGGTATTTAATGTAACCTGAATCAAGATCTGGAGACATTTAATTTATACTAATTAAAAGTGTTGTATTTTCCTTTTGTTGATCCTGAAATTCACCAGGGATCCTCTGGGACAGTGGTTCCCAACTTGGGGGTTGGGACCCCTTTGGGGGTCTAACAACCATTTCACAGGGGTCACCATGAGCCAGTGAAGAAAAAGGCTCAAAGCTTGGGTCTGGGGGGGGGAGGAAGGGGGGAAGAGCGAGTTACAGCTTGATAGGTTGGAGGGGATGTCAGTCAATGGCACTGGAGACTGCGATGGAAGTTCTCTATGGCACCTGGGGCAGTGGCCTGCCAAAGGGGGCTTGTGGTTTCTTCCAAGCAGGACAAGGGGTCACCACAACATGAGGAACTGTATTTAATGAATTCGGCATCGGGAAGGTTGGGAACCACTGCTCTGGGACCTCAAGTGGGGTTGAGGGATCCTCAGGCTCCCCTTTGAGTTAGAGAAGCTTCTGAAGCCTCAGGACAGTGGAGAGTAGAGGCTTTTAATGCACAAAAATTGCAGCTGGGTTGCTGGGTTAAAATGTGGTGGTGGTGGTGGTGGTGATGATGATGATGATGATGATGATGATGATGATGATGATGATGATAAATAAATAAATAAATAAATAAATAAATAAATAAATAAATAAATGTGTGGATAATTGATATTGCTATTCCAGGTGATAGTACAGTCACCGAGAAACAACTTGAAAAAATTAACCAATATCAGGATTTGAAAACTGAACTTCAGAGACTCTGGCATAAACTGGTACAGGTGGTCCCAGTGGTAATTGGCACGCTGGGTGTGGTGCCTAAAGAGCTAATCAAGTATTTAGAAGAAATTGGAGTTGACAAATTCACCATCAGCCAGCTTCAAAAAGCCACCTTACTGGGATCTGCTCGCATAATTCGCCGATACATCACATAATCCTAAACGATTTGTAATACAAAATCCAGCATAGTTATCTTGTCTGCTGTGTGATCATGATGATGATGATGACGATGACGATGACGACAACGATGATGATGATAATGATGATGATGATGATAATAATAATAATAATAGTTTCAACAAATTTATTCCTATTTATAGCAATCCTTTCCAGGTTTTTCTAGTTAGAAAATACTCAGAACTGGTTTACCCTTCCCATCTTCTGGGAGTGGCCAGGGGCTGTGCAACTTGCCCAAAACTGCACAGGTTGCCTCTTCTCCCAATCAAATACCCAGTCTTTTATTTTGACTCTGTCGCAAATTTCCTTTACAGTTGATTTGGTTTTCTAGTAACCAGGTATTATTGATGTACTGGGAAAATACCTAAAGACAATATTTTTTCAGACGGGTGCTTTTTCCATTTAGATCAAAAGGTACAGTATATAGCAGAGCCAATGGTCCAAGTTGTACTAGTAAGGAGATAAATTTTAGCTAGTAGTCCATCATGTGTATCCTAGCATGAGCTTCAATAGGAATTAGACCTGCCTCAGAGAACAAAGCCACATTAGGGTCTGAATAGATGGCTCTCAAAATTCAGTTTGTTCAATTTCTAAAGGGCTCAAGTCATCATAAGCACACAAGTGGGATTTACAGAACATTTGCCCAATGATCTTAGCTGTATATACTTGGATAACAAAAGGAATATATTGCCCATCTTTTATAAAGAAAAATCTTAGTAGTGCTTGCAAAACCCTGAGTATTTGCTACAATATTATTTACTTGGGAATGCCAGGAGCTAGATGCATGAGAGACTATTTCTAAGTATGTATAACTTGATCCCTGTTCTATGGGATCCCCATTAATTTTCAAGTTGTGCTTAATTTTCCTTCAGCTGCAAACTAAAACTTTACTCTTAATGTAATGAGCGTTTATAATTCCTTACTGCAGTATGAATGAGGTTCCCTCCAAAGTCACCTTTAAATAATGCAGGTTAAAGATAGCAACACGGTGTCATCAGCATAAAGAAGGATTAAAACTAGACAAGTAGTCAAATTAGGAGCATGAAAATCAGAATTGGATAAACTCGGAAGTCTCAAGTTGATGTCCAAGTTACAGCGTGTAGGGGCTAAAACTGATAATATCTACGTGATGCTGAAAATTGCAGTTGAAGTCACCAGGGGGAAATGTATAGACTGAAGATGAAAGGATCGTACCTGCTTCCAGGCATTTCAATCAAATCACTTGTGACGGGAAATGATGGCTCATGGTCTCAATATGAATGAAAGCTACTAAAGAAGAAGGCTGTGAACACAAATACTTGTGACCAAAATTGAGTTGAGACCAAAGTGAAGGTCTCTCTTCTTGTACATTGTTAAGAAATGAAAATGTCATAAATATTTATGTATGTGCACACACATACATTATTAACGTGACCCAAAATACAGACTATTCATAAAAGACTTTCTGGGTCAAAAATCCACTAACCTCTTACCTTTCATGAGCAACTCATTAACCCACATGCAAAATGAAAGGATAGTCTCCTTCCTAAGCAACAAAGGGGGGGGGGAGTTGCAGAGATAGTTTGCTTATGTGCAAAATAACCTGATTGGAGAGGAAGATTGGAAATGTGCATAAAAGACACACACATAGAGAGAGAGACAAAGTCTTCTACGGGGTCAGTCCTTTCCCATTTCTATCCCTGATTTGACATTCATGTATTGCAGTTCTTACTGCTTCACTGGCTCTCAATTCTTCTGGATCTGCTAAGTGGTGGTGGTGAACATTTAGCGCTACAGATGTTTTGGACACAACTCCCACAATCCTTTGTCATTGGCAATACAGGCTTGGGATTCTGGGAGTTGTGGTCCAAAACATCTGGAGTGCTGAAGGTTCTCACCACTGTAAAGTATCAAGTTAATCACTGGCATGAATTGCTGCTTTTGGAGGGACCAAGTCAGCATAATATTAAAGATGCTCTGTGCTTGCAGACCAAGACATGCTGCAGATAGTTTATTTCCAGGTTCTGTCACCTAATAAATAAGAAGTCCTTAGCCCTGCACTCACATTACACTTTCCTTTGATTTTGTATTAGATTAGTGGGGTTCTGCTGTAAGGGAAAGAGGAAGTGCAGCTGCTTCACAGAAGGCCTCCATCCTAACTAACATGACCAGCAGCCTGTATGCGCCACAGGCTTTGCTGGTTTGCATGTGGTGCAATCGGACCGCATGGGTAGAATTAAAGGAAGACTTGAAAAGCAGCTGTTTGCACAGCAGTCAAGCTAAATTTGAATGATAATTGAAAAATGTAATGATCACAGGAGCTGAAAATAGACATCCAGAGAGGGGCTGCATCTTCATTTTAAGTGGAAAGAGAAAAACCCAATCCCACAAATGAAAAACAGAGGAAACTTGGCAAACATTGGTGGCAGAAAGCATGAAAATGATCATACAAATAATGAAAGGAGAGCTATGTAAAGAGAGAAGAAAGAACAACCAGCCAGCAAAATCATATTGTCAGCATGAATCCTTTTCTGCTTGCTTTTCCTCCTGCAAAAGGGGTGGGGGAGGTTTGCTGAGTTATACTAGCAACAACTTTTATGTAGCTGAATGCATTATATACCATTATTATCTAGCCAATATTTATTTGGCTTGCTTTCTACAATCATTGTGTCCAAAGCAGCTTTCAGCAATATAAAACACATATGTAATAATGAACAATTACTTTTTGATTGTCATAAATACTGGGGCATATTTACAGATAAAAAATCCACATTGGGATTGTTGTGGAATGGTAGTCTGGACTCTATTCAGTTTTATTTGATTAAATAATTAAATGAAACCATGACTCATCTATTTGTTTAAAGGGGAAGGAGATTCAATACACTTCACCCAGTGCATCATCAAAAGAGGAAACAATTTCCTTGGCAGAGACAATTCTAATTAAAATAAAATTTTTAGGGTTGTGAATAGAGATGGGCATTTCATTTCAGAAGGGGTCTGGTTCCAAAACAAAAATGAAACATGCCAACACAGGGGACACTCGGAACCTGGTCCCACTCTCCGGAACAAAACCAACCACTGTCTTCCCTTGCTGTAGCTTGTGCTGGGTGAAATTCCAACCAGGAAGCAGCCTCCAATGCATCATCTTTTTGTCTCCCTGGTCCTGGCCAATCAGGAGCTGTTCAAGGACATGCATTATCCCACCTTCCTGTCTGACTGGCCAGCACCAGGGAGATGGAAAGATGGTGCATCAGAGGCTGATTCCTGTTTGTAATTTCTCCCAGCAAGGCAAGATAGTGGATGATTTTGTTCTGGAGGGTGGGATTGGGTTCTGAGCACCAGCTGTGCTGGCATGTTTCATTTCAGAACCAGTACACTTCCTAAACGACAATTGCAAAAATAGTTTACAGGCGATACCTTCATAGGCCTCTATTAAAAATAAAAAACAAGGAACATTGCAAGCTTTCGAGTTTAAATAATTCTTCTTCGAAGCCGGTCCCAGAAGTTCAGAAATGTAAAAGATGTGCTTTAACATGTCTTAACTTCTGGGACCTGCTTTGAAGAAGAGTTATTTAAACTCGAAAGCTTGCAGTGTTCCTTGTTTTTTTATTTAGGGCTCGGTCCCACATCCCTTTAAAAGCAGTTTAAATTACCAGATAAACTGTGTCTAAAAATGCCGCCCCCACAGCCACCGGGCTTTTTGAAAAGAAAAAAAGAAAACCCGGTAATGCTCCCTTAAGCGAGGTTTCTGTGACTCACCTACAAGGTAAGGAATTTTTTGCCTCACTTTGAAAATCCAGCTTTTAAGTAGGCAGACGCCGTGGGACCACGCAGTTTATCCGGGTTTCTTTTTCTTTCTTTTTTTGGCTGTTGCTGGGGCCGATGCGCTGTGTTTTTTTAAAATTTATTTTCACATTCGGAGAAACAGGAAGCTCTATCTGGTCCTACAAGCATTAATTTCCCCCAGAGAAGTGGTCCGTTTTTTTTCAAATGCTAGCGCCACCTGCTCGCCAAGAACTGGAACAAAAACGGAAACGAAACGACTAATTTTGAGCCAATTTTCGTTTTTCGTTACTGGAAAAGCACATAATGGAGCTAAATGGGAAGAAATGAAAAATTTTTCGTTTTCGTTTTCGTTTTTTCGTTTTTGTTACGTAACAAAACGAAAATGAAAAATTTTGAAATTAGCTCACGAAAACGGAAACGAGCCGAAACGGACCCCTAGCCGAAAACGAAAATGAAAACGAACAATTTTTCTGAGTCGTGCCTATCTCTACTTTAAAATAAAAAAGCAGCTTTTCATGTGAGAACTCTTGTCCCACATATTAAATCACATGATGGGACAAACAGAAAAAGCCGGACCTTCAGAAGATCAGGATCAAAACCCAGGTGTGACCATGGCCATTATGTGGCCTATAAAGGTATTGCCTTTAACCTATTTTTGCAATTATGCTTTGTGATGGCCATGGAGCTCAACCCCCCTTTTGCTTCCTAAATGAAACTCCCATGTCAAGTTGTAAGTGAAATGGGAGGACAACCTCCCAGTCGGAGACTAATTTGGAAAAAATGACCAAATATTGGATTGTTTTAATGATTGTTTACTAATTATGCCAATGACGTCTCTAGCATTATGAAAGGAATATGCCAGAATTCCTAGGGTTTTGTGTTCTCCTTTCTTGAAGATAGATAACAAAAGTTGCTAAGCTGACCTTGTGTTCATTTTTCATTTACGCAGACCAGTTCTGTATTATAAATTTCCTCAAAATATTCCATCGAATTTCATCACTAGGGTTTGACAGTGTAACCAGAGCTACTCACTAAGTAAATAAATCATACACAGCACTTTGTAGGAGCTAAGGAAAATTTATGTAGATAGTTGAGAGAACTGTAGGAAATGTTGTACTCAAGGATCTCCAGAAAGTAATTGGGAATGTCAAAATAAATCATCCCATCATACACAGACACATATATTTATTTTATGCCAGAGGCAGCCTTAGGTATGGCACAGCAGCAAAGTATAGACCATTTAAGAGTTATTTAGCTTTTGTAGCAGGAGTGGACAAATGGACTGTACGTTTTCCTGAATGTGTATCTTCAAATGATGGGAATGCCTCTGAAAGGCCAGTATTAAAATCCAAAGAGTTCGTCAGGGCATAGGTGAAAATGTAGGATCCCTTCAGAAGCTAGAGTGCCCCATGGATATCAGAGCCTAAATTCACAGTGCTTTTATTCTGCTTCCATATTGTGTAGAAATAAGTCTGGATTATGAGACTACTCAGAGGTCTGGTCATCTGTTTCAGTTCATGAATACTGTTTTCTACGAGAATAGCACAGATTATTTATAACTTTCTTAAAATATTTCCATCTGCACAAGACAAGTTAAATTCCAAAAGGCAATAAAGGCAGTGAAATAACTTTCAGCATTGTAATGGGGGAAAACCCACAAGTTATGAAACAAGCTGCCTTGGTTTCTTTGAAGGAGAAAGGTATGCTCATTTCTAATTAGGAGTGCTATCATTAAACTGAAATTGTCAGTGAATTCAGACATTAATTTTATCAGTGAAATTATATGTTCATAATATGTCAGTTCTAGTTTTTTTAAAAAAACACATTATTAAAAATGTAGACTCTTTAAAATACCAAATGTATATTATGTGAAATATTATTCATTCCTCAAGTTGTTAATGCCCTTATCATTTAAGAATGTAAACAATGACTTCAACATGCTGTTGAAAATTAATAAGTTAAGGGTACAGTAGATCCCCCTTATTTGGAGGATCAATATCTGTTGATTCATGTATCTACAGTCTGAAAATATTAAAAATATTAAAAGAAAAAATTACTAACTAGATTTCCACATGTCATTACCAGAATTAGCCAGTAGATGGTGCCAGACACAATGCTATCTATAGCATTTGCTGATAAAATTGAGGACTGTGTCAGCAAAAACAAGGAACCAATCCTCTATAAATGAAGGAATCCTAATCTACTAAATTAATTTTTGATGGCCCAAATCCTGTTTTGTGGTTATATTTGTGTGTGTGTGTGTGGGGGGGGGAATGGTGTTACTCTCAGTGGCTTTTTAATCTATCTTTGTTGCAGTGCTCTGTCCCTACTTGCCTGAAGACATCTATTATAGTGCCAGTCCCTAAGCAGTCAGTAGTGGCATCTCTCAATGACTACAGACCAATAGCTTTAACATCTGTTATTATGAAGTGTTTTGAGAGATTGGTGCTAGATTATATTAAGGCTAGACTTCCATCTACTCTGGACCCGTTTCAGTTTGCATACAGGAGTAACAGATCCACTGATGATGCTATATCCATTGTTGTCCATACTGTATTGAGCCATTTAGAACAACAGGGAACATATGCAAGGCTGTTATTTGTGGATTATAGCTCTGCTTTTAATACAATTCTACCTAATAGGTTGTTTTTCAAAATGGCCAAATTGGGTATAGATCAGAAGATTTGTTTGTGGGTAAGGAATTTTCTGACTGATAGGCCACAGTCAGTAAGGATGGGATCCCACCATTCTTCTACTCTTGTATTAAGTACAGGAGCTCCTCAGGGTTGTGTGCTAAGTCCCTTCCTCTACTCCTTGTACACACATGATTGCACCCCACTGTATAACTCCAACACAATCATCAAATTTGCAGATGATACAACAGTGGTGGGGCTCATTAGTAAGAACGATGAGTCTGCTTATAGGAAAGAAGTGCAAGGGTTGACTCAGTGGTGTAAAGAAAACAATCTTGTACTTAACACCAAAAAAACTAAAGAACTTATAATTGATTTCAGGAGGAAGAAAGATGTACATCTACCATTGTACATAAATGGTGAGGAGGTGGAGAGGGTTGGTAGCTTTAAATATCTGGGCACTTACATCTCAGAGGACCTCTCATGGACTGTAAACACCAATATGGTTGTGAAGAAGGCACAGAAGAGTCTGTATTTCCTGAGAATGCTTAGGAAGATGAACTTATCTCAGCATCTACTTCTGTCTTACTATCACAGCACCATTGAGAGTGTCCTAACTTATGGTATGCTATCATGGTATGGGAGCAGCTCTGTAGCGGACAAAAAAGCTCTACAGAGAATAATTAAAATTGCCCAGAATGTTACTGGGCTCCAGCTACCAACCCTGGATGACATCTTCACATCTCGCTGTTTGAGGAAGTCACACAACATTCTGAGGGACTCTACTCATCCTGCTCACAATTTCTTTGAACTGTTGCCTTCTGGCAGAAGATACAGAACAATTAAAACTCGGACCACACGTCTTCTGAACAGTTTTTATCCCAGAGCTATAATTGCACTTAATAATGAACTCAAGAACCACCAGTAGTGAGCACTTGGACAGGATTACCTAGCCTGTTGTGTAGATGTTTGTGTTTTTAAGGGGTGGGGTGGGGAATGTTCAGGGATTTTTATGTGTGTGTGTTGAAGGGTTTTGTATTTTTATTTTTTTTTAATGTGTGTGAGAGTGTTTGGAGATTTGTGTGTGTGCGTGTTGAATCTGGTCTCTGGGTGTCTGAATTTCGTTGTATGTGTATACTGTGTATATACACACAATGACAATAAATTATTATTATTATTATTATTATTATTTTCTCTGCTACTTAAAAGGATGTTTAGCTCTGCATCAACCCTCTGGAATGGGACATACCTGAAAATTCCAGTGTGGTAGTTTTAAGGATTAGTGAGAAAATGCTGCAAGTTATGTTGCTTGCCTTCTGCAAGCATAAGTAAGCAACAGGATTTTGGCCAATGAGTCATATACAAGCTTTAGGAATCCCCATCCTGTGGTCCCATTCAAGAACACTGCAAAATATTGGCCTGAATCACTGCAATTAGTCTCATCCATGGGAGCAAGTTGTTAAACTTGGTGGGATTTACTCCCAAACTTGAATATCAGATGTAGGACTGCATAGCTGAAGAACATCAGATCTATGAAATAGTGAGTCAGGAGGATCTCACTGGCTGCTGTAACATCATTTGAAACACATGGGATGTAAATAGTACATTCCTAGACTGTCTTAGTTATCAACATTTCTCATTTTTTTGTTTATTCAAGTTTCTCATTATCTTATCAATGTCTTTCCATGCATTTGGACAAAACTTTTATACACCCAAGCTCAATAATAAACAAGCAGCAGCTCTAATTGAACAACGACCCAAGGAAAATAGTAATAAAATGAATAGTGTATAATGCATCACTGGTAATATTATTAATGGTGTTCACAAACTCGTAAAATTAGATGTATTGAGCCAGAAATTATGTCACATACATTCAAAGACAATTATTTATATTAAAGACATAATTATAGTTCTTAACTTCCAAGTATTCATACTTGATCAATGTTACATTTGATGTACTGTTAATTAGAATTTAGTCACCCAAAGAGGGGAGGGACATTTTGCCCATTTTTAAAAGTATGCCTTTTATGATTTTGAATTTGTGTGTCGAGTTTTGAGCATTACAATCCTTCAGAGTTGCAAACAGAAGCCTGTATCTAAGGCAAACATAGTACCGTATTCACAAACGGAATAAGTAGGTCAGGGGTGGGTGTCTGTAGCCCTCCAGAGGTCGGTAACTACTATTCCCATTATCCAAAATTTTGGTCAATGGTGGTGTGCAAGGTGTTCTCTAACATCTGGAGGACCACAAGCTTCAAAATAGTTTGCATATGCCTCTCCTATGTCCCAGTCAATAGCTCACATGTGTCACATCTATGCCCATTGGCTATCCATTGCACCATTACTGTAGCGGCAGAACAGTGGGGGCCAGAATGCAGCCTGTGTACCCCTTTTCATACATGTTGTCTTCATCACAAAGAGAAATCTAATCCCACGATTGTACTTTGGGCACATTGTGAAAATAATAGTGCTGGGAAAAGTAGAACGCAGCAGGAAAAGAAAAGGATTAAATACAAAATGAGATGACTGAATAAGATCAAGCCAGGGGGTCTTTTTGAAAGAGCCATTACATAAGGAGGTGAGAGGGATGGCATGTAGATATAGGGCTTTTTTTGGAAGCTGCCTCCAGGCTATGGAACACCCTCCCAAATGAGACCCGCCTGGTGCCAATGTTGATGACATTTCAGCTCTAGGTAAAAACCTTCCTGTTCCAGAAGTTCTTTAACTGATACAACATTGATTGTGGATCCTGATGGTAATTTTAGTGGATTGCATTTTAATGTATTTTAATTGTATTGTTTTTAATGTTTTAATTGCTTTTAATTGTTCATTTTAATTTTGAATTGTAAGCCGCCCAGAGATCTTTGGGTAGTGGGTGGCATGTATGTATGTATGTATGTATGTATGTATGTATGTATGTATGTATGTATG
>JAHTLZ010000330.1:29237747-29282043 GCA_023846285.1 Phrynocephalus versicolor
ATGTATGTATGTATGTATGTATGTATGTATGTATGTATGTATGTATGCATAAATAAATAAATAAATAAATAAATAAATAAATAAATAAATAAATAAATAAATAAATAATAAAGCAAGCAAGCCACGACCTTGAATTTCCAATAGCTGAGAAGGGCCAAAGAGTTAATAACAGGAAAACTGGATGTCACTCATTTATGGGGTTGCCATAAATTGGAGACAACTTGAGAACACATAACAATAACAACAAGGTCACAAAAATCAAAGAATTAGTATAAAGACCGGCATTTCCCAACCCTTTTTTTTTTGAGGCCCTACCCTCTTTTATAATAGCCAAGTAACCTGTGGAACCCCCCCCCCAAACAACTTGTATATAAAAATACATTTCAATGGGCTGAACAAAAATACATTAACAATATATTTTTCAGATTGTATTTCTAAATAGATATATTAATATTAATGCAATGATACATAATTATGGGAGTGTGGGCTTCAAATCTACCTCTGCTGGATAAATTTTAGAAAGAAAAATGTTAATATGCTTTGAGTTGAGTGCAGACGAACCCTCTTCTTTATGTCTCCCACCCTTTTAGTGAAATAATCCCCGTCTGGGCACCACCCTGTGGCCAATCCCCTCCCTGGTTCTCCTCCCTCATCTTTATATGGCATCTTTGTTCCCCAAAGTTTGATTGGATCAGCAAAGGGGATCACATTGTTTGGAGAACAGCAGTGTTTGAAGAATGCAAGTTGTTAGAATTTGCTTGAACTCAGCAATGAGAAAGAAGATTCCCGTTTCTAAAGAGGGTAGGGAAAGGAGAGAGGAGCCTGTAAGCTGCTTATTTTATTTCCTTTGGAGGAAAGAAAACATGTGATTTCTGATGTTTTTGTGACATACGTGAAGGTATTGATAAGGTGCCTGAATCCCATTGCAGAAGTCCTTGTCTTGGGTATTTCTTCCAAAGCCACAAATCTGAGGCAGAAAATATTACTAAGCAGCACAGAAGAAATGAAGTCCCTCAAGCAGTTTTTAAAAAAGACTTGGAAAACTCAGTTATATACTTAAAGCCCTTAACATAAGGCAGGGTTTACATCCAGGGAAGTCAGCTTGGATAGACGGTGAACATATTTGTTTGCATTTGCAAAGTTCTTCCAGGATTTTTGCAGGTAAAATACCAAGTTCTAGAAGGTAATTGAGCATGATATTGGGGGAAGCATTATGCACATGCTTATATTACTCTTCCCATTTTGACCCTACACATGAGCAGGCAAACAGCTACATTGGGTCAAATTAGGCATCCAAGGAAGTTAGATGGGCTGAAGGCACATCTGCTATTTTATAAACCAGAATGTTATCCCAACAAAGAGAGGAGCCGCATAAGGGGTGTCCCTTGGGTCTTGTTTTCTCTCTCTCTCTCGCTCTCGCTCTCTCTCTCCCCCAAGTGTCTCTTAATGCTTTTCTTCTCAAGACACAATGAAGGTCACTGCAGTGCCGCTGCTGATTTAGATAAATGGTTCCTTTTGCAATGGATTGCTTTCCCTTTTATCCAACTGAAGGCTCACCACAGGATTTTACTTTAGGCTCTCGGGCAACGTGCAAATATTTCATAAGTCCTGGTGAGGGTTATTAACTTGGCAGCAATTTGACCCTTCAGGGCAAAAGCTTCTGCTTCTTAAGAGGGTTTTAGATTACCATACAAATACCATAAATACTCTAAATATCTCATCGTGGTGATTTATTCTTATGCCACTGTTTAAACCATACGAAGCACGGGTTCAAAATAAAATTGCAAAGTGAAAACAATGTGTATTAATTTATCTCCTTTGCTGTTAGAATGGTTTTGAATTTAGATTATGGCCATCTTTCTTTATTGTTATACAGTTACAGATTCTGTTATTCAGAGATTAGGTTCATGCTTAAATATCAAGTTGTATGTATTAACACTGAATTAACTGGTGACAAGACAGCCTTCTAATGCTAAAATGGATCTTAAGTCTTAATATCTGCATCTTCTATTTCATACTAAAAAAGATATCAAATATTAATGCTCAGCTATGTGTGAGCGTGTACACATGTGTTTAAATTGTGAGTTTATTACCGGTGAAGCAATTCCACTGTTTGAATATACAGTATATTGCTACATTTTATTTTGGCAAGTAATAGCATGTGTTGGTCAGAGCGTTGATGACTGTGTAAAATTGATTATCATTTGGTACATACAAGTTCACGACGGTACAATATTCTCCTTTTTATTTTCCTTGGACTATCAAGGGACTATCTCCTGACCCCCACAGCCTAGAATATCTTAGACTGATCCTGAAGATGCTATGCGAAAGTATAGATACTGATTCAAAATATAATAGCTGCAGTGCTTTTCTCATTCTGAAATGCTTGGGTAGTTCAAAGCTTTGTAAAAAGTGCAAATGCTATACATAGGAGAACAAGGTTCTTACAACTACGTCTTTCCTAAAAGGAATACATCTGTGATATTATTTCACTCCTCCAACATCACCCATACATATACCTTTACTTTTATATCCTAAAAATGCAGCTGCATTTTACATATATAACTTTAGAAAAGCTTGCGAAGAGACATGCAGGTTGAGAGCTCTCTAGTACAGTAGCTAAACCAAGTCGAGCTGGCCTTCTTTTATATTGAACACGTGGACTCTGAAGTAGGGGATCTAGGGGATCCTTAGTGATTGAAGACTTGGTGATAAGATATGGCTATTGGTCTGTTTGGCTCACTTTACCCATTCGTACTGGATTATGTCATTAGCTGACAGTTTATTTTAGCTCAGAATAACAAACAGGTACACCAGACATGAACATGCCATGGATTAGGGTAAAGGAGTAGATTAGTTAAAGTCTTTCAGGATACCCCAGGAGCCTGCTCTTAACATACAGATTATTGCCTCATTCCAATATTGTTGTTAACAGAATGCAGCCCTCATATTGCACGTCTGAAGTTGTTATTTCAAAGGCCCGATGTGGAGGACATTCACGAACGACACAGATTTAATGAAACTTTACAAGAAGTGTTCTAGAAATACTGGGCCATCATAAAGATTTCCAATCGTTTCTTTTCCTGTGGACACAATTTTGGGGTTGAGATGGATTTCAAGTACAGTGGCAAGATTTCTCCTGTTTTTATTAGTGCTGATTTGCTTTCACTTGTAGGTTCAGGATGGGTATACACAGTATAAAAATGGACTGGAAAAGTTTTTAAACTCTAAAATGGGGATTTAAGAGATGGATCAAGTTGAAGCTTAGCGACTCTTTAAAAAGCTAGTGTCAGTGGACATTTATGATCTTGTCCACCTCTTTGAGCACAGCTATTTCCAACCCATTTGTAAACATGGCAACTGTGTCTCCTTTTCTTTTCAAAGGTTAAAGCATTGAAAAAGCAGATGAAAGCCATTGTAAGAGAGCGCTCAAGTCTTTCGATCCCATCTGTGCCCTCATGTTTTAAGCACTCCACAGGCGGCACAGCAGTGCAGTGCTCCATGGGATACCAATTCGAAAGCCCTGATTGCTTCTATAAAGTCTATACTGCTGACAGTGCATTTTTGAAAAGGTCCAAAACGCGGATGTTCAAAAAGGCAGCATACAAAAATACAAAGGCTTTGATGTTTATTGTTTCTTTCTCTGAGGAAAGTTCAGTGGAGGTAGGAAGAGTCTGCAGACCAGCTGCCCTATACAGAAATATCTTTTGTTAATATGATATGTATATATATGAATGAGAGTCCTATTCAGCCTCGGCCTTTCATCTTTTTAGAGCTGACTCCAAAGCAAAAAAGGAAGGTACATCTGTCTCTTATTGCACAATACTGGTTTTCTCTTCAGAATGGCTCATTTCCTGATAGTTACACCTATGGAATAAAATACCACATTTTTCACTCTATAAGATGCACCTGACCATAAGACACACCTGATTTTTAGAGGACGAAAACAACAAAAATGTTTAGCCTAAGGTTTCATGGCAGTGGAATCCGGGCTGAAAAAGGCAGAGGTGCCGTGGAGGAGACCTCCTTGCAAACAAGGTGATTTTTGACTGGGGAATACTTGCTGCAAAAGGGAAGGGGTGGGGAGAGGCTCCCTAGAGGAAGCCTCTTTGCAAAAGAGGTGACTGGGACTGTGGAATTCCAGCTGCAGCAGGGGATGGTAGAGGCTCCTGGATGCCTCTTTGCAAACAAGGTGATTGGGACTGGGGGATTCAAGCTGCAAAAGGAGAGGGTTGCAAAGGAGGTGATTGGGTCCAAATGTACATTCTTGTAAATGTTTTCAATGTCATTTTTACCAGCAGAGGTAGCAGAGAGCCTGGATGGACAGGACAAATCAGTCCAACCTGTTTCACTGCCCCTAGTAACTTTGTAGCTTGGGCTTCTGAAATACCTAGATTGCTATAAAAATGTTTCTGAGAGCTTTGAGGTGTGAATTGTGAGTAGACCCACCCATCCTGTGTAATTAATCATTATGACAAGACAATGACAATAATGGATTCAAATGCAATCTTTATTTTTAACATCGGCAATGAAAACAGAAAAAGCATTTCTTTCAGAACGACATGCAATCTGAATTATTGGTGAGTGTCGGGGGGGGGGGAAAGAATGCTGTATTTCTAATTCTGCATACTTAAATGTTAAACAAACAAGAAAAAGAGTTGATGGGGGCATAGCTGTGCCCTCATTTTGTAATCTTGCCGAGCTCCAGAGCACTGAATACATTTCTAATTCAGAAGTGTGCTGACAACATGAACTGATGAGTGAACCTAGGCTGTCACTAAGCAGTGCTTATAGCTTTAATAAGTATCACCATTTATCCCACTGCTAATATAATACTACATATTATTCTGCTACAGCATTTTAGCATGTTAATATTAGAGGTTCCAAAATCAGCCTACCTGTCTTTTCTAGCATTTGCATTTGGTTTTATTGCTCACTATATCTGCTTCATGACCTGTCATATCATCCGTAAAAGGGATCTTTTGCAGACACATAAATTAGTGCCCTGGACAGCTTTATCAGGACCATACACAGGTACATATGGTAAGGCATGATTTAAGGGGAGGAACAACATTCACATGTAGCCTGTTGAAGGTAAACTATATTTCACCTAGACAATTGATTTACCAAGAGCCCCACGTAATCTTTAAAAAATAGCTCTCCTTCCTCGTCTTTGAGGTGCCACACTATGAAATATGATCCACTGACAGTTAGAAGTACCTAACTTTCTCTGAAATAATGCTCTCTGAAGTGTATTACCACCTGACCTTTAGAATACAGTTCGTAAGGTCTAATATATTGATTCCTGAGTGTTTAACTATTGAGATATCTAAATGGCATTTAACAGCTTAAGGTCATTAGATGCATCCAACAACATGGATTGAAGATAAGCAACAGCTGGGAAACAGATTGGGAACACTAAGGAGAAAATCTTTCAGCTTATTTCTAGATCCTGCCCTATATCAATTAATTCAACTGTAAGCAGAATGTTTACATAGAGGGTAAAACAGATTTACGGATAATCTCATATTGTTGTGCAAATAAGTGATGCGACAAGAGTCATAGAGTATATTGAGTATATCGAGTTTTCTTCAGCACTAGCACAAGAAGCCGGGTGTGTGAGGAATAGCTAAAATTCCACAGGCTTGTTGATTTAAGTTTCCTTGGCATGATGAAAAACCTCAAGGAGGAACTGTCAAGACTTGAAGCAGTCCTCACTTCTAGCCAGGCCTTTTCTCCCCTTGAGGATACTGCCATTTCTGCAAACTCTGCCTGCATATAACCAGCTCTTTTTCATTTGGTGAATCCAAGCACCTACACACATGCATGCAAGTGTGTGTGTGTGTGTGTGTGTGTACACACACACACACACACACACACACACACACACACAGAGACAGACAGCAAGAACAAACATAATTTTTAAAAAAGAATATATGTGAATGTTAAAGAAACAGCAGGGAATGCTGGGAGTATAATGTGGAAAGAAAGAACTATCCACTTATTGTAATGGCTGGAACGCCAAGAAATGTTGCCCCTCGTCATTTGGGTTACTATCAACAAATAATTAAGGGATTATGAAAAATGTTAACACACACATGTGTGTAGCAGAGAAAAAAATATGAGCTTAGCAGCAGTAGCATGTAGATAAAGTATAGTTAATTGTTATAAGTATTATCAGAACCCAGAAACGGAGAGACAAAGAAACATGACTTAGAATAAAACTCTTATATTGCATATATACAGAAAATATACAACAGCATAACACCAAGCAATATCACATATACAAATCAACAGAGCATGGTATACTGTTTTCCCACCATAAACAGCCCCAATTTAACATTATACAAGCCAGTTCTTATATACACATTTAGACCTTATCAGACATGATTTTAACCAATCACATTCTGACACACCATGATGTCATTAACTATTCCACCTGTGCTAAATCACTTAACCTTTGGGTAGTGGGCGGCATATAAGTTGAATAAATAAATAAATAAAAATAAAAAAAATAAAAACCTGCTGGTGATTTCTAATTCCTTGCACTTGTGGCTAACATCACGACACTGCATTTTTGACTGACTCAATTCTCTTTTCACTCTGTTAAACATACAATACATACATTTTGTCAATTCTACATATTATGACAGTTACTAAGAAGTCACTTAATAGGTTACAAATTGGAAATGGCAGAACTGAAGTGGACTTGATAAAATGTTTTGTTGTGTTTTTTCACACCGTCACAGTTCTGTGATTTTGGAGAAAAACAGGCAACATCACACCTGTGTCTGTGAACTCCATGGCCCTCAAAATGTACAATGGAAGAGTTGATGTTAACATCCCCAAATGTTGATGTTGGCTATTAATGGAGCAAAATGATCTGTTACACGTATCTAAGTTCAACAAATTATTTTTGGAAATCAGTTTGTATTTTATGCATGTTTATAAACAGGCCACTCCCTACTATGACAAAAGGAAAGCAAGCAAAATATAAGGACAGGCTGATAAACTGAACAGATGCAACCAATCCATTCAGTGCTTCTAATTTTTAAAAGTCCATGCAACAAGACAGCAATGTTCACAGTTTTGTGCAGTTTGCATTATTTGAATTATATTTATTATTTGCAGAAAAATAATGTTTTATAAACAAAAGTGCAAACACTTTTAAAGAGAGTGACAGATTTCACCATGACACAGGCAAGAAGAAATATTTGGGACATTTTAGTGGATGAGAATAAAGCAGAGAGTATTTGCATCCCAACAAACTACTGTACTCTCAACTAAACTTTTCTTTTTGATAGAACTTTTGTTAGAACATGAAGCTAATGCAACAAATTCTGCTAGTTGTTTTGTTCTACTTTTCTCCCTCTCTCCCTCTTCTGTCTATCTGTCTGTCTGTCTTTGGGAATATCCAGAGAGAAAAAATGAAACAAGATGTTTGGAGTGAGTTATTCTGGATCTATGAGATAAAGGGATCACAGTTCTAACCTTTGTCAATCCAAGCATTGCTTCCTTCTATGGCAAACACTCCAATAGGTGACATCAAATCATACATAAGTTCTAATTGTACATGCCTAATAGTGTTCTGCTTACGAATTGGAACAAAGGAACATATATGTCCAACATATCTGAATCAAACGGAAAAAAGAGAAAGACTCCCAGGCAACACTAAATAATCTGGAAGCAGAAGGGACAAAGGAAGGGTTGCTTTGTTTTGGGAGTAATATCATGTGGGTATGTTAAATCAATGACCTACAGGACCTCCTCTTAAAAAGAAGAAAATTGGAGATGTGGATAGACTCTCTAGATAGCTCATTGGTTTAGGTTTGAGTTCATTCTCCTCTGTACTTCTTTGACAGAGGTTGGATTTGGTGATCCATTGGGTCCCTTTCAGCTCTGCAGGTCAAATATTATAATTATATTAAAGTCTCTTCCTCGTGTGACCTAGAAGCTTGGTCTGATGTGATATTTTGTTTGAGGATCCATACAGAGGTCTAGGAAACATATGTAGGAAAACAAAGTGGATTTTGATGCCCCCCCCTTAATTTCTGTTCCTGAACTGATATGCAGCTGGGAAGGATTCCCTACATCTACTTCAGGTCTTGAGGAGCTTGTTGACCTCTGACAAAGAGTTTGTGAAGAGGAGGAGCAAATGGTCATAAGAATTATTTTGGAAGACTGTCGTTGGTCCAGCTCTCTGCTTCCAGTTCTGTCAAGCTAGATAACTCTAAAAATCTGGAAGTAGAAACCCACTCTTCAAACAAATATGGGTGATATTTCTACACATATCCTGCATTTGTCAAATAGTCCCAACAAATTCTTTTGACAGGGGTCATCATCACCACATACCATACAAGCAATGGCATTAGTTAATTAAATTTCCATGAAGGTTGAAGTCATACATCTTTGTATTTATGTTACTTGTGCTGGTCAGTTTATGAAAATGTTGCTCTGTTCATTTCACATCCTTCATAATTGTCAAAATCATTAGCATGTTTCCTCCCCTGACATATATGGATCTGCACTGAGTCTAATTGTATTATTTTAAATGGTACAGCATAAAGTTGTCCTATTGCTGACATAATCTCCTTTGGATTTCAGGTCAATGGGGCAACAAACAAACAACATGTTAATAGGAATCAAGGAATCTTATGATTAGGCTCCCCCCCCATGAGACCTGTCAAAGTTTGTCACAAATTTGCTTTACATAGATAATTGCTATGTATTTGCCAAGCTGTGAATCAAAAAGTGGTTTGACTTGGAACACTTAGGTGTGCTACTGTGAAATATTAACATCAAGAAGTAATGCCCAATGTATGTTCATCTTCATCTTTATAGTCTGTACCCTCACAAAAGCTAGCCAAATGCATCTCTATCTCACCCACCTTCGATTTTTGATCTTTTTATCTCAGGATAAGTCTCCTGAAATGGTAAAGTCAAACTGCCAGAGACCCCTAAATAAGGAAGACATCCTACTTCCAATATTTTTGAGTCAGCCTTTTTCTAATCTATAGCACCATAACATCTAAGGCTTTTCTTCACAGAAAACTTTCTCCCTTTGGCGGGGTGGTGGTGGTAGAATCTGTGTATGTAACCCCTATGAAATACTGTTTCAGCCCAAAGGGGTGGGGTTAAGACAGAACAGTTCTATGACTAAGGGATTTGAATCAGAAAGAGCAGGACAGCTAAAGAAACTGGAGTTATTGTTGATGTTTAACTGCTGAGGATCTTGCCAACTTAGTCTAGTTCTAATTCCTATATGTTTGTGCTGGAGGAGTGAATATGCATAATGAATTCATATACAGTGGTACCTTGGTTTACAAGTAACTTGGTTTATGAGTATTTTGATCAATGAGCAAAAATATCGGATGATTTTTGCATTGATCAACTAGCAAAGTCTTGATATACGAACATTGGGGCCACTGCCAGCTGGCCCCTAGGTCGGGCAGCCAGCTTCCAAATACTGCAACCCCAGAACTGAAGTGACAGCTCTGCTGCTAGGACCCACTGCTTGCCCCCTTGCTGGGTTGGGGCTGCCGGCTTTTCATTCACCGAGCTGTGGGCACCTGCCCCAACACCAGCTTTTCCCCTGTGGTGCTGGGCAGCCAGGAGGAGTTGCCCTTGGATGGCAAAAAGCCACTGCCACCAAAGGGGGGAAAGGCCTTTTGCCACCCACTTCCAGAAGTCACAGGAGGCCCAATGGGGGGAAGGAAGTGTTGGAGCAGGTGCCCCAAAGCTGAACTTACCAAGCAGGAAAAAGCATTTCCCTTGCTTTAGTGGGTTTGGCCTTTTGCCACCCATCTCTAGCTCCTGCAGGGTGCCCAGCAGAGGAAAGGAAGTGTTGGAGAAGGCGCCCCTAAGCCGAACCCACCAAATGGGGAAAGGCTTTCCTCCACTTTGGTGGGCTCAGCATTGTGGCATTTGCTCCAACACTTCCGTTCCCTTGTAGGGCACCCTGCGGGAGCTTGGGATAGATGACAAAAAGCCTCTGGCCCTCGCCTCAAGTCCTGGCTGCTATGGATACTAGGACTTGCTGCCAAAGCAAATTTCTCCATAGGAAATAATGAAAACTGGGCCCTCAGAATGAATAATCTGAGTTTCCATTATTTCCTATGGGGAACAGGCCACAATAAATAAATAAATGTTGCATTTTTTTTTGTCGGCAAGACCCACTTCTTTACAGCATGCACCAAAAGTCCAAACATGATTTGGACCTTTACATTGGAAGAGAGAACAGACAGTGAATCCAAAAGTTCTCCTTCCTATTAGAAATACTCTAAGGACACAATCTTATGAACATTTTTATGGGAGGAAGCTGCCTTAAGGTTGGTAGATGTGTGAAACTGAAGAAAGGGTGAATTGTTTTCCATTTTCATCCTTCCATTTTACCCAAAGATGTTTTGTTTTTATCCAAGATTGCAGAAATGAATTTGGTAAAGGCTGGATCTCTGAATGAGTATATCACATACACCTTAGACAGACACAACCTATCTCAAGTTGTTGATCCTAACCATTCAATGCTTATTATTACCATTGAGGCAATTTTTGTGTCCATCTTTGATGTGTTTCCCTTTTCATGCAGGTGCAGTTGTGGGTTTATAAAAGCAGCCATGTGAAATAGCCTTCCAAAGCATCAGCGTCAGCAGAACCTATTAACCCACCTTCCATTTTTTTCCTCTGATGTGGTTTGTTTTTGTTTTCTGTAAGATGGCAATTATTTCATACATGCTGCTTTCTCATACTGAGTTGACAGATCATGCTGACTGCACAACACATTTTTGGCTAACCCAATACAAGAATACCACATAAGCCTACAGCCCACCTGAGTCCTGTGATCCTCCATGCTCTACTGCTCACGATATCCCCCTTCCTTCTCTTTGTCTCTTTCATATCTTTTATCTCTTCAGATTTGGGAGGTGGGATATCTTAGACCCACCTTGGGTATTATCAAGGAACTCAGTTCCCTCTCAACCCCTGCACTCTCTGCAGTTGTAGCCTATTTAGCATGAGAACACCAGTCAAGCATCCTTGCCAGAACATAAGAATGGGATGTGCAAAAACCCACCTGCCCTAAATTGCTAATTGGAGGGCAAGTCAAAAATGTCCATCTGGCACCAAAGTGACAAGCTAATCTCTTTCTGAAACACAGAGTGGGAGGGAGGGCCATGCACTGTTGGCTGTAGAAAGAGGCCAAGGATGGGACAGGACAGCCTGAAAGAGACTTGCTCTCTTTCTCTCCCTTGGCTGTCCCATCTTTTGACTACTCCCACTTTTTCTCATTGGACAGGCAAATAGTCTCCATGAGGGAACGGCATGCCTCACAGAGGAACGTTACCCAGTAGAGATCAACAAGACCTCTCAAACCTTAAAGCATTTTTAAACAAAGGGATAGTGCATAGTTTTTTCTGGATAAAGCAGTTACTGTAGTCCCTGAGCTTCAGCAAAAATACCCACAACAATTTACCTGAGAGGGATGGACAAATCAGAACTTTAATGCATCTTGAGTATTTTAAATATACTATGGAAAGTGTTTTACAAATGTTATGTTCTATAGCCCATTTTTACATTTCAAAAGCAGGAACTGTGACCTTATATCTTTCCTGCTGGAATTATTGGGAAATGTTCCTCTTTGAATGGATTGTACTACATATGTGGAAAAATTCTTGGCCAATGTATGCACAGAAATATCTGCAATCTTTTGCCTTGCTCCTGGCACAGAGCTGGGCAGTCATGGGGCCATTCAGTGACGTGAATGATGTAAATGGCACACCATGTGCTTTACATTTCAGCATGAGTGAGATAATCCAGACGGATTAAATATTCTGAAAGGATGCTAAGATTGCTAGCACAGATATCAGAGCAATGCTGACAATATATGCCAGGTGGAGTTTCAAAACTGTGATAGGAAAGATGAGGACTCTAGAGCTTCAGCTGCTCTAGAAATTCTCCAGGTCTAACAAAACATGCAATACTAGAGCACAACAAGTGATGGAAATAATTAAAGTAAGGCAATTGATATACATATATATCAAGAGACAAATATTTCTTGCAAGAGGAGAACAGCACTCATTTTAATCAAGAAAGATGCATCACAGCCAGTGTCCTTAGAGATAGGAAGAATAACAGAAACCTCTGGTGTAATGCTGCCTAGCAACTAACCCATCTACTGAAGGTGATGCAGAAGTTAATCTCTTTAGTAAGCAACTGTAACTATTAATTTAATTAGTAAAGGCATTGTAGCATGAATTATCTTGGTACACCAGCAAATTTTTAATGAGAATTCTGAAACTCTAACCTTGAATGGACACATTAGAGACTGCCTCTCCATTATTGTCAGCAGAAGGCATCATTATTAAAAGCAGAGACAGCTATTCACTGAAAAGGGATCAGTGGAAGGAGAGTGGGATATCTGATGATTCCTTACTGAGGGGGAAAAAGGCAGCTTCGGGGATTTTTAAAAAGTCCTAGGAAGAAAGGAGAAAATTATTAAATTTCCTATCCTCTGTATATCTTTTCATATTTTCTTTCCAGGCCATTGTCTGATTCAGACCCCATATTAGTTTGTGGAACAAAACCTTATTAGCTTTGCATTGTAAAAGTAAACAACAATAACAAATAAGAAATAGAAAGCAAGTAAAACAGTTTTCAAAATAAAGAAATAATTTCATTTTTACATTATTGATTTTACATCGAAATAGACTAGCAAAAATGCAGAAATCCTTGTGCCCCACAGCAGGCGGGTCACCTGCTGTTTCCTGTAAGAATCTCATTCTGTTGAGCAGATAACTGGTGCTATCTGAGTTGACAGTGCCAATCTCCTCCTTAGGGAGAAGTGGGGTAGATTTAGTTACCACCCGCTGCTCTACATTCACCTCATTCACTGGAATTAAATGTACAGGTTTTCAGTAATGCAATTTAAAGCTTTAATCCGGAACTCAATGACAATGCCATCAAACAGGGCAAAAACCCAGCCCAGATACTTCTATATCTCAGTTCTCAAAAAAAAAAAAATGGAGATTATCACATCCTTCATTCTTTGCAGTCTCATTTGGTTGGCACTCCAGTGGTGCTTACTCCTTGCATGTAGGTTATGTACAGATGGTGGCTTATATGTGGGAAGCAGAAAACCTTAAAACACTATGTCAGTATATTATATATGGTTCTTTCTTCTGAGCCTAGATTTTCACAATTTAAATTAATGGTGAAATTGTTAGCCAGGTATTAATTTAGGCTTCAACTACATTGGCAAGCTGAATTAAATATGGCCTTCTGATCTTACCTTTTGCTGATCCCCAGACCCCCTTGTATGGGTGACTATAAAAATGGTTGGCTTGGCTTTTTAAAGTGTTGTCTGCTTGCAAAAGGACAAGAGAGATGGGGCCAGCCAGTCCTCCTGTGGGAGAGAATTCCAGAGTCTGAGAGTGACAGCATTTTCCAAAGATCTCCTAATGATCTTTACACCCAAGCACTCTTATAAAGCACCCACTGTTCTTGAGGTAGCTTGGACTCAAGCCTTTTAGGATTTATAAGTTAAAACCAGCATTTTGAATTCTGTTTGGAAATGGAGCAGCAGCCAATGTTGTTGTTGTAATGGTGTGTGTGTTATGTGATCTCTGTAACAAGCCAATTTCCCAAACCCTTTCCAAAGGCAGCCCCATAAAGAGAGCATTATAGAAATCCAGTTGGATGTAACTAGGGAATATGTCACCATGGCTGGATCACACCTCTCCAGGAACAAGTGCACCTTTTGTATGACTTTTAATTTGGGAAATGCACTGGCCACCACCAAAGCCTGAGTACCCATGCCCAGAGATGAATCCAGGAGCACCTGCATTTTCAGAGCAAATGTAGCGCTATCCAGTATAGGCTGCATCCCTATTCACTGCTCTGCATGTCAACTGATGAGGAGCACATCTATGTTGTCTGGGATAAGACACTTTTCAAATAGTTGAAACACTGTCATACAGAGGAGAGACACAATCTGTTCTCAATCAACCCATAATGCAGGACACACAACAATGGGCTCAAGTTACAATAAAGCTCCTACCTTTTAGAGCCATATACATCATGGAACCAGTTACTTCAAGAGATGGTAAGTGCTCCATCAGTGTGGAGACATTCAAGATAAATTTAGACAACCACATGGCAAATTTGAATTCCTGCATTGAGCAGGAGGTTGGACTCCAGTCCATCACTGAAGGTGACAAAGATGAGTCCATCACTGACACTGGATGCCAACTGATCACATAGGGGAAAACACTATTTGGCTCACTCTGGCTTTTAAAAAGTAGAAGAGTCCAAAGGCAAAAAACAAAAAAGAAAATACTCTGCATCTGAAACCAAAAGGACCAGGCTGATTTGCATTGACCTGTGTCAGGTGCTCAGTTAAAATAATTTGAATTCATCTGTTCTACCTCTGCAACAAACTCATACTATTTGCCAGTGGAGTCACAGCTTCATTCTCAAGTTTAGAGTGGAGCAATTGCATTACAAGAGGTTCCTACCCATGTATAGGGGTTATTAATGAGCAAGGACACATCTGTGTAGACTATACAAATGTCAGAATCCTTTCCTCTTTGAGAGCTTCGTGGCACAGTGCTTAAACTGCTGGACTGCAGCTGTAACTGTGCTCATGACTTGGGTTCCCAGGTAGCCGGCCCATGGTTGATTCAGCCTTTTGTCCTTCTGAGGTCAGTAAAATGAGTATGCAGCTCAATGTGGGTGCAGGGAAGGGGCAATGTGTAGCCCGCATAAATAAATTGTAAACTGTCCAGAGAGTGCTTTAAGTACTGTGGGGTGGAATATAAGCAGAATACTTGGCTTTGTACTTCGTTTTTTTTGTTTTATTCCTCCTTTTGTGGAATAAGCAAGAAGTAAATTGGTAAGTTTAGTATCTCTTCTCTAAGCATGTTGACAGAATTGGATTATAGAATTATTGGGTGCTGTGGGACCTTAGGCAGATTATTCTGGTGTACATTCAACAGCATACTAGTGATGTTCACTCTGGAAGCAAATTTCATTGAGTCATGATGTCTATAATGTTGGATGACCTTCATGGTCCATAAAGTCATCTCTACTCCAAATTATAAATTTACGATTACAAACTGACCCTCTTATGGTGGCTGCTGCCCCACTAGCAATTCCTAGTCACTTAACTTGCAGAGGCATAGCCAGGATTTGGAGTGTCTGGGGGCAAAGTTCATTTTTATGCCATTCCTACCCCCCCATCGCACCCACCCAGCAATAGGGGGCTGAACCCTGCAGGCGTGGATTGGGTGCGTGCCTTTCACATCTCCCACCAAGGCGAGGAAGAGGAGGAAGGGAGCACCACGGCCACCACGCTCCTGCCTGCCTGCCTGCCTGCCTGCTTTGACACCATGTGCCTGGCGCACGATGCCGGATGCGGCGCCATCACCAAGCCTCAGGAGAAAGGAGGACTGCTGAGTGGTGGCCGGGTACACGGCTTCCTCCTCCTGATCCTCTTCCAGCCCCCCCCCCCCCCCGGTTTTTGGCCCCCGGGCCAATATAAACCTCTCTCCCCCCCATCCCCGCCGATATGCCCCTGTTGACTTGGTAGTCTTGGAAGCAACAAGGTCAGCAATAATGATGTCTGGGGTCTTGAGAGGCTCTCCCTTTCTGCAAATTCTCTCCTCTGCTTTTTCCTCCCCATGCCAAGAGGATTGGTTTCACAGGTAGCAGAGACACTGAAATATAATTTCCCTGACAGCTATTTTTTGAGAAGCCTGGATGGAGGATAGGCCTCTAGCACACCTTCTTTTCTGCTGTGACTGTTATAGAGGCTGCAGGTCTAGGCAAATGAGAAAGGGTGGTGAAGCAAAGGTCACCAAAACTACAATTTACTACATTTGCTAGTGGCTGGAAATGCCACTGTGCAATTGAAATTTTGGGAATGACAAGAGGTTTCTGAATTGGGGAATGAACTGTGAAAAAAAATATCCAAACCGTTTCCTATGGCATTTGGGCAAATACATCAAATTCTGTTCTGAATGGAGTTCAGGAATATTTCTCCATTTTAAAATAGAGCTATCCTGGGATTGTACTAAAGGTTAGGACTGTGTTGAAGGAATTAAAAAATAGCAAAGAAGTAAATAAAGCTCTTCTCCTGAGGGTGGCAATAAAAAATGTTCTTGTGGTACAAAAACATATACCAGACCAAGCCTTAACAAGGCACCTTGCTTTAAATGAGTATGGTTGAAAATAAATGGAGGAATTGACCCTAAAACTTACTTAACTTTGACTTTGATAGTGCTTAACACTTAATGAGAATACTGCTTGTAAAGTCCTCCATTTATTACAACCAAGCTGGACATGATGCAGAGGATCTGTATATATGTTCAGATCTTGTTTTCTAAAGTATTGAATAAAGTATTGAATATGAATATAAAGTATTGAACACTATAAATATTTGTGTGTGCTTAGAAAGTACATTCATGTGCATAAACATTTCTAAGATTTTTTTTTTGATTTGATCTATGTTGTACCCCCCATTTGGGTGGTTGAAGAAAATTAGCAAAAGAACATGATCAATTTATTTTAACATTGCTGTTTGCAGACAATGAGAAGATGGGCACATCTGTCAGCAGTGTTTGGATGACCAACTCTTGACTTAGTAACTCACTCTTTTTCTTCCTAGCATTGTCCTGCAAGTATGGGGTCCACTATTAGTAACTCACTATATGTATAAATTTAATTTAAATAAACCAGATTTTTTAACCAACACTAACTGAGAGGAATGTCAGGGAAATGAATTAGTGAGACTTGGTTTTGTGGGGTTCAGCTCATCCTGAGATCCAGCACAGAATGCTTCCCTTTTCTTGGTTTTACAAATGGACCACTACTGGAACAGGAAGCGCAATAAAAAATTCTGCTTGCAGCAATGTTATTTGAAATTGATGGCTTTCTCCATTGATTTCCACTTCTACCTTCAGATAAGAAGAGCTACATTTCTATGGCCTCTGGGATGTCCTCCTACAATTCTGTGGTACACACTCTCCTGAAATCAGGCTGCAATCTTATACTCACCAAGGAATAAGTCAATTCAACTCTGTTGGGCTTACTTCTAGGTAGACATGTATGACCATGAGTAAATGGCATCTCTGTTTTTCAGGAACAACACATTCTAAAGAGGACCAAGACTTAAGGCTGCTTCAACTGAGAAGTTCCTAAGAAGCATAAATGTTGCTTAGGCAAAAAGAAGGATGAGTGTTGTTGATGATTTAATGAGCCAGATGGCCTATTGTTTTGTAACTGAGTCACTAAAAGCAGTCATGTTCTAAAGCCATATTAAAGGCTAATTTATTGGCTTTAAAATAATGTCCCATACTAGTAAATCAGACACCATAACAAGATTTATGCATGTAGAAGATTAGTATAAGCCCTTTAGGAAAACCCTAAAGCATTTGACTGGGAACACAACCAGTATGCCTCTTAAGCAATGTAATTAATTGCAGTAAAATACATGAGTACTCACTATGCAACACCTTGGCTGCAATCAATCACAAAGTGAAGCACCTTTAAGGCCAAAGAGATCACTGGTTGAACTCTCTGCTGGACTGTGGCCCTAATGTATATATTTTATATTGATCTGTCTGTTAAGATTTGCCTCACTAACTCTTGGATTTTTAAAAGTTTTGCAGTTTGATTGCATCCATGTCTACTGAGATGTAAGGTCTATTGTGTCCATTGAAGTCTAGCCTTAGGCAAATGCATGCAGGACCACATCTTCATGCATGCAGATATGAGTCATAGAAAAGAAGTTCCAAACATATATTGTCAATAACAGATGCCTGGACCAGCACCAGTGGCTGGCCCTATTTGTGTACATTGCAGTAGTTGTGATGTACCAACACCACAATCGCCCAGGAGCGATTACCTTCTCTGGACGAGCCAGCAGAGTGGCATGCAGATAACCAAGATGTTGAGCGCATGTTGGATTTGTCATCAGGGCAGCATGTCAGTCCTGGTGCCACGTCCTTAGAGATCAAGCAATGGGATTGGCAGGTGAGTGACACATACGTGACATGAGCACACGAGCAGCAGCCTTGCGATGGAGTACTGGGAGCCTGTCAGTGCCAGTTTTTATGGCCTCACCTCTTCACAACTGCAACTCTCCTTGTGAGGGGGCGGGGTGCAGACAGATGTAAAGGGGGGCACTGTTTGAGTCAGCACTACCGAGGGGGCAATCAGGAATCTTGTCAGGGAGGATGATGTCATCCATAGTGGCTGATTCAGCTGTGGCAGCCCAGCAGCCTGTTTCTGTCCTCGATGGGGATGAGGCATTGCCCTGAGTGGATCATCTTTCAGAATCTATGGTTGAAAAAATTGTTAACTGGTAAAGATTATGATGTGACAACAAAGGAGCTAATAGCAAATCTTATGACAGCTGCCAGATTAATTATAGCAAGAAATTGGAAATCAAAACTAGAACTTAAGATGGAAGATTGGTACAACGAACTTTGGGATATAGCTATAAATGATAAATTGTCTCATAGTCTAAAAGTTAAACGAGGAGAAATGAAGAAATACTTTTTTATGATATCTGGGGAAAATTTATAGACTATGTATTAGTTGAAGGGAAGGGGAAAGAACCAAAGAATACCTCACAACAATTCTGGAGAAGAGGACTTTAAGAAGATTACTAGAACAACAGAAGACGGAGTAACAAAGAAGAACTCATGGATGGTCCCGGGGGGTGGGGTACACTTGTATTGTTCTTTATTGCTTCTTATTTTGTTTCTATTTTGTTTGTATGTAGTTTAAAATTTAATAAAAATGTATATAAAAAAAGAAAAAATTCTAAAGGGAGATTACATTGACATTTTTGCCCTGTTGGACAAGGAAGTAGATTACCAGAATTCTGACAAGCTAGATGAACATGAGAGGGAAAAAATTTGGAGATGAAAATCTGAGTCATGCTGGGTGAACTGGTTATCAGATTTCTTAATTTATGCAGGAGTCAAAGTCAGGACATGCCCAGAAAGAAATTTCTCATTGTTACATTATTTAGACCTCATTAACAGGGCCCATTTAGATTTTCAAGAATAACCATGGCTGTCGTACAATGAAGGGTTTTGGGCCCAGGTAGCTCATCACCCCAACATGTGGTGGGATTTGTCACACAATGGACTATGGCTGTGTTTTATGATGCCATCGTGCCATTTGTCGGGGAGTGTTTTGACAGTGGGCACCTTGTGCATAGGGTAAACCAAGCTAATGCAGTCCACATTGGAACAGACCAGGTGGTTCAACAAACCTGGTCTGCTGGTATTATAATTCCAAGGGTATGGGCTCAAGGAAACAGTGTAAATTCAGACATACATGTTCTACCTATGGTGCCGTCCATGTGGCCATGCATTGTCAAGAAGGACATCCTCCTGGACCTGGGAAGAATCTATGATTCTTTAGGGAATAGAAGAGATTGTCACGATTATAATGTAGAAAGAATTACCTACTTTTTAAAATGGGTGGAATTCCAGGAATATCTAACACCCAGTAACATGGAGAACTGGATACCCAGGAAGCCCCTCAATAACTACAGATGTGGGTCAGCAGAACAAAGGTAAATGTACAAAACTGTGCATCTTTTACTAAAATAGACCTTTTTGTGTGTTTATATTAGATGAATTTCACATTTTATCAGTGTATTCTGGGCCACATACAGAATGGAAAACTTAATATTTGCTGCCCCAAAAGATCTTGATATTGTTTGTTATTGGGCAAAAATTATCTAATATGTTTATGAACATAAGAACAGCCTTGCTGGAACAGGCCACAGCCCATCCAGTCCAGCATTCTGTCTCACACAGTTGCTTCAGAGTATTCCCAAAGTGATGTCTTCACCTGCTTATGATTCCCTGCAAATGGCATTGAGAGATATTCTGCCTATCTCTCCAACCTAGAGGTTGTCCTTAGGCATCCATAATAATAGCCCTTGTTCTCTGTGAACTTGTCTAATCCTTTCCTAAAGGTGTCGAGGCTGACAGCTGCCACCACTTCTGGCAGGGAGGTCCAGAGACCAGTGATCCTCTGGGTGAAAAAGTACTTTCTCTTATTTGTTTGGGATCTAGCACACAAAAGTTCCATGGAGTGCCCCTTATTCTAGTGTTGCGTGATAGGGAAAACAATTTTTCCTTATCTACTTTGTCCATACTGTGTATGATTTTATAAACTTCAAGCAGGTCACCTCTTAGGCGCCTTTGTTCAAGAGTGAAGAGGCTCAGCGGTTGCAGCCTCAGATGGTAAGGAAGGTATTCCAGTCCCCTAATCATTCTGGTTGCCTTCCTCTGCACTTTTTCGATTTCCATAATATCCTTCTGGAGGTATGGTGAGCAGAACTGTACACAATACTCCAGATGGTGCCTCACCATAAATTTATAGATAGGTAAAATGACACTTAATTTATTAAAAGTATAGCAGTGTTTCTGACATGAAGAAGAAAAACAGACAATGATGTGGCTCGCATTGCTGAGCAACTCTGCGTGGTTCAAAATCCAGCCTTAATTGCTCTAAGAACGGGTTTGGTATTCAGCTACCCAAACTGTCTTCTGGTTTACAACATGATTGAAGAATCACTGTAAAAGTTTAAGCAAAACACTCAAGAAAGATTATTGCACTATAACACCTGTTAAAACAGATGTTGTCTGCAACATCATTACTAATTTTATATTTGCTGTGAGTGATTTAGAGTGCTTTCTGACATCTTGGCAGTTGTTTCTTGACCACTTAACACTGGTATTTAGGCTAATGCATTAGAATAAGACCAGTGATCCGTTCTCATTTTCTTTAATTGGGCACAATTAGACTTAGGTGCATGCATTATTGCTGAACAAAGTCTCTAAAATACTCTGGTGGGCTTTTTGTCATTTTGAAGCCTCATTAGGAAACTATTAATTTTATTGTCTTTCCTTCCTTCTCTTTTATAGAACTTTCAAACTAGATACAATCAGGGGCTTAATTTAACAAAGGAGCCTACTGAAAGTAAGACAGGAAAACTCCATACTGTGAAGCATCCAGGAAATTGCAGGCAATGAAAAACAGCTTCTTATGTGTAACTACAGGCCTTCAAAAAGGTTTAGATACCATATGCATTTCAACTAGGTCGGGCAGTTTAAAAAATTTGAATGTACCATATGTTTACAGAAGGTTTGGTCCTATTTTTATATGTGCAATACAGTTAAAATGAAAGGCATTGCTTTCAAGCAAGGAACTTATGCCCCACATTCTCAGCTTGTGCACCTGCTATTTTGACCATGAAAACTGAGGTAGTGAATTACGATGTTTCAGCATATGAAACAAACAAGAACAATTATTCAAATTATTTGCAAGAGACTTATTGGTTGAATGATTGATCAATTGATATTTGTAGACTGCTCTTCTCCTGGTAGGTGGCTTCCAGTGTTAAAATAGATGACATATGCCACAATATCCATCAATTATGAAGCTACATTTCCTATCCCTGAAATTGCCGAATTAAAAACTGCCTGTTGTTTTATTACTCAGGCAGTGTGATAGACTGACCTTGCCCCTTAGCCTCAACCATATGCAATATTCATTGAGAATCATAAACAGGGAGCAGATTAATGTTGGACAGTTACCATCATTATTTTTCAAGTGGGTAAGTGCCACTAAGACCCATTGTGTGCTTTCCCTTTCTCTGATTCCCACATCCAAGCACTGATGCTCTACACTAGACTTGGCTGGGAGAAATCTGGAAATTCTTTTTTCCATTCTGTCCAAGTGAACCCTATAATTCAGTTATCAAGTTAAGGAAGTCATTGTTTTACCTGGTCCTTGAATTTGATTTTTTAAAAATAATCACAAAGCGGACACTTTCTTCTACTCTTTACTAAAAAAACTCCCATCATATGTTCATACTGTTTTCTTTTCTTCTTCTCGCTGTCTCTGTCCTGTCTCCACTTTCAGTTCCTTCACAATGCACTTTAACCAATCGCATTACTTTTTATTTCTTGGGTTCCTCTTCCATTAAAACGTATTGGCTTGTTTCTCCTGCATTTTCTTCTTCCCCTCTGGCTGACTTAGAGCTGACTGGTGTCAGTTCTTTTTCTGATCCCCCATGCCCATGGCATCCTCTGCTAGGTTAGAAAGCAGTAACTGATCTCTCATTAAATAATGAGGAACCTCAAAGGAGAGTGATCAGCTTGATCAAAACCAGAGAGTGAAAGCAAAACTGGATGAAAGATAGAGCCATGTTTGAAGTAACTTGGAGCTGCCAGTGGTCTCAAGGTTCGAAGAGACAAAGACATACCTCCCCTTCAAAGGGAAGGCATGATACAAACCAGGGCTCCATACAATCATAACCTAGAGACTGTTTGAATATATTGAGCCTCTGTTCTTTTGCCACATTTATTTCAGCACCAGCTAGAGATGTAATATTTCTGGAAGGTTTGGCGAAAATGGGAAAAATTGTTTACCCCTATTTTTTTCAATTATTTTGAAGTTTCTCTCCCCCCCCCACATCATTTCAAAATTTTACATCTCCAGCACTTCCTCTTCTGCACATTTATGCTAGGGTTTTCTTTTCAAAAGTATTACTACTTAGTGGTTTTGTTGTGAACTGGTCTCCAATTGGTGCTTCCACATGTACTCATACTGAATTCTGTTTGTAGCATTTTATTTAATGAGGTTGGCTGAAGTTCTTTTGCTTCACTAGATTTTTGTATTGCTTGAAAGTGGTAATGGAAGAACAATTTCAATAAGCAAAGATTAGCCATAGATGAATAAAGAGACCTTTAAAACTGAACATATGAGAGATTACTCTTTTTATGATGAAGATTCACATATTCGTCACTTATACAACCTATACTTTTATTGACAGCAACAATATAAAAAGGCAACCTGTGACAAGACACAGTTTCCCCTTGAACCACGTACCTTAACCAAACTATTAACACCTGCCAAATTCTCTCTTTAGTTTTCAGTCTTGAGTAATCAATCAGCTACTTGATAATTAACAAAAATGGGGTGAAAACACTTCAGAGTTCTAAAAATATTCTGGCTGATGGTTTCATACATAAAATCAAATTAGTTTTTCTACTGTTAGTAATTTACTCTACACACCTCCATGATGGAATATAATAAACTCTAGAAATAGACATGCATATTTATTAAGCAGAAAGAAGGTGTATAACTGTGATTATTTTACTTTACTTGGAATATATGTGTGTATAGCTTGTACTTCAGATTTATAAATATAAATTAGGTGGTGGATTTGAGAAAAAACTTCTGTAAATAGCTGTGCACTGAAAAAGAGTATTTACTTCTGTCAGTACTATTTTTCAGTGCACAGGTGTTCAAGAATGCAGTTCTGCGCACACTTACTGAGAAGTGGCATTGTGTGCAGTGGAACTAAAAACAAAGATTTGAACCTCAGTCAGATTCTGAAAAAATATACACTGGCTTCCAAAATTTGATTTCAGAACTAATATATTTTGGTCAGGAGGTAAAATTGGAGAAAAAGCAGGACTGTTTCTCTCTGATGGTCTGTAGTTGGGTCATAGAATTGGAAGAAATACACAACTCACAATTACTAGCTCTCCATTTGTTTATTGTTTGTAACAGGAAATTAATGAAATTTTACATATTTTGAAAAAAATGAGAGCAACCATAAGATTAGGCAAAGTGGTGTGACTATTTCTGATGTTACATGTCATCCTATGACATTGGTCATTCCTCTTTTCTACAGCACAGAGCTGTGTATCCCACATAACCTGGCATGAAGCTTTCTAAACGAAACAGCTGTTTCAGGTGTATGGAAAACTTATAAAACTTATAAAACTTTCCATGGCTTGGGACCTCAATATATGACGGAACGTCTGTTCCTTTGATTCATAAATGCTTGTCCAACTAGATATTCTTTAGTGTTGGTACTTAAGGTGGCCACCCCTAGGGAAGCCCAAAACTGTTATGAGAAGCCAGGATTTCTGAGTGGCTGCCCCTGCTCTTTGAAACAAATTGCCAGTTGACATCTGCTTATCTCCATCTGTGGAAATGTTTTTCTTTAAAAATCTGTTTCTACCATGAGGGTTTTTTTTGGGGGGGGGCAATATTGCACATTACAGTAGGACCCCAGTATCCACTGGGGATTGGTTTCAGGGCTTCCCATGGATAATGAAAACTGTGGATAAGAGAGAACACCTGCCCACCCACCTCCAAACTGCTGTTAGATGCCAGTAGCTTGCTTTATCTCAGCTGTTTTGAGACAATAGCTTGCTTTATGGCTGCTGAATTATTTATTTTTTTTCGTCTGCCAACTGTGGATAATGAATCAGTGGATACGAGGGTCCTACTGTACTCGCTACCTACCTGACAAGTTGACAATTTGACTTGTTTACTTTTTATGTTTATTATGTTTATTTAATATATATAAAATGTTATTTTGATTTTGTTGTTTTAACCTTCCTTGTACAGTGCCTGGAGTTGTTCTCTGAATTAAGCTTGGCAGTATAGGTATCCAAAAGCAAGCAAGCAAACAAACAAACACAAATTGGCCCATATAGGAACAGAAGATGTTGTCTATTCAAAACCACTCACAGAAACCCCACCAATTTTCCTGAAAGCTGCTAGCTGTCCAACCAGATGGTAATCAGTGATCTTACAGTTCCCCAGTATTAGCTGTACATAGTACCTTTAAGACCCATTTAACCTAGAGATGGGGACGAAAAGCAAAAATTGTGTTCTGTTTCCGTTTTGGTTTGGGCCCTTTTCATTTTGGTTTGGTTCCGTTGAAATGGATTTGTCGTTTTGGTTCGATTGTCGTTTTCCCATAGGAATGCATTGAAGCAATGCATTCCTATGGGAAAAAGCAAGCACGGAAACCGCAGCATTTTTTTTTTTGGAACAGCCCCAAGCACCAATCAGCTGTAGCGCGGGCTTGGGACTCAGCAAAAAAAAAAAGTTTTAAAAGCTCGTGCTTTCCAGGTGCATTGGGGCAGAAGTCCCCTGGCTTATTTTTAAATCTGCTTTGTTTTTAAAAGAACAAGAATAATTCTCACCATCTTCTGCCCCCGCCCCCACCTCCCAAATTCCGGAACAGGTGCTCGCTTTCTTAAATTCTTCCCCCTCCCCCCCACCACCCTTTACCATACCGTCACAAAAAAGAAAAATAGCAACATAGCGAGCTCAGCGAAATACACCCTCTTTTACCCCCACCTTGATTCGGGATCTCCTCCTGGGGTTGCTGCCTCTTCTGCCTCATGGTCCCTCACCCTCATTGCCAAACGGATGCGGAAAGACAACCCGCCCCTTTAAGGAGCACAGCATTGTTCCCAGAATCCCCACCAGCTTCCCCCTCTTCTCCATACACATGTGCGGCGCGCACATACACACACACACAGCACGGAGGGCATGACCATGAGGGCGGAGGAGGCAAGCCCGGGAGATCCAGAGGAAAGGTGAGGCCAAGGGGGTGCACTTCACTGTGCTGACTCATTTTCCTTTTTTACGATGACACAGCAAAGTGGGGGAGGAGAATGTAAGAAAGCGAGCACCCAAACCTTGGCTAGGAATAAATCACTTGATTTATTTAGGCATGCTGGACCCAGAGTTCCGGAGGTGGCAGTGGGAGGCAGAGAAAATTATCTTCTTGTTCTTTAAAAAGCAAAGGAGGTTTAAAAATATGCCAGGGAGCTTCCCTTCCCCAATGTGCCCAATCGGCGCCGGGAAAGCAGGGGCTTTTAAAACTATTTTTTGCCAAGCCCCAAGCCCTCCGCACTACAGTTGATTGGTGCTTGGGGCTCTGTCAAAAAAAAGCTGCAATTTCATGTGCCGTTTTTTCCCCACAGCTCCAGTCCATTTTATCGCATGCCGCCACTAACCGAAACGAACAGCACCGAACAAATTTTTGTTGGTTCTGTTCGGTTTGAGCCTGTCCTGTCCAAATTGTCGTTCTTCGTTCAGTTATGTAACGGGAACGAAGAATGGGAACGGAAATGGATATTTCACCGTTCCGTGCCCATGTCTAATTTAACAATTCAAGCACTTTATGTTCTATGAACAATACCCCAGATGAGATTGTACTAAGGTGATCTTATCCACCTGTTACAGAACAGAAGATGGAGCACAAATTTACTTTTAAGGTGTTTTACCATGTTCCAAACAATGGGTGTTCAGAGGTGCAAGCAAGCCTCCTAACTGTGGTTTGGGAACAGTATGAGACCAAGGTCACATAGGAATATAGAGTCTTGTGTTGTTGCTTGCTCAGTCAAGTTCTTACTATGCTACAGTCACAAGCACGATGCTCCGAGTGACAAAGCTGGAGGAAAAACAGCAGTTATACCTGTGAATAAAGGTCAGCCATCCTTGTCTTCTCTGAAATGTATTAAATTTTAACCCCCATGGCTATAACAGTCAGGTTATCCTGCTGAGTGTGAAAGTGTGCTTTCAATACATACCATGCGATGGAACTTCCAAAAAGGGTAGGTGATTGTCTTTATACATTTTGCTCCTTGTGCAAGGCACTAGTAAAACTAGGTGGATTTATGTTGAGAAAAAAGCTCAGGGAGGATCCCAGCAGAGAAAGGAGTCAGTTTGTGGGGGGGAGGGGAAGAAGGAAGGAAAGGTCTGGAAATCTGTCTCAAATTGCACTTAGCATGTTGAAAAATTGTGTTTTCTGGATGTTCTTGGTTTTCACATTGGTTGTTTTTCCAGTGACTGGGGTATAGTACAGTAACAAACCAAGCAACCATTGGAATCATGGGTGTGCATGAATGGTCTATCATTGAAACAAGAATTGGTTGGGTTTTGTGATCCCATTTAGATTCAGGCATTCAAACAAATGACAATTATGTTCAACAAACCATGAGTTAGTCTTACATGTTAACTGCTGAATTTGGATGATGTTTTGGAGGATCCAGAATGAGATTTTGAGGCACAGCAAGCTGAAGAGGGAAGGGAGCGTTGACATAGTAGGCTCTCTGTGCTGCTTGGTCATTTTGCCATAAAAAGCTATTCCACAAATGTGATAGCATCACCACTTTCACCTTTTTTTTTTACAGATGTGGACATCCTATCAAAGGCCCCCAACTCTGTCAAAATTGAATATATTGCAGACAGGTTGGGGTTGACCCACCCTGATCCTTTTTGTTGACACTCTGACCTCAGTGTTGAGAACTCCATTCCAGAGAAAAGGAAAACATAAATAGGAATGCAAGATGATAGACAGAATGGTGCAGGACGGCTAGAAGGACATCAACAGCAGCCTGAACAGCTGGGTGCTATGGTTTATTTTCATTTCTTCCTTTGTATAGCCACTTGGATAAAATCTCAATCACTGGAACCACCAGGGAATGATTGTGTGATGGCTTTCAAAGGGTACCTGTCCTGCTTCTCTTTAACTACTTGAAAGAGCAATGAAAAGAGTCTGACATTGCTCTTCTCTACATTGTTTCTGGCTGTTCTCGGTGTCCTCCATCCTTCCTGTTACCTGGTGCTGGGATCACAAGATTTAATCAACAACTTTGCAGCAGGAAACCAGGAAAGCATTATTTCTAAGGTAAACTGTACACTCACCTTTATCCTCTTTAGATTTTCTGTCTTGTCTAATCACAATGCACAAGTTCCAGAATCAACATGGGAGTGCCATGGCCGACCAGATGCTGCTTGATTTGCCTAGAAATGCACAAAAACTCCAATTCAGTTTGTACCTGTGTATTTGTCCAAAGACAAAACAGACAGTTTCTCCCCATATCATTTTTTTGAGTAAGAAATCCATCACAGCAAAAATATACACTGTTAGAATAAAATACACCAGGCCTGGCCAACAGGTAGACCATGGGCTACCGGTAGCCCGCGAAGGGTTCAAAAGTAGTCTGCCGGCCATCAATAAAAAAATCAGGGGATAAGTTCTCCACCCCTCCCTCCCCCATCCCAAGGAACCACCACTGCCCCAGCAAAGTTCTGGGTCTGCCAGCCCACTGTCTCAGCTGAGTGGGGCAGTTCAAGGCCATGGTGCAGTCCCCTGTCCCCCCCCCCCAGAACGGCCAGATGATTGGTGTGCCGCTGCCTTGTGACCAGCTGAGTCGCTGGTGTGGAGTGGAGGGAGCAGAGGGGCAAGAGGTGGGTTGCAGGTGTGTCCATTTCCTTTGTGCAGTGACATCTCCCTTCTTCCCCCCTGGAAAATTCCCTCCATAATGGATTAATTGATTTTCAATGCATTCCTATGGGAAACCACTGCTCTACTTACAATTTTTTTACTTATGACCATGTGCTCGGAAGGAATGGATAAAATGAGTGAGATTTTAGTGTAGTAGCCCTCAGGCACTTTAGGCTGGAAAAAGTAGACCTCAGCCTGTTCAAAGTTGGACAGCCCTGAAATACACAAATGAATCATTTAACAAAATCTATATGGAAAAAAAGAGCTAATTTTGAATAGAACTGTGATTTGGCATTCTTTGTGTTCTGAATGTAACTTACTATAACATCCTGCCCATGCCCTAGAGTCTCTTTCTGCTATCTGTATTTTTTTCTAAATAGTAGTTTACTCTTATTTTTGCACCTTTCGCTCAATGAATCAATCAGATAATGTTCTCATTTCAAAATGCTAATGCTCAACTTTACATGGCAGTTAGCTGAAGACACTGTGACAATTCTATTTAGCTTATGGTAAATATTTCAGTTTTTTAAAAATCCCTTTCCTTGCAAGCTTAATAAACTGTCACGGCAGCTGCAGCTGTGTAAAATGGATTTGAAATCCTCTTTAAATATTTTCATCTCTGGCTTTACATTGTTCATTGGTTGTTAAAGCTCTTTTGGATTTCTGGCACCTGTGGTGGATAGTCTGGAATCTCTGTCAGAGAATTTTTAAAATAAATAAATAAATAAACCATCAAGCTTTACATGTTTCCAGTTTCATTGTGAAAACTGCTCCTAAATCTGGGAGGAAGGCTTTCAAATGTCACCTTGAGGTATCTTCTAATACAGCAGGAATATGTTAGAAGCACTGAGAGATTTGTGCACAAGTCATCTAGCACTATATTTCTAGGGTTATACTACTTGTTTCCAGAAGAGTTTGGGCAGGATAAATATCCATTGTGTTGTGTCTTTAGCAAAAACAAAAAACAACAAAAACAACAAACAAAAACTAAAAAACTAAAACAACAAAAGGTTGAGCTTAATGTGGGTGAGGGTTCCTCATAATTCACAGATGGAATTTGCAGTAAAATATCAAAGAAATTAAGAACAGAATTGTTTTTTTAAATCCCCAAACTGAAATGCAAGATGAGTTTGGAGTATCCTGCTGAGAGAAGGCACCACACTTTATAAATGGAGCAGTAGAATGCCAGACTCTGTGGCTGGCATCTTCAAAAAACAAGGTGTTCAGGGAACTAGGAGTTCTCTCTGTGCTCTGGGGTATAGAATGAGTGAGACTGTGAGGTTTTAAAGTTTTGGGAAAGAGGAAACTTGTCCTACACAGGAGAATAGGTGTTAGTCATTGTATTGTGATAGAGAGATTAAGAAGTTTCACTGCTACCAGGGGTGGCAGCGATCCTTCTCTGTGGTTGATGGGTGTTGCTGTTCTATTGTGTGAACTGATCACTAGTGTTTGTGGCTGGGTGGGAATCATTGAACTTTGATCTTTTGCAGGCTGTAGTTTTCAGTACTGGAAGCCAGGCTTTGTTGATTTTTAGACTTTCTTCTTTTTTGTTGAATCAGTGCTTGTGTTTGTGGATTTCACAGGGGCTTCCCTGTGTAGTCTGACATAGTGATTGATACTGTTGTCCAGTACCTCTGTGTCCTGGAAGAGGATTTCATGTTCAATTTGTTTCAGGGTGTGTTCAGCTACTGATGATTTTTTGATTGATTTAGTGGTTTTTCTTGTTCAGTGTCTTTCATCTTCTTTGATTCAGATCTGGGTGCTGTGCTTTGTGGTCCCAATATATACCTGGCCACAACTACACAGTATCCAGTATACCCCTGCAGTGGCGAGTGGCTTTCTTTTGTCCTTTGCTGACCGTAGCATCTGTTGTATTTTTGTGGTGGGTCTAAATACTTTGTAGGTTGTATTTTTTTCAGCACTTTGTCCATGTGGTCTGTGACTTCTTTTATATATGGCAGAAATTGTTTGTTGGCGGCTGTTCTTCAGTTTGGTGTTGTTTCTTTGGTTTGATGGCTTTTTTGATTTAATTCTTGGAATAGCCATTTGCCTCCATGGCTACAACTGTGGCCTCAAGGGTGTCTCCCACTCCATCCTTGTTGCTGCCCTAGTCCACTGAGGAGCTACATGTAGGGAATGCACCACAGGGGTCCTGACGAGGTGGCCAGCCTACCATGATGGGCCCCTAACATCATAAGTGAGTTCAGAGTACCAGCATTTATAATACCTGAATAGGGTAATATATTACTGTATTTCACCATTTTAATGACCATATCAACATGGTCCATTCAAAGTATTAGGTAAAATGACAGTAGTTTGGAGCTGTATTTGTTTTCAGAATGAGAATTTGTTTTCAAAATGAGAATTGTAGGGTTTCCTTACAAATACCTATTTAGAAATAAGTTTTGTGGAGTTTAGTGGTACTTTCTTCCACCTAGGACTTCTTTTCTGGTAACTTATTTTAACCATATGGATCGGTGGTTAAAACTTTCTGTGTCTGTCTAAGCTACCAACATTAAAATTGAAGGCTTATTCTTTACAACGTGTTTTCTGTTGTATTGGATTTGTTTCAAAAGCAGGAAGAAATTGGAGTTCAGAAAACTGAAACGGCACATCAGTGACATATTGAATTGAATTTTTTTAACAGCTTCATTCTTAGGACTCTGATCTGGAGGAAATTTCTGGTAAAACAGTAAGTGACTAAAGTAGTATTAGGGTTTGAGGCTGGTGTGTTTGCTTCCTATCCACCCTGACTTTATTCTTGTTTTTATATATTGTTTTGTGTTCTTCACCTATTCAAAAATATGGGACGCTCCAAATGTCATTGGCTCAATAAGCACACATTACTGCCATATTTCATGGGCCAAAGCCTCCGAGGTCTCAGTGAAATAAATAATTATGTTAGAGGTGGGCCATTGCTCACATAGAGCATAATGCTTTGCACATGGAAAGCCTGCAATTGAATCACTGACATGTCCATTTCTCATGCAGCAGTGCTTGGGAAACCTTTTGCCTTAGGTCTTCAAAGGCTGTTGCCACTCAGTAAGATAACGAGGTTATGTGGGCCTAACTCACCTCCCTGTCTGGAAAAAAAAAATACCCACCAAGTCCCATGATTCCGTAAGCTGTCTTGCTCCAGGTAGACTACAAATTACTGGCTTTTTATTTCTCTTTGGAATCAGACTACACTGCACTGCTGTCATTACTCCGTTCCTTTTAATGAGAAATGAAGCTGTCTCTAGGTTGCTGAAAGAGAGCACTAATGAATACAACAAGTGAGCTGACTGGTCTGTTTGTATTTGTGTGGGAATAAGTAAATAACTAGTCCGACTGTCCTTTCTTTTCTTTTCAAGTCTAAATGAAAATGGATATTTTTAGGCTTGCTGCTTTCCTTGGTTCTTTCTTTCCTCTCTGCTCACTTCCTGTTTGTTCTTTAGTTACGAAGTGTCAGGTAGCACATGGTCTCATGTAATGGCTGCCTGAGCAGCCTGTCTGCATGCAAACCAGCTTGTGTAGATTTAAACCAACGTGGGACCTTCTGCAAATATGTTTTGGAATGCTTATAACCACCATTGCACTATTTCAGAACAGATTTCACAAGACAATAAGCATCATGTATTTTTGCTGCAAGTTTATAAATTGCTAATTGCCAGACTGGCAACTCATCTCCAATAGTCATCATAAGACCAAAGCCTATTATGCAGTAGAGAGACCAAATAATCCAAGCCATGGCAGTGTGAGCCTGAAAATTCATCATGAAATTGCATCTGTCACCAACTCTTTCAGAATCTCATCCAATATCAACCTGAAGCACCATAGTGCCTGATGCAAAATACAACAGGGTGTTTCCTTGTCACATGGCAATTAAAAATAAAAGTTAAACTTACATTGACACCAGCAATAGAGTCAATATCCTCAAAGCCAGCAAATGTAAGGAATGGCAAGACAGAGTACATGAAAAACAAATAATGTCTTCCATCCTAAGTGTTGCTGTTGCCAACCCCTCTACACTAACTAGAGTCTGCCACCTGCTATGGCCACCCCAATGTAGTACTGCCTATGTTCTCCCTGCATTCCTCTCTTTTTGATATCTGTCAGTTTCTATGTCTGGACTGGCCATTATGTACAGTTGGGTCGTATTTGCAGGACAGTCCAATATTATTTCATTGCCAGTAAAATGCTTCAGATGGCCATCCATATGTCAGACACTCCAGTCATTACATTGAGCAACCACATCTCTGGAACCATCATTTTGTGGTTCTAGCATTAATATTCCAGACATTGCCGGGCCAGGTTGAAAGAAAGAGGCGACACACGTTCCGCTTGGGTTAAATAAGGGCCACAACTTTATTAACTACAGTAACGAATTTAAATTACTTATCAATGAACAATAACTTTAGGAGGGCCTGAGCCGTAGCGCATCATCAAAATGGTAACAACAAATTGATTAGGTCCCGTTACTCCACCAATTTCCTGCGGCCCGTTGAACTGCCGCAGTGAGGATGCCAACGAGATCTTTTGGCATCAACGCTTGATTAAAGGTTGGCAGCCCTCCTAGGGTTTTGGGTTATTATTATTATTTGCTCCCTAACTAAATCCTATTGGGTTATTAATGGAAGACTGCCGAAGACGTGAAGATGTAATTAGATTCGGGGCCTAAATGGTTAACTTTTTATGCGCTACCCGCCAGTTGTGACCAGGGTTATTACCTACAACACCCACCGCCAATATGTGAATAGTGGGATGGGCGAAAAAACACCACCGCTCAAGGCCAATCAGAGAAATGGTCAAAAATTCCCATCCGCCCCCGAAGCGACCAGCAAAGCATCACCAGCACATGATAAACCGTGGCGGGAGGGCGGGGAAACCGGCGATTGTGGAGGCAGGCTGTGGGGAGCACGCCGAGAACTTATAAAGGGCACGCTCCCCGGGCATAGGCTACGCCAATGGCGTAACCAATAGCCGCCTCCTTCAACCGGCCGGCAAAGACGCCCCTGCGCGGCACGAGGCCGGGCGGAGCAGCCATTAGAATTGTGAAAATTATGTTGTTTATTTTGAACACAAATAAAATGCTATGTGACATGAGGTATTACAATTATAATTATTATTTTAAAACAGCATCCTTATAGCTTTGATTACAGTTCATTTGTGATCACAGTTCTCAGTTCATTTGTTTTAGCAGCTTAGCAAAGGAGTATTACAACTATGGTGCTTTTTCTAAAAAGTCTCAGACATTTCTCTGCAAATTAACATAAAATACACATCATCTGAAAGCTCACAACATTCATGAAGCTCTGAGTGACATGCTGCAGCAGTGGAGTCTTAACTACAAAAAGGCAATGTGTATGTTTGCTACAGACAGTTGGACAATATGGGGACAGTACTGCATGCTGCAATGGAGTGAAACTGAGTTCTGAATATCTACAAATTCCAAAATTTTGACATTCCAAATGGTTATAATTGCAAATTCTGAATCTGAATATCAAATATGAATTTTAGTGCTAGTGCAAATCCCTAATTACAAGACAGGCAGGATTTTAAATGTGTTTGGTCAGGTAAATACTGTATATAAGGTCACTTTTTGTTTGCCCCCCCTTTTTCTTTTTGGTTACCACCTAAATTGTTGTAGGAATGCCAAGTTCATGTTGCTTTCTCCAGTTCTCCTCACATCTGGATGCATCATTTTTACAGCCCCCCCCCAAGAGTCCAAGGAAAGGATTGTGGGACATTTGTCATGAAGATACTATCTCAGACCCCCTTGCTAGCTGTAATGTCTTATAATGCAGTTTGTTGCTATCGGCTTGTGAGTCCTTCCACCTTAACAAAGAATGGCAAGTTGGTTTGCACCATCATGATTCTGCCAATCCATATCTCGCCTTCTTGTAGACCTTAACAGTTTTTTTGGGAATTATTCTCTAAAATCTCAGCAGCGTTTCTGTTATACGATTTCAAGTCCTTTGACAGGAATTAGAGGCAAAGGGATGAGAGTGATTTTGCAGGTGTTTATGAAGTAGGTCACATCAATATTTTTTTTTCTTTTTAAGAAAGTTGACAGAGAACTATGCAAGGACAGATATACACGGCTCTTGAAACAACAGTGATTTTTGAAAATAAATTTCTCTTTCTAATGGTTGGAACCCATTTGCTCTTGAATGCAGACATGCGCAGGAAGGGAAAAGAATCCCTTTAGCATCAGTAACACAGAAAAAGTTATCCTGTACTACACAGAGAGAGAGGGGGGGAGAGAGGGAGGGAGGGAAGGAGAGGGAGAGGGAGAGAAAGAGAGAGAGAGAAGCAAGCAGACAGAAGTTTCTTCTTGGGGGGAGGTAACTGAGTCACTGTTATAGGTAGCAGAAATGGGAAATTGTCTGAGATAGAACTGACTCCTCCTGCCCCCCTCCCAAAATTCAGCAAATAGAATCTTTGTTGGGAAGATCCCCACAAAGTTTGTCAAAGAGTTGGGGTGAAATATATTTAATTCATGAGGGAATGTAAGGGGACAATGGTGGAGCTGAGTCATGGCAATTGGACTTCTTTTCTTGTGAGATTGAAATGTTTTGCTACCCATTCAAGTAGCTTCTTCAGTCTTTGGAAGGCTGGTGGGAAGTTTCCAATTTATAGTTCACTTTGTCTTCACCCCGCCCTGGTCTGAAAAGACATGTTAGATGGACAATGACCTAGGGTATGTTAAAGTCACACCTATGCAGCCATTTCCAACACCCATTGAGTATGGGTTGTTAGCAGTGGTCTTCTTGATGGAGATGTGAAGTCATTTTGATTTGTCTGGGAGTCAGTGATTCGCTGCTGTTAGTGACAGAACTAGGGGAAAATATCCAGATCTAGAAAACCAAAACTTTGTTGACTTGTCAAAAAATTGGGTGAAAGACATTTGACTGACAAGGGAAGTTAAGAAGAATGAGCAATATGACATGGAATTCAGACTCAGCGTTACCTTGACCTACTTCTCTCTTTAATTGTGGCCTAAAGACAGGCAGAAGCAATGTTACGGCTTGAGGACCCTTTCAGTGCCAGGGATTATTCAAATCTGAGAAACAGCATTTGATAGAGGTAGCGGTGCCATGAAGGAAGTCTAGGGCACATGCACTGGTCACCTCAGGTGGTTATAAGTAGCTAGCAGTAACAGCTTTGCAACTACCATGGTGCTCTCCCATCTGAGAGGATCAGGTCATTATGGTTCAGCATCTTTCTGTTTTACAGCAGAAGTGTGGGTTTAATTCAATTGTGCAAAATTCATCTCCCCTCTGCCTCATAAGAGCTCATTCATTTATTCAATAGACATTATTCTCAGCATAATCTGACACTTCTTTCCATGCTTGTTTTCAGCAGGTACACACCAGGCATGACACATATCCAGCTGTGGCTGGGAAATGAGATGATGGGGAAGTAAGGTGATGTGATGTGATGTTATTATCCTTTTCAAATATCTGAAGGGCTGTTACATGGAGAATAGTGCAAGCTGGTCTCCTGATGCTCCACAGGGTAGGAACTAAACCAATAGTGCCAAATTACAAGACAGAACATTTAAACTATGCATTAGAAATATATTCGGAAACATTTATTTATGATTTATGTATGATTAGTTATTATTTATTTACAAAAAAAATTAGCTGCCCCACTACCAAGTGATCTCTGGGCAGCACATTAGGAAATTTAGAGAGCACTTGAAAATATTTACTTTGGAAAATGAAAGGCTTTCCTCTATCATATGTTTTCAAACAGAAATCAGATGACCCTCTGTTAGGAATGCTTTAACTGTGAATTCCTGTGCTCATAGTGGTTGGACTAGATGATTCCTAGGATATATTCCAATTTGACAATTTTGTGATTCTGCAAGTCTAATTCTGGTGTCTGAGGAGGCCTTGAGCTTCACTTTCTTTCAGTGATTTTTTTCCTCTATTGCATGAAAGACCAGTTTTGAAAGGGAATGGTTTTTCAGAAGTAGTTTATGATGTGGCATGGGGTTTGCTCAAATAGATTATCCTTGGGCTAGCCTAAAGTAATCGTTTGGATCCTGGCCATGAGATGTGGCACATGTCAGAATGATTTTGTTCTAGGTCCCCCCCCTTTAAATACTATGCAGTCCACCCAGAAGTGGAGCTGTTGTTCTTATTTGTACAATGACGGAAGATGTGGAGCTATTAACTCTGTTGATTCACCTTGCATAACCCTTCAGTAAAATTATAATACACAGTGATGAAAAGCTTTTATGAACACTTATTTGGGATGAAAGCACAATGTAACGGAAGAAAGAAGTTGGCTTTTCTGTGAAAGTGCCAAGAACATTGTGATCACATTTGAAGTCTGCCAGTGTGTCCAGTTGAGCCACGAAGAAAGGAAAATTGAAGTGGACAGGAGATGAGAACGAGATAAAAGATTTGTGCCATGCCTGAGTACTACACTTAAAAACTACATATTATTTCCACAATGGAAAGTAAGAAGGAATATAGGAAGTTACACACTGAACTGGATAAAAGCTAACTGTGGTTTATTTAGTAATTAGCCATGTTTTGGTAATTAACTGTAGAAGTGGATGCATTCCTGAAATAATACCCCAAGAAGAATGCAACCGTTCACATGCTGAAACATTGTGGGACTACTGCTCAATAGGTCTGCCCCTAGAAACAATATGCTCACAGAATTCAATTTGGAAGGAAAGAGGTCACAACTTTTATTGGTTACAACAACAGTTACTCTGGCCAGGCATTGGGTTGCATCCAGAGCACTGGGGAACCTGAGTGCCTCCTGGTGCAGCTCATGTCTCTTAAATTCCCTTGAGAGACTATCATAATGGCCACCTTCTGGAATCCCACAAGTGCATGCCACTCCTGTGTTCCCTATCATTATGTTGGTCCATGCACTGGTAGTCTCGAGATTAGACTACGGTAATGTTCTCTACGTGTGGCTGCCTTGCAAGCTAATGCGGAGGCTCCAGCTGGTGCAGAATACTACAGCCAGACTAGTATTGTGTACTAAAAGATTCCATCTTAGTACCCCAACTCTGGCTGCACTGCACTGACAGCTGATCCGTTACTTCAAATTCTGAGCCATGGTTGCCAAACATGGCCTCACTGCCGGGATCCTAAAACCAAACGTAAAACCATCCAACAAATTCTTAGCTACTTCCCGGTCCAGGTAACTGCTTAGCCATTTCTGCAACACACCTAACCTAATTGGGCTGGGGCTCCTTAGGAGTAGCTGGGATCCTGGGGGCTTTCTACCAGCCCCATTGTCCCTGGCCCCACTGTTACCCCTGGCCTCTTGGCAATTAACTGCTTTGTGCTTCCAACTACAGAATGAACACTGGTGCTTGAATTTACACTGCCTCCTGGAGCAGTTACCCCAGTTGTTAAAATCCCAGAAGACTAGGTGGGGTTGAACAACCTAGCCCACCACCTGACAGGAAGGGTTAACCTGTCCAATTCTTAATGGTGTGACCACAATCAAAACGTTCCCCAAACAATGGCTGAAAAGGGGACATGACACGCAACCAAAGTGCATCATGTGGCCTGTCCCACAGTAAGTTAGGACAGAGGGCCATTCTCATCCTGAAGCCCTCGTTGTACATCAACCATGCTGTACGTGGGAAATCTGCATGGACCATATAAATAAGGTCTGTGTAATGAATCAAGGAGAAGGCCAGCTCAAAGCGAGCTCTAGCAATGACACCAGCATAAAGAATGCCGGGAACCAACTCCCCCAACAGCAATTAGACTTCTTCCTTTTAATTTTCTCCTTTTCCTTGTTGTCTAGTATGTCATATTTTTGCTCCCTAACCTTCCTGTTTAAAAGCTCAAAAACATCAATATATTCTCCTCTTAATAACTTCTCTATTGTAGTTAGGGACAAACAATCACTGAATGGTAGGGATTCATCCCCATTTGGAAGGTCCGCATATGATATCTTATTTGCACTGGAGCCCCATGCTGCGTCTGCACCCACTGACTTTATCAGATTGCATCTCTTCTGTCTGGATTTCTACAGATGAGGGTCTATCAGGGCCTGGTGAGGTTTGGCTGGCCACCTCTACTGATCTGATAAGTGTTGAGTGTGAGACAAAAGCCAAGGCCGAAGGAACCAGCACCCTCTGGCATCCGATAGCCCATAGCCAAGACCACTGATGTGGTGTGCTATAAGCTAAAATGACCTCACCTCACTTGATGTTGCCAGTGGCTGTTGGAACACATCTGCGGGAGTCAGTCTGCTTGGTGCATGAAAGGTCCAAGATAGATGCATCTCCAACTCCTATTGCCTGTGTAACTCCTATGGCAGCCTGTTGTGTGCACACAGGTTCACCCAGCTGCTCCTCCTGGTTACTGGAGGGGGTTGAAGTCTGGACAGTCTGGACTTCTGTGGAGGATGTGGCTGCTCACTGTCTGGAGCCTCCAGCATGATTGCTCTCCAACAAAGCAATACGGAAAGCATTACCTCCTCCATCTGTTTTAATTCAGCCATTCTCCTAGTCTTGGATTCCCTTCTCAACTCCCAGGCCCCAAAAGACTCAACCATGCCCTTTTCTTTTGCCCTCTCCTTTTCCAAGGCACTCAACTTTTCCCAGATCACCCTGTAATCTGGATAATCCTCTTCATCCCAAGAAGAAACTGTTAGGGGTGACATCTCTGGGGCTTTACTTTTGGCAGGCTGCTTCAATTTCCCACCACATTCAAATATGTATTTTATATTATCATTATTTGTAATTATTATTTATTATCTCCTTGTTATTATTAGTGTTATTATATTTATTTATTTATATATAATTATGACTGCCTGCAAATCCCAGGCAACAATAAGCCCTGAGGGATGGACCTTGAAAGCAGGCTACCCAATACTATCCCTTATCCAGCACCAGTTAAAGCCAAAGGGAGGAGAGTTGGGGGTACGTGGGGAGGGGGCTAAGCAAGTAAAGGGAATAAAATAACTGAAAATCAGATGCCCCCTTCCAAAGCCCCATAGGTTGTGGAAACATCTTTTTATTCCCACCCCACCCCACCTACCTTCCGGCCTCATGGGAGGCTTGCCTAATGTCCCCACCCCAAACCCCAATTCACCTGCCAAAGCTAAACAATGAAATAATTCTCTCCCTGACTCCCCTCCCCTCACCCCTTGCTTCTACAAACCGGCTGGGCTGCACCAATGCACAGCCTGTTCCAAAGGAGCTCAGCGATCACACAGCAGTGATGAAAGTGAAACCATGCCCCGCTGCCAAGCTTAGCTCCATTCATCTCCACGGCACCTGCAAGAAGACCTAGGGCTGGTATCCCTTATATAGACTGCCCCAATACAAAATGGCTCCTGCACCACCATTTCGGGCCTCTTCATGTGGGGAGGGCAAAGAACCCTCATACCCTGACGATGCTGGACCTGGAGCTACCTTTCTGTAAAAGCCAGTAACAGGGAGAAAGAAGTTGCAGTTCCTCAAATTTTTCACACAATATTGGGGTGAGCAGGGGCTTATATTCTGTACTTGAAAACTCATGTAGGACTGGAGCCATAGTGACTGATAAACAAGCTTGAAGAATAACAACAGAAAATAATGGTTATATATCCATGGAAACATTTGATTTAATGTACACATTTATGCTTACTTGCCAAAGAGAATGTCATTCAGAATCACTAGCTGATGGCATTTGGAGATGTAAACATTTGGGTCAAAATAAAATTCTTGGAATTAAAAGGGAAACTGTGACAAAGTAAGAGGTGTCTAATTTTGAGAGGAATCAAGAAAATTGTAAACTACCATGCTCTAGATGATCCAGTGTTAAACTCATGTTAAAGTTGAATTAATGTACTTCTTGTTGTTTATTTATTGTCTGTGATAACTAAGCCAAATGAGTGGTAAATCTGTTAATTCTTCTGAAGCTGAGTGATAACATATAATATGACACATATCTACAGTCAAAAATGACTTATCAAACATGCAACAGTTTATGTCACTGTCATTTTCAGATATGGATGGTGGTTTGTAACCTATGTAAATGAGTCAGATTGGCATGTTGTATACTCCCTAGAGTTTGTTGACTATTTCAGTTTTGTAATAACTTTATTTTTTATATGACCAGTTCTGTCTGTCAATTTCCCAGTGGGGAAAATAGTTGTTATTAAATCCAGCTTTTTAGAAAAGAATTGGTTAGGAGCAACTTGTCAGTAATTTTCTTTCATTTAAAATTATTGCTTGTTGGGTGTTGGATGGCCTTTTATATTGTATTTTGAAGTAAACTGCTTACACTGATTATTTTGGTGTGTTCCTAAATAAAAGTCTAATAAAGTGGTGTGGGGGAAAGGAGGCTACTATTAGAGTTTGGGGTACTGTATTTTTATTCATTTATTCATATCTCTACAGCCAAGTTTTTGAGTATTATTAATAATTATTATTTAAAATCTTCTTGCTCCACCTTTCTCCTAAGAAGGACCTAAGGCAGCTTACATCATTAAAAGACAACATGTAAAGGTAAAACAGTAAGTAAACAAACGCTAAAGAGGATCAAACAAATGCCACACTAAAATATGGTGAATAGAAGCAACATCAAAACACATTCAAAGCAGTAAGACACAACAATCCATTTAAAAGCCTTCCTTAGGTAGCCAGCCATTAAGGGTAAGCTTGCCTGAAGAGAAAGGTCTTTGCCGCTTGTGGAATGACAGCAAAGATGGGGTCAGCTTTGCCTCCTGTGAGAAAGAGTGCCAAAGTCGGAGCAGCAACAGAGAAGACCCCCCCCCTCTCCTGTTACCTCACCAAAGGCACCTGTGAAAGTTGTGGGATCAAGAGAAAAGCCTTTCCTGATTATATTAACACCCCAGGTAAGCTAATAAAGGCAAACAAGGTCCTTCAGATAGCTTGGACCCAAGCCACTTAAAGCTTTATAAGTTAGAACTAGTACTCTTAATTGATCCCAGAAACAAATTGGTAGCCAGTAGAGTTAATATAACAGCAGAGTCATATGACCCCTGTGAATAGCCCCAGTTAGGAATCTGACTGCAGTGTTTTCAACTCACTAAAGTAATGCCCAAGTCCTAGTTGATCTAAGGTAAATTCAGCGTGGTAATGTGGGATCCGGCATTATTTGTAATCACTGTTTTGGTGCTCCTGTATATTTGTTCAGAAAACAAAATATTATACATTTGGCATTTCTCTCTCTGTGTGTGTGTGTGTGTGCTTGCTTGCTTGCTTATTGTTCTTAGCTATAATGTTATCTATTTAATATGAAATGCCTCTTCACGCTCATTGTAATTGAATTTGAAAATTATCTTTAATGTTTCTTCTCAATTGTATACTGATTGTCTCCAACTTTATATATTGTCCTTCAGTGTTGTAAGTCATGGTTGTCCAACTCTGAACAGCCCATGGGCTCCTTTTGCCTGCTGCACATCCCCACGGGCTCCCTTCCGAAGCATGTCTGTATACTCCTTGCCACTGCTCCGCCCGCCCACCCTCCCCCAAGGTCCCCTGTGCTGGCAGTGGCCGCAGCTTATTTGTCAAGCTGCCCCCCATGCTGGCCAGGATGGGAGGAGAGAGTTATACCCACACAAACACGCAAGCACCTGCACACCTGCACATGCATGAGCACAGGGGGGGAAAACGAAGCAGCCCATGTATCAGCTGTGGGGTCCCTTCCGAAAGAGCAGTGGGGGTGCGGCATCCATTTCCCTCCACTGGGGCTCTGGTCCCTTGCCTTCCTCACCAGCTACCAAGTAGAAGCATCGCTGGGGACTAGAGATGGGCATGACTTAGCGAAATTTTCGTTTCCGTTTTTGTTTTTCATTTTCGTTACATAACGAAACAAAAAATGAAAAATGGTTCAAAAATGGAACGGAAACGGAAACGAAACGACTAATTTTGAGCCATTTTTCATTTTTCGTTACTGGAAAAGCACTTAATGGAGCTAAATGGGAAGAAACGAAAAAAAATGTTTTCGTTTTCATTTTTCGTTTTCGTTACGTAACAAAACGAAAATGAAAAATTTTGAAAATTAGCTCACAAAAACGGAAACGAAACGAAACAGACCCCTAGACGAAAACGAAAACGAAAATGAAAAATTTTTCTGAGTTGTGCCCATCTCTACTGGGGACCACTCCGACGGCATGGCTCAGAGGGGTCGGCACGGGGCGCATCTTTTATGTCACAATTTCAAAGGTGCTAATAATAGCACAACAAATTGAATCACACACGCTCACAACATTGACGTTAAAGCCAAAATCCTAATGTGAAACAATACATAAAGAATAATTTATACAAGCAGTTTCTGTTTGTCCCTCATTGCCTCTTGCACAATAAATTCTACAGAGAAGAATTAGGGTATTCATGCCCCCAGATCCTCCATAGCTGCAGGGGGCATCTAAAGATCCCACTGACCTAGATATAAAGGCAGGATCCAAAGTAGTGAACTAACAGCAGTTTTTTTTTTTTTTTTTTTGCAAACTTGCACATTTATATAACTCTTAATTTTTTTGACCACTGTCGACAAATGAATATTGAAAACAGACATTTCAAGCTCTGTGCAGGTATTTAGGATCAGCTTCATTAAATGTCATATCCACTTTTATTTTTGTTTCTGATTAATACAATACCTATTTGGTATATATGCAGTATATGCAGTATACATATATACAGAGAAAAGGACAGAGAAAAAGAATGAGACAGAGAAGCAGATCCTTCAGAGATATTGTAAAAAAAAACAAAAAACACCTTAATTTTCTTTCTGCTCTTGTCTTTGGACTAAGGCCAGGAAAAATCTTCAATGGGCCATAGAATATTTCTACTACAGTGATACCTTGTATAAAGGAATTAATTCGTTCCAAATGAAATTATGTTAAGCAAATTTTCCTTTATACAAATTCCCATAGGAATGCATTGAAAATGGAATGATCCCATTTTTATGTTGTACAGATTCTCCCCATAGGCGATTATGTTAAACAAATTTCCCCTATCTCCGGAATTTTTTGTTGTACAAATGTTATGTTATACAAGCAGTTTGTTATACAAGGGCCCACTGTACTTCCAAACAATTTGAAACAATCATGCCTAGCAGGCAGCATTTTATTTCAAAATGGTTTTAAACTCTAATGTCTTGACTTTGATTATCAGATACATTTAAATCATTTAAATCATCCTGGAAACACTTGACCTTGCTTTTTCTTTTATTTCCTCCCCCTTTTTTGTTACCTGTACCATACTTGATAGAAATATGACAAATGCCCATTATGTTATTGAAAAAGCCATAATTTAAACATTTCTTCATGCATTGTGATGCTTTTCTTCCTTGTACCTAAAGAAGGTTGGGTCTGTGAGATAATAATTGGTTGGCTTCTACCTTCTTTATACCTTTGACAGCTTAAGAGACTGGATTCATTTACAAAGAAAAATGGTTTTCTGAAAGTAGACCAAGACTGACATGAACTTGAAATCATGCAGAGAAAGCAATGTATTACTAGATTTCCTATGTACCCAAAACACTAATGACATATCTCAAAAATAAAATTCATCTTTAAAAAAAGAAAACTATGCTGCTTATACACTGCCCCATAGCACTCAAAGCACCCTTTGGGCAGTTTACAAGTTAATTATGTGGGTTACACATTTTCCCCATCTCCATGAGCTGGGTACTCAATTTACCAAACTTGAAAGGATGGTGAGTGGACCTTGAGCCACTTAACCTGGGATTGAATCCCAGGTCATGAGCAGAATTTTGGCTGCAGCTGAGAAGTGAAACTAATGCACATGAGGTTCATTCTAAGTTTTGTGACAACCCAGGTTGTTTGTTTTATTGTTCATCCCTTTTGTTAAACTAGTTTTCCAGTACAATAAAAGTACAATAAAAGAAACAGAGGAATAAAGCACAGTACAATATTATGACTTGATGCAATTCCTTACACTGATGTTTTATAGGTGGAAGACTTTTTTGTTAGAATATGATGTGTGTTGTACAGTATGTACTTTTTGCCATAGCCTCTGATCTCTGCTACTAATCCTTCTCTTTCTTACTGTCTTTTTATCTTTTCCTCTACTGACTGGGGTTTCAAGCTGGGTTAAAAAACAATATTTACGACAGAGATTGTATAGACAGTTTATGAAAGCCAAAGTGCTACTGTTGATTGTATATATTGTATAAAAACAGGACATAAAAACAGAAAACAAAATACAGAATATGT
>JAHTLZ010000330.1:29282053-29305117 GCA_023846285.1 Phrynocephalus versicolor
GATAGATAGATAGATAGATAGATAGATAGATAGATAGATAGATAGATAGATAGATAGATAGATAGACAGACAGACAGACAGACAAACGAATAAATGAATTAAGCTTCAAGGAAGTATGGTTTTAATCAGAAAGCATGTTAGCTATACCGATAACCACATGCTTCAGAGAATATACTTCCAATTTAACAGGACTTCATGAGTGGGTGCTGCATAAATGTCACAACAGTAATAGTCAAATAATCTCAAGTGATACAAACATATAGATTTTGATGCATTGAATAAAGAATGACTATGCTGACCTGGAGGGCAGATTTTCATCATTCTCCTATTAATGGGGATTTGTTGTCACTAATCTGGCTTGACAGTGTCAGTGAAGAACAATATTGCCAACAGCATGTTCCCAGTTCCATGGCCACAGATTTGGATGGCTGTTTTTGACCTTGTCAGAATTCATGGTTTCCCAAAATTCTAGCTGACGATAAATGAGGAATGTTGATGATCACTGGTGCAAATAAAAATATAAACTTAAAAAACAGGTAAGATGGTTGGAAGACAAGTGAAAAATATGAAGATCAATGAGCAGTATTAACAATAATTTGCTTTTTATTGTCGTGGTCCATAATTCAAGCAGAGAATTGTTCTATGATTGCATTGTTTCTCTAACATTCTGTGTTGATTTTCTTGTCATGGCCCACCACTGAAATACTTGAAAACAATGAACATTAGTAAAGTACATTGTAATTATTACTAGAGTTATTGTAATCACAATCATTATCATTATTATAGCTTTCTATTGTCAGACTTTCTAGTCCACTGATATCTAATCAGACTTGCAGCAGCTGTTCCAACCTTGCTATACAAAGTCCTTTATTTGGAGAGTGGATTTAGGAGCTTAGCACAAAGAGCATGTAAGGTTTTACTTTTGAGCTGTTGTCTCTTCCCTCTGTGATTCTTGAAGAGCAAGTAAAGATGTAATCATATGGGTCACATTCATAGATAGGCACTTAGCATTGTTCGGCACTTCAGTGCAGCTCAGTTAGGCCCAGAGGTGTTGTGCGGTGCCCCAGATTGCATGCCCTGCATTGTCCTTTGAACATCCACTCAGAGGAAGAGGAGGCGTGACCAAGAAGACCACAGAACTGCTTCTGACTAGGTGCTTGTAGGAGGAGCAGGAGGCAGAATCCAGGGCACCAGAGTAACATGTGTCAGATTCTGCACCACATTGCAGCAAACCATCAAACCATGTTAAGTGCACATCTCTACTCACTTCAATAGGATAATTCTCCCTTAAAGTGAGCTTTCAATTTTCTGGAGAATTGGCCCAACCCAGCCTCACAAGGTAAAAACCCTACAGTTGGAGCAAAGTAGTCCAGCTTAAAGATGGATTGGGATCAGACTGGAGTGCATTTTCCTGCTTGTCAGGTGATCACTGGGGAAAAGATCCCATTAGACTACTGCACAAGTGGTCCAGATTGCAATCTATTCTTCTATGTGATCACACCCTAACACACAAATGTAACACACAAACACTCACCCATATACAGTGGTACCTCTGAAAATGAATTTAATTCCTTCTCTGAGCCAATTCATTATCCGAAACACTTGTTATCCAAAATGTGGTTTCTCATTGAAATGAATGGGAAACTAAATAATCCATTCCGGATGTCCGAAAAAAAGGCAAAAAAGATGGTTTTTTCCCCAGACCTCTTTACAAAGTGCACTTTAAAGGCATGCAGTGCTGGAACAAGCCTCTCAGCTGCAAGAGAACCCCAACACATTCGTGCTTGCAGAGCAATGGAAAACATTGCAAACACTGAGAAATTAAAGCAGCAAGACTACTTGCTGCAAATGAGAAAAGATTGCAAGCATGGAGAAATGAAAGCAGCAAGACTACCCTGGCCTGTTCCTGGCAAAAGTGCAAAGAAAAGCAGTACAAATATGAATAAAAGCTAGCTCCCTATCTTTCCAGGTTCAAAAGGTCCAAATCCCTCAGCAAAAAATGTCCAGGATGGTTCCAAAACACCTTGAAAAAATGCTCTAACTCCTCCCACCCCTCCACAAACTACGGAGGGGTGCAGTGCATCCTGGGTACACTTTTTTGCAAGGCATTTTGGAACATTCATTATCTGAAGCAGCCCATAGGCAATATTCGTTATCCAAGGCAGCTCTATATCTGGAAATTTACATTCGCTATCCAAAACTTTCGTTATCAGAGGCATTAGTCATCCGAGGTAATATGGATCTCATCTGATTTTGAAAACTAAGCAGGGTCAGTACCTGCCACCAAAATGCTATGTATCTGTAGGCAGTGCAAGAAAGGAATCCAGGTTGAAATGCTAAAAAAAAAAAACCAGTGCTAGTCAAGGCTGACAACAGTGAGCAGATGGATCAGTAGCCTGAAGAATATGAGGCAGATTTCCTATGTAAAGAAGAACCTTGAGTATCATATTTTTCTTTTGCATTTTGCCATTTGTATGGAAAAAAATAATAAAAATTTGAATAGGTCTTCATCCTGCTTCCAGAATAATGCTCTAGAAACCAGTTGAATAAAGCAGGGTGGATATAACCTTTAAATGTTTAAACTGAAGTAGTACTGTTAATTAAATTACAGGTCTTGCTATAGATAGTAATAAAGAGTTTCAGCACCAACATCTCTTCTGGAATGATTATGAGACATTGATGGATAAACTCTATTAAAGCCTGGACATTAGAGAAGTTATCTGGGGAGCTACACGGATCTCAACCAAGCTACTTACAAAAACTGCAATAAATATTTTAGAATAAAACTCTCATCAATTATGCTGAGGATACATGTTACTCAGATTGAATGGGAATTGAATTCAATTACTCTAAGTGAGTTTACTTTTGGCTAGGAAATGGCCTTTTGTTTTCTTGACAATTATTAGTTATAGCATTTTACAGATGGATTATTAAAAGAAAAAATGAAATAGGAGCAACTGATGTTTCTCTTTCCCTTTCCCTTGAAACAGAACTTAAAGAGGCAAAAGATCTTGGTGACCTGTATTGTACCCTGATTCATCTTTGCTCAGGGTAAATAACAGTGTACAGCACCAATAGCTATATTTCTACAGTGATGATTGGTTGGCTGGCTAGAGGTTGCTCTTATTCTTGGGAGCCATGGTTAATGCATTGGGGTTGCACATTCATGCATAACCATGAACGAACCATTCCCCCTCTTATCTGTCAGCTCCAAAAAGCCAAAGCCATCCTTAGCACCTCATTGCTCCTAAATGTTGGCTTCAGTTGAAGTGTTTAACATTTATTTATTTGTTGTGAGTTTTTCAGGCTGTTTGGCCACAACTTTAAAACCATACAGTCTCACTCACTCAATACCCCAGAGCATAGAGAGAACTCCTAGTTCCCTGAGCTCCTTGCCCTCTGAAGATGCCAGCCACAGAGTCTGGTGAAACGTCAGGAAGAAAAACTTCCAGAACATGGCCAAACAGCCCAAAAAATGCACAACAGCTATCAGATCCCGGCAGTGAAAGCCTTCGAGAATACATGTACTGTGGACCCTTGTATAACAAACAGTTTGTATAACATAAAATCTGTACAACATAAAAATTTCTAGAGATAGGGGGGAATTTGCTTAACAGAATCGCCTGTGGGGCGAATCTGTACAACATAAAAATGGTCATGATTAGGGATTACTCTGTTTTCAATGCATTTCTATGGGAAATTTGTATAAAAGAAAATTTGCTTAACACAATTTCATTTGAAATGAATTAATTCCTTTATACAAGGTACCACTGTATTTATTTGTTCATTTAAGGGCTATTTTTGTAACCCATCCTTTCTCCAATGAGCTCAAGGTGCACCACGTGGTTTCTTCCTCCCCACTTTATCCATACAACAACTGTGTGAGAAAAGTCACTCTGAGAATGAGCAACCTGCCCAAAGTGAATTTCATATCTTGGAGACCTGAACTTGGATCTACCACATGCCAATCCAACAATCTACCCACTATATCAAACGGCTGTAGCCTGGCAATATCCTTTACTCGTGTTAACATTTTTCTTTCTTTTCTTTTCTTTTCTTTTCTTTAGTTTATATGGCATTTATGTACTTCCTGCTTGTATAAAAACAACTCAAGGCAGTCAATACAAGGGGATTTTGTTAACCAAACACATTTGATTAATTGACCATACAATTGTTTTTGTACTTTGGCCTTGGATCCTTTTTAATGTCTATGCTACTTAAAAATTGTTTTAACAGATGGTTTCTAATCATGTTGTTTGCTGCCTTGGATAAGCCATTTGGCTGATAAATGCAATTATTTTAAATAAATGGACACCAATGGATATGCTGCTTCAGTCCTTGTAAAGAAATTCTATTTTTCATTAGGAGGCCTTGCAGAATTTTGAGGAAACAGTAGACAAAGAGGTGGCCTGTGGTCTGAGCAGGTGGCATGTATCACCCCAAAATGGCATGGTGGGACCCCTTACATTGCATGTAAGGTGTTAGAAAGAAAAGAAAACACAGAGGGCTTGAAAAATGAAAGGAGGGAAAGTGACCCAGAAAGGAGATGTAGTAAAGTATAGGTAGATGCAGCTATGGTCTTTCATATTAACTCAGTCCAGCCCACAATCACATTTTCATCTTCAACAAGGCTTGGTGGAGCTTAGTGTGATTGCATGCATAATATGCCAAATTTCTGCCATATCAATATTTTAACATACCAACCAGAATCCTGTTGCAGTTCTGTCTAACAGGATTCTGACCTTCCAGTTTGCCATTGCACCAGCAGAGATCGCTCATTTAACCCAGCAGTGCTTCTGCTTGAGCAAGGGGGCATTGCTTACCTCCTTACACAATTTCTGAAATGGCTGGATTATTCTCATAACTAGAGATGGGCACGACTCAGAAAATTTTTTCGTTTTTGTTTTCGTTTTCGGCTAGGGGTCCGTTTCGTTTCGTTTCCGTTTTCGTGAGCTAATTTTCAAAATTTTTCATTTTTGTTTCGTTACGTAAAGAAAACGAAAACCGAAAATGAAAACGAAAATTTTTTCGTTTATCCCCATTTAGCTCCATTGAGTGCTTTTCCAGTAACGAAAAACGAAAACTGGCTCAAAATTAGTCGTTTCATTTCCGTTTTCGGTCCATTTTTGAACCGTTTTTTGTTTTTCGTTTCGTTACGTAACGAAAACGAAAAACAAAAATGAAAACGAAAATTGCGCTAAGTCGTGTCCATCTCTACTCATAACAGATAACGTTGTGGATATATTTGGCAAAACAAGATCCTACCTGCTGAGTTCAAGTAAAATGGAACAGTTAAGTATAGCAAACTCACTAAATCTAAAACTTTCCACTAGGGTTTTCTTCACAAAGGTAAATGGATCCATACATTCAGTCCCTAACCCAAGCTGTATAGTTTAGCAACTGACTCATCAGATGGAGGTGGAATTCCTTGCCCTGCAATGATAATATCTAGATGGAAGATAGCAATTTTCCTGTACCTTCTCGACAGTTGTAGCATATCTGGTGGCATCTTGCCATCCTTTTGGCTGGTAGGCAATCTATTCTTGTCTCCTCAACAGCTGTGGCATATTCCAATGAAAATGCAGGGTACAGAATCAGTGCCAAAAAAGCAGAATGAATTAAAGCCTTGCAGCATCTATGGATCTGATTTTTTTAAAGTGAAGTTGACATTTGACAGCTGCCAAGATCCAGAAATGATTTCTTTATTGTATATACCATCCTACATCTCAGACATCTGAATATCCATACTTCTTACTTCGCATCCCCACATAGCATTTTCGGTCATTTGATTACTTTTTTTTCTCATCTTCCTACTTGTGCTACAGAATATTTCTCTTTTCCACATGAATAGAGATGGGCACGAAATGAATGATTTTTTGTTTCATTTTTTCGTTTTTCATTTCCTAACAAAATAAAAAATGAAGTACCTTCAAAAATAAATAAAAAAGGAAACAAAAGAAAAACAAAATGATTTTTTTAAAAAATATATTTCAAACAAAATGAAATGAAATGGGAAAATGAAACAAAAACAAAACAAAGTGCCATTTCTGCATTTCGTGCCCATATCTACACATGGATCATTTTACTGTAGAGCAGCTGTATTAACAAATATTTCAAAAACAGGTTTCAGGAGACTATAATAGCATATTTGAACATTTGGAGCAAATTCCTTGAAAAATAGTGGGACTTTAAAAATGGGAATGAAAAGTCGTGAAAGGGAAAAACAGAACTGGTTTTAAAAGTCTCAGATACTCTATGAAGAATAGTGTATTATTTTCTTCAAGGCTGTAATGATGTCTCATAATTGTGAGCCACGCAAGCACAAATGAATTAAAGAACTTTCCAGAGCTCTGGCATTTTTATTCATGCACTTCAGTTGGATTATTCAGATGCTTCAAATAACATATGCCATTCAGAATTATGAGTGACTCACATATCTGAAATTCCTCCTCTTTTGAAAGTCTGCAGTATTTCTTAGGCATCACCTACTAGATCCAGGAATAGTTTTCACTGCCATTTTTTGGTCTTTATACCTTTTTGTGAATCAGTCACTGCCACAAGCAAGGACAGTATTTATGTTTCTGAATGTGTACTTTAGAAATAACTGCTCCAGCAGCTAGCTGGGTAGCTCAGTGGTTTAAGTATCTGGATGCAGAGTCATAAGAAGTTTGATTTTCCATGTGCCACCTACAAATTGAATCAGCCTGTGTAGCCTTGGGCAAGCTGCACAGTCCCAGGGCACCCCCAGAAGAAGGGAATGACAAACCACATCTGAGTACTTTCTGCCCGGAGAACTCTGAAATGGGTCCCCATAAGTCAGAATTGACTTGGCTGCACATGATGATGAATATAACGACTGTTCCAGATGGGGCATTTGTACTGCTATTTGTTTTAAGTTCGGCACTGAACATATCAAATTTTCATAGACAATGTCCAAATGATGTTCTCCCTGTCTCAGTTTATATCATTTTTAATGCCTGGATATCCTAGGGCAAAATTTGTGGTTATTTAAGACAAATTGTTCTATTGGCTACAAGAAAGAATGGCACTAACTTCAAGAACAAACTTTACAGGTGGATGAGGATAACTTCCCATGGCTTTCATATTGTTTTTGCCAAGAACCAGCCAATCTAAAACCCCAGAAGTTAAATATTGGTATAGTACATGGCATGTTCATCATCCAATGCATCATACTTTCCCTTCCCTTCCTACAAACTGTTCCTGTCATCAAAAGCTATATTGGACTGTAGCATAATGTGCTGTAACAGATGCACTGTGGCACACTGCTAACGCTATGGGTAGTAGAAGACATCTAATAAGATATTCTACAGATAGAAATGTGCAGATGTAATACAGGCACATACAGATGCACATCCAAATATAAATGATGTCTGTTTTAAGATAGAGAGTCACACATTTTTAAAATCTGAATGGAAATGCTGGAAGTTGCTCTGGCAGTCATTTTGTGGAACTGCACATTTTATGTGCTGTGTGAATTTGACTTTGCATTTGAAAATCCTCCCCCATTATGTTCTCAGCTTAGTTTCCTAAATGTACCTTAAAATATTACATTATTAGGATATAGCATGGATAAAGGGTATAGGGTGGCTCTATGTGCTATTTGGATCAATTAAGAGTTTTTTTCTTTTTTGCAAAGTTAATTAGTTGTGGTCTGTTCATGTAACTAGTAATTATTTTCTAAAATATGCTCTGCTTTTTTCCTATTCAGAACCATGAGTGAATGGAAGCTTTTATTTTTTCCTCTCACCAGTGTCTCTGAATGAGTTATAGATATAGTAACTGCTACGTGATGAGAACAAAGAATAAAGGGTTGTCTACTTTAGGGACACTTCTAAGTAATTCTGCTTTGTGGGACCTTAAACATTTACCACTGCATAGTTAGAGCTTTTTGAACCACAATGATTTCCACACTCTACCCAGTATATATAGAACTGGATAGTATACAAATGCACTGCAGAGCTGCCATTTTTCTGACTGAAATGCATGTCTTTTCTAGCTATTTGTTAGGCAAAAAGTCTATTCTTTTCAAACATGGCAGTACTGCAGATTTTATGTTATGGACAGACTGGGCAAAACATTTCAGAAGTTTTATCCAAGTCCTTTTTATTCCCTGGCAGATATGGCTGGAATTTGCATGCTGTGCAAGGTTGTGCATAGCCAAAGTCTAATCAGAACACTTGGTTTCAGTCTTTTCTTGCCACTGCCCACTTTATTGACACAGTATCTGTCAGCTGATTTGTGCTTAAACAATGCTTTAATTCCTAAGAATATAAATAAATCCTGACATGTTTTACCTCCACAAAGTAAACGTGAACATCTAGCGAATATAGTACCACTGATATAAATGATGTGCATGTTTAGTGTTCAAGGTATATGCAGTAGGGACAATGTCTGCAAAAAAATGGTCATGGGGTACATTCAGTTCATGACACATGATTTATGCCTTCACTTGACCAGCTCACACAAACTCCCCCATGTTCATCTGGGAGTGCACTACACTGTTCCTTGTGCTGTGATGACTACTAGCTAAATCCGTTGCTAGTAGAGCCTTGTGGCACAGTGGTTAAATGCCTGTACTGCAGGCGAAACTGTGCTCATGACCTGGGGTTCAATACCAGTTAGCAGGCTCAAGGTTCACTCAGCCTTCCATCCTTCCGAGATTGGTAAAATGAGTACCCAGCTTGCTGGGGGGGGCAATGTGTAGCCTGCACACTGTAATTAAAATTGTAAACCGCCTAGAGACTACTTAAAGTGGTATGGAGCGGTATATAAGCAGAACACTCTGCTTTGCTTTGCTTTATCACTTCAGGTTGAATCAACTAGATGTGACACCTCTGAGAGGAATTTTGAAGCCCTCTGAGATTCTCAAGGTTCAGGCAGAAGATAGAAAAGTTAAAAAAAAATAGATTCATGTCCTTTCTAATCAAGGTCTCTGTAAGTCTGCAAACTCAGTCTGCTCAAAATTACACTAGGACCCCCATAACCATAGAGGAGGCCTGAAATTGTGTGTTGAAGGGAACCCTATATACAACATACAAGTGGGAGGGAGAAAGAGTCCTTTTTATGTTGCATATAGGGTGGAAAGGGAAACTCCAGAGACCAGTCTTGCAGAGATGAAAATCCTACTAGACAATCTCTTCTTTTTGAGATGCAAAATTCACACAAGTCATGATCACAGAAACCAGGATGGCTCTTTGAAAAAGACAAAAACAATAATCTTATGCTTCTGATAATTAAAAATCCTTATAAAAAAGGACCCATTCTTAATTGTGTGAAGTTAGTTATTTTTATGTATGGTCAGGATTTGCATAACGTATTTGCACACTTTTACTGACATTGCATTTGAATAGTTGTCATTTCTCTTCTCATGTTGATGCTTTGTTCTCTTTTTTGGTGAGGAAATTAGTGGTTTGTTCTCACCGCAACGGAGGATCAGACAGGCCAAGATTTATATTCCAAGTTGGTACTCCTTTGGAAACAGGGAAAGGTTGTGTCCAATAACATGGTGCTGTGCAGTACACATTGCAGTAGTTCGTACGGCATTCATATGGAAGCCTCAATTCATATGTTCAGCAACATGACACAACTACACCAAACAATAAGCCCAATCGTTGTCAAAATGTATGCAGAGAGAGTCTTGCATCAAGAGTTGTTCCAATCCTTATCTGTGGAATTCCTATTTATTAGGAACAGATTTATCCTGCCTCTGTGTATTCTGCAGAGACAGTTTTAATACTCCTATTCTATAGTTTTGACTTAGTGCCACAACTATCTTGCCTTTCTTTCATCATTTAAATATGCTAGTAACATTAGGAGAGGATATCAGCACCATTTAACATGGCCAGCAGTACTCAAGAAGATCTATCCTGGCTGTTCAGACCAACCAGTTGTCCATGGTATGGCCAGACAATTTTCTATAAAAGCCTACAAGCAAGATAGGAATGCAAAAGGGCCCTTTTCTTTTTGCTTCTGAACCATTGATATGCATATAGTATTGTTATAGTTTATACACATTCATTATCTCAAGAGGTACTATCTATCATAATCCATCATGACAGTTGGCATATCCAGAGCCATGACAATGGCAACATGATGGGACCTTTGCCCCAGGGCTCAAAAATTTAGAGGACACAACAATTGAGAAGCCATTAGCAGTAACTTATGCATGTAAGCAGCAATTCTTCACATTCCTATTTCCGCCTTGTGGTGCAGTGGTTAAATGCCTGTACTGCAGCTAAAACTGTGCTCATGACCTGGGGTTCAATCCCAGGTAGCCAGCTCATGGTGGACTCAGCCTTCCCTGCCTCTGAGGTTGGTAAAATGAGTACCCAGCTTGCTGGTTGGGAGGGGCAATGTTTAGCCTGCATACTGTAATTAAACTGTAAACTGCCCAGAGATTACTTGAAGTGGTGTGGGGTGGTATATAAGCAGACCACTTTTTTTTGTTTTTGTTTTTTTGTTTTTTTGTTTTTTGCTTTTTAAAAGCATAAACTTCCTCTTTCTTTTTGGTGGGGGATCACCACATTCTTCTCTTAGTGTGTATGTCCTGCCCAAGCATTGTAGAGCAATGAATAGGAGATCATGCTGTTTGCTCCTTTTGTATAATTGCTAGTTTTGGCTATGGGTATATCTTCAGAAATACTGTGGCCCTCCACCCACCTTTTAATATAGCTTGACCTAATTAATAACCACTATTCTTGTGGTAGCAAATTATACAGCTTTATTTACTGTGCTTGGTGTTGATAATTACACCCTTTTATCTGAATATTCTAGTAGAGCAGTGGCTCCCAACCCTGGATCCCCAGATGTTCTTGGACTAAAACTCCCAGAAGGCTTTACTACTAGCTGTGCTGGCTAGGATTTCTGGGAGTTGTAGTCCAAGAACATCTGGAGACCCATATTGGAGAACCACGCAGGTTGTGGAAGCTGTAGCCTGAAACATCTGGAGGGCTACCTGTGATATAACATTTAACTATCATGGCAATAATCAAATTTGCTTTTTTCTCTTTCTAACAAACAGATATTAAATTTATGTCATGCATAAAATTTGTAAGCAATAAGAGGTTAAAAAAAGATTAATGCTGATATTTCACGCACACATGGTATGTAATGAGGATTATACAATGAATAAAAGATAAATGCCTGTTTTTTAAAAAAGATTAACATGAAATGTGAAGCTTATTACCATATGAAAGTTATCAGCACACATACTCTATCCCTAGTGTGCTTGAAGCACGATTGTCTAAAGAACTTAAAAACACATGATCGAGCTGAAGAAAAAAGCATTTATAATTTAAATTAACATAATCAGCACTTGCCCTGGTAAGTATTCAATTTTGCTTTTAAGTGCTTTTAATTATTAAAGAGAGCGAAGTTAACATGGCAGTAGGGCTTTGTAAAAACAATAGATACAAATAAGATTATAAAGAGCTCAAGAGTTAAAAAGATGAAATGTCAAATTCTGATTGTGGTGCTTTAGTCTTGTCAGTCTTCACAGGATAATAAAAGAAATAATGGGGGGAAACAAGGAGAAGATTTTTCCTTGAATGAGTGTAAGAAGAGTTGCTACTGGTGGTTTTATTGTGAATAGTGTATGGTCAATGTAAAAATCACCAGCTTTTAAAAATAGGAAATAGAGAGCAGTGAACAGAACCCTATCATTGTGAAACTACACAATAATTAGCCCATAGTCAAGGCAAAAATGTCTTCAGAATTTTTTCAACCACTCTCATTCAATCTGATGAAACATAATTGGTGACTATTTCATGCAAAGGAGCACAACCTTTTCAGAAAAGGCCTCATGAATGAGTTGTTCCCAATGTCCTGGATCCTTTCCAGTCCGGGTTCAGGCCGCGTCATGGGACGGAGACGGCCCTGGTCGCGCTGCATGATGATCTGTTGAGGAGGGCCGACAGGGGTTGCTCTACCTTGCTGGTCCTTCTCGACCTGTCAGCGGCTTTTGATACCGTCGACCACGGTATCCTGCTGGAGCGGCTCTCGGAGGTTGGGATTGGGGGCCAGGCCTTGGCCTGGTTCCGGTCCTTCCTTGGGGGCCGTATCCAGCGAGTGAGCTTGGGTGGTGAGCTGTCGACGCCCTGGACACTCTCTTGTGGGGTGCCTCAGGGGTCGTCGCTCTCCCCAATGCTCTTTAACATCTATATGAAGCCGCTGGCCGAGATCATCCGGAGTTATGGAGTCTGCTGTCATCAGTACGCTGATGACACGCAGCTCTATCTCTCCTTTTCCACCTGTGCAGTGGAGGCCGTCCGTACCCTTGATCGTTGCCTGGCTGCGGTTCTGGATTGGACCAGGACCCACAGACTCAAGCTCAACCCAGGCAAGACCGAGGTTATGTTCTTCGGGGGCTCATCGGAGGGGTACTGTGGCCCTCTTCCCAGTCTGGGTGGGTCCGCCCTCCAGCTGGCGCAAAGAGTGCGGAATCTGGGCGTCGTCCTGGACCCGGATCTGACCCTGGACTCTCAGGTGTCAGCCGTGGTCAGGTCGGCCTTTTACCATCTAAGGCTTATCGCCCAGATTCGCCCGTACCTCGATGAGGGCTCCTTGAGGACAGTGGTACAGGCGCTGGTCATGTCGAGGTTGGACTATTGCAACGCTCTCTACATGGGGCTTCCCTTGAACCTTGTTCGGCGACTGCAGCGGGTCCAGAATACGGCGGCCAGGCTGGTGGTTGGTGCGCGTCGTTATGACCGCATCACCCCCATCCTGGCTCGCCTACACTGGTTACCCGTTGCCTCCCGTATAAGGTTCAAGGTGTTGGTTTTGGTTTACAAAACCCTCCATGGCTTGGCCCCAACCTATTTGGCGGAGCGTCTTCCCCGACAATTAGATCCGGCCCGGCCCACCCGTGCTTCGGTGGCCCTCTCCCTGCGGACGGTCCCCCCGAGGGAAGCCCGCAAAGCGAGTACTCGCGGTCGGGCTTTCTCGGTGGTGGCACCGGCAATGTGGAACAAACTCCCAGGCGAACTTCGGCAGGCTCCCTCGCTGACGGCCTTTAAGAAAAGCCTTAAGACCATCCTTTTTCGGGAGGCCTACGGCGAGGGTTAGGGACTCTGTTTTTTTTTTTTTCCCCCCCCCGCCTACTTAATCTTGGACTCAATCGTTTTTAGGAAATCGGTTGTTTAATGCCTCTCTTTGATTTTATCTGTATCTGTGTTATTTTGTTGTTAACCGCCCTGAGTCCCCATTGTGGTGAATAGGGCGGTATACAAGAGTTAAAAATAAATAATAAATAATTGCCTTACTTAAAATGCAGTCAAGGGGTGTGTTTAAGTGTTGTCTCTTGGATGCTCTTCAGTATCCCTGATTTTCATTGGAAGAAAATTTCACCACCTTTTATAGGTTTTTTTTTAAATCACAATTGTAATGTACAAACATCCAGAGAGGTTTTATAGACCCACAGTGCATCTGGTTTGGTACTGTTGTCTTTGGCTGGAAGCAGGTCTCTAGGCTTCTTCTAGTCAGAATTAGAGATGGACACGAAATGAACTTTTAGTTCATTTTGTTATTTGTTATTTGTTTCGTTACCTAACGAAATGAATAACGAACCCCCAGAGTGAATTTTAGAACAAAACAAACCAAACTGGAAAAAAAAAGGTTCAGTTCATTTTGTTTTGTTAATGGCGGCAACGAATCCTACCTGGTGCTGGTCTTCTGTCTTCCTGTCTACAGGGAAAAGCCCATTGGCCCATGCTACAGCTGTAGCGCAGGCCATGTGGTGGAAAGTAAAAATAAAAATAAAAATAAAATAAAAATAAAAATAAAATAAAAATAAAAATAAAAATAAAAATAAAAATAAAATAAAGAAGTGCTGACCTGGCCCCAGGGGTGGCCAGGTCGGCACCCTAAAATAGAGAACAAATATTAAAAATAAAACCAGCACCGACTGGGCCCCAGGGGCTGCACAGACAGTGCTTGAAGAAAACAAACAAACAAACAAACAAAAAGCCCCATCCTACCTGTAGCGTGGGCAGGAACCTGGAAGTAAAAATAAAATAAAATAAAATAAAATAAAGGAGCGTTGACCCAGCCCCAGGGGTGGCTGGGTTAGCACCCTAAAATCAAGGGGAAAAAATTAAAAATACAACCACCGCTGACAGGGGCTTGAAGAAAACAAAAAACAAAAAGCCCCATGCCAGGAACCCGGAAGTAAAAAAATAAAAATAAAAATAAAAATAAAAGGATCACCCCACCGCCACTGCTGCCGCGTGGTAAGATGATGATGAGGATGTGGATGATGAGGATGAGGATGCTGCCAGTCCAGTTTGTGCAGTTGCAATGTCTGTGTTGTTTTGTTTGTTTTTTGAATGTTTTTCCCCACTACACACTGTCAAATTGATTAAATCGCGCGAGCGGGAAAAACGAATAATGAATCAATGAAAAAATGAAATGATTTTTTCCCCTAAAATATTCTTTAAAAATGAACCAGACTGAATCAAACCCTAAAATGAACTGAACCAAAACGAATTGCCATTTTTTCAGTTCGTGCCCATCTCTGGTCAGAATATGTCCCTAGCTCTATCTGCAGATTCCTGGTGTTCTCTGCTGGAATCCCTTCCAAATAACAAACCACCCAGGCCCTCATGAGCTCCTGAATTCTGGGCGTGTATGGGGTTATTATGGTGGTGTAACAAAGCAACCCACGTTGCACTGATGAATATGTGAAGAGGTGGCAGAGTGACTGTGAGACATACAATAGAGAGGAGAGCACACATACACACAGGGACTCAGTGGGCCTCGCAACCTCCTGTAAAGATAAAGGAAGCTGAGTAGCAACACCAAGGCCTCCAAAAGACATTCTAAAAGAATCCTAAAAATGAGGTATAAAGATGAAATCCTCATTCACAGTAAGAAAAATAAAAACTTTCCAGCAACTAGGGCATCAATTTGGCACAGCACTGTAGACGAGGATTGCCAGGTCTAGCCTCTGAAAGGTTTCATCTGCTGTTAAGAGTAGCATAAGATTCTGCCAAATGCAGTTTCTTGTATCCTTTCATTACTGATGCACAGAACTGCAGAAGCTCTCTAGGGAACTCTCTACCTTACTTGCACAGTTTTCTGAGTGTGTTCCTCTTTACAACTTACTGCTTAAATTGTGTGAGGAGGGATAAAGAGAAGATTTTCCCATTATGTTCATGGTTGGCGGGGTTTCCCTGTCACCTGCTAGGACTAAAGAGAAGACATAACATTTTAAAATGCCACAGAAGTATTTGAAGAGCACTATTATATGACTCTAGAGTATTCTATTTGCTATTCTAAACAAAGCCAGTTTCTTATGCATTATGTCAGTTCTTATTCGCACATTGTACACTCGCCAACATTCTGTTTCCTAGTGTAGTGAGTGAATCATGTTAGAGTAGCCCCACTGAAACAATGGGGATTTACTGAGTCAACTCCTATGCAAGTTGTATGGATTCATGTGGGCCTACGTCTAACTGTGACTTAAAATACTGAAGAAAGACTTCAGGTAGGCCCATTTGAATCTGGAACTTATGGAAGATTTGACTCACTCAACCGACATTGATTTAGTGTGTCTACTCCATGCGCTTGTGATTTACAACAATAAACAACAGTATAAAATGCATGAATAAGGCAAGTATAAAATGTGTGACTAAAGTTTGGCACTAAACACCTGGATTTTGACCACAGTATCCATACTGTCCAAATGGCAATGCCCCCAGAGCAATTTCCAAGTATATTTCTAAACAAAAGGGAGAGGGGGAAGAAAAGCTGTTTTTTTTTAAAAAATGTGTATCAGAAAAGGCATATTCTCCTTTCTATTCACTTCTTATGATAGCTGTAGTTTTTACACATAGAGAGGTTACCATCACTCCTAATTAGCGCTGCTAATATCAACAATAAACGTTACTGAGAAACATATTTGGAAAATTTTGCTCCTCACAAATTATACCTTCTTTTCCTTAATTTTCAGAGTGCATGGAAAGTTCCTTCTTTCTGTTTAGAGGTTTTTAGGAAGATATTCTGGTACACTTTTCAGTACCATCTAGTACACACTGTTCTATGTGAAGCAAAATTTGTCACAAAATTTCACAGAATTGTATTCTACCATGCAATGGAACAGCAACATATTTCCTCCCAAAAGGAGAACTAATTATTATTGGCTTTTAAATCCTCCTTTGCTTGATGGTGCCTTATTGTTCTAGTCCCCATAGTCTATTGCATTGATTTATGCCAATAAAATAAATCACCTGTTAATTCAGCCAAAGGCAGGGACACCGAGGGCTTCTGAGAGTGCTAAAGCTGCTGAGAGCAAAATGTACAAAAATGACAGAAAGTGATGAAAAGCAGTGCTTCTGAAATATTAATAGACTACTAAAAATGAATGGCAAATGTACAGAACTTCCTCTAAAGTCTCAGTAACCTGAAACGACCACCTTCTGTCATTGCCAGTCTTCACAGCTTTTCCCCTTTGCCCTGTGCCTTCCCTTTGATATGTTTCAGCCAGAGAGTCAGCCCCCGTGGCTACTTGCAGGGTGGGGGGTTGGTAGCTATAGACTTCTCCAGAGCTTATGATGTATTTTTTTTTCAAGAAATGACATTTGTTCCTCCGAGTGCCCCCCTACTGATGTTTTCTCAGCCTTTTTGGCTTACTGCTGGTTATTCTTCATCTCTAGAGCTCTCTTGTTTAGTCTCCTGCAGAATCAGACTGGTAATAACTGTGCTCGAACTCCCTTTTGGTTCCTGTGCACTTTTGAGGGGTTATACTTTTTCTTGCACTGAGCAATAAAATCCATTTACGCCATTCCTCAGCAGGCTATGGGGAGATGACATTGAATCCATATTGAAAGAGGGTCAAGAGACAGAATGGTATGTGCTATTGCACTGTATTTTACCATGATTTATTGCTGGTTATGTCCTCTTTTGCCAGTCACTTTGGCTGAAGTGCTACATCAAACACATGGCATTTTCTGATCAATTGTAAGGAGAGGTCACAGAGACGTTGGAAGGAAATGAGATAAATAATATCACAGCCACAAGTGAATAATACAAATGTCTGGATGGTGACAGCTGATGTTCAAATAAAGTTTTAGAAACTGGCATGAGAAAAAGGTAGAACTTTGGCCACTCCATAACTCACAAAAGAGAACCTGTCCTAGAAGGCTATAATCATGCCTTTGCAACAATCAGCCTCCTGGAAAGAGAGAACAGTATTGAAACGTAAGACAGTGCTTCTTTATTCAGGGCTTCACAGGGCCTTCTCAGTGCCTTGAGCTTTGTACCCATAATATAGTTTGATAAACAAATGAAATTTCAGGACCAGGAAGAAGCCTTGGACCCTATTCAAGTATGACACCTTTGTTGTATATCTACTTCAGATCTCACAGAAATACTGTTCAGCAGCCTTCCCCATGGGGGTCCTCCAAATGTTTTGGACTACTACTCCCATCAGGTTACCTTGTTGGCTAAGGACCATGGACACTGTCCTTTGGCACATCCTCCCCAAGCAGGTGGATGCTGGCCTTGATTCATGGATTTTAAATGAATCAGTTCAGTTTTAAATGAAAATTGTCAGAAGCCCATGCGTATTTCCACCCACATGCTGAACTGTTACCATTACGGCATCATTGGTAGGACCAAAATCTGTGTGGAACTGGAACTGGCCTCTCCTAAGATGAGGGTTACCATGATAATGTAGGGGAATTAATAGTAGAGATTGAAAGAGGTGATGCTTGTTTTCTTAAAGGACCATTTGCAGTTTTTGTTAGTACAGGCGGCAATGCTGTCTGGGGATAATGTGAACTATAGTTCTATAGTTTGTATCATCCTATTCCCAGGGATCTCTTTCAATTTTGAGGGGCCTTTGGGAACCTTGGGATAGGGTCAGATGAGCCTTTAATGTCTAAAAAATCATTGCCATTAGTCTAAGTCCCAGCAGCAAGTCCAGCAGGAATGATTTTCAGGCATTAAAGGTATCCCCTCTGTCCCATTGTGAGATTCCTTATTTCCTTAAGAGTTTCTTAATGTAACCAGAAAGTTTCTACAGTTCTGCATGTTGGAAATTAGTTTGTTTCCCTTTGGTGATGGATCACTGGGAGATAAAATGGTGTGCTTAATATGCAAGTTGATTATGCAAAACATTGCAGATATTGGAAATTGGACTGAAATTTGAAGCCTTATGTCTCATAGATTTTTGCCCTATATTTGATATTCTATTAGTTACAGGTAGAGAGGGACACAAAATGCCCTATTTCATTTTGTTTATTACAAAATGATTTTTTAAAAAATCATTTTGTCTTTATTTTGCTTTATTTCTTTATTTCTTTTTTCTTTTTACACTGTTGGGGCTGGCTAGCTGGTTGGCAGCTTTTTTTACTCCCATTGGGAGCTGGCCCGCAGAGATGGCCAGTTGGTGTTTTTGACAGCTGGCCCGTAGGGAGGTCAATCTTTTTTTAAAACTCCTGCCAAATAGCTGGCCTGCAGGGAGGCCGATCAGCTTTTTTTTTTTTTTACTCCCTCCAACCAGCTGGCCTATGGGGAGGCTGGTTGGCCTTTTAAAAAAATTCCCACTAATCAACTGATGAGCTGCCAGTGTACCAGCTGAACAGCACTTATTTTTATTATTTATTTTGACAATCACTGAGACTTGTGCTTGTCAGAATAAATAATAAAAAATGAAAAACAAAATGAAGGAAAATGGAAAATTTCATTTTGTTTCATTTTGTTTTTTAAGGGCACTTTGCTTTTTGTTTTGTTAGGCAGCAAAACAAATAACAAATAATAAAATGAAAAAAAATCATTTTGTGGCCATCTCTGGATACAGCAGCTCCACTGGCTGTTGATCTATTTCTGGGCACAATTCAATGTGCTGGTTTTAATCTATAAAGCCCTAAAATGGCTTGAGTCCATGCGCTTTCAAGGACTGCATCTCCCCTTATGAGCTTACCTTGCTTTTAAGATCATCAGGGGAAACTTTTCTCTCATTCCCACTTTCTTCACAGGTGCATTTAGTTAGGACATGGGAGGGATACAGGAGAGGGTCTTCTCTGTCACTGCTCCCAAACTCTGAAATTCACTCCCATAGGAGGCCAGGTTGATCCCATGCTTGCTATCGGTCCACGAGCAAAGTCTCTTCAGGAAAGCTTTCCCTCAGTAACTGGCTGCCTGAGTGGGTTATTTACATAGATGATTCTACCTATTGCTCTGAATGTGGCTTATGTACTGACTTTCTTTTCATTTTTTTTAGGGTGGTATTTGTTTGATGCTTAATATTTGTATATTTATTGCTTTTATCTTTTAAATATTGTCTTCAAATGACGAAAGTCACCTTAGGTTCTTTTTACGAAGAATGGCAGGATATAAACAAACAAACAAACAGCTCGGAACCATTGGGTCTGAGATCTGGCTTATTCCTTGAGGTCTCATGGTGATTATTGGAAGTGGGTTAACATCTGTGAAGAATTCTTCCTTAGCAATTGATTTAACAATTCTTCTGGCTTATATGGACAAAAATCAGTCTTACAACTGTAGGGCTTCTGGTTCATTTTAGGGTTCGTTGTGGGAAGGTCTTATCTCACTCTGACTAATAGCCTTTAGACATGTCCTGAGAATCTGAGGAGCTAGAAGTGCTGTTCATAATCTGCTCTGCCATACCCTTAGTCTATTTCTATTTTTTATATCAATACTGTGAAGTTGATATTGTGTCCTAAAATACTGCAATAATTAAAGGCCTATCCACAGTTGTTGAGGAATATTGTGTAGCACACATATGGTGAGGAGGCATGTCTTAACCCCTCTGTCTTCTTGAACCTGGCAACCTGAGTCTCTGAAGAGGAGGAGGCTGCTCCACCCACATGGCCTTTGCATGAGTGACACCTTCATCTCAAAGGGAGGCTCTGGCTAAATTAGTTGCCACTTCTTCCAACTGGAACTCTCCTGTGTTCATCATGACAGGAGGATTGGGCTAGCATCCCCTTGGATGCATATGGGAAATAGATGCTGCCTTAACAAACAAATTACAGAATTAGCAGCTTCTGTATTTAGGTCAGGTTACTGTCATCCCTTGTCAGTCAGGTAATAGGTAAAGACCTTTCTCTTCAGGCAAGCTTTCCATGAATGATGGACTACCATGTGTATTTTATATGAATCTATGGGTTCACATAGAGTTTGTGTTTATGACTTCTTATAACTGTGCTGCTTTAATGTAATGTTGTCTATTAATGCTAAGATGTCTCTCAATTCCTTGTTCTCAAATACTTGAACATATCTTAATTGTACTGGACTGTATAGTATCCCTCATTACTGTAAGCCACCTTGGGTCCTTTTCCAAAGAGAAAGGTGGGGTAAAAATACTCTAAAATAAATAAATAAATAAATAAATAAATAAATAAATAAATAAATAAATAAATAAATAAATAAAGTCTGCCCCACCAAATCTGCACTGTAAAACTGTAGTACTGCCCAGAATGGTATCCAACTATAGCAATACCTCCTTTCAGCTGGCTTTCTAATATGCTGGCTGACATTTAGGTTCATAGGTATGCAAACTGCATTTTTGTAAGCTTTGTCTTTCTCAAAAAGCCATTGTTCCCTCATCAAAACTTTAAGCAAAGTCTCCCTACTTTGTAGCAAAAGGCAAACTAAGAAAAACAGTCCCCCCTCAACAGCATGAGCTTCTTGAAACTCCAATACATCTAGCTAAAAGATACTTGACACTGGATTTATACATTTCCCCAAAGGCATATGTCTAGTTGTTGGGGATTAGTCATTTAAGCTTTGTAAATTCAATTTACATTGCAAATGAAAACTATCAGAAGGAAACACCTGTAAGTGTTAAATCAAGCAACTACTGGCTTTCAGTGAAATCAATAATTTGATGCAGGACAATGAATATATGCCATCCAGTCAAAACAAATAAGAACTTTCTCTGATTATCATAGAAGCAATAAAATAGCTTGCACAACATTCTTCTAATTTGTCTTTCACTCTGCACTATAAAGATAACAAAATGTGGCACACTCACAGACTGTATTGTTTTACCCACTACACTTTTCCTTACAAAAGTCCAAAGCATACTGCATTTTAATTTGCTGATGAAAGCCATCAATTAGAAATCTCAAGAGTACTAGGGATAAAGACAACAGTAAGAAAAGTAACAGAGGAATTTCAAGGAGAAAACAATCATTTATTTATTGCGCTACAAACCTCTCTTACTTGGTAACCAGTCTTATTTTAAAGAGGTTATGATTATGTCAAAAGCCAGACATGTATAATGACCTAATTACATTAGAATGAATTTCTGTCTTGAGATAAAATATAATGCGGAGGAGTCAGTAGTTATCCAACACAAGCGTATTATAAATGGCTCTCATAATGGGAGCAATCTGAAAAAGATGTAGCACCAGCACCATACTGAAGTTTCTGATAGTTTACACACACAGTGGATCAAGTGTGCATATTTTTAAAAAGCACAGAGATCAGGAATAGATTCTCCTTTGGTATACATTTATGAACTTGTGTGTGAAAGCAGTTGAAATAATATTCATTTAGGCAGGGAAATTTTTTAAGAATGTTTACTGTATAACATGTTAAAAAATAAACTAGCAATACTTGAACATTTTTACTTAGTGTAGATTTGTTCTTGACAGACCTAGAACTGTTCCACAAAAACCTCCTTAATAACATATTAATAACAGAAAGCATAAGTGAAAAACACTACTTCTCATCCGGAAAAAAAAAGCCAGGCTAAGAGACAAACAAAACAAGCAGAATAAGATCCTTTCCAACTGTCCATCAGGCAGCCCATTCAAACACCATTGGCTATCACTAGAGAGAATCTGATGGGTACAATGTTCACCTTAGGTAAAGGTAAATGTTCCCCCGCACACGTGTGCTGGTCTTGTCTGACTCTAGGGGCGGTGATCATCTCTGTATTCAAGCTGAAGAGCCAGTGTTGTGCTTGTAGTTTTAAAATGGATGGTGGTTGCAATCAGGTTTTGCTTTATTCATCTCCCTAAGGGCATTAGCTTACAATATATTTTTCTGCATAAGACTACATTTTTGTCTAAAATCATTAGACTAAAAATTGAAGGCCATCTTATACATAGAAGTACACTATAGAGGATAAGTAAGCTTTCTTTCTGGTCTGATAATGATGCCCTCCACTGCCTGGAGACTCTGGCGCCATTTCAGCCTGCCAGTGCTGGGCTATTTGTGCTATTCTAACAAAGCTGATGTAAGAATCAGCTGCTCCTCTAGCAATTACTCATGGCAGCTAAATGTATTTACATATGCACCAGAACAAGCTCAATACCTCATTGCACAGGATTTGAAAAAAGCCCAAACATTAACTCAGAGGACAGTGTGCATGCACGGAGGAGCCAATGTAGATTCTGGCAATAATCTTCTGACTGGCTCAAACTTTGGAGATATCTGACCATGACATGAAATCACCTCATCTCTCTCCCCCCTTTCTCTCTTTCTCTTTCATAAAATCTGGTCATGAGCCACCTTCTTCCAGTTCTCAATAATTTGCATTGATTTATTTGTAAATGAGTAATAATAAGGGATGATTTACATGTTCGTACTTCCTTCATAACTACAGTTTTTGTCTGATTAATTGCCATCTTAATTTTATTTCTGTAACCTACATTGCCATTCTTTTAAAATACTTGTATTAGCTATGACAGTGACATATTCAAATGTATTTTCTGTTGTTCCTAATAACATTATTTTATGAAAGTGATTTGCAAAATGTTTCAAATCCATCACAAAAACAGAAAAAACACACATCCTCTAAGCCAAATAATATCTAGCATAATTAACGTAGTCAGAAGGAATTAAATCAGTCATATTAACATGGAGTCCTTTCTGCCATCTACATTGTACTAAATATACCACTTTTAATAAAGGCTTAAAATGCACTTCACTTTCACGATATATAATTTACACAAGACAGAATGTCCCAGCTTAAAACTATGACAGGAAAACAAATAAGAACACAGAAATTGCTTTCTTCTTCTTCTTCTTCTTCTTCTTCTTCTTCTTCTTCTTCTTCTTCTTCTTCTT
>JAHTLZ010000330.1:29307121-29333312 GCA_023846285.1 Phrynocephalus versicolor
TTTTTTTTTTAAAAAAAGTCTAATTTAATAGAAGTAAGCTGTTTTTTACTTGCTGCAGAAACAGCAGTTTGGATTTACCATTGGAATCATCATGTCAGCAGAGAAGGTTAGGTCCCCCCGACAACACATCACAGCCCTTGCAGGTATAACATTTGAAAAACCAGATATGCAATCACACAATTATCATGCCTAGTTGAGCACTGATTCAAAGTTCACAACCTTCAAATGGCTATTGGATGTAAGCAACAAAGCCTTTCTCTTTGCCTGTCACCCCTCACGTCTTGCCCATTAGACTACACAAATGCCTGCATTAGTGGGTCACCTGATGTTCCTGGGTGTTGTGGCCCCCATATCAAATCATGTAGGAATCAATTTTTCTAAAAGAAAAAATGCTTCAAGAATGGAAAGTTTATTTAAACAGCTGGAGCAAAAATTCTCCTAATGCAATACAAGTCACTGTCCATAGCAATTAGATTTAAGGAATGGTTCAATGGGAATTTTTCATAAATGTGGCATATAATGGGAGAAATGAAAATGGCTAGGAGAGGAAGGGGAGAAATAGGAGAAACCATGGAGGGACTAAGAAAAAGCAAAATAGGTAAGAAAGAGAATGAGATCACAAAATCATGCAGATGGGAGAGCAAAAGTGAGTAAGCAATAATATGTTAAATAAAGGATGACTATGACGGACAAAATAGAGCTAAAAAAGAGAAAAAGATAAAGGAGAGAGGGAGGGAATAAAAAGGGGGAAAGAGACAATTGAAAAGATGAATGTATGAGGAGTGTAAATGAGTGAGATGAATCATGTATAATATGTCTTTGGTCTATCAAATAGTTGGGCCTAATTCAATCTACCACAGGAATAAGGCTTCCCATAAAAGATAAGGGAATAGCCAACAGCTTTTACAGTGTTATGCGTTATATTTGAGAAACTTCTTTTTCAGTGTTGCAAAATGTTTCATTTTCCTATTTGTGGACTTACTATATGGGATAAGTGGGAAACACGGTCTCTAAAACCCTGTACAATGTTTCTAAACATTTTAAAACTCTGGAATATGAAAGAAAGTCATTTTCGATAACAGTCCTTGTAGTATAAAGAGAATAACAAATGAGATCTGTGCTTAAGTGGCAGGATTTGGCTTCAGCAACTTTTGCAGAATGACGATCCACACTTTTTTCCTGTAATTTCCCCACAGATAAGCCTGGTGACCTGTCATTGCTCTCTCTTCACAAATTAATGACAACCTTGATTCAAGAATGAACGTTTGGAATACATTTGCAAGGGTGTGAATTCACTCATCCTCATTCTCCAGAGAGTCAATAAATGTCATGTTCACAGAGAGACAGCATGGGAATAAATTACGGGAATCATGGTGGAAATCACCAGCCAAGTATAGCTAAAACATTTTCATCAGAGCAGATTCACCCTTGAGTCATAATCCCAGTGGCTTTTAAAAGGCACCGAATTCCCTCCGGAGGACAGCAGTGTTAATGTCATTAAATGCATTAAGGACTAGGTGTTAGAAAAGCTTTGTGACAAGGATTCTAGGCGATGCTTTTCTCCCCTCACACTTGTAATTTGTGGTTGTTGCTGCTTTAATACTGTAGTTCTATTTTAAAACTAGTATTTCTCTCATAAGTGGCATCTGACTGGAGGAGGCCATCCCACTCTGAAACTGAGGGGCAACTCCCTCCCTTTGGAACAGTATGGAAGCAGTGATTAAATGGAGAACCTTGAAATGTCCACCATAGAAACTCCCTCTCAATTGTATCCGCTACCCTAACTGGCAGTTGGTTAGCCCATGGTGACTTTCAAAAATCAGCTTTATAACGCAACCAGGCCTTCTTGGTGGCTGGCCCATCTAGTTGAAACAAACTGCCAAGCAAGATTTGCCAGGCCCCATCCCTAGCTGTATTCAAAATTTCTGTGAAAACTTGGCTATTTAGGGAGGCATTCGGCAATTGATAATGTGTTTTGTGTTCCCCATGCTTGATGTTCTTCAGTTATTATTTGGTTGTTGCCTCATGCCAGGCTATGTGTCTGCTTTTATTGTGCATTTATGTTTGATTTTGATCTTTGGTTTTCACATGTTTTGCTTTATGTAAACTGCCCAGAGTTCCCTTTGGGAAATTGCTAGGTGGTACATCCTGCAATATGCAAAGAAACAAAACAAAAGACAAGAATATGTGGCACCTTTAAAGACTATAATATTGTAATGAGAGCTTTTGTGGACAAATCCACCATCAGACATATGGAGAAAAATGAAATACTGGATGAAATACCGATTTCACAAGTAAAGCATATTAAATATTCATTGGCTATGCAAATCTTGTGTCTGTGGTTACATTACATCTCACATCCAGTAATTTATGGCATGTAATAGTTACATGTAATACTTACACTGCTGTCTACTGCTACAGTTATTTTCTTTACAACTATTAGGTTCATCTCTCATCACAAAGCTCAAAGGTAAAAGGTATCAGTATTTCTTACACTAACACATATGGTTCCTATGCTTTTATATAATCTTCCCCATCTCTTCAGTTTTAAGTCTTCACAAAGCCTTCCTTTTTCTCATGCCTGGTATCTGTTTAGTGTCTCCTGTAGCCATGTTTGCAGTAGAACCTAACACTAAATACAGGCTATAAATATTTTATATGTGAAATTGGTTTTTCATCCATTATTTCATTTTTCACATATGTCTGATGAAGTGGACTTGTCCATAAAACCTCACATTAAAATATATTAGTTAGTCTTTAAGCTGCCACACATTTTTCTTTGTATTTTGCCTGATAAGCTTGTACAGACTAACACATCTGCCTTTTTAAAAACTACAAGTTAGGGCATCGTTTCTATCAGTTGTACAAAATACTTACATGATTATGGCTGCAATCCTCTGCCTACTAACCTGAAACTCAGTTCCACTGAAAGGGGATGTACTTCTGAATGAAATTATTCATGATTGTCCTGTACGAATGATGTGACGGATGATAGTGCTCTTGTCAGACTGTAATAAATTTATAACCTTATAAAGTCTTCCTGTTTGATGCTAGAGATGAAGAAAATGATCAAATGTGAAGCTTTTTATAATAGTGACCACTTTACATAATTAGATATGCCACTTCAATCATGATGAGATTGTTTTCATCCCTATGTAAATTGGAAGATCTCTGTACTGTTTGTGTCCAGCAATCTGAAGTTCATAAAATGTGTAACCGACTGTCATTTTGAGATGACCAATGATTTAATAAAATAAATAGAACCACAAATATGTCACTTCTAAGATTGGCTGCTCCATGAGGGCAAAGCTCCAAAGTGGGGCTTCTTTGTCCTCCCTGGCTGCCGTACTTCGACGCGAAAAGAGGCGCCACACTCCCATCGGAAGAGCGCGGGCTCCGAAGCCTTAAATTGGCTGCCCATACTCCCAACGGCCTCTTTTCACGCCAAGCAGCACCCCTCCCTCCCAAGTAGTTCTGAGAGTGACATACGCTAGTCGCTTCGGGGCCAAATCGGAATTTTTGACCGGCACCCGGATTGGCAGTAGGGCGCCGGTGAGTTTTCACCCATTTCATTCTCAGGACTTGGCAGGCAGGGTTGCCCTGGTCACGAGTGGCAGGTAGTGCAAGTAAATTATATCCCTGTGACGTCTGTGTGATGAGGCCATTAACAAATAAGCAGGCAGCTGTATCACATAAAAGTAGAATAATAGAATGACAACCGCAGCCCATCAATAAGATAGACAGGTTTAAAGGCGGCAGGGCCTATACAGCTGCCAAGAGTTACAGGCTAAACCAAAGAAAACAGAGCCCCACTCATTAGGAGCGGGATACTCAAAATAAAGTATCATGATGTCACAAATAAAACAGGAGGCAGAATCCAATAAAAATTAACTTGAACTACGGGAGGCCCATCAAAGTTGATAATTTACTTACAGTTACAGTTTATCAGCAGTTAAAGTTATAAAATAAAGTTGTGGCCCAATTTTAAAACCCAAACTCTTGGTGTTGACTCGTTATTTCGGGGCCTGGGGGGGACAAACTATGCATTATAATTTCACCTCTATTTTAAATTTGGCTGTGAGGTACACTTTAAGCCGGTGGTTCACAACCTTGGGTCCACAGATATTCTTGAACTAAAACTCCCCAAGGATTTCACCAATAAATGTGTTGGCTAGGGGTTCTGGGAGTTGTAGTCCAAGAACATCTAGGTACCCAATGTTGGGAAACACTGCCATATGCCATTGGAAATAAGATGGGACTGGAGATGTTTTCCACTGCAAGACATGCTTGCTGTCTGCTACCCAATATGGTTTTTCTTACTGAAATGGGACAGGAGTAGCACAGAGCTCTTGCAGCAAAGACCACACTTTGGAAATTCCAATGACCATCTCCCCTTTGCTGTAGGAAGCATGGGAAATAAATTACCTCCTATGTTTCCTAGTACCCACAGATACATAGTCTATTTTTGGAGTGTGAATGATCCATTCAGATCCCTAAACCTTTCCATTTTCTGTTTGCAATCCTATGGAATTACTCATATGCTAGAGTAGTTTTGTTTCCATAATCCCAGTGCCTTTCTGATCACCTTCTTTTTCTAGACCTCAGTATGGGTTGGGGGGGGGGACCTAATGTGCTAACTTCAGCCATATTGTGTCCTTATTGTCATCTGGTATTGCAGAGGTTGAGATCTTAGATCTGCGCCCCTGGCACTCAGTAAAGAGTGGCAATGCAATGACTCCCTCAGATAGCACTGGACAAAATAAATCTTAGAACACACTCTCACAGTATTTTATTTTAAGGCAGGCAGCAGGCAGGCTGTTCCTGTCTCTTTTGTTCCCAAGGGATAGACATCATTTCCACAGCTTGTTTCTCCCATATACAACTTCACACCTCATGTCAATCAGTGCTGTCCTGAAACTTGTCAATTCTGTGACACTGAGAAGCTTCCTAAAAAAAGAAAAAAGAGGGGGAAACACCAAGCAAAACATTTGGAAACCATGTATTAAAAATGGTTTATGAAATATTCACACACTCTTCATGTACATGTACTTATTCCTACCAAGAATGTGGTACAGGATGTAAAGAAAAGCCATACAATATATAGAACTGCATATAGCCAGTGATATTTTTGTTCTTTCTAGCAAAATTCAGAAGAGCAAGCAACTACTGTATTCTTGGTACCAAGAAGAGTTGTGAACCAGTGTTTCTCTGCCCTAGTCCACCAAGCTTTGGGGTATCATGAATGCATCTATCTATGCATCTTTGCAGTGGATTCTGGGCATGCAAATATAATGGCCTGATCTCAATACTGATCAACTTTTATGTCGTGGGTTGGGGCAATCCTGAAGGTTACAAGAGGATGAATCCAAGACAGAGGAATGGCCAAATCCAAACCTTAGGGAGGTAAAAAGTATTTGCATGCTGCCTTAATGACTCCTGAGCAATTCCACTTCTTAACAGCATGCTATCCCTTTGATACTTCCATTGCCCAAAATTGTAATTTGAGCTGCCACTTCAAACACTTAAACACCTATTTTATTTCTCCAAAGGATTGAGGTTATTAGCTAAATGTTCAGTTAAGATCTTATATTGGCACAATGCATATTAGATTTAAATATGTGGATAAAATTATTACAGTATTACAAAAAGCACAATAGGAATTTACTGTAGGAGCATTGTGTTTTTCAAATACCTTTAAATCAGGGATGGGTACCATACCAAACTCCCAAGGGACATTTCCCTCTGCTCAACCCCCCTCAACTGTTTATTTTAAAATACTAAAGAAGAATCCTTGTGCACTATTTATTTTTCTCCTTAGGACTAGGAGGTACAGTATTTTTCCATGTATAAGACGATATTTTTTTCTAAAATTGTTAGACTAAAAAGTAAGGGTATTTGTATACATGGTGAGAACCGTATGATGGTGAAAATGAAATTTTGGGTTTGAAAAGTTGAGGGTGTCTTATACATGGGGGCTTCTTATAGATAGAAATATCTGATAACTTGAAGTAAAATGAAAAATTATTGTAAACTTCATAATATGAAATTCTTACCCAACCTTACTTGGGATTGATCTCTACTGAACTCAGTTGGATTTCCTTACCAGTAAATATGCATTAAGGATGCAATGAATATGCAACAATTTCTTGTCTTGTGACTTCTTAGATATTTGGTTCCCCTTCACTGAGTCTGATAACAGTGCAGTGCTACTTTTAAGTCAACAACTGAATTAGCATCCTAGATTGACAATCTGACTGCCAAACCTTCAAACTCAGAGTTTACAGAGACAGGTCTGGGAATGGCAATACTTTTAATAGTGTTACATGCTCATAGAGTTAACTTAATTTCTTTTTCTTACTCCTAACTACATTCATATCTGCATTGTTTTAAATGTAGCTACTTATCACTAAGTTTACCCCTTCCTTTTCTTTTTGGCTATAGCTACTGCTCCATCTCTCTGTGCAATAAATAATTTAAAAACCACATTTATTTCTCATCCTTGGTGGTGGTCGTGGGGAACTGCTATGATTTTTTGTTGTTTCTGCCCAAAAGTGACAACACTGGAATTTTTTGCACCCCCAGACCTGAAATAAACAGGCAACACGTCATATTGGGTTTAAAATTGGGCCACAACTTTATTAAATCAATTTAATCAACAGTCCCTAACTTAAAATGGGGGCCTACCATAGTACAAGTAAACATTGGCTTGATTTGTCCTTGACCTCCAGGCCCTTACAATTTTAGGTGTGCTCCTAGCTGGAAATGTGCTGTTAACTTTATTGAGCAGATTTCCATGCTCTGTGGGACTAACTCCCAAAGGGAGCCTTCACTAAATTTACCACAACCTATTAACTTATTACTGCTAAATTATGAATCCCTAACTAGCTAAAGTTCTATCAAAGGCTGCCCAACTCCCTTTAATGGGACCATCCAATGAACTCAACTACCACAAAGACTTGCACTACCTGCCAGTTGCGACCAATGCAGAACATGATCTGCATAGCCAAGTAGTGAGAATGGGATGGGTGAAAACTCAACCATCATACAACAGCCAATCAGTATGATGATCAAAAATTCCAATCTGGGCCCAAAGTGACCAACTGCTCTCATTCTCACTACAACTGGGGCAGGCGGGTGACATGCTGCAAAAAAAGCGGCAAAGAGGGATAAGCAATGACAGGCAGCCTTCTTAAAGACCCCTCCAAGCCCACAACAAATCCTCAATCATGTGGGCTGTTCCTCTTTCTGCCTGCTCAAATTTTGTGTAAACTCTCTTTTATTTCAGTTTTTTCACACTTGTCCCATTTTGGGGCGACAACACTTTAATACAGTGCCACTTTAATACAGTTCCTCATGTTGTGGTGACCCCCAACCATAAAATTAAGAGTGGTGGCAGTGCATGAAGTGGCTGTGCAACCCGGCAGAGCCCACCCACCCACTTGCAAGAGCAGCAGCAGTGGAAGATTCGGCCATGCAGTCTGGCAGAACCTGCTTGTGAAATTGGCGGAGGAGGTGGTGGAGGCGGTGTATTGGTGTCTCGGTTCCTAAGACCATCAGAAATATGTGTTTTCTGATGGTCTTAGGCGACCCCTGTGAAATGGTTGTTTGACCCCCCAAAGGGGTCTCAACCCACTGATTGAGAACCACTGGTGTAGTTCCTTTTTAAAGTGCAACTTCCAGACTTCCAGCCAGCATGCTAAGTAGGCGCTGGGAGATTCTGGGTTCAGAGCCAATAAAGTAACCCTCTTCCCCCAATTTTCCCATGTTTTATGGAAAGTCTATATGTTATATACTGGGCAGAGTGTTGGACTAAGAAAACATGGGCTTAAATCTCTGCTTAGCTTTAGTCGAGTGGTGAGGGTAAGCCACCTCTTCGACTTATCACAAACTTCAAAAATCATATTAGGGTCACTGTATATAAGGTGTGCCTTGAAGAAAAGTAACACACAAATGGGAAGTGAATACACACAAATGCACAGGCACACACAGTTGATTTTGTTTACTTTCTGTGGAGCATTTTGAGCAATTCAATTTCATTTTGACATTTCTTGTATATTTCCATCCCCCCCCCAAAAAAAAAATCTGTGTTCTCACCCTGAAATAAATTTAAAGTGTTAGCAACTTTTAAAAAGTATTACAGCTTGGTCATGTAATTAATGATTATAATTAATATGATTTGCTCCAAATGAGATTAGATTGACAGTAATCATATGCTTGGAGTGCTTGGGCTGAATTAATTGTATCTTAATTGCACACTGCTTTAAATGGAATGAAAAATATTATTTGATACAATTAAAAATTATTCACAGCTGGTACCCCATTTGTTTGAAACAATATCAGAGGTGTAATGTTAGATACAATTTTCTGAGGAACAGTGCAGAAAAATCTGACTATGAAGCCATAAGCCTTACATGGTACAATCACATTTGGATATGTCTTTGAACTACTAGGTATAGTTCTGTTTTTTTAAAAAAGAAATAAGTCTTCACGCAATGCAGATGTTACTGAGAAATATATAAATGCTTACATTGGATTGAGTCAGAAATAAGCAAGCTTCTCATAATGGAAACTTATCTTGACCTGTTCCCTATTTTTATGTATGCCATTACAGCATATAGCAACCTATTGGATTTTGATGTATGTGATGTACGTTAAAGGAGTAGTTTACTAGTAGCATACCCAATCCATTAAATTTCTATTGCCGGACAGGGATTTGGAGCCAAGCCTCTTGAATCCTAGTCTAAAAATTCACTACATCACACTGGCTTTCACAGAGATTTGCACATGCCTCTGATCCTCAGATGAAGGGACAGCTGGAGGAGCAGTTCTTGCCAGGATTTCCCCTGAGGAGTGGAGATAGCATTTGCAGTTTGAGATTACAGCCGCTTGAAAATAGTTATAAAAACCCTGTTTAAGGGTTCTCCTTGTGTATGAATTGCACGTCAGGAGAGAAACAGGGATAGACACACAAGCTCTAGCCTTCTTTTACTTGTTTTCATGACCTCTGTATATGGGAAGCAACAGTCAGAAGAGGAGGGTCTATGAGAAGACCCATGGTTTATGAGAAGACCCATGAATGTCAGGATTTTAGAATCCTAGTAAAACAAGATGCTAAAATTTGGTAGAAAGCCACAATGAGGCTTTCCTTATATCATCCTCTTCCATATGGAGGAGATTGCTGAGAAGCTATGACAAAAGGCAGTGATGCACAGCTGTCTCCACTGCCCTCTTTGCATGTAGCACTTATAAATAATAATGTCTTAATAGAGCTAATTTGAGGTGTAAAAGAAGATTCACTTAAGATGAGTCTTACCAAGAACTCTGCATGGGTTGTACTGGTCTTTTTAAAAGAAAGCCAATTTAAACAATTAAAAATGCCATATCAGCCTATAATAGTATTCGTAGATTAGAGACAGGCACAAACCAGGACACTGGTGGGCTATGATGATTTGTGGTTCATTGTGATTAAGGAAGCATGAACGTTTATGAACTTTCTGATGAAATGAAACATTTCATGGTTTATGAGAAGACCCATGAATGTTAGAAGAGATCCACATGAATTAGAGATGCCAAACTCACAGCACAACTCCAAGTGACTCTCTTCCCTATTCCAGCTAAGATTGGAAAATATTGGATTTCATTTGTGCAAGACATAGCCCCCCAAATTAGGTCCCCTCCCAGGGAAAGTACTGAAAGGGAACTGGGATGGAACAGAGAGAGAGAGAGAGAGAGAGAGAGAGAGAGAGAGAGAGAGAGAGATGGAGCATGTGTGTATGTGTGGTTGTGTGGTTGTGTGTGCGTGTGGTTGTGTGTGTTTATGTATGAGAGAGAACGAGCATGTTGAAGAAATGTGTGAGCCTTCTGGAAATCTTAGCTGTGTGTGGTTGTTGCTGAACCATGGTTGTTACATCGTGGTGTGGTAAAAATGAGTTGTGGGATTTTTTTAAACTTAAAAATATAGTATTCTTCCTTCCACTGTATGAGTGGTTTTTCCAGTGTTAAAGGTACAGCCTAGTCTGTTACTGACACAATGATGAATTTACCATACGTTTCTCCTCACCTATAGTTCCAGAAACTGGATTTACCAGAAACTTAAATGTGTGGCTGTGGTAGAACCGAAGCTATGAACAGACAAACTAGGCAAGCATCTTCTCATAGCAGCTGCTGCAAAAGTGAAACCACCAGCTGAGCTGCCCTGGGTGTGGTCCTTATAATCAGTTACTCCCAAGGAGTGGCCTTGGAGCTCCATGGTTGGCTGCCTGACTTGACAATCAGTCCTAAACAAAAAAGTTTTCTCCAGGTACAGCATTGTCAAGGGAATTAATTGAGTGGGATCAGGCTGTCTGGCCAGGGATGATATGTCCAAAATTGCTAATGCTGATAAAACTTCGGCACTTAGTTTCTTTCTGGGCAGGTGCATTTCCCCAAAATGTCATGAAACAAACCATGAAATGACCCAGTCCATGGCTTTTTCTTTTTTTTTTCTTTTCTGTTTTGTGGTTTGTTTCATCTCCCTGTCTATTGTAGATGTTAGCACGCAGTAGATCACAGTAATATGCACAAGCCCACAGTCTTTTCTAGTATATTTCACCCTGACACACACATACTTGGGTATGGTGATTATAGATCACATATTCAGCTCACAACATCATCCACAAGGTTCCTGGAGACCAGATGTGTTCAGTGTCTTGATTTTTATACCAAAGGGGCACCTGAATAATTAGAAAGGACAAAAGCTGTTTCCAGTCATGCAAACAAAATGAGATTAATAGAAGAGCATCTTTTCAAAAGAATTTCAGAGCGCAGCTGTGATTTGCAGTCCAGAGGTAGTTTGTGCTGCAGCTGCTAGAACAAAGCATGGAGTTTAAAATAAGAACATGTACAGCTCTAGCTGTATTCAACGTAACCTTGTATTATGTACAATCTTGAAAACAGCCCCAAATTATTCTCATGAATGTACATACGGCAAGGCTGGGAAAATGTTAGACTTGGGTGTCTAGAGCCACTCCTTGGATTTGTTTTGATTAAATTTTCCCTAGAATATCACAAGCTAAATATGGGGATAATAGCTTTTATTGTTTCTGTGGAATGAATTATAAAACTTAGTAAAATACCAAACTTTCCACATAACTGGTGACTAAAGTTTCTAGGGCACATCTGTAGTACCTGATTTCACTTCCATAAATGTTAATATATCATTAACCACTTCACTATCAACAGTGAAGCAGGTAACATTTTCCTCATCCATATCTGTAACAACCAGTTGGTGAAGATCAAAGACTTGTTAAATTTATACAAAGATCTGACTCTGGACAGTACTGAGTGAAGAGTTGAACATGTCCAGACAAAATAGATTTACCTTGTTTCATATTCTGGCCTTTTACCAGAGTTAACTGGGTGATGAAGATCTCCTAGAAGGTTTACCAAGGGAAATCTTGCTATCAGTAATTCCTGTAACAGCAGAAAACTCTTGAAGAATGAAATGAAGAGCTCTCTGGGAACATAGTTCCAGAGTCTACATGCCATTTGTATATCCAGTTAAGTTATTACACTCATATTTCTATAACAGTTGTAACTTGTACAGGCTGAAATAATCACATATTTGTAAATATAATGAATTTTTAAAAGCAATATGTGGAGATTGAGATTTGGAAACAAAGAAATTTGAGCCAAAGACAGGCTGCCTTGAAAATTTACTGAAATTATAAGGTAATCAACTGATGTGCTCTTTCTGGGTTTTTCCTGTTCTAGAATGCCAAACAACACGTGAACTGCATAATTATTATTGATTTCATATGTGACTTTTATGGAGAACCCATTCACATACTTTTCAGTTGAATTGTAACTACAAACCCTACTAAAAATATGAAGGAAGCCAAACAAGGTTTCAGTCATTCTATTTTGCTATACAACTGTCAAACGAACAATCAAATAAGATGGGATGTTTACATTGCACACACTTGATGCAGATCAGAGAAAAGGCAAAAAGTGGAGATTTAAAGGCACTAAATAACATATTCTGTACTCAAATTAAGAGCATACGGATTGTGGCCAACCACTCTGGTACCCTCTAGGAGACATTCTGACCTGTTTTGTCCATGGGTTTGTGAGTATCTGTTTATTTCTTGAACTATGTTTGTTTTTAAAGAAATCCCACGTATAGAGAAATATACACTCAATCCTAATAGTGTAATATTTCAGTGAAGTTTAGCATAATATGTATGAAAGGAAAATGAAAAAAAGTTCAGAATGCCAAAATACTACCTAAATGGTAGCACAAGTCTTTATAATTCTCTTTGTCTTATGGCTGCATAAACTTAGCTTGAAGGAAATCTAGAGTGTGTGCCCTGACTTCATTTACCTTCCTAATACTAATGGGTGGAGTGTCCAGGGGAAATCTTGGGCCTTATTGCAAGGTTCAGTTGTCACTAACTTTATCCTTTGGCACCAGCAGCTCAGCAAACTGTTTCAGTATTACTTTTGATTTACCCTTTCTCACTTCAGATCACAGGCCATCTTTTCAACATTATAAATGGCAAAGGTCATAATAGGATCAGTTACTGTATTGTCCCACCAAATAATCAATCATGGCTCATTGGTCCCTACTGTAGTTGCTTTGGAATTACATAAGTACCATCCATTTTTGCATATATGCATGTGCCTTGCAAAAAGGACCCAAAGAGGTAGAACATAGAATCATAGAATCATAGAGTTGGAAGAGACCTCAAGGGCCATCGAGTCCAACCCCCTGCCATGTAGGAACCCCATCAAAGTATTTCTCACAGACGGCCATCCAGCCTCTGCTTAAAAACCTCCAAAGAAGGAGACTCCACCACCCTCCGTGGCAGCATATTCCACTGCCAAACAGCTCTAACTGTCATGAAGTTCTTCCTAATGTTCACATGGAATCTCTTTTCCTGTAGTTTGAAATAATTGCCCTGAGTTCTAGTCTCTGAAGCCATGGAAAACAAACCTGTTCCCTCTTCAACATGACATCCTCTCAAATATTTAAACATAGCTATCGTATCCCCCCTCAGCCTTCTTTTTGAAAGGCTAAACATTCCCAGCTCCTTAAGCCGTTCCTCATAAGACATTTCTTCCAGACCTTCAACCATGCTGGTTGCCCTACTCTGTACCCGCTTGAGGATGTCAACATCCTTTTTAAATTGAGGCTCACAGAACTGGTGGGGTCTGACCAGAGCAGAATAGAGTGGTACTCTGTCATTTCCTTTGATTCTAGACACAGTGGTTCTGTTGATGCAACCAAGAATCTCATTGGCTTTCCTAGCTGCCGCATCACACTGCTGACTCATGTTCAATTTGTGATCCACTAAGACTCCCAGATAATGAAATAACATGATGAAATGGCCATTAGTAACCTAGCGCTGAAGTGCTTTATAGCAGAGATGAGGAAAAAATATAATCTTCCAACTGTCATGGTACTGCAGCTCTTATCAGCCATAGACAACACAGCCAGTGTTGAGGGAAATTGCAGACTAATACCTGAGGACTCTCATCTTCTCATTTTTTGCTTCATAGGTATTATTGCACAGCATATCTGTTTATTGTAGGTTCCCCTTTCCTGGGCCAGAATTATGTATTCCAACATAGATGGACATTCATTTCCATCAATTATATTATGGGTTTTTTTTTTGTTACATCATTTTTACTGTTCTGGAAAGGTAGAAGAATCCTCCAAAGAGGATAATTTTTTTAAAAAAATTTCCCCAGATAATCAGAGGTAGACATTATTTCCTGTTTTACACCTAAACCCTCCATGTTTCCTGTCTCCTTGCCTTTCTCCCAGTTTCCAAAAGGTCTGCATCCTGCACACAGTTTTTCAGATGGAACTCTCATCCTCAAATTGTAGATCATTATGAAGCATGAAGTAGTAATGGGGGTTGTCTCAGAGCATCCTTGGGAGTTAGGAAACAAAACACAGTGAAGCATAGCTCTCCAAATACAAGCTGAATTGCTTCACTGACTCTTGCTCACTCTTTTTAATATAACACTACCTCAAGGTGACTTATTTTGTTCCAGCTGCACTATGAGTGTGGTCTTATTGCCTCATTAAATTATTTCAGGTTTGTCAAAACGCACAGAAAATGGCATCACATACCAAAGGTATTATCTCCTTGTTGGAGAGAAGTGAAGGGTAACATTACTGTGATTCATTTTTAGTACTAGGTAATTCACTGAGATGGATCATGAATACATTTGTCATGTCGGTGGAACAAACCCACACACAGCACAGAACCTCTTTAAGAATAGTGTGGTGCAACACAACAGTACCTTGCTTCCTGTTTGTATAATAAGGGCACTTCCATTATCCTTCCCAGATTTTGTTTTTATTATTTATTGTTTGAATTACAATAGCACCCAGGAGTCCACTCTGACACTGGAATGCCATTATACAATGAGAGAAGTGAGTACCTGCTTTGAATATGTTATCTTCTGAAAAGGCAAGACAAATGTAGGAGAAATAAAGAGGAGAAAAAGAAAGCACAGGTCGCTGAAGCAGTTTGTTCCATCTAATCAGACACACACTGCTCAATAAGTCCCACTGAGACCATAGCTTGAGTCAAACTGGTAGTACCAATTAGAGTAGACCTATAACATTAATATAATTTACATATGTTTGGGCTCTTCATTCAACTGTTTATTTGGTGGGCTTATGCTAGTTCTTAGTTAGTTGCAACAAAATGTTTTTTCTCCAGAATGAAGTTCATGTGTTTGAGATTGCTAGGTCATCCCTCACATAAGGTGTCAGCTGTGCAATGCATATGCATGCTTGCACAAAAGGAGGTTTTCAGTGGCCCTGCATCTGGACAAGATTCATAGACAACTTGGAAGCAAATGTGCTAGAGAACCATCATTTTAGCTAGACTTTGAAATTCTTTTTATGATCAGACATAACACATATAGTTAGAGATACTGAATGCTCATAAATCTGATCCTAAACACTTAAGGGCCTCTTGGCATTTTATGCAGCAAGTCTCACAGTGAAAGGCTTTGCTTGCTGGAGAACCATCAAGTCTGAGGCAAAGGACAATCTATGTCTAGAAGCTGACTGAACAAACCCCTTAGTCTTCCGTTGACTCTAGCATTGAGATAGGAGCACAGAGTGGACATACACAACTCTGCCATTCAAGAATGAAAATAAACCAAGAAGCTCTGAATGGTTGCTCTGGGTGGCCGTAGATGCCAGGGCGGGGCTCCCTTGGCTGCCTGCCCGTCAGGCAAGATGGTGTGTGCATGGCTGCTGCCATGAACTAAGGTTATTTAAGGCCGTGCCAATGTGCTCAGTGGACTCTTTGGCATTTTGAATGTCTTTCCCACCCTCCCAACCTATCAGGGGAGTGAGATTAGGAGGTTGTGTAAGGGTTCAATGTCACTCTGATTGGCTGGTGAGTGTTTTTGCCCATCCCATTCTCTTTGATGGTTAGGGGATGTTCTTAATATACACAGTCAAAATTGGCGGGAAGTGCAAGAGGTCAAGTAATTTAGGAAAATTGATTAATTCAGAGGGATAGGTTGGTAGCCTTCACAGAGAGTTAGAAAAGATATTATAAATTGAGATTAATAAATAGCTAGGTTTGATATTAAGACTGCTGGAAGAAATATCAACAACCTCAGATAGGCAAATGATACTACTTTGATAGCAGAAAGTGAGGAGGAATTAAAGAACCTCTTGATAAGGGAGAAAGAGATGAGTGAAGCTGAAGCTCAACATAAAAACACTAAGATCATGGTCACTGGTACCATCACCTCCTGGCAAATAGAAGGGGAAGCAATGGAAGCAATGTCAGAGATTATTTTTGGGGCTCCTTGACCACTGCTGATGGTTACTGCAGCAATGAAATTAAAACATGCCTGCTTCTTGGGAGGAAAGTAATGGAAAACCTAGGCAGCATCTTAAAGAGCAGAGACATCACTTTGTCAACAAAGGTCTGGATAGTCAAAGTTATGGTTTTTCCAGAAGTGATGAATGGAAGCGAGAGCTGGACTATAAAGAAGGCTGATCACCGCAGAATCAACACTTTTGAGCTGTGGTGCTGGAGGAGAGTCTTGAGAGTCCCCTGGACTGCAAGGAAATCAAACCTATCCATTATGAAAGAAATCAACCCTGAATGTTCACTGGGAGGACAGATTTTGAAGCTGAGGCTCCAGTACTTAGGCCACCTCATGAGGAGAGAGGACTCCTTGGAAAAGTCCCTGATGTTGGGAAAGATTGAAGGCAAAAGGAAAAGGGGATGGCTGAGAATGAGATGGTTGAAAAGTGTTATCGATGCAACCAACATGGATTTGTCCAAATTAAGGGAGATAGTGGAAGACAGGAGAGCCTGATCTGTTCTGGTCCATGGGGTCACAAAGAGTCGCACACAACTGAATTACTGAACAATAACAAAGGTTTTATATGTTAAAATGTAAAATGAGTGCTGCACATGCTTGATTTGACCACTAAAGATTAGGAAGTTGCTGAACATGTGGGCAGCACTCTTCCAAGTTAACAAGAAATGATAGTTCATATCTTCTTTCACTTCATTCCAGCCTCTTTGATTTAGGATTTTAACAGTTAAAGAGAGTTGAATTTATTTCAATAAATTGTGGCCCAATTTACATACGTGTCTCACCTCTTTATTTATGGGCTGGATGGGCAAGGAGCACATGGGAGGTTATCATTGTTGGTCTTTTAGCAACATTTACTGGAAATTATTACCTTCCTAGCCTCCTCCTCCTCCTCCTCTTCCCCATACACCAAAGTGCATTCCAGTGATCAAAGACATACAATATACAAACACATAATTTTAGTATACTATTAAATATACATTAATTATAACATTAAAATATTGCATCAATATGAATCATCAATCCGAATAATATATGCAAAAGAAATGCATCCTCTGCAGGAGCATTTAAATATTTTCCCCGGGCATGTAACAACTACTGTATTTGAAGGGGAGTGCCTCATATATTACCATTAAGGATGGTTTTGTTTCAGAAGTGGTCCAGTTCTGAAACAAAATGTGGGTGCCCAGCTGCTGTTTGGAACCAGACCAACCGTCCAGAATGAAACCAGCCAATCCCTTATCATGCTCTGGGATTGCTGAGGACTAAACTGCAACAGGAAGAAGCCTTCAATGCCATCTTTCCTTCTCCCTGGCACTGGCGAAGCAGGAGCTGTGCAGGGAAATGCATCATTCTGCCTCACTATTTGATTGGCTAGTGCCAGGGAGAAGGAAATATGATGTCGGAGGCTTCTTCCTCATTAGAGTTGAGCCCCATGCTACCCCAGAGCAAGGCAAGGGATTGGCTGATTTCATTCCGGAGGGTTGGTCTGTTTCCAAATGCCAGCTGGGCTCCTGCATTTCATTTCAGAACCAGAACACTTCCAAAATGAAACAGCCATGCCTAATTACCATACCTGTGATCGATAACATGTGGTAACCAAATCAATGCCAGTGTTAAGGCACCTACAAATATGCATGATTGGAATCCATCTGGAAGGTCAGGGATAGCACCCAGCTTTTAATGTAGGGTCACAAGTAGAGATGGGCACGAATAGAAAAAATGACGTTTTGGTTTTTCATTTTTTGTTGCAGATCCCGTTTCAGTTCGTTTTCATTTTTTCATGATTTTTTTGAAAAAAAATCATTTCATTGGTTCATTTTTTGTTTTTCGTTTTTACCCACTTTTGTGCGATTTAAAGCATTTCTGCGCATGGGCGTCCCCCAACGCCCCAGACCAGAGGGAAAACACTAAAAAAATGATGCTGGCAGAGACACAGTATAGACTAGGTACGCAGGGAGGCTGCAAAGGTAGCGGTGGGTGTTGCCCAGGGCATAAGGCAGCCGCAGAGTGACTGCACTGCGGGGCAGGGGAGGGTACTCACTGAGAGGTACTCACACACACACACACAGGGAGGCTGCAAGAGAAATCTCTTCTTTCTCTCCCCTAAGAGCCAGGCTGCAGCCAGGAGGAACACAGAGACACACACCTGGCTGGCTGGCATAAAGTAATGAGTCGCAGAGACAGCAATCCCACCCTAACTCTCACCACAGACTGCAAGGAGTATGGGGGCTGCCAGAGCTTTTTATGCACTCTGTGGCTGCCACACCTACCCAGACTGCAACCTGGGCATGGTATTGGTTGAAATTGTCCAAGAATTTACATGATCCCATCACATGGCTTGCATCCATTTTGTGGCTGGAATCAATTTTGTGTCATCCTTAAAGGGAAAAGAAAAATACATTGTGATGGGAGAAAGACAAAAACAAACTCTTTAAGGACCCCAACCCCCTGGTAGGTAATAATTTCAAAAAATTATCGCTGCGTTTTTGCGGATGTCCAGGGTGTTTTAATACCCAAGAAATCAATATTAGGCATCTGAGAGCCATTTTGGGTTAATGTCCCCTAACTCCCCTTAAAGAAAAAAAAATACAGTGATCTGAGAAAAGATATAAATGTACGTTTTAAGGACCCCCAACCCCCCTGGTAGTATTATCACAGGCAGAATAAATAATTATCGCTGGGGATTTATGGATATTCAGGACGTTTTTTAACATTTAAAACAGCTCATTTCATTGTGCGTCATCATTAATGAAAAACAAAACATAACAAACCTCATTTTCATGGTTCTGTTCGGTTTGTTCCAATTTCATCGCCGTTTTCGTTATTCGTTTCGTTATGTAATGAAATGAATAGCGAATAACAGAATGAATTTTTTTCCTTTTGTGCCCATCTCTAGTCACAAGTTATTCAGTGTCAGGGATAATGACTGTGATCACATCCTTCCTCATATAACCACTAAACATGTGAGAATGTTTGTGGATGCGTTAATTCTCTGCAGAACCGTATCATGAAGTAATCCTAATGACTATGTGTATACATCTTTACATTCTACTTATATTAGAATGGGAAGAACATGATATTATGTCTTCTCTTAGAGATGCAACTTCTGAAATATATTTTTGCAGCTGCTCGAATTGTTTGCCTGAAGTAAATTTGTCAACAGAATTTCATCAACCAAACTGCATAATTATATTTGAATAGTCCTAATATGGGATGGCTGGAGGGTTTTTGTCACCTTCTTTAATGTACATTACAGCTTGTTTGAGCCGTTTGTACAAAGTAAATATTGCTTGTCTCACAGGTATGTAACCTTGCAAGGCATCTTCAGGCATTTTACATTATGGGAGAACAAAACCTGTTTTTAAGGCCCATTTTTGCTTTATTTTGGTCTTGTTTTGTGTGCCATGAGATGTAGTTTTTAAAAATATTTCTTTCAAAATGTGTTTTGCTTCCTCAAAGCATATTTTTACTGTGCACACTTTGTCTAGTTAATTTCATTTGTGGAATATAGCAGCACATTTTCGGGAAGCAATGAGAATATGATTCTTTCTCCAGGCCAAGAATGGATGTCGCCACCCCACCCCCATGAGTAGGCAGTGAGTGGATGGCAGCTGGCATGAAGGCAGGACATAGAGGGCAGGACATAGATAGGCATTTTAGTTAAGAGGTAAATATTTTAGTTAAAAGGTAAACTATGGTATAAAAACAATGTTCCAGCTGTTCAATAATGTTCAATTATTATTGATCAGAACACTTTCCTGAGAGGAAAACTGTGTTATCTAGAGCTACAATTTACTCATTAATTCATCCTTCACTGTTTTAGCAGGAATTTTCCTTCTGGAAGTCTCCAGATTGAAAAAATATGTATTGGGTGAGACATATACACCCCCCCTTTCCCCTGGAAGACTATATATATATCCCACTGCAACAGGCTACACTGGCTATCAGTCCATTTCTGAACCCAGTTCAAACTATACTGTATCAGCAGCAGCCAGCTATCCCTAACTAAAAAATAGTTCAGTGGTATGATAGATCTGGGCTGTGAATCCATATATTTAGAGCTATTTGATGGGTTACATTTCTATATACAACCATGTGTTAAGCTTTTCTGGGGACGTTTTCCTCACCTTTACAAGTAACTAATGTATGGAATTCCAGGGCCTCAGCCTCTGGAATCAGGTTGATTTACGGCCTCATCAGCTCTGTCCTGCAAAACAACTGCAACTGATCTGTTTCAGGAGCCAAGAGACTTAAAAAAAACAAACAAGCCCAAAAACCCATGGGTCCATAATTAGATCAAATGTATATCTACTCCAACCTTTCTATTGCTGAGAGATCCAACATAATTTCAAAGGCATGAAATAAAATATAAAACCATTTATTTGGCTAATAGGAATTACACAGGAATATAGCTTTTACTTCAAAATAACAAAGCATGGTTCATTCCCTAACTATAAGGCAAAAGCCTCTCTCTCTAAGTTTCCAAACTACATCTCTAAGTGTCAGTTCATCTTGCAGCCATAAAATCCATCCGAAAAAGTCCAGTCTCCTTTCTCACACAGACTGCCCACAGCATGGGAAAACAGTCACATGTTGCTTCTTGGACCATTCGGGTTTCACTTGCTTCTGGCTGGAAAATATCTTTGGCTGATGTTTACATATGCACTGAGATAAGCATTTCTACTGAAGCTAACACTTTCATATGAGCACTATTTAGTTTTGGCCTACAGAAAGGCTTCTCTACATCTAAAATCCATTACAACCAACATTATTATTTTGGGGGGACCCAAAAGAAGTCATCCCTAGATTATTGTTGCATCTGATATCCCAATACCTTCTGGATTTGGCCCAGAAATCTGTCCATTGAATGAGCATCAGGAAGAAAGCCCAACATATCTATAGTTGAACATGCCTACACTTTCTGCACCATTGCAATCCGAGGATTGTGAAGTAAGGCATTACATACAAAGCTTTCCCTTTGCCAACATTTGATTCGTCATGTACATGTCAAGAATAGTGCCTTTAGATGCACATGCATTACAGCATAACCAGCACCTGTAAGCTTAGTATTCTGCATGCGTTGGCTACATGCATGGAAATGTCATTTGCGAACAAACACCCTTCCCCCAGTTAGTGGTTTATATGTTAACACATTGAACTGTTTTACTCTGAGTGAGATTAAAACCAGCTACTGTGTCATCCCTACTATCTACAGCAGCATTATTAGTTTAGCAGCAAATCTGGGATTCAGAACTCTGCTGTGGTTCAGAATGCCTGAAGAGAAGTAAGAACAGTAATGTTGAGTAAGTGTTCCCTTGTCATTTCTCTTCAGTATTCTCCCTCCAGTTTCCCCCCCAGCCAAAGGTCTGTACTTGTACCTGTAGTTCTGCTTTAAGAATCAGATCCTTAGAAAATACAAATGTTTGGAAAATTATCTTCTATATCTTGTCAATCTCTTCCTTTGAGAAGACAAGAGACATGGGCAGAGGAAGACATGAAGATACACAACCTGACAACCTTCTGAAATGAATTAAGATGGGAGACGAAGGCTTGACAACTCCCCTCATTGTCTATCATACAAGCAAAAGGGACATTTATATATAGAAAGAGACCAGATCCAACACCAGTGGACTAATTCTTGTAGTTAGTGTTCACTGGCTGCTGATAGGATAATTTTAATTTGATCTTTTTTTTAGTTCAGTCTAACTAACTTTATATGAACGTCATCATTGTCATCATCATTTGTCCTTATTAACAATATCTATCAGGAAATTTTGAAATGGACATTAGATTAATATAGCTTTATATGGAGCACTATGCAATAATAAAGATGTCGAGGGCTATCTCTCTTTATGGGCCACCTCAAGTATTAAGATAATTAGGAGAGTCTTTTTCTCAGTCCTCCACCTTCACAAGTATGCTTGGTGGTGACACAGGAGAGGGCCTTCTCTGTTGCTGCTCCCAGACTCTGGAACTCTTTCCCATAGGAAGTTAGGCTGACCCCATGTTAATGTCCTTCTGCAAGCAGGCCACAACCTTTCTTTTCAGGCAGACTTTCTCTTAATCACTGTGTGTGTGTGTGTGCTTTTAAATGGATTGTCGCACACTGCTCTTTTGATATGTTTTGGCATTGTATTGGTTTTTCATTATTTAATCCCTTTAAGAACCTGTACACGTATTGCTAGCTTTGAATACTGTAATTTAATAATGTTAGCTGCCTTCGTTTGTTCTTGAGGAGAAAGGCAGATAAAAGTATTATAAATAAATAAATAAATAAATAAATAAATAAATAAATAAATAAATAAATAAATAAATAAATAAGAAAGAAAGAAAGAAAGAAAGAAAGAAAGATTATATAATGGTATCGGTGCTCAGTCCTTAGAAAAGTTTCTGCTAGTTTTATATTCTATAACAGAATGTAGTTTTCTAGATTACTTGTAGACAGCACCAACGACATTTTACTCTCAGGGTTGAAGGGTAGATACTATATATAAGTTTGCATTTCTTCTGTATATAACTTTGCATTTCTTCTTCAACTTGTCATTTTTATTGTTAAAATGCCAAGTACATGAGCCAAGGTTTTTCATATCTTATAAGTGACAGGAGAGGGCTCATCACTTTTTATTATTGTTGTTCTTTGGAAAACTCCCTTTCAAGATCAGTTTTTTCCCATTTTATTTTTTGGAGGGAGTTGCTTTTGCTTTTACTTTGTTTTTGGTGTGGTGGTGGAACCAGGAGAAAATAAAACATTGTGTATCCTCTTGAGAAACACTGTGATGTATTCTGCAAATGTATATTTTTTGCATTTTTAAAATTCACTCATCTTGTAATGCAGCAAAGATCAGTGCTGATTTTTAAGTGCATATTATTAAATAGTTTGTCATAATTTTCCCCAAAGAAAAGACTTTTCCTACCACTGGAGTTCAGTCACTGTTCAAAACTCTTAACTATTTTTTAGATAGTATCCCAATAGAGCTCAAATGTTAACAGCATGAATGAATCTCTAAGGGAGGTGGTGGCAGTGGAGGATTATATATGTAAAGTATATATAAAATGCTTGTGGAATGTGTATTCTACCACATCCAACTCCACCTCACACTGGCTTGTTTTTGGTCGCCTGTAGATACCATATGTTAACTGCAATATGCATAAACTCCAGTCAGAATGGCTAGTGGTCCAGATGCTTATGGAACCCAGAACATTTGGTATGTATCACCCATTTTGCGATCCAGATAGTTCCTCAGAAATAATTTGCCATTTTGCTTTTGAGTTCAGAGCGACTTGGAAGGCATCCCTCCATTTCAGACTTTACTAGATCAGGTATAAAGGGGAAAAATTAGTTTGTTCTCTACAGGAAGTGAAGAGGACATCCTGCCTACCCCTGCTTTAATCCTGTTGCCAGGCAGAAATGGCTGAGATGAAGGCAACCATGAAAAACAAATGAAGAACACATTTTGAGGGGGAGACGTGGAAAAATAAAGAGGATATTTATCAGTAGCCTTTTACTGTTGAAGGTTTCATCAGAAAAACTTTCCATGGGCCAACTCACCCTTGTACAATTGTATAAAATAACATTACACATTACATTTTTAAAGGTAAAAAACACTCTGCTGTATTCAGAGCTTTTCCCCCATGTAAAAGAAAGCAGGATTACTTCATGAGGAAAGCCAGATGTACAAGACACAATAAAAAATCCAGTAACATTAGGTGGCAGTAAAGTTCTTTCATTTCACACACAGAGTACAATATCACATAAATCCAGTTTTTACAAAAGCCACCTACATTTCCAGATGCGCAATGCAGGCCTCAAGGCCATATTGAATCCTGCAATTCACTTTTCATTGCTGGGGATGTCTCATTAGGAGATTAACTGTTTAAAATGCAGTGCTAATGTGAAAGTTTTAATTGGGAAATCCTGTGCATGTTAAATTAATCTTAAGTACTTTTATCTAGAATGCCTGCTTCCTTTCTATGATGCTTTATGCTTCTAAATGCCTTGCATTCTTTCAAATATGTTTGAAAAGAAGCAAAAATAGAACGCTGCTGTTGATGAATGTGGCTGGTGGTTGAACAGCTTTGAAAAGATGTTGTGTTATACTCTCTCAATTTTAAAGTTATATATTCACAATATGTTTTTAATGCCTCAGCATGCATAGCTCTCTGGTTCCTTGATAAGACACATGGCAGAGGTTACTTCCTTCTGGATACCCAAATCTTGAAAACTCAGTTTACTGTACTTCTTCTAGATCAGGACGTGAATCTTCCAGATGTTTTCAGGTGGCAACTATTAGTGGATCTAGCCAGCTTTGCTCATGGTGATGTGAACTGTACACCATTATGAGGTTTGGTCCTACAATTAAGCAGAGTTAGGCAACTACTTCATGTACCAGACACTGGGGGTTAATCCTCCCGCACCCCCCACTCCTCCTGAGTTGTGTGGCCATTTTCTTCTCTTGGACAATAGAACCATGTTTGTCACATGTAGGGCCGGCACATCCATTAAGGTAAACTAGACAGTTGTCTAGGGCGCCAAAATGGAGAGAGGCCACTGGCCAGCCTGCTGCCCCCCCCACTGCTGGCCACCACTGTCTGTCCCCCTACTGCCCACCAGCTGCCCACCCACCACCCCCCACGCCCATCACTGTCTGTCCCCCCTGTGCCCATCGCCGCCTGCCCCAGGCCTGTTGCTGTCCCCCACCATCCGCTGTCCCCGCCCCACCCATGCCGCCCACCCCACCCCCGCCCCTCACCTAGGGTGCAAAAAAAACCTAGCGCTGGCCCTGGTCACATGCCTGTCTCACATGTCCTAAACTAGGCTGCTAGGCTGCTTCCCCCCCCCCGCCATCGTAATGCCTATAATGTTAGGTTTTAATGATTTGCTGAGGTGCCTCTAGGTTTTATTTTGTATGTAATGACGTATTATTTCTCTGTTAATGCATATTGTATTTTGTTCTGCTTTTGTAATACATGTAGTCCTTTGTCGTAACCCGCTTAGAGTTCTCTATATTTTTACAGCTGAGAAGTGCTGGCTTGGGGCCAGGGCTTCCCAGCTGAGAGGCTAGTGCCTCTGATATTGTTTTTTTTAATTTTCCCTGGGCTGGGGAAACTGGCTGGCCCTCAACTGGACCGCTTGTCCACAGCAGGCGCAGGTGCTGGCGTGGCTGGACCAGCTGGCCCGCAGCTGGGCTCACCAGCACAGCCAGGAGCACCCAGAGGGACAGGATTTGTTTTTGTTTTTTTAAAATAATAGTTCCCATTGTGGGGCTTTCTTTCTCTTTATTTTTACAGCTGAGAAGCGCTGGCTTGGGGCCAGCGCTTCCCAGCTGAGAGACTAGTGCCTCTGTTATTGTTTTTTTTTTAAATTTCCCCTGGGCCGGAGAAACTGGCTTGCCCTCAGCTGTACGGGATGGTCCGCAATGTGCTCGGGCGCACCAGCGCAGCTGGACAGGCTGGTCCACTGGGTGTGCCAGTGCAGCCAGGCACAGCCAGAGGGACAGGATTTTTTATTTTGGTTTTTTAAAATAATAGTCCCAGTTGCGGGGCTTTTTCTCTCTTTATTTTTTACAGCTGAGAAGCACTGGCTTGGGGCCAGTGCTTCCCAGCTAAAAGGCGCTAGTGCCTCTGTTATTGTTTTTTTATTTTCCCCTGGCGTGGCCCAGGAGGACAGAATGAAAAATGAAACAAAGCAAAATGGAACTTTCTGTTTCGTTTTGCTTTTCTTTGAAGGGTCCCTTCGTTATTCATTTCATTCCCTAACGAAACAAATAACACGAATAATGAAATGAATTAAAAAAAATTCTCGATCATCTCTGTTCCTGAGGTAATAAAGGTATGCCTGAAGAGGAAGGCCTTTGGTTGACAATAAAGGGACAGGAGGGAAGGATCCAACCTGGCTTCTTGGGGCAGTGCATTCCAAACCCTATGAGAAGCCACTGAGAAGACCTTTCCAAACAAACTTGGGGATATGGTGGAACTAAGAAAAGAGCCTTCCCAGATGGCTTATATGAGGCTATTACTATCTTTTAAATAGCCTGGACCCAAGCCTACCTCCTGCTGTAGTCTCCACCATTCCCCCCATCTTATCACTATACAATTATTTGGTAAATAAGAAAAAAAGATATTCACTCACTTCTTATGTGTGAGTTAATGTTCTCTCAAATGTCCTACTGTTAACAGCTCTGGTCAGATCTTGCCAACCAAAAGCATCTCATATTAGATTGCACTGTGTGTCATAGTAGGTGTTCCTATTGCTCAGAGCAATGCTATTTTTTATATTCAGTTCCATATTCTCAAAGAAGAAGAAGAAGAAGAAGAAGAAGAAGAAGAAGAAGAAGAAGAA
>JAHTLZ010000330.1:29337673-29358934 GCA_023846285.1 Phrynocephalus versicolor
AGAGAGAGAGAGAGAGAGAGAGAGAGAGAGAGAGAGAGAGAGAGAGACAGACAGACAGACAGACAGACAGACAGACAGACAGACGGACAGACAGAAGGGGGAACAGCACAGAGAACTCTAGAGCACCAGTCAAATATTAGTATTACTAAGAAGCTTTTGAAAAGAGCTGCTGTAACTTAAGGTTAGAGATGGGCATGAAACGAGCAATTTTTCGTTTTCATTTTCATTTTTTAGTTTGTTATGTAACGAAACGAAAAATGAATTTTGTCTCCAAAATGAAACGAAACGAAATGAAACACCAGAAATTTTGTCGTGCATTTCGTTTTCGTTGAGGCAAATACATTGAACTGTAATGAATGCTAACGATACAGCGATTTTTCATTTTCGTTTTCGTTTTTTGTTTCATTACGTAACGAAACAAAAATGAATTTTTTTTTGCAAAAACAAACCAAAACGGACCCCCTAAATGACAAACGGCTAACGAAACACCATTTTTTTGAGTCGTGCCCATCTCTACTTAAGGTTTTACTTGATTGCTTTCTCACAAGACATCCACCAGGTAGATGATTTTATGTGACTAGTACAGTCTGACAGAAATGTTCTGCTGCATGGGTGGCATGCACAAACACAGTATCCCAATGAATAAGAATTGATAAATTTTAGTGATTTTTAAATAGTCTATTTGTTGTTCTATAAAATTAGAGGAAAGCATACTGAACCTCTCCTCTACAAATCCCTCCAAGCTCAGTGAATTTGGGGCTTCCCCAATCCAGTTGCTAAAGGGCAATTTCCTAGGGGGCAACACTTTGTGGGTGTATAACTCAGATGTTTCAAATCCAACTTCACCAAACTTAGATAAATTGTAGAAGAGAATTGGGGAAAGCCTTGCTGCAGGTTTTGTATCTGTAGGTTCTTGGGATGCACTTTCCTGGGGAGCCCCTCTTTGGGGATGCATAGCTTGGATATCTGTATCCCAGTGTTCACCAAATGTGCTGAGCTTGTAAGGGAGAGGCAGATGAAGAACGCCTACACATTTGAGGCTTTTAATGGCATTCTAAAGAGGATTCCAGTTGATTTGGCAACATGTTGATTCATCACTCAAAATTCACTGATTCATTGATTTGGCAATTTGTCAGCCTCAATGAATCATGAACCATGAGGAAATCACCATTTTTAAAATTTGTCCTCATTTCTAACCAAAATTCATATATGAAAGTGCATATTTAAGATATAAAATGTATATTCAAATGAAATTTTGGGAGTGCTTTTGAAAGCAGAAATGAGGCAGCAGAATGAACATGAGAAAATGAACATGGTATGGTTTTGAAAGATACCAAACTGCTCATTCTTGTGTGAACTGGCTCATCTTAAGAGCCACCACACAAACCATTTTGCTATTCAACTCTTTTTCTCTCTTAAATCCCTCTTCCCCCCCTGATATTATTAATTTGCCGTTACCTTAGGTGTGGTAATTACACTGGGCTCAGGTAAATCACACTGAATAAATCAGTAAGGCATAGTTGAACCCATTTATATATCGCAAGTTATGCAGTTCCTGAAGCAGTCTTACTTATAAAGCAGCAAAATTATATATATTTAATCATAGCAGTTAAGTGTAATTACTGTACTACTTAACAGTCTTTATTATTGCTTTTAAAGCTGAAGACAGGTCCCGTTGAGAATAATTACCATAACAATGATTTGGGGCACACTTTTTGATCTTGTTACAAATTCAATAAAGTCTGCATAGAGTAAATCTTTTCTGTGTTAACTTACTCAACCAACTTCCTTATTAAAGTTCTGTATCAAGTAAAGGATTTCACTAAACCCTTTCCATTATCATAACATTTTTGACCATCTTATAAGGAAGGATTGGAATCCTTATCCCAAAATCTACATTACACATCTATAGCAATATGATAGTATACTACTATTTTAACTACATGGGCTCCATCCTATAGAATTTTGACATTTGGAGTGCACTGAGTGAGGTATTTTGAACTCTCTGGTGACGAGCTCCAGTGTTGTAAATCAAATGAGGTGCACCAGGGCTTTTTAGCACAGAAATCTAACAACCTCACCAAAAACTTAATCCCAGGACTCTATAGGATCGAGCCTTAACAGTTACAGTGGTATGCAGATCCACTCAAAGTCTTGAAAACAGTTGCATGGAACTTAGCTCTATTCTGCAGTGTGGGAAGCTATTTAGGATAAGTAGATGTCACATACTTGAACTATATTCTGTGTGCCTGGTGGAGAAATGCATGCATTTTTGAACCATCTGCATTGTTCCAGGCCCAACCTATGTCTTTGTTTTTTTCCACTGTTAATGTGTAGCTCCAGAGACATTTCCCAAACTGGAATTCAGAACTGACTGTTTCAACACTCCTATGCAAAAGGCAAGATTATTTAAAATCCCTTTTTCTCTTGTGCAGTAGACAGAGTTTTTACAGCGGAAATTTTCTGAATGATAGCATTGCTTTCAAAATATATGCAGTTTTTCAGACAGGAAAGGTGAAAGACCTCATGAACCAATATGGAGCTTGTTCAGGATGAGAATCCTGGTGGGAGTCTGAGAAATATAATTAAAATGAAACTGACTGAGTTTCGCACATCCATATGTGACTTGAGCTTCACAGAATGCTTCATTCTTGGACTATATCAGGAACCGTTGGGGTTCTTCTTGAACAAGGAGATGCAGGATACCTCCTTGTACTGCTATGGAAAACATTGAACCATGTGTACAATGGATTGAAAAGTATATGGTTCACTTAAACAGGAATCTACCCTTGCTTATTTTATATGCAGTGATCCAATAAGTAGGCATAGCAACACTGATTCTGTGCAAAGCACGATTTTTGACTTGGAGAGCATACAACTTGATTCAGAGGCTGAAATTTACATTAGTTTCTGTTGCAATTAGCTGCCTTGATGGTTTGGCCAAGAAATGAGATGCAGTGGTCCCCAGAGTGAATTTTCGGCAACCCAGAAGTCACTTCCTGTTTACAGGGAGGCCCTTTTGGGGCCTCCAGAAGGCATGGGAAGGCCCTCACAGGCCCGTTTGGGGCAGCACCTGGCTGGGGGTAAGAACAAGAGCCCCCTGTTAGCCCCCCCCCAGGCATGACCCAACCTGCATCTGCATATCCCAGATTTTCAATTATTGTGGGTCGAGTTGGGTCCCTAACCCCCGTGATAGGTGGGAAGTCACTGTATCATATTCTTCCATATTGTAGTTCTTTTATGTGCTGATTGGGTGTTAGTTTTGAATGGAATAAGTACTGGGCCTTTATTGATCTGGACTAGGGAGAACCTAAATGTAATAAGCATGCAGCATTATGTGATACTGACTAATTTCCTATACTGTTGCAAGTTTTGTTCCAGAAAAACTTGATGTAGAATATATCACACATCACTATTGCTTAATAAGGATGATAAAATATACATTTTAGATGAATAGAAAAGCAATATTTTTCAACAAATTATATATTAGGAATGACAGGGCATAAACTTGTTCCAGTTTAAGAACGTTGTTGTTGTTCAGTCGTTCAGTCGTGTCCGACTCTTCGTGACCCCATGGACCAGAGCTCGCCAGGCCTTCCTATCCTCCACTGCCTCCCGGAGTTTTGTCCAATCCATATTAGTTGCATCGATGACACCGTCCAACCATCTCATTCTCTGCCATCCTCTTTTCCTTTTGCCTTCAATCTTTCCCAACATCAGGGACTTTTCCAAGGAGTCCTCTTTCCTCATGAGGTGGCCAAAGTACTGGAGCCCCAGCTTCAAAATCTGTCCTTGCAGAGAACATTCAGGGTTGATTTCTTTCAGGATGGATAGGTTTGATCTCCTTGCAGTCCAGGGGACTCTCAAGACTCTCCTCCAGCACCACAGCTCAAAAGCATCAATTCTGTGGCTATCAGCCTTCTTTATAGTCCAGCTCTCACTTCCATACATTACTACTGGAAAAAACATAGCTGTAACTATCCGGACCTTAGTTGGCAAAGTGATGTCTCTGCTCTTTAGGATGCTATCTAGGTTTGCCATTGCTTCCCTCCCAAGAAGCAGGCATTTTTTTATTTCGTTGCTGCAGTCGCCATCTGCAGTGATCAGGGAGCCCAAGAAAATAAACTCTGTCATTGCCTCTATTTCTTCCCGTTCTATTTGCCAGGAGGTGATGGGACCAGTGGCCATGATCTTTTTTTTTTATGTTGAGCTTCAGCCCACTTTTTTCACTCTCCTCTTTCACCCTCATTAAGAGGTTCTTTAATTCCTCCTCACTTTCTGCTATCAGAGCAGTATCATCTGCGTATCTGAGGTTGTTGATATTTCTTCCGTCAATCTTAATTCCGGCTTGTGATTCATCCAGACCTGCCTTTCGCATGATGTACTCTGCATATAAGTTAAATAGGCATGGTGACAGTATACAGCCTTATCATACTCCTTTCCCAATTTTAAGCCAGTCAGTTGTTCCATATCCAGTTCTGACGGTTGCTGCTTGTCCCACATACAGATTTCTTAGGAGACAGATAAGGTGGTCAGGCACTCCTATTCCTTTAAGAACTTGCCATAGTTTGTTGTGGTCCACACAGTCAAAGGCTTTGGCATAGTTGATGAAGCAGAAGTAGATATTTTTCTGGAACTCTCTGGCTTTCTGCATAATCCAGCGCATGTTGGCAATTTGATCTCTAGTTCCTTTGCCCCTTCGAAATCCAGCTTGCACTTCTGGAAGAACATGAGACACTCTTAAAAAGAAGTGATGTATTTGGGCTGATTATCTTTCATTATCTGCCAATAAAAAGAAAGTCATTCCTGAATTGAAACAGAAGAAAGTTTGGGGGGAAATATTGCAGCTGGTGTGCTGAACAGGGGCTAAAAACCAAAAGCTACTGTTCCTAAAGTCTCCATAGCTTTCATTTAAGGGAACTTGATTTAAACTGCAGTGGAAACATGTATCCTAAGTCAAATAACTTGGATAAAAATTATGAAGTCACTTAATGTTTCTTTATTACCCAGTTTGATTCCATCTGAACAGATGAATACAGCTGAAATGAATAATTACTTCTATAAACTGTGCCAACTGGAAGACTTTTGCAAGTACACTCACTGTCTTATAATCCTCCTTGTAACTTTCCAGATTATCAAGAAATCCTTACTGTTTCATTAAATGAATTATAACCAGATCTATAATATGGATCAGTAACTGACATCCATTATTGTTGGAAAACATGTCTCTCTGAATATTTATTTATTTATTTATTAAATTTATGTACTGCTCTATCTAGCTACGTTATTATTCTACTGCAGTATTTTTGCTGGAGTCTCAATAAGCTATACAGCCAACTACAGGAGGTTTGTAGCACTCTCTCTAGTTTAGATGTGTAAAATATGTTACCATCTTTCATAATCTGATGAAGACAGAGTAATTTTACATATTTTGAAGTGGCACCTTGAAGGGCTTGTTTACACCTCTGCTGTAATTGCATGCTTGGTACTTTGAAGTGCATCTCTTCAAGCTATTTCTGTTCTCCAAGATTATTCTCATGAGAGTTCTCATCAACATACCCTTTTGCAGATTCCCCTGCCCCCAGGAGACACACAGAGAGAGATAGGGAGGGAGAGTGGATGAGGGAAGTAGAGCGTTTCACCATAGTACTCTGCATTTTGGTTTTTGCAACTTAAATTATTTCTTCTTCCAATAGATACCTAACACTTACACTTTTCCATTTACTTACTTAAACTTTCCCATTTTAACAAGTGCTGTCTGTGATATAATGACATCATAGATGTATTTGCGTAATACTGTAAATACTGAAAGAGAAGCAAGTCAATCCAATGGGAAACAGCTCAGATGTCACACATTTGTCACCTGATCAGCTGATGCCAGAAGCTTGTAGTGGCTCATACCAAAGCTCTAGCTGCCTTTAATTCACTAGGAGGCTAGATCAAAAGACCAGAGTGCCATCTCCACTACAGCTGCCAAATCCCAAATGGTAACAATCCCAACACTGTCTTCAATATCTTCTACCCTGTACTTCCGCCAACTGGGAAATGCACTATCTCTCTATCTTCACATATACCAGCTATGACAGTGAGTAGCAATAAAGTCCCATCATAGGGACTGTAAACACTTGGAACTACTAGAAATACTTGAAAATAACAAGGCATAACTGGGCATGCAGGACATACCCAAATATCCCAAGGAAAGCAAAACACATGCCACAGAAACTGGAAGTTAAGTCATGACAACTGGACTTCTTTTTGCTACTCATTCAAACAGCTTCGTCAGCCTGAAGAAAGCTAGTTGCGAGTCCTCCATTTTATAGTTCACTTTGTGAACTATAAAATGAACTATAAAGTGAAGGATAAAATAGAGGACTCACAACTAGTCCAGTTGCCATGACTCAACTTCCAGATAAACTAACCTGGATAACTGATAATCTTCACAGACATAATACCACAGAAACATGAAAAAATTATCCATGTCCTTCAGTGACTGACATGAAAAATATTACCAAATATTTCATGTAATTTCTAAAAATAGTGTTGTCATGTTCTCATTACCTCATATAGTAGGCAAAAGCAAATGTAAGCAAATAAAGAAATAAAGAAATAAAGAAAAGACAAATGTTGTGGTATCTTAAAGAGTAACTGCTTTCCCTTTATTTTTTTCCTGATATGCTAGCACAGACTAACATGGGTCACTCTTCAAAAATTATCACCTCCCATGTTACAAACAGCTTACTTGTTATGCCTTATTCCAAGCTTTGGTTCCAGGGATATTTAGACATGTGGGGATCCAGTACTGTATTTGTAATTAATATTGTGGGACAAGTCTGGGCAACATCGCTTTATTCCAACAATAACTGTATTTTTTTGTGCTGCCCTGCTGTTTTTGGTTGTTTTCACAACTACCTGTCCATGTCGAAGACTGAGGACAACCAATCCAAGAAAGCCGTGGAAATAAGAATTAATACAGGAGAATATGAATTAATACTGCTCTGTGTGGCATTGCAGTGGGGCTGGCACTGTTGCTTCCTGGTCTTCTGCTACTGCCATGGCTCAATGAAAGTGATGCTCCACTATGGGTCTCCAAAGAAAGATTCTTCAGATGTCATGCAAGACTTGATCATGCTTTATATATATTTTTCTATATAACCTCCAACATTCTGCTCCACAAGGAGACCCAGACTGCAAAACCTACTCCTCCAACCTTGTTATATGATCCCTGGAAAAGAATTAGTGAAGTTACATAAACTCATATTCTCAGGCTTGAAAATATAAGTCATTATACTAATAATATTAGTATAGAACCATTGTAATTTCATGCACAGAGCGCATCTGCTCCAGTTTTTTAGCCCAGATTTTACAGGAGCTGCTCAAAGTGCTGCCCACTGCCTCCTACAACAGATTAATCACACTGGATATTTCTTTTAAAGTTTAGGGAAAACAACCCTGAGTAGATTCATCACACTCAGAAACTGGAGCCACCAACCTCTGTTAATCTGCTCTCTTCTCAATTGGTTTTTTGTGTTGCAATGATGGCAGGTGGCAAGAAGGGAGATATTTAACTACCAGGACAGTCTATGAGTACTTTGGCAAAGTTTCCCTTGCCACTTAGATAGCTCATATCAAAACAGGGTAAGTCAGGTAGAAGAGATGAGAGGTGGGTAGGTAAAGGGACTGTTGGTATTAGGGTCTGTCTGCTATTGTGGTTTGTTTTGTTCATATTCAGTATGATCTGGCTAGAAGGAACCGTCATAGCACTTAGAATGATAACTGTCCTCTTGGGATTGGGAGGGGAGAGGATCAGAGAAAGCGAGTCTGTTGAGTGTGGTGTGACCCTAACCATGTGTACTGAAGTAATCTGTCGTTTCTGTGTGATCTGGCAGTCCAAAGAGAAGTACGGAATATCAAGCTGCCCCAAAGTGTTGCCAAAGTTACTTTGGGATTGGAGGAAGAAGAACCCAACTAGTGAGCACAAGCATAATAAATTTTGCACCTAGCAACATGCTGCCCTTTCCTGGTAACCAAAAATGCTATCTGAGGTGGCTGCCTCAGCCTTTTTAATAGAGCAATATCTAGAAAACTTATTCCATAAGGAATCAGCAGCTTCTGCTTCTTGCAGTAAACTTAAATGCACCTACATGCCTGATTCTTAAACACTACTTAAAATCTGTGAACCATGAAACCTGAAAATTTCTAGTCAGACATTTTCCAGACAGGCAAACTGCAATGTGTCTAGACTGGGCCAGATTATTTATTGGTAGGCATTGCACAAAGTGATTGCAGTCCTGTAGGAACCTTGGCAGCTTGCCATCTTGATTTGTGTGGTGTCAGCCATTAGACAAATTCCTATTTCAATGGTCAAAGCATGAATCATGGGATGAGATGGATCAGCCAAGTGATATGTGGTATAGGACAAATGCCTGTTTCCTTAGCATACCAGCCTCCTATCTCATAATTCTACCTGCCTTGCAAGAAAACCTCTCCCTGAACACATCGAGACTGACAAGAAATTGCCTATGGAGAAGTTTAAATCTCTGATGTGACCTTGCCCAGTCAGTTCTCATTCTGTAGACTGGGAATACCAGAGGTCAGAACCAGCCATGTTCTGGTTGTCAGATGTGTAGAATCAGTGAACATAACAAATCTGCTTTAGAAGTAATGGTTTTGTATTCAGTGTCTAATAATAATCACATGCCCTCAAATTAATTCTGACATGCCAACCCTTTCCATGTTTTTCAAGGTATAGAGTACTCAGAAGTGGTTTACCATTCCCTTCATCTGAGGTGTCCTCAGATTCTGTAGTTTGCCTTTGGCTGTATAGGTTGGCTGTTCACCCTGGAGGCACAATGGGAAATCAAACTGCCAATCTCTGGCTAAACCACTGAGTATGTCTACTAAGAAATAAATTCATTTTATTGCTCAGCTAAGTGTGCTTCATAGTATAGCACCCTGGATGTCTAAGGTGGCAGTCTTTGTCCTCCCATCCTGGAATAAAGAGGTGAGACTAAGGTGCTGGGGTGAAACAGGCCACACTTTATTAACCATGTAACTTTGGCCAGGAACAGAGCAGAGCATTTTCTTTAGATATAGCAGTCAGCCTGGAGAATTTTCATTCAAAAGTGGCTGTGTCTTATTTGTTTCCTCTCTTTCCATCAGACAGCCCATCTCTCTCTCCTGCTTCATACATTTGCAATAGATTTGGCAGGAATATAAAAAGACCAGTGGAAAAACAAGATGGCTGCCAACCATTGGAAGATCTTGTGTTTCTACATAAGAAAAGACCAGCACTATTGTCATCACCAGCAATGTTAGCAAAAAAATAAAAAACTTTTGAAGAGGAAGAGGAACTGTTCAAAGATTCTATTTTGCACTGAATAATCGGTAGTGTTTCTGGTACAAAATAATACTTCATACAAAAACAGAGAAGAAACAGTCATGAAGTATAGGAAACACACAAACATTCTCTTAATCTGTGGGGAAGAAAACTTTTCATTTTCAGTTTTAGCCACAAAATAAGTGAAGATTTAAACACATAAAATTTTCCTTTTTCATTCTGTTTGGTGGTCTCAAAGGCAGAAAAGCATAATTGCGGCAAGATTTGAATACATACCAGTTGGGGACTATATGTATCTGCTCAACTATTGTGAAATTCTTCAAAGGCAGTTCTTACTCCCCCCCCCCCACCTATCATGTTCCAAATAAACAATAGATTTGGTACTTTTTAGGGAAGATGCTTATTCATAAAATCTGACTATTCAGAGCTGGTGGTTCCTTTTTCACTCAAACATCTTGCATTTAGTGTTTTTCTTTTTTTAGATTGGCCACTGTAAGGTAAACATGAACTCAGTTTGTACATCTGATTGCAAAATACCTATCTTGACTTTACACTTCTTGGAGTTAATGTCTGCTCTGATCTCCAAGCAATGTAGCTATAAAGAAGCAACATAGTAACACTGCTAAAATATTAAACTTTCTAAAAAATAACAGTTGTTAATATCCTATTAAACAGCATTCACTATTAATATATTATAAGTATTGTGGAAAATCTTTTTTTCTAGGTGTCACCATTGCTAAAATTACTTCTCTGAATGGTATGTTAAAATCTTTTCACTAAATGATTTTTAATCTAAGTAACATCATCATGTACTATGAAGTTAATTCAGACATGTGATGACTCTTTTCAGAATTTTCCAGCTAGATATTACTGAGGAGTACCACAGTTTACTATTCTCTTCTTCTAGGAGTGCTGTATAACTGTTCAACATGCCCAAGGCCACACAGGTTGGCTTTACCTGTAGGAGGAAGAGTGGGAAATTGAACTCCCATTCTAGACTACTGGGCTACCCTGCCAGCAGGTGACCAAAAGTGGTGAAATGTCTAACAATAGTAGAGTGAAGGCAAGGGGCAAGAGAAGACATTTTTTACTTCACCACAGATGGTCTCGCTAGAAATTTTTTTAATGCTCATAGGAACTTCCGCCCTATAGAAGTTAAGACATTTATATGCATTTTCACTTGGCCAAGGGCATACATGGTGAGAGAAGTGAAGGACTGATTCAATATGATGTCATGCTAATTTCAAAACAAAAATGGTTTCCCATATTTGCACCTGACTCTCATTTGGTCTCACTCACTTTCTCTGGAAGGGATTTCAAAGCATTTGTCTACCATTAAAAATGGTTCTCTGTCATCTTCTCATCCTGGATCAGACTGCATGTGGTGGCCTGCCAAACACAGACCAACAACACATATTTATTTTTGACTTTATCATATAAATTTCACATGAAAGCTGTTGACTGATTCACAGCACCTTTGTCCTGCTTTTTAGATGAATGATTGTCAAAGCAGCATGTGTCAATAAGACCATCAAGGCTTATAATCAACCACACACAAGGCAAAGGGGAGGAGGAGAGTGGAGGGAGGATGGAAACTCAGATACAATATTCTTGCAGAGTTAACCAGCTAGGATGAAAATGGTTCTACAACAGCCAGAGAAGAAAGAGCTGAGTTTGGTAGAAAAGAGCTACATCTCATCCATCCCTTGGCTAAGGCATTTTGCAAGGGCATTTTGCAAGATTACTATTCTAGAAAAGTAAGAACCACCAGATTGGATGGAATAACACGCTTGCACCTTACATGAAAATTACCTGAAACATCCTGAATAAATACTGCTGAATTTATGTGACAATGAGGCACTTTATTCACCGGTCACCATAGAGTGTCTTCATGGCTTCTGAGTTTCTTGCATCCAGGATCCATTCCCTGAGGCACTGAAACTATATCCAGCTTGAGGAAAAACACTAGGAAAGTATTATCTTCTCTAGTCACAAGGACTGAAAGGAAATATCCAGATTACATACATAGGTCTTTAGGAACATGCTTTAAAGACCTAAATGGCTGTTGGAGTAGAATCAGACATAAAGATCTTCAATACAGATGGGCACAAAATCATTTTTTGGTTTGTTTTTCATTTTTCATTTCATTCCCTACAAAACAATAACTGAACTTCCCCTTCAAAGAAACACGAAATGAAATGAAACAATATTTTTGGTTCATTTAAAAACCCTACGCCATTCCCCTCAAAAGGATTTTAAACTTTTTTTTGCCGCCACCCCCCGTGCCAGCTGATTGGCGCTTGCTTCAGTGGAAAAACAAGCTTTAAAAGCCCGCACCATTCCCTCTCAACATGCCCAACTGGGGGGGGAGTATGAGCTTTTAAATATCTATCTATCTATCTATCTATCTATCTATCTATCTATCTATCTATCTATCTATCTATCTATCTATCTATCTATCTATCTATCTATCTATCTATCTATCTATCTATCTATCATATCTCTTGCTGTTGAAGCAAGCACTGATGAGCTGGTGTGCGGGGCTTTGGTGACAAAAAAAGTTTAAAAAGCCAGCAAACCCCCCCCCCCCAATTGGGCATGTTGGGGGGGGGGAAAGCACAGGCTTTTAAAACTTTTTTGCCACCGTGTGCCAGCTGATTGGTGCTTGCTTCAGTGGCAAAAAAAAGTTTAAAAAGATCACACAATCGGGCACATCAGGGTAAAAGTGTAGGCTTTTAAAACTTTTTTTGCTGCCAAAGCCCTACGCACCAGCTGATCGGCACTTGCTTTGCTGGCAAAAAAAGTTTTAAAAGCCCTGCATTCCCCACAATGTGCCTGATCGGGTGGGGGAAAGCACAGGTTTTTTTTTCCAGCCACTGAAGCCATGTGCACCTGCTGATCAGTGTTTGGGGTCAGCCGGCAGGGCCCCATGTATCAGATGATCGGCACTTGCCGGGGCAGCTGACAGGGTCCTCTCAAAAACAGATTTAAAAAAAACACAAATGAATGAAAAATGAAATGAATGTTTTTAAAAAATCATTTCAAACAAAATGGACTGTAATGAAATGAAAAACAAAATGAAACACCATTTATACATTTTGTTCCCATTTCTAATCTTCAATGAAAACAACCGTATGGATATTGGAATGAAAGGAAGTGATGATATAAGGACCCTGAAAGAGGACAGATAAAGAAATGAAGAAAGTTGTGTTGAGCTGTCACTCTAGCAATATGTATGGGGCCTTCTTGGCATAGCTATGTCATTTTGGAAAAAACTCTTGCCTAAATTCCTCCACTACTGCTGAAAATCAGAGTTGACAAATCAAATGGACCCAGGATCTGACTCAAGGTAAGGCAGATTCTAAGTTTTTAACAAAGGAACAAAAGTGGTCACAGCCAGAGAAGGTGTTTGATATCTTGAAATGACATATGCCACCAAAACAGGACAAGTTACTTTAACTTCATCTCATTTCTGCACATAGTCCTGCAGTAGCCAATGGCATTGCAATTCTGCTTCATAGCAGATGGAAGCTGCTATGAAGGAATGAGGTAGCAGGTGCAGTGGCTATATCCCAAATTGATGTCTTGGATCATTTAAAGTTGGAAGGGATGCTATCCCCATGTAAAGAGTTGGCTGCACATTAATAGCTGGCTAACTAGTAACGTATGAGTAAATTACTAGTAGAAGTGGGCATGAAACAGAAAACCCATGGTTTGGGTTCTTCTGTTTTGGGCCCACCCTTGGTTCAGTTCGGGTTTGTATGAATTTTTTTTTAAAAATCGTATGAACCTGAACTGAGTCGAACCAGTTCAGTTCTGACTCAATGGGCAACGGCGGCAGTGGTGATCCTGGCCACGGCGGCAGCAGGAACTTTAGAGGTGCTGGCTAGGGGGCAGCGCATTGGTGGTTTTTTTGTTTGTTTTTTGAGTACCAACTGCGCAGTCCCAGGGGCCGGATTGGCGCTCGTTTTATTTATTTTTTACTTCTTTCTTTTAGACTGTCGACCCCGCACTCTTGGGGCTGGGTTGGTGCTCTTTTTAAAAATTATTATTTGTTTTGTTTTTTAAGTGCCGACCGCGCAGCTCTTGGGGCCGGGTTGGAGCTTCTTTTATTTATTTATTTTTCTTGATTTTAGAGTGCCAACCATGGGCCCTGGAACCGGGTCAGGACTCCTTTATTTTTATTTTATTTTATTTTATGTTTTTGGTTTTAAAAGTCCCCAGCTGGGGCTTTTTGAGGCACTGGCTTGGAGCCAGTGCCTCTACAGGACTACCTTCTCCCGCCGAGTTCCAGGACCAAGAGGACTGCGGCATGGACAAAGTAGGAGAGGGGTAACAAAAAACAAAGTGAATGAAACGGAAATTTCTGTTTCGTTTCATTTCATTTTTTTGATGGGCTGTTTTTTTATTCGTTTCATTAGCTAATGAAATGAATCACAAATAATGAAATGAATTAAAAGTTCACTTCGTGCCCATCTCTACTTACAAGTAAAAAAGGTAAAGTAAAGGTTCCCCCAGCACATGCGTGCTAGATGTGAGTTAGCTGTGCACTAATAGCTGACTAATTAGTAACATATGAGTAACTTACAAGTAAAGTATGCTGGAAAACAACTTATGTGAAGTGAGTATTCTTCAGGCCATGGAATTTGTACAATTAGATCTCAAAAGAACCTGAAAGAATGGCATTGCAGCATATTTTGAAAATCATGTTCATCTGTGCTTTTAAACTCAGTCATCGTTCATGTCTTAGCACAAAGTCTGTCTGTAGAACCATCAGTCAGTCAGTCAATGCGTGTATGACAGCTTAACTACTATTTTTGTATGAATTGTTATGTTATACAATTTGTAAAGCTACATGGTTTTGAAAACAATTTTATATTTATTTTCTTGGGTGGCAAGGTTTTTTTTTGTTAGGAAATGGAGAAGAAGAAATAATGGAAAGATGCAGAAAATGAAATATATGATCAGAGCCTTATGAGGAGCAGCAGTTTGGTGCAGGCTGTCCTGAAAAATTATCTGTAATGATATGAACTAGAAACTTTAAAAGAAAATGAAATGACGGTGGAGGTCCTTAAGGAATCAATGCAGGATATCTAAGGTACTATGGGCACCCTTTCTGATGAAACAGCTCTTGTTTCCATTACAGCTGTCTAGGATTGAGTGGTAATGGTTTTCCCATAACAATATTCTCCTGTTAAGGAGACAGCATTCAGCAGTTGAGTTGCTGTCAGCCCGGCAGCTATTAAAGGTACACAAGAGGTATCAGAGAAGGAAGCAAGAACAACTAAGCAACCTTTGATGGAGGCCCATATGCCATCCTGTGCAAACATCTTGATTCCCTTCTCTGAGTTAAAGGGGAAACACTCCCAGCAACAGGAAACATAAGCAGAAAGAAAAGCAAACTGGGAAAAAATTAAGCTGCAGTAGAATGGTTTGTATTTACCATTATGTTCCCTTGACTTTTGTTCCTCTAGGACAGCTAAGGCAGTTGAGTTTCATTGTTCCCTGAGTAGCTCATGAATATTTCAGTTCCAAATGGCTGAATGTTGTTTTTATTAGCCTATTTAAATAGCAACACCAGTATGTTTTCCTGCATGTGGATGAGAGGGAGAATATTGGTAGTGTGAGGCAATAAACAAAAAGAAATATATAGTGTAGGTCTGTACATAAAAGTAACATATGAATGCCTTTTAAAGTTCATACGGTAGTGTGTCGCATCTCAGGCTTGACTAAATGCATCATATATTTAAAAAGCCTCAATTTCTAACAAATGCATACTTCTTGGGATAGAGGTCCATTTGACTCCCTAGCTACTCCACAAAGCTATCAGGCTGCAAGTCTAGGCAACTGAGATATTGCTTTTACTGTGCTTTGTAGCATCTCAATTTCCTCCTTTCTTTCTTACCTATACTGTATTATACTGTGGTTCTAGGGCAGCCTCCAGCACAAATTGGTTCTGTTAGTGTAAGGTAAGAAGAATGATCAGTTTTCTTGGGACAAAATATTATTTATCCAGTTTCTATGATGCTAGTTGGACTAGAAGAATTATGTATGTATGTATGTATGTATGTATGTATGTATGTATGTATGTATGTATGTATGTATGTATGTATGTATGTATGTATTTATTTATTTATTTATTAGTCTTGTATCCCTCCCATCTTCCCACTGGGAACTGTGGGCAGCTCACAACAATAAAACCAGGTAATAAAAACACGGACAGAAAAACAAGACCAGGCATAGTTAATGCAGGGGGGCAAGATGGCGGCACGACCCATGCATAATAAAGCAAGGGAAAAGAAAAAAAACTAATTAAGAAGGTTGCCAGTCTATGAAGATCAGCAAATATTTTGTGGTTAGCTAGAATGGAGCCGAGCTAGGAAGTAAGGAGACAAAACTAAGGTCATAATGGCCCATGTTGACACTATCTTATAGTGCCGAGGTGTCATTTTGCTGAGAGCAACATATGGCGGTTAGCCAGGAATAAGGAACCAACTTGAAATCAAACGAAATAGGGCCAGATCATTCTAGGCTTTGATGGCCAAATGGCTATAAGCCAAGAACATGAGCTGATGAACAAGCACATGTAGGCACGTGTAGGCACGTGTAGCAGCGAACAAAATACGTCAGTCTTAGATCATGAAAACTATAAAAATCATCAGAAGCCATTAGTCCTTGGTCCAGGACAGCAGGGCCGTCTGGCCTGTGCTATGCCTTAGATCCTTAAGCTAACCTATTTTCTGTACTGTATGTGTTCTGTGTTGTATCTCTATCTGTCTTTAATAAACCTTTTGCTATATAACTAACTCAGTGTGGCAATTTTGATGAACCACCAATGCTGCATTGGCAATTTATAACAAAACACCCCAATGACAATTTTTAAGGTACCATTTTTTTTTACTTTATCAGCCTCCCTGAAGAGGTGGGTCTTCAGGGCCTTCTTGAAGGCGGGCAGGGACTCTGTCAGGCATAGCTCACTGGGGAGATGATTCCAAAGCATGGGGCCCACCACAGAGAAGGTGTGGTCTCGCGTACGCGATTTCCGTGCCTCTCTGGGTGTGGCCACCCTCAGTGAGTGCGCCTGCGCCAGTCTCGTGGGTCTGGACCCGGTTGACCTTTGAGAGATATGCTCCGCCAGGCACTCAGGTCCCAGGCCGTGGAGGGCTTTGAAAGTCAAAACCAAGACCTTGAACCTGATCTGGAGGACAATGGGGAGCCCATGCAAGCGAGCTAGGACTGGGGTGAAGTGTTCGTATCTACGGGCACCCACCACCAGCCTGGCCGCCGCATTTTGCACCCGCTGTAACCTCCAGACCAGGGCCAAGGGCAACCCCACGTAGAGGGCATTGCAGTAGTCGATCCTTGAGATCACCAGGGCCTGCACTACTGTCCTCAGGGAGGACTCATTGAGGTACTGGTGGATCTGGGCGATCCTGCGGAGGTGGATAAAAGTGGCCCTGGAAGCAGCCATCACCTGGGCTTCCAGGGAAAGGGCTGAGTCCAGGACCACGCCCAGATTCCTGGCCCTGTCTGTCGGCTGGAGGGAAACAACTCCCCAGCTTAGGGAGGGGGCCATTGTACCCAGATGAGAGCGCCCCGAAGAACAGAACCTCCGTCTTCTCCGGATTCAGCTTGAGCCGGTTATCTCTGGTCCATTCCAGAATGGCCTCCAGACACAGATCACGGGAGTGAACTGCCTCCACTGCAAACGACGAAAAGGAGAGATAGAGCTGTGTGTCATCAGCGTACTGATGACAGAGAACTCCAAATCTCCTGATGACCTCCCCCAGTGGCCTCATGTAAACACTGAACAGCATGGGTGAGACTGCCGACCCCTGGGGCACCCCACAAGGGAGCGTCCAAGGGGCCGACAAATCATCACCCAGCTGAACCTGCTGAGTCCGACCACCAAGGAAGGAATGGAGCCAGGCCAAGTCCTGACCACAATTCCCGCCTCTGCAAGCTGGACCAGTAGGTTACCGTGGTCGACGGTATCAAAGGCAGCTGACAGATCAAGGAGAACCAACAGGGAGGAACACCCCCTGTCAGCCTTCCTGAGGAGGTCATCCTGCAGAGTGACCAAGGCAGTCTTGGTTCCGCGAAGAGGTCTGAATCCGGACTGGAAGGGGTCCAGGATACGATTTACCGCCAGATATGACTGAAGCCTGACAGCAGCCACCCTCTCGACAACCTTGCCCAGGAAGGGAACAATGGCAATCAGGCGAAAGCTGGATAAATCGTCCGATGCCATGACAGGTTTTTAAAGAGTGGGTTTCACCACGGTCTCCTTTAGACGGGCAGGGAAGCATCCCTCCCTAAAGGAGGCTGAGGCAATAGTGGAAACCCATTCAGGCATGTTCCCTTCGGCGGATTTAATAACCCAGGCTGGGCAAGGGTCAAAGGGAGTGGCCGCCGGCCGGCAACAAGCCATGGCTCTGGAGGCCTCCGCCGGAGACACCGGCCCAAACTCATCCAAGAAGGCAGAACGGAGGGGTGAGGCCACAGAGATCTCAGAGGGTAGACTAGGGCAACTGGGGGGCAAGTCGGGATGGATGGCCTCAATTTTAGATCTAAAGTGGGCTGCGAATTGCTCACTAGTGAAATCACTAGGAGGAGGCCTCAGCTGACTGGGATTGGCGAGGTCCCGAACCATCCGGAACAACTCCGCCTGGTGGTTCAAGGCCTCGCCAATTATCAGGGAGACATAAGATCTTCTAGCATCCCTGATCACGTGAAGGTAGCGGCCAGTCAGCTGCTTGAGTGCAGCCCTATTCTCTTCTGTCCGGCTTGCCCTCCAAATGACCTCCAGTCTCCTGCGTTCTTGTTTCATCGACCGCAACTCCGCCGTATACCACAGAGAGGAGCGGTCTCCACAGCGCAGGAGGCGCTTGGGGGCGATCCGGTCCACCGCCCCGGTGATTCCCACATACCACCTCTCCACCAGGGCATTGACCGGATCGTCTGCCAGACCGCCAGAAAGCTCCCCGAAGGCTTCCAATAACCTGGCAGGGTCCAGAAGCCTACAGGGGTGGGCCCTGATGTATGGCCGGTGCTCCCCGTATGGCGGGGGGGGTGATCGACAGGGAAAATTTTAGCAGGTGGTGGTCCGACTATAACACGGGCAGGGGCAAAATACCCCTAACCCCCAGACACGAATCTGGCAACATGGAAGAAAACACCAGGTCTAGGTTATGACCAGCTCTATGAGTGGGGCATACAACATGGATTCCATGAATTCCAGAGCCGCACCAGAGAGTTCCTCCTCGGCATGCAAGTTGAAGTCCCTGACCACCAAAAGGCGGGGGGATCTCAACAAAGCAGCCGAGACGAAGTCAGCGATCTCTGGGAGGGATTGTGCTGGGTTGCGGGGAGCACGGTACACCAGCACAATGCCAAACTTATCTCGCTGACCCACTGATAGATGGAGGCATTCAACCCCAGGACACACCATTGTTGCAGAACTGCTAATATAAAGGGATTCCCTGTAAACGATGGCTATCCCGCCACCCTTACCCTCCGATCTGCCTGCCCACTGTACCTGAAACCCAGGGGGGCACAAAAGGGAGAGGGAAACCCCACCCTCTGCGCCCACCCAGGTCTCGGTAATACATGCCAGGTCAGCTCGCTCATCCACGATTGAGTCGAGGATGAGAGGGGTCTTATTATGAACCAACCTGGCATTAATCAGGAGGCAGGACATCCTTCACATCCAGGCAGCTTAAGGAGTGGAAAGGCATCAAGATGAGAGGAAACTAAGAACTAAGGAGCCCAAAGAGAAAGAAGTGTTAAGAAGATTTCACAGAGGAGGTAAAGGATGGAAGGGGAAAGAGAAAACTATTCTAAATGAAGTAGAAAATAAAGAGAAGGGTGGCTCCACACAGGGACACAGTTCCCGGGTGGGGCTTCCTTGCCTGCCGAAAAATATGCTCAGTTTTGGGACTGGCTCACAGGGGTTAGGCAGAATATATAAGCTTGCCTGCCTATTGCTCAACCTCTCTCAAATGCAATTCCCCACCCCTCCCACCCTATTTTTATAAGAGAGAGTGGTTGTATAATGGGCCGGATGGGAATTTTTGGCTGTCAATCAGATTGACACAGATTGACGGTGTGTTTTCACCCATTCCATTCTCTCTTTGGGTGCAGGGTCTTCTAATAACAACAGTCACAACTGGTGGGTAGTGCAAGAGACAAAATTTGGAAGTCCTTTGACAAGACACATTAAGCTATTTGGAAGCCCTCATATAATATTAGAGTGATAAAGTCAGAAATAAAGATTAGATGATAGGAGTGGAAATGACAGTTAAGCATTCACTTGAGGGCTGATTTTTATTATTTAGAGTTAGATAGTTTAGGATGATGCTCAACAAGTGGACAGTGTCCTTCTGAATATAATTATGCAATAATCTGTGATTGGGCTGGAAGTAAGGAGATTCCAGACCCTTTACCTGCTTGCAGTATATTCAGATCCCCTTGCTATGTGCCAAGGTTTGGCATTTTGAAGATAAAGAGATTCAGCATTAATGAATTGTGCCCCAAATTTAATCTATATGAACTTGTATCACCTCTTTATTCCCGGCTGGGTGGGCAATGGCAGGAACAGAAGATGGAATTGGGATGAGAAGACTCCAAGAAATGTTGGAACGACAGAGTATTAGGGACGGTGACACAACTTGATAAATGCTCCAGCTTATCAAATTGAATTCCTCCAGATAAAGGGACCCCAAGGGGGTAAGTTTCCCTGGAGGGAAAATAAAGAAAAGGCAATGCCTGCAGAAACGAAGGGATTGGCAGTGAACTTTGGTAGAAGCAGAAAAATGCCTTCTCAGCCACTGGAGGAAGACTGACACCATTCTGGTGAAGGCATAGCTGTCGGTGCTGGATGCTGTAAATAAGCTGTAAATATTTGGTGTGTCATAACTAGAACTGCTTTTATCCCTGCTGTCTCTCTGTGTGAAGCTTTCTCCTTAGTATTTTGGAACACCTTCAAACAATCACCAACCCCTTCCTTTCTGAAAGCGGCTCTTAGCAAAAAGAGATGTGAGCATTCTGAAAGATTGTTTTTACATTTATTTTATGAATCTGCCTTTCTGCCCATTTCCCCCCCTGTGGAAACTACTTTTAGTTTTTGTGCTTTCTGTATGTGGTGGATTTAAAGACATAATTTTTAAGAGCAGTGTTGAGAAAGCTGTTTCTCAAAGAATGACCTTGGATCGGCTCATGTTTTGAAAACAACTGTTGAAGTCTCTGTTCCTTGACTCCTTGGCAATATTAACTCTTTGTTGTGAGCTATAAAAGCACTATGGATTGGGAAAATATATCAGAAGAACAGTTTGCCAAAATAATCTTATCTGGTTTACAAAAAAAAATAGATGTCTGCACATCACAGACAGATTTAACTTCTAAAGATACAGAGATTTTTAATCCTTATAAGGACACAGGGGCAGAATATAAAATTAAAAGAAATAAATAAAAAAAATAAAACACTGACCCAGCCTGCTGGCCAGCTGGTTGGCACAAGTTTTTTAAAAATAAAGAAGCGAACAACGAAACTTTTATTTTCCAAATTTCATTTCATTCTAAATGAAACAAGCTTGATTTGATCTATTACCCACTTAATAATTCTACATGAGGGAAGATTCTGTTGGAATTTTTTAAAAATTCTGTTTTTAAAAGCCAGAAAATTCAATACTTAAAAAAAAAAACCCCTCTGGTTTATGAATGTGGGATACTGTGCTCCTGTATCCATGATTCAAAATGTTTGGAAATGGCCTAATATTGCTGTAAAATATCTTGCCCATGTTGTCAGCAGGAAAAAAGGTTGCCATGCTTTGCTCAACAAAGATAGATAGATAGATAGATAGATAGATAGATAGATAGATAGATAGATAGATAGATAGATAGATAGATAGATAGATAGATAGATA